>OZ025302.1:146084968-147334968 GCA_964019185.1 Maratus speculifer | reverse complement strand
TAGCCTCAATATCTACAACTGCTTCATCTAATGTTAAACCTTGGGATTTATGAATTATAACAGCAAAAGCTAACTGCAGAAGAAATTCTTTTCTTGAGCAATTTATGCTTCCATTTTTCCAGAATTCAATTATTGGGGGAATTGGTACGCACCAATTCTTATAAGTTAAATTACTGTAGTATTCAAATTTATCCATGATTATTCGCGATATCTGGTCTGGTGGATGGTGATTTTCTTTAATACGTGCAACAAATTCTAAAGTCCCGTTCAGTAAACCCTTCTCGGTCCACAAACAAGAACGTAACATTACTTTCGATACAAATGATAAAGTAAGAAATGGTTGAAGTCCATTTGTCATTTCTGAATCGGGTAACTTTTCCTTTAGTAAATTTATAAAGAGCTTGAATCGGGGCAACACGCTCACGCAATTCTTTTAATTTTTCATTTATATAACAAATTAAACAATTAATTTTATTTGTTTACAATTCTTTTGTTGCCACTTTACAAAAAAAATCCATAGTACAATTTTTTTTTAATTTTAAGTGTCATCTGTGCAAACGATTTTGCTGAATAATGAAAACATATTTTATTTATTAAATTAATCGCGATTCTATCTATAATTATTTACTCAATGATTTATAATTTTTTTTCTGAAAATATACGCGTTTCATTTTTTATTTATTTGCTAAAATGCGTCCGTATTGGAAATGCATGTAAAATAAATTAATAAAAATAATATTTTTTTAATGTTTTACTGTAAAAAAAAAAAAAAAAAAAAATTATATTCTGCAAATCTACAGATCATATTTTATTTTTGTGTTTAATTTGAAGTCAAAATATTGAATAGTTTTTTTGTAAAGTGTACGACAAGTTGTAATTTGAGTGGCCTAGTAGAGGATTCGCTTCGCTCATCCTAATAAATAGCAAATATCTCTATTTAAATTTTCTTTTAAGAATTTGGAATTTCGAAAAAAAATTGCTAGACTGGCAACAACGGCCACGGTATCCAATAATGAAATTTTTACATTTAAAAAAATACAACAGTCTTGAAAGTTCTGGCAACTATTTTCTTCGAATACACTGTAAAAAAAAGTCTGTAAAGGTACTAAACATTTTCTAGGAAACTGGGATTCCAAGAACTTTTCATGTAACGATAACAGTAAAAATCCATGTAACCGATTCTAAAACTTGAGTTTTTGTTGTTACCGTTACAGGAAAAGTTCTTGGAATCCCAGTTTCCTAGATAAAATGTAGTACCTTTACAGATTTTTTTTTTTTTTACAGTGTAGTACAATCCCACTCTTCTGGATACTATGTTAAAAAATTTAAACTAAATAAATATAGTGAGACTAAACAAACTGTATACTGCATGTCAAATTATACACTATCAAAATGTTATCACATGTTGTCATCCACGATACAAATTTTATTCTACAATTTTACTTTACAATTAAATTACATTTCTTCGTTCTGAACGTCTGCTGAAATGTACTTAAATGCGCATATCTATTTATGCAAATTGATTTGTAATATATTACATTTTAAAAGTTACTTGTATAGTATTACTCAAGATTAATAATTCCGTGCCTTAAACTTAAACAAATTCTTGTCATTACATCAAATTAAATTATAAATGTTGACAAATAACGTAAATTAAATATCACATGTTGAATTCTAATTTTCTGCTCCAATTTTCATTTGTTCGAAAGAGCGTCAAATATAGGACATAAATGTGAAGTTTTGAAATAGCCCAACTTCATTACTATGACAAACTAAATGAACGATATGAATATTTTCCCGCAAAAGGCTAAATTTGTTTGGCATTCAAGTTTATCTTTCAAAGACTTAAAGTTTAATATTCTTAACAGTGTCTCTCTAAATGTAAACTTTGATAAATTAAGTTAGATGTTTATTTTTAAATATAACATTTTTGCCTGTATTTATTAAACTAAATTCAAATTTAAATATAAATTTGGAAAACTGAATTATTAGGAAAAATAAGTTGTGTTTTTTACCTGTGTTTGCAATTCGTGTAAAATCGCAAGACAAAAGTTGTAACACATATTGTGATGATTAAATTTTTAAATGAATAAGATTTTATGTACCCAGTTTGTGTGATAAAAATACGTACTTTGCTGCCTAATGATTATAGACAAAAACATAGTTCTGCTAATTATTGATTTCTGCGTTTTACGTTTTACGTTTTACTCATATTCGTAAAATGCTCAGAAGAAAAATGAAAGATTTTCAGAATTGTGTGCAAACTTCAATGTTATACTGAAATTTCGCAAAAGTTTTTTCCGCATTATCGAAATAAATTCATAAAAAATTATAAATGGAAGATTGTGATTTGTTAAAGCAAAAGTATTGTGACAATTTTAATTTTTTTTCTGTGGTACCTTAGAATTTGTAAATATATGTATTAAATGCATAAAAACAGCATAAAAAACGCATGTTAATAACGAGAAATAAAATCGTAGTTTACGGCTGCTTGTTATACGTCGGATATAATATGACAGATTTAAAAATAAGGAATGAATTTGATTTCTACATGTACCGTAAATACTGGATATTTAAAAGAAATGACACAACCTTATGCTCATAAATATTTTTATTATTGGGTAACATTGAAGTACGTGATGTTCGTCTTCTACTATGTCTTTATACACAAAATCGAATTCTGTTTCATCTGCCATATCTCTAACACTGTAATTTATAAATAAAAAGAATATTGCCCAGTTAAACTGATGGCATTGAGCTCACAGGCTACGCATACTAATTGTACATTACAGCCTTGTATTTTCGTTAATTCCGTTCGAAAAAAAAATTAAGAAGGGGAAACAGCTCTCCCCTTTCTCCTTTTTTATACTTAATTATTGAACTTCCTAAACTGTCAAGTACATGCTTTATCATATTAAAAAATCTATATCCAAAATTCAGAGCGAATCGGATAATTCTTAATAAAAACCCATTTAGCATTTATATAATTTAAGAGGAATTATTCCCATCTTTTATACTTAACCATTAAACTTCCAAAACTATTCAGAGATTTGAACGAAATCTGACAATTATGATTGAAAAATCCATTTATGCAAGTTAAGGGGAGGGGCATTAGAACCCCCGTTCCCCCTGTTTATACTTATTCAATGAAAACCTAATAACAGCCACGGACTCGCCTCATCAGAATGATCCTATATCTAAATTTTGAACGAAAACGGTTAATTCTGCATGAAAATCCCGGTTATATCAATTAAGGGGAGGGGCATGAGCCCCCCGTTCCCCCGTGTTTATACTTATTCAATGAATACCTAATAACAGCCACGGTATCGCCTCATCCGAATGATCCTATATCTAAATTTTGAACGAAATCTGTTAATTCTGCATGAAAATCCCGTATATATCAATTAAGGGGGGGCATGAGCCCCCCGTTCCCCCTATTTATACTTATTCAATGAACACATAATAACAGTCACGGAATCGCCTCATCAGAATGATCCTATATCTACATTTTGGACAAAAACTGTTAATTCTGCATGAAAAACCCGTTTATATCCATTAAGGGGAGGGGCATGAGCCCCCCGTTCCCTCTCTTATACATATCGAATGAACTCCAAAAACTAATCAGGGAAGCGGTTTATCAGGATATACCTATATACAAAATTTCAAGTGGATCCGATATTTTTATCATGAGTTATCGCGTTACGCACGAACACACATGCATACAGAACCGACGGGCACATAAGCTCTGAGGCTATGATAGCCTGTGAGCTAACAAGTAATCATCTTGGAAAATTACACATCGGAATTGTCTTTCTTTTAAAAATATCCGTGGATTTTAAAATTTATCCACGGATATACGGATTTAAATATATCCGTGGATTTCATACGCTAAGCAGGAAAGCACGGAGATTTTTAATGACCTGTTCATTTTCCAAAGAAAGATGTATTTTTCACATCAATTGTTTATTTCCTACCACAACGCTATTGTGCTTCTTTTTTCATCCGCTCCTTTCTTAGACTTTTCATTTCGAAACACCCCTGTTTCTCCTAAACAGTCCCCCTTCCCCTCCTCGACTCAACGGTGTAACGGAAACAAGATTATTTTCTTTAGAAATCTTCTTATCACCAATATATTTTAAACTGACGCGAATTACTTTGACTCTTCAAACATTTTTGTGACTTTTCAAATAGTTTTTTTGATTTCCGCTATTACCAATTTTGTTTTTACTTATCCCCAAATAGGCTTCAACATACCCTTAGGGTTACACGAACCTTATGGAATAGTAAGCTTAAAATAGTGAAGCTTCATTTGTAGCCGCTTTTACAGGGAGTTTTCTTTCGTTCTAACCGATGACCAGGCTCCTGTCTACCGAATTATCTCAGCTTAACGGGTTAGATACCTTTTATCGGGGCGAGTGACCGCCTAATTGCCGCGTAATGTCAATAAACCTGATTTTTAAGCTTCGCATTCCATCATTTCTGCAGTACTTCCTTCTCGTTTGAGCACACTTTGTTTCACCTGTTACTTAACTTTACATTATGTTGTTTGAATTGCAAATGACTACTCAAGTTGGTCTCGTAATTTAGAACCTTGATCAGATGACGAGACCTTTACCTAGCGAGGCATCTACAGAGGTATAATTCACAGATAACTCGGTGGACTTTGCACCCACGACGGATTTTACATGCACCAAGCTCCATTAGAGTACATGACGGATTTTTAGACAGCAAAGTAGCGAACCACTAAGACAAGTACCCGGGTCGACTATTTAGATTAAAAGCTTTGTTGGTAATCTTTGTGGTTTATTGCACATTGGGTTAACTATGCGATTTGTTGCCATACACCTAATACTCATCATACCAGACAAAATGGGGCTGAGTGTTTTTGAGCCTAAACGGTCGTACTAAACTTGGCTTAATGTGGAGGCAATTTGAAGGGAAGAGAAATGATCAGAGAATGGCCAAAAAGCTAACTTGTACCACAGAAGCGAAAATTTTGCGCCGAAAACCAAGGCAGACGAGATGGTTGCAGAGAGAGACAAGATCCCGCCTGTCTACCGCACCCCACCGAGAAAAACTGGCTCCTTGGGCGGTCCCATTAGAGCGGGTGCGGTAGATCGTACGGACAGGGTCCTATTGCACCTAATGAAGAGGCGAGTTCTAAAAAAAAATAGATAAATAAATAAAAAATAATAATAATGGACTGGAGTAATTTACAACAGTAAATTGAAAAAAAAAAATCTTATTTTAGTGCTTTATTGATGCGAAATTTCAATCATAAATAATAACACAGATATTTATTTTTACTGGGTAAGATTACTTTGGCAGTAGTCAGGTCCTGCTTTTCAACCATTTTGTGACACCTGGAAAATCTTCTGTCAGTGTGAGTTAAAAAGATTACAATAAATTGACAAACTGATACCGCTAAAAATAAATGTAAATTTTAACCATATTTGCAAGAACATATTTTTATGAATAAGAAGCTTAAACAAGACGCAATTTAGAAGATATAAAAATAACTATATTTGGGATGTTGATTTAATCCTTCGCTGCACCCTGTGTCATATCTTGCACATACACAAAAATGTTATAATTTTCATTATGTGCCATGAATTTGGCTAATATGAACACTGTAATAGATCACTAACAAACCAAAGAAGTGATATTACAGTAGAACCCCGCAAATTCGGACCCCGTTAATCCGGACCAGCTAGTTTCCATAACATTAACTGGTTTTAATCGTCGTATTCTGAATAAAAAAAAAAAACTTTTTCTGAAATATTTTCGGAAGAATTAAATAAAGTAAATATTTTTACTGTCTGTAAATATTCAATAACTTTAATATAAAGGTGATTTTCTGTAAGTATGTTTTATTTTATTTCCATTTTTCTAATTCTCCGGATAATCCGGATTTTTGATGATCCGGATTGGGTCTGGCCCCAATTAATCCGAATTATCGGGGTTTTACTGTACTTTATTTGTCAATATTAGATAGCTACATTAGACAACAGAAAAATAATAGGATTTGTCCTTTGGGAAGAAAAAAAAATCGCTCCAGCTTAATAGATTGATTTACTTTCTTTATTCTTACTGAATACTTTAAAATATTAATGTAAAAAAAAATAATAATAATAATGAGGAGCGTTAAGCAGATAAAAATAATTAAATTCAGCCTGTTTAGTTGCAAAATATAGCAATATATTATTTTAAAACCCTAATCGTGTATATAGAGTACATAACATAAAAAATCAAATTTTAACCGAAAATTTAAAATATAATTATTTTTCTATTTTTTCCTTTCTTAGACCGACATATAGATTTCAAACATATTTTTTCACAAAAATAGAAAATATCATGCAATAAAGTGTTAAAGCATCGTATGTATATATTTTAAAAAAAATTTTAAGTGGCATTTGCTATGTACTTGACAGTTAAAATACTCTCAGCTCTTATCTAATTGCATTTAAAATAAAATTTTTTTATTTTAATTCTACCAGATGCGTTTTACATGTTTCATGCACGAGAGCACACAAACTCACTGTGAAATATTACGATTAATTTTGCTAAGAAAATTGCTCTATTCGGAAAAACAAGAAGAATATATTCTAGAAACACGAAACTTCTATTTTAAACATTAATTTTTTTTTTTTTTTTTTTTTTTTTTTTTTTTTTTTACATTTTCTGCAATCTAAAGCGACCTTAACTGTGGGGAGTTGAATGTATACTTTCTGTAAAATGCTTCATTACTAATTAAAGTTTAATAAAGAATACTGCCCAGTTAAACTGAAGGCATTGAGCTCACAGGCTACAAATACTAATTGCACATTAAAGCTTTATATTTTCAAGGGTTAATTCCGTTCGAAAAAAAAAATTAAGAAGGGGAAACAGCTCTCCCCTTTTCTCTTTTTTTATACTTAATCATTGAACCTCCTATACTATCAAAGACATGCTTTATCATATAAAAAATCTATATCCAAAATTCAGAGCAAATTAGATAATTCTTAATAAAAACCCATTTAGCATTTATATAATTTAAAAAGAGTTATCCCCCTCTTTTATACTTAACCATTGAACTTCCAAAACTATTCAGAGATTTGAACGAAATCTGAAAATTCTGCTTGAAAAACCCATTTATATAAATTAAGGGGGGGGACATTAGAACCCCTGTTCCCCTTATTTATACTTATTCAATGAACACCTAATAACAGTCACGGAATCGCCTCATCAGAATGATCCTAATCTAAATTTTGAACGAAAATTAATTCTGCATGAAAATCCCATTTATATCAACTAACGGGGGGGAGGCATTAGAGCCCCTGTTCCCCTTATTTATACTTATTCAATGAACACCTAA
Organism: Maratus speculifer; assembly: GCA_964019185.1. Taxonomy (NCBI): domain Eukaryota; kingdom Metazoa; phylum Arthropoda; class Arachnida; order Araneae; family Salticidae; genus Maratus; species Maratus speculifer. The sequence continues at coordinate 147,327,614 of OZ025302.1, read as the reverse complement.
TAACAGTCACGGAATCGCCTCATCAGAATGATCCTAATCTAAATTTTGAACGAAAACTTAATTCTGCATGAAAATCCCATTTATATCAACTAACGGGGGGGGGGCATTAGAACCCCTGTTCCCCCTATTTATACTTATTCAATGAACACCTAATAACAGTCACGGAATCGCCTCATTAGAATGATCCTAATCTAAATTTTGAACGAAAACTTAATTCTGCATTAAAATCCCATTTATATCAACTAACGGGGGGGGGGGGCATTAGAACCCCTGTTCCCCCTATTTATACTTATTCAATGAACAACTAATAACAGTCACTGAATCGCCTCATCAGAATGATCCTAATCTAAATTTTGAACGAAAACTTAATTCTGCATGAAAATCCCATTTATATCAACTAACGGGGGGGGGGGAGCATTATAACCCCTGTTCCCCCTACTTATACTTATTCAATGAACACCTAATAACAGTCACGGAATCGCCTCATCAGAATGATCCTAATCTAAATTTTGAAAACTTAATTCTGCATGAAAATCCCATTTATATCAACTAACAGGGGGGGGGGGCATTAGAACCCCTGTTCCCCCTATTTATACTTAATCAATGAACAACTAATAACAGTCACAGAATCGCCTCATCAGAATGATCCTAATCTAAATTTTGAAAACTTAATTCTGCATGAAAATCCCATCTATATCAACTAACGGGGGGCATGAGCCCCCCGTTCCCACTCTTATACATATCGAATGAACTCCAAAAACTAATCAGGGAAGCGCCTTGTCAGGATATACCTACATACAAAATTTCAAGTGGATCGGATATTTTTATCATGAGTTATCGCGTTACGTACATACGAACATACATACAGAACGGACGGGCACATAAGCTCTCAGGCTATGATAGCCTGTGAGCTAAAAACAGAAATCTGCGATATAGAGCAACAATCTCACTAAAAGTGAATTTTCCTCCAATCGGACTAATCACGTGATTTAGCATTTAAAAAAAAGTTTTTTAGAATGAGATGCCATTAGAAAAATTTTGCGAATAAAACTTCTTTTTTTAAGAAAAAGTTTGTGTTTCTGTCACGAAAATGAAATTTTAATTCTTTCCGGAATATTTTTTAAAACTTAGTGTATCTAATATAGAAATAGCTATGTAGCTATGTACGTATTTTTAAATAATTTATCAATAGTATTTTCTAAGTTTTCGGGACTCAAAAGAAGTCTAAATTATTTTCTTAAAATTACATTTAAACTAAACTTCAGCTATTTTAATGTTTTAGTTTTCTTCTTCTTTAATGAGTAACATAACTTTTTGTAACAAAGCTATATCTAAATAACGTATTTTTTTTAATAGAATGTTTTTACAAATTTCTAGTCGATATAAATATTTGGTATAATATTTCAGATATTGCCTTAAAAATTTTAATCTACATATTTAAAAGAACTTATATTTAGAATTTGTTAAATATTTGATAGTTAATCAACTCTCATATATTAAAAAAATACATTTAAATTAAAATTTAGTGATTCTAATTTTACAAGATGCGTTTCACACGTCTGTGAACGAGAAACATGTGAACACCCATGCCAATTTTATAATTAGTGCTGCTTGGAAGAGTACTTTTCCAGGAAACAAACAAACAAACAAACAAAATATTTTCTAGAAACGTGACATTCATAAAGATTCTATATTAAACATAGTTCTTCTTTCACAATGTTTTAGTAATATAAAGTTACCGTAATTGTGTAAATCTGAAATGTTATTTGTTTTACAAAATGCTTCGTGATTAATTGCCGTTCGAAAACGAAAATCTTCGATGTAAATCAACAATCTCACTAAAAGTAAATTTTCTCTAAACGGAATCATCACGTGACGTTGCGTTTTAAGAGCTAAGTTTAAAAAAAATGCCATAGCAAAATTTTAGGAATAATAAGTATATATTACAGAAAAAGACCGTGTTCCTGTCAGTAAAAGGAAATGTGATAAGGAAAGGAAAATGATATTTCTTTCAGTTCTTTCCGGGATTTTTTCTAAATTTATTATATTTAATATTAGGAGCTATGTACTTATTTGAAATAAATTATTGCTAGTATTTCATAGCTTGGTAGGAGTTAAAATAACTCTAGATTATGCTCTTAAAATTATATTTAAAGTAAAATTTGGCTAATTTAATGATTTGGTTTTTCTTTTTTTAATGAGTTATCTAGTTCCTGTAATGAAGCTGGATATTAATAGCATTGTTTTCATAGAACAGCAAAGAACGGAATTAATAAAGCCTCACAAATTTCAAGTAGATTTAAATATTTGGTAAAATATTTGTTATACTGGCTTTAAATATTGTATCTATATTTAAAATAATTTAGCATTTATTAAGTGTTTGACAATTAAACAAATATCAGTTTTTTTTTTCTTGAAATTATATATTTAAATTAAAATGTAATTATTTTTATTTCACCAGATATGATTTACTCATCTGTTGTATGAGAACGTACAGTGCAGTCTCATAACTAACGCTATTGGAAAATTCATTTTTTAAAAAGCAAACAAAGCAGTAAGTCTAGAAACTTAAATCCTCTATTTTAGACATTAATCGCCTTTTATATTTTTCAGCATTAGGAAGGCGACCGTAATTGTGTTAATTTGAATACAGAGAAACCTCCCTGCACGACCACCTAGATCAAGTGACCACCTACCTCACTGAACGACCATTTTTTCATGGAACGAACTTTATACTCACTAGCAGGGGTGACCGAGCTCAGCTCGGTCAAAATTAACTTTGTGTTCAACTCGATATAGTATTATTACTGTAAAACATGTTATTAATAATAGTATTATTTATAAAAACAATCAACTATGTTTGTATGCACATGTTCATAAATTTTACTTTATTTTAAAATTTACAATGAAAGGACATTAATCCAAATCACTTTTATAGCTCGACTCTGATTAGTTTAACTATGCATCTCGAAGACTATTAAGAATGTATAAGAAATTTCTTCACATTCTGAAAGACAATATTTTTTGCCAGATATAACCAAATTTGGACACATTCTTTCATTTGGCGCCAAATATGTGTTTTGGTTTCGTAACCTTAATAGTCGATTTTTCGACCAAATTTCGTCAGTATTTTGTCAAATATCGCCAACTTATTGGCTTTTGCCATAGTCTCCTGATCTTGACCCTTTTTTACCCAAATGATCCACTAATCACATATGATCAAACATGTGACTTAGCTCAATGGTCTTCAGGTAATCAAAAACAGTAGAGTATAAAATTAATCAAAATCGTTTAAGCCATTTCTTAAGTAAAATTAGCATGACAGAATTCAGCAATGAAGCGATATGACCCACTAATATAATTTTGTTTAGTATGCAACTTAGCTCAATAGTCTTCTCGTGACAAAAGACGTTCCATTGCAAAATTTAGGTAAAATTGACTGAGTCGTTGTTATATATAATTAGAATGACCCGAACCCATTAAGACCTAAAACGACCCACTAACTGAATTGTTACGTGCATGTGTCCTATCTCAATGGTTTTCTTTTGTCCGAAAACGATATAATAGAAAATATACTGAAAATGGTGAGAACAATTTTCTAGATAAAATTAGCATGACCCACAAATGACCCTTATATCGAAATCTCTCGAAAATATGACTTAGTTCATTAATTTTTGCGTGCCAAAAAACGTTAAATACAAAATTTAGATAAAATCGATTGAGCCAATTTTTAGGTATAAATAGTTTGACCTTGACCCATTATGACCCAAAATGACTCATTAATTGAGTTTTCTGAAACATCTGACCTAACCCAGTGATTTTCTTGTGTCCGAAAACGATAGAATATAAAATTCAGTCAAATTTGCGCGAGACATTGTCTAGATAAAATTAGAATAACCCAAAAGTGACCCATTGATCGAAATTTCTCGAACATGTGACATAGCCCAATGATTTTCTCGTGCCAAAAATATGCTGTATACAAAATTTCGTTAAAACTGATCCACGTGTTCTTTAGATATAGCTTGACATGACCCGTTATGACCCATCATGACTCATAATATAATGACCCATAACCTCTTATAATCGAAATCTTTCAAACATGTGAGATAGCCCATTAATTTTCTCGTGTCAAAAAACTTACATACAAAATTTCATTAAATTTGATACTGTCGTAGTTTACATGTAAATAGCTTGACCCAGACCTTTTATGACCCAAAATGACCCAGTAATCGAAATTTCTCGAACTGAGACCTAGCCCAATAGTTTTCTCGTGTCAAAAAAATGTTGTATACAAAATTTCGTTAAAATCGATCCACCTGTTCTTTAGCTATAGCTTGACTATGACCCATTATGACCCATCATGACCCACAAATGACTCTTATAATCGAAATCTCTCGATCGTGTGAGCCCATTAGCTTTCTCGTGTCAAAAAACTATTACAGGCAAAATTTCGATGAAATTGATTCTGCGGTTCTTTAAATATAAATAGCTTGACCCAGACTCTTAATGACCCAATATGACCCATTAAAATTTTTTCTCGAGCATGTAACCTAGCCCAATGTTTTTCTCGTGCCCGAAAACCATAGAATGCAATTTTTAGTCAAAATTGCGCGAGAAAATCTCTAGATAAAAATAGCATGACCCACAATGACCCCAAAAATGACCCACTAACCGAATTTTCTCGAACATATTACCTAACCCAATGGTCTTCTGGTAATCCAAAACGATAAAATGTAAAATTTGGTCGAAATCGTTAGAGCCGTTTTTTAGATAAAAATGGCTTGACCCATAATGACCCAAAAATGACCCAATAATCGAAATTTTTCGAACATGTGACCCAGCCCAATAGTTTTCTCGTGCCAAAAAACGATTGGTTACAAAATTTCCTTAAAATCGATCCAGCCGTTCTCTAGATATAAATAGCTTGATCTTGACCCATTATGACCCAAAATGACCCAATAATCGAATTTTCTCGAACATGTGACCTAGCCCAATGGTCTTCTCGCGCCCGAAAATGGTAAAATCCAAATTTTTGCGAAAATCGTTAGAGCCGTTTTTGAGATAAAATTTACCCACACACACACACACAATTTTTGCTCGCATTATAGTATAAGATAGGCTCAATACTGGATTTAACTCCACTCAGAGACCATCCCGGTTGAACTCCCTCCATAAACGACCAATTTCATTGAAAAAAATTAAAGAAAATCCGTTCTTTGCTAATCGTTTGAAAAAAAATTTATTAGAAAAACAATTCTGGAAAACACATTATTCATCAAACTTTTGAACAAAGTTCAGGTTTTTCTTCTTATTTTTCCGGTAGCTTTAAAGCATTTAAACGCCTTTCTGCCTTTTTAGTAAATAAATTTAACTCTGATGGCGAATTAAGGACAGGGGTCAAAAAACTATCCTATTCTGTCAGGAAATTCATAAAAAATAGCAAATTAATGAAATCGTCATTATTTTATTTAAGTCAAAAAAGGAATATATATATATATATATATATATATCTATATATTCTTTTATAAGAAAAGTATGAAAATGATGAAAAGATGACAAAATGGGTGCATAATGATAAATGTATAAGTTAAAAAATTCTTTTAGCAATAACAGCGCCAAGCAGCTTAAATATTGCCTAATAAATATATCTTAAATGAGTGTAAAAAAATGATAAATGTATAAGTTAAAAAATTCTTTTAGCAATAACAGCGCCAAGCCGCTTAAATATTGCCCAAGATATATAGATTATATATATATTATATTATTATTTAGGATATATATATATAGTTCTTTTCTGAATTTCTAAAAGACGCGCAGGATTACAAAACAAATTTTCAAGTAGGCTATAGTTTTTTGTGCCTATTTACACCTCTATAGTAATAAATAACCACAACCTGAGTAAATTTGTTTTAAAAGCATTTTCAGATGCGTTTGTAATTATACTATAAATATCTAGCCCCTATAGTCGCTGTTCGGCTCCTCCCTCCTACTGTCTCTCGCTATATAAGAAAGCGAAAACTACTGAACACATTGCTTTGATTGCTTATATTTTTTAAATCACGTCATGCTTAATTAGATTTGAAAAGCTGAAATATGAAGTAGATGTCAATAATATCAGAACAGTAAGCTTTCTGGAAACGAGCAAATTACGCGATTCAGCATTTTAAGAAATATGTTTTTCAAAAAAATGTCAATAGGAAAACTTTGGGAATAGCTCATGAATTTTATAGATAAAGACCATGTTCCTTTCACGAAAGTGAAATGTAATACGCAACGGGAAAGAATATTAATTTTTAGCTCACAGTCTATCATAGCCTGAGAGCTTATGTGCCCGCCCGTTCTGTATGTACGTTCGTACGTGCGTAACGCGATAACTCATGATAAAAATATCCGATCCACTTGAAATTTTGTGTATAGGTATATCCTGACAAGGCGCTTCCCTGATTAGTTTTTGGAGTTCATTTGATATGTATAAGAGGAAGAACGGGAGCTCATGCCCCTTCCCTTAATTGATATGAATAAGTTTTTCAGCCAGAATTACGTTTCGTTCAAAATTTAGATATAGGATCTGTCTAATGAGGCGATTCCGTGACTGTTATTAGGTGCTCATTGAATAAGTATAAACGGAGGGAACGGGGGCTCCAATTCCCCTCCCCTTAATTTATATAAATGGGTATTTCAAGCAGAACTGTCAGATTTCATTCAAATCTCTGAATAGTTTTGGAAGTTTAATGTTTGAGTATAAAAGAGGGGGATAACTCCTCTTAAATTATTTAAATGCTAAATGGGTTTTTATTAAGAATTATCCGATTTGCTCTGAATTTTTGGACATAGATTTTTTATATGATAAAGCATGTCCTTGATAGTTTAGGAGGTTCAATGATTAAGTATACAAAAGGGGAAAGGGGAGAAATGCTTCCCCTTCTTGATTTTTTTTCGCACGGAATTAACTCTTGAAAATATAAGGCTGGACTGTACAATTAGTATACGTAGCCTGTCAGCTCACTGCCATCAGTTTAACTGGTCAATATTCTTTTTATATTTCTTTCCGGGATGTTTTTTTTATTTGATTATTTTATTTATTTATTATTATTTTTATACAGTTTAGTTTAGCTCATATATGAATAGATATGTACGTATTTAAAATACTTTATTATCCGGAATTTCGAAGTATCTGATAATTAAAATAACTCCCAATACTTTTCTTAGAATTGAATTTGAGCTAAAACTTAGCAATTTTAAAGCTTTCAGTTCTTTTTTAAATGAGTAAACCAGTTTTTGTAATAAAAGTAGATCTGAATAACACTTTTCTCGACTAGATAAAATTCATTTTAAAAGTTCTAACCAATTCTAAATGATATCGATATTTGGTACAATATTTGTGACATTGATTTAGAGTATTGTATGTGCATATTTAAAATACTTTATAACTAGCATCGGCTAATTATTTAACTGTTAAACAACATTGAAATAATTTTTAATTATATTAAAATTTTAGTTATTTTAATATAAGCAGACATGTTTCACATATCTCAGGCATGAACAACATACAGTTCTATTTTTCAACTAATGGTCTTTGAAAAATTAGTTTTCTTCCAAGCAAAGGAACTAGATATTCTAGAAACATGAAACCTTTTATTAGACATTAATTTTCTTTTCCGTTTGCCAGCATTGTAAAGGCAGCCGTAATTGTGCGAAGCTGAATATATATATTTCTTCGAAGAGATTCTTGATTAATTAGAATTTGTAAACTACGGGAAAGACTATTCATTTTGCTTTGTTCGGAGAGCTAAATTTACTTTTTTCTTATAACTTAACTTAACTGATATAGAAAAAGCTATTTATTTACTTAAAATAATATATCAAGAGGATTTTCTATGTATTTGACTGTTAATATAACTCTCAATTATATTCTTAAGGAGTCTGAAGGCTCCTAAAATTGAATGAAGTCGGAAATTTGGACGTCAGACGTAGCAAATGAAGTGCGTTCATACTATACCAAATTTTTAAAATACACAGTTATTCGGATGCAATACAGTATCCGAATACTTTAGTGCGTTCCTGTAAATACTGATGTTTTCTGTTCCACAGGAATTAACTTGTAGTAAACCTCAACAGCTTATGTTTAAAGATAGAAAACCAACGATAATAAATGCACAAATAAAGTATGAGACGGTAGAAAATAGCTATTTCGAATCTACTATCGAGATTCTTCATCAGTGCAAAACGCAGCGAGGTAAAAAATAGCAAAACTGAGCTATTTTTTATATAAAATATTATTATAAAATAGATAGTATTTCTTAATATTTTAATGTAACTGAAGCGCACCCCAAACAATATTTCACCCTGAACCATTACGTAATCGAATGCTTTTATGTGGCCCCGTATATTAATAAAAAATATTTTTTGGACCACAGATTGTGTAGAATGGATATTTTAGTATATATGTCATACATGCATCTTTTTTATCAGGATTTTTTATTCTTTTTCCCCAATGGTTTGATTTATTTTATACATTACTGAAAAATTCAAAATCCAATTTATGCAGAAGCTATAAGCAAAACTTTAGAAAATGATGAATTAATACATTTTTAAAATGACAAACATTTTTAATCATCAACCCAACTTTTCGTATAAGCTATAAATGTACAAGACAGAATAAATATTTTTTTCTAAAATTAGCTGGTCAGAAATAAACCAGCTAGTTTTCTTTCTTCTCTTTTTTTAAGGCTTTGAAAAAAGCCTTAATGGCAGACAAGAGCTAAAAATGCACTTGTACTACTTGATTATTTACGATATGCTTGATTATTTAAGATATGCTTCATTATTTAAGATTTACTAAGGATTACGTCATTCCTTGTCAATCATGAAATAATTTTAAGAAATTTTCTACAGTGATTACTTTTGGTTATGTATGCTAATGAACAACTGGCTATGAGGGGTTATTTTTTTGTTGTTTGTTTGTTTTATTTTGCTTTATACTTATTAGTTTTAGTAAGTCCTTGTTTTTCTTGCATTCCTATATTGAAACTGGGGTTTTTGCATCAAAATTTTCCTTTGTTACATCGATGTTACTTAAGTTTTATTCTAAAAATACCTCATCTAAGACTAAATAATTTTAGGAATTATTCCGCACAACTCACTAATAATAAATTTCTTTATGACACAAATTTCAGTCGCATCATAATTGCATTCAGCATTTTCACCTATAAAATGCAAGTAAAGAAAGTTTACTCTAAAAAAAATAAACGTTATTTACTACATAATAATCTAGTTTTATTTGTGACGTACCCACATTTCAAAACAATCTTGAAAAAAAAAATACAATATCAACTGTCTTTCCCTCTTTAATACGTGGTATTAATAACTCAATCCAAAAATCTTATATAAACCTAATCTAAGAATCAGGGTTCAGAGCAATATAAAAAATATTGAAAATATCCCGTTTTAAACCCTGGGGAAAATATTACGTATCAGTGAAAACCACTTGGGGTAATAAAAATAATTTTAGATTTTTGTTCCGCACAGTTTTTTAGAAATATATAAATTTTCCATCATAACACACATTCATCATTTTGCATTATAAAATTCAGGATTTTTTTTTCTTAAACGGAAATAAATGTGATTCAATAAATGAATGTAATAAATAAATGAATTGAACACATAATTATTAGGTTTACTTTGCGATTACCTTTTATATGAAAACATTTCATGGTATCACTTATTTTCTTCATTTTTTAATATGTTTCATTAATAATTCAATCCGTATAAGTCTTACTAAATTCTATTTTCCACGTCTGGGTTTGGAGGTTTTAGTATTTTACTTCCTGGTGAAAACAAGTTACATAGTGAAAATATTCTGCCCAAGACTAAATCATTTTCGGCGTTTTTTCTGCACTATTCTCACGAAATATATAAATTCCTATATAGACAAAAATCTAAACCGAAACTTTGCAACAATGAAAAGCTAGTCATCGTTTAAAACTGTATCTAATATTTTTCTGCAAACTCTCTCGTGATAAATTGCTACTGGAAAATGAATATTTTTGATAGATCTTAAACTTATTTTTCAACTGAGCGTTTCTCTAAACTTGTACTCTTCGTGATACTTAAGTTGAAGAAAGTTTTTGGAAACAAAATGGCATTAACAAATTGCTCGTAATATAATATTTTTTTTTTACTGAAAACGAACATTTTCTGTCATGAAACTGAAATTTGATAAGTAACGCGAAAAGGCGATTAATTTACTTAGCCCTTTAGAAATATCCCATGAATTTTTCTCAAAACTTTTACAGTTGAAAGCAAAGAGGCATACTTCAAAATATATATATGCAATATTTAGGAAGCATTTTAGAATTTGAAAAACTATTAATTTATTTTATACAATACTGTTTTTATCATAATTTAATAATTTTCACAAATAAAGCAAATTTTGAAATTCTGTTACGGTTTTATAAATATTAATTAATATTATTTTATGTAATATTTTATTAAACAAACTAAGGTATATTGGGTAGATGTACCAGTAATTGACACCCCTTGATGTTTTTTGTTCATAACGTATAACTAATAAATATTTATCTTTATTTATTTTTTATAATTCCTTCTTTCATGTTTTATATGTCTGGACTATTGTTGACACATTTAATCAAACCAATAAGGAAGCAGAAAATAATGTTTCAGTTTTGCTATTTTTTCTGTAAAAATATCAATAAAGATGCTAAAAGCTGGCTTCATTGAATAAATTTATATATTTTTTTTCTTGCAAAATGTAAGTATTTTGGTCTTAGCAGAAATAGAAAACTTTGAATTTTATGTACTGATGGTCATTAACAAAATTCCTTTTTAAGGTTTAAAGACTATTATGCAGATCTTTTTTTATAAGATTTTGAAATAGCTTTGTCGCGTAAACAAATGATCGGATTTTCATCAAATTTCAGATTCAGTTATACGTTATCTAATTTGTTGCTGACTATATTTTGGTGTAAACCGCGTAACCGTTGACGCTGCTATGCTGCATTTTTCAGGAAGAATTAAAAAAATCAAACCTCTGTCTAAATTAGACAAAAAACTTTAGTACTTATTGATCAAGAAAATTATAAATATATGAACACGTTGAAAATTAAAGTTTTCATTTGTATGGGTAATTGCGCTGGATCAATTTACAATTTTTACAATATCTCGCGATATAATAGTTGTATAGGTAAAAATGAGATGTCAAAATACTCACAATTAATGAACCTTAAAAACCTCTCTGAGAGCCTGTAAATTTAAGTTTCTGTGTAATGTAGATCTTTTAATTACGATCTTTTCTGAAACTGTACAACCTAGAGTAATCAGTAAAGTTTTTCTGTAACTTTGAAATACATTACTACTGTCTCTTTTTGCATTATTTTAGTTGCCGTAAATTTAGAAAAAAGCGGTTGGGTGAGAGATATTTTTGCCGTACACATTCGACGATTTGATCTGAAAATATAATACCTAGAATTAAAACAAACATATTTTATATTCAAGTATACAAATTTTGTTCAGTATTACGGCGTCTATCGAGCAATATTCCATATAGTATATATGTAAAACAAATTCTTTTTCAGTGATTTACCGAACCTCATTCCCCTAAATTATTAAAAAATACTTGTGAATATTCTGAATATATTGGATCTATAAATAAGCTGGTCAACACTCTTTATAACTCCGCGAAGGTGGAATTTCTCGCGTTCCATAGTTTTAGAGAAAAATAGCTATGAAAGACGGACTTACACACAACTAATCCTGTGTAGTTCCGATTTTACTTTTTAAATACGGAAACCTAAAGTACGTAACATTTTCCCCCCATAGCTAAAACTTATTCATTTTTGTTTCTAACCTGATAACTTTTAATTAATGGTAAATTGGATTATTAAGCACTGCATATGTCCTAAATATAAATTGATAAAGAAATGATAAAGTGGATTACTAAGTACTGCATATGTCCTAAATATAAACTGAAGATTTTTAAAGACGATAAAATATTACTCTCTTCTCTATGGGTTCTAATCATTCTAATTCCTTTTATTAGAAGGAATAGCTAACTTTTTTTGAAGAAATTGTCATCGAATTTCGAAAAAGAAGATACATTTGCAAAACTTACTTTGCATTCATTTTTCTGAAAAACATGCATTAAAACTTGAAAATAAAAATGATGCAAATCGTAGATGATATAAAACATTGATACTTTCAATTTTTCATATCTTAAATGTGTCATTTTTCTCATGTCTGCTTTGAAGTTTCTATTTTTGAGAAGTCTGAAAATCTTTTGATAAATATAAACATTTGTCAAAATGTCACGCAGAGTGAGATACGAGTAAGTATAAATTTCAACTCCGTTCTAAAGATTTTTCGTGACGAATAAGAAACTTTAAGCATATTGAATCCTACAGTTTAATGTATGAAATGTAAAAATGAAATTTATTTCTCGATATCTCTCTTTTATTTCTGTCAATTAATAATATATATTCTTCGTAAGGGTAACAGAAACAAAACAATATATATTCAAAATCTTACCTGTTTTACGAAAATACCCTGAAAAAATGGTTTCTCAAAATTGAGTAAAAAGTACTCAATTGTAAGTACTTGACATACTCAAAATAGCTCCAATCCAAATGTACTCAAAACTGAGAAACACATGTACTCATTTTTGATTCCATGGTTGTGTTAAAAAATAAATCGCTATGAACTGCCTCCTGAAATTACAAATTAAAGTAAAAATATACGGACATTTATTTATCTCAAAAAGATTAACAATAAACGCTTTATTGATTATTTATCAATAAAAATAGCAAAAATATTGGTAAAATACTAATGTTTCTTTTATGACAAGAACATTATTTGTAAGCACTTTTAAATTATTTTCAAATGCTGCCCATAGTTTAATATTTAAATTAATAAGCATCTTTTATGCCGCCATGAACGAAATAAACGAATTTAGGGATGTACAAAATTATCATTTGTTTCGATTTTATAATATGTGATGTTTCAAAATTGAGAAAGCAATGTGATAATTTTTGATCCAAACATACTCAATTCGATATGAGTACATCGACTTACTCATTTTTGAGTACTTCATTTTTTTCAGTTTATACAGATTTATATATTTGGATTAATAAAATGTATTTTACAGTAATTCACCTTCATATAAATTGCAACAAATGTCTTTTGAATATATTTTTTTGTCTGATTCCGAATGATTGTATTTTTTTATCATCCGAAATTTTATTAACTGATTTTTTTACTCCTAAATTTTAAATTGAGTTTTTTAGTGGAAAGTATTCATAACGAAAATATTTAGCTGAAATACTCCCCTTAAGAAACGGAGAAGATGGCAATCATCAAAATTTAAAACTCTATTAGAGATTCTACGAGAAATCGATAATCGATGTTTTTAGACGCATGGACGCAAAAACAAAATCTTAAATGGTGCAGCATTCGAAATAGAGGTTCATAAAGATACACTTGACGCTTTATAAGTGTTCAAAGTCACTATAAAAACGCCAGAGTAAAGGCTATTCAAAACTTTACACGATGCAGTTTTTAATTTTAATTTAAGCATCCGTTTGAGTTTTTGATCCCGTGATCAGTGTTGCCGAATTTGGCAATTTCTTTAGACCAGAAATTTCAAATTCACACCATAGCATTCTTAATTGTAATTTCATTTTATTTTCCACATAGAATATCTATTACTATAAATAGAAAATATGTCTATTTAAATTTTCTTTTAAGAATGTGGAATTTCGAAAAAAAATTGCTAGACTGGCAACAACGGCCACGGCATCCAATAATGAAATTTTTACATTAAAAAAAATACAACAGTCTTGAAAGTTCTGGCAACTATTTTCTTCGAATAGTACAATCCACCTCTTCTGGATACTATGTTAAAAAATTTAAACTAAATAAATATAGTGAGACTAAACAAACTGTATACTGCATGTCAAATTATACACTATCAAAATGTTATCACACGTTGTCATACACGATACAAATTTTACTCTACAATTTAATCTACATGTTAATAAAGATCAGACTATCGAACCATTTAGATTACATTTCTTCTTTCTGAACGTCTGCTGAAATGTACTTAAATACGCATCTCTATTTATGCAAATTGATTTGTAATATATTACATTTTAAAAGTTACTTGTATAGTATAACTCAAGATTAATAATTTCGTGCCTTAAACTTAAACAAATTCTTGTCATTACATCAAATTAAATTATAAATGTTGACAAATAACGTAAATTAAATATCGCATGTTGAGTTCTAATTTTCTGCTCCAATTTTCATTTGTTCGAAAGAGCGTCAAATATATGACATAAATATGAAGTTTTGAAATAGCCCAACTTCATTACTATGACAAACTAAATGAACGATATGAATATTTTCCCGCAAAAGGCTAAATTTGTTCGGCATTCAGGTTTATCTTTCAAAGACTTAAAGTTTGATATTCTTAACAGTGTCTCTCTAAATGTAAACTATGATAAATTAAGTTAGATGTTTAGTTTTAAATATAACATTTTTGTCTGTATTTATTAAACTAAATTCAAATTTAAATATAAATTTGGAAAACTGAATTATTAGGAAAAATAAGTTGTGTTTTTTACCTGTGTTTGCAGTTCGTGTAAAATCGCAAGACAAAAGTTGCAACACATATTGTGATGAATAAATTTAAAAATTTAATCCCCCAATTTTAAATGAATAAGATTTTAAGTACCCAGTTTGTGTGATGAAAATACGTACTTTGCTGCCTAATGATTATAGACAAAAACATACTAGTTCTGCTAATTATTGCTTTCTGCGTTTTACATTTTATTCATATTCGTAAAATGCTCAGAAGAAAAATGAAAGATTTTCAGAATTGTGTGCAAACTTCAATGTTATACTGAAACTTCGCAAAAGTTTTTTCCGCATTATCGAAATTAATACCTAAAAAATTATAAATGGAGGATTGTGATTTGTTAAAGCAAAAGTATTGTGACAATTTTCATTTTTTTTTCTGTGGCACCTTAGAATTTGTAAATATATTTATTAAACACATAAAATCAGCATAAAAAACGCATGTTAATAACGAAAAATAAAATCGAAGTTTACGGTTGCTTGTTATACGTCGGATATAATATGACAGATTTAAAAATAAGGAATGAATTTGATTTCTACATGTACCGTAAATACTGGATGTTTAAAAGAAATGACACAACCTTACGCTCATAAATATTTTTATTATTGGGTAACATTAAAGTACGTGATATTCGTCTTCTATTATGTCTTTATGCACAAAATCGAATTCTGTTTCATCTGCCATATCTCTAACACTAATTTATAAACAATTGATCATCTTGAAAAATTACACTTCGGAATTGTGTTTCTTTTAAAAATATCAGTGGATTTTAAAATTTATTCACAGATATACGGATTTAAAAATATCCGTGGATTTTATATGCTAAGCAGGAAAGCACGGAGATTTTTCATGACCTGTTCATTTTCCAAAAAAAGATGTATTTTTGACATCAATTGTTTATTTCCTACCACAACGCTATTGTGCTTTTTTTTCAATCCGCCCCTTTCTTAGACTTTTCTATTCGAAACACCCCTATTTCTCCTAAACAGTCCCCCTTCCCCTCCTCGACTCAACGGGGTAACGCAAACAAAATTATTTTCTTTAGAAATCTTCTTATCACCACAATATTTTAAACTAACGCGAATTACTTTGACTCTTCAAACATTTTTGTGACTTTTCTAATATTTTTTTGATTTCCGCTATTACCAATTTTATTTTTACTTATCCCCAAATAGGCTTCAACATACACTTAGGGTTACACGAACCTTATGGAATAGTAACCTTAAAATAGTGAAGCTTCAACTGTAGCCGCTTTTACAGGGGTTTTTCTTTCGTTCTAACCTATGACCAGGCTTCTATCTCCCGAATTATCTCAGCTTAACGGGTTAGATACCTTTTATCGGGGCGAGTGACCACCTAATTGCTGCGTAGTGTCAATAAACCTGATTTTTAAGCTTCGCATTCCATCATTTCTGCAGTACTTCCTTCTCGTTTGAGCACACTTTGTTTCGCCTGTTACTTAACGTTACATCCTGTTGTTTGAATTGCAAATGACTACTCAAGTTGGTCTCGTAATTTAGAACCTTGATCAGATGACGAGACCTTCACCTGGCGAGGCATCTACAGAGGTATAATTCACAGGTAACTCGGAGGACTTTGCACCCACGAAGGATTTTACATGCACCAAGCTCCATTAGCGTACACGACGGATTTTTAGACAGCAAAGTAGCGAACCACTAAGACAAGTACCCGGGTTGTCTATTTAGATTAAGTGCTTTGTTGGTAATCTTTGTGGTTTATTGCACATTGGGTTAACTGTGCGATTTCTTGCTATACACCTAATACTCATCATACCAGACTAAATGGGGCTGAGTGTTTTTGAGCCTAAACGGTGGTACTAAACTTGGCTGAATGGGGAGGCGATTTTGAGGGAAGAGAAATGATCAGAGAATGGCCGAAAAGCTAACTCGTACCACAGAAGGGAAAATTTTGCGCCGAAAACCAAGGCAGACGAGATGGTTGCAGAGAGAGACAAGATCCCGCCTGTCTACCGCACCCCACCGAGAAAAACTGGCTCCTTGGGCGGTCCCATTAGAACGGGTTTGGTAGATCGTACGGACATGTTCCTATTGCACCTAATGAAGAGGCGAGTTGTCAAAAAATAGATAAATAAATAAATAAAATAATAATCGACTGGAGGAATTTACAAGAGTAAATTGAAAAAAAATCTCCTTATTTCATAGCTGCCAATATCTTCCGCTTTTTCGGCCGGGAAAAATTTTACAACAAATTTTACTGTTTCAAATCGCCTTAATCTGCTGATTATTTAAGGCAAAATTTTCTATTAAATTTTTCTGGGTCAAAAAATCAGAAGAATTGGCAACTACGTTATTTTAGTGCTTTATTGATGCGAAATTTCAATCATAAATAATAACACAAATATTTATTTTTACTGGGTAAGATTAGTTTGGCAGTAGTCAGGTCCTGCTTTTCAACCATATTGTGTCACCTGGAAAATCTTCTGTCAGTGTGAGTTAAAAAGATGACAAACTGATACCGAAAAAAATAAATATAAATTTTAACCATATTTGCAAGAACATATTTTTATGAATAAGAAGCTTAAACAAGACGCGATTTAGAAGATATAAAAACTACTATATTTAGAATGTTGGTTTAACCCCTCGCTGCACCTTGTGTCATTTCTTGCACATACACAAAAATGTTATAATTTTCATTATGTGCCATGAATTTGGCTAATATGAACACTGTAATAGATCAATAACAAACCAAAGAAGTAATAATACTTAATTTGTCAATATTAGACTGCTACATTAGACAACAGAAAAATAATAGGATTTGTTCTTCGGGAAGAAATAAAATCGCTCAAGCTTAATAGATTGATTTAATTTCTTTATTCTTACTGAATACTTTAAAATATTAATGTAAAAAAATGAGGAGCGTTAAGCAGATAAAATTAATTAAATTCAGCCTGTTTAGCATAGCTGCCAACTCTTCTGATTTTTTGACCCGGAAAAATTTAACAGAATATTTTGCCTTATTTAATCATCAAATTACAACGATTTGAAATAGTAAAAATTACTGTAAATTTTTTCCGGGCTCAAAAAGCGGAAGATGTTGGCAGCTATGTGTTTAGTTGCAAAATATAGCAATATGTTATTTTAAAAACCTAATTGTGTATATAGGGTACATAACATAAAAAATCAAATTTTAACCGAAAATTTAAAATATATTTTTTTTTCTATTTTTTCCATTCTTAGACCGACATATAGATTTCAAACATATTTTTTCAGAAAAATAGAAAATATCATGAATAAAGTGTTAAAGCATCGTATGTATATATTTAAAATAATTTTTAAGTGGCATTTGCTATGTACTTGACAGTTAAAATACTCTCAGCTCTTATCTAATTGCATTTAAAATAAAATTTTGTTATTTTAATTCTACCAGATGCGTTTTACATGTTTCATGCACGAGAGCACACAAACTCACTGTGCAATATTACGATTAATTTTGCTTGGAAAATTGCTCGATTCGGAAACACAAGAAAAATATATTCTAGAAACACGAAACTTCTATTTTAGACATTATTATTATTATTATTATTATTATTTTACATTTTCAGCAATATAAAGCGACCTTAACTGTGGGGAGTTCAATGTATACTTTCTGTAAAATGCTTCATTACTAATTAAAGTTTAAAAACAGAAATCTGCGATATAGAGCAACAATCTCACGAAAAGTGAAAATTTTCCAAACGGATTAATCACGCATTTAAAAATAAGCATAAAAAAAGTTTTTTTTTTTTTTTTTTTAAATAAGATGCCATTAAAAAAATTTTGCGAAAAAAACTTCTTTTTTCAAGAAAAAGTTTGTGTTTCTGTCACGAAAATGAAATTTTAATTCTTTCCGGAATATTTTTTTTAAAACTTAGTATATCTAATATAGAAATAGCTATGTAGCTATGTAGCTATTGTAGCTGTATGTATTTTTTAATAATTTATCAATAGTATTTCCTAACTTTTCGGGACTCAAAAGAAGTCTAAATTATTTTCTTAAAATTACATTTAAACTAAAATTCAGCTATTTTAATGTTTTAGTTTTCTTCTTCTTTAATGAGTAAGATATTTTTTGTAACAAAGCTAGATCTAAATAACATAATTTTTTAATAGAATGTTTTTACAAATTTCTAGTCGATATAAATATTTGGTACAATATTTCAGATATTGCCTTAAAAATTTTAATCTACATATTTAAAAGAACTTATATTTAGAATTTGTTAAATATTTGATAGTTAATCAACTCTCATATATTAAAAAAAATACATTTAAATTAAAATTTAGTGATTATAATTTTATAAGATGCGTTTCACACGTCTGTGCACGAGAAACATGTGAACACGCATGCCAATTTTATAATTAGTGCTGCTTGGAAGGGTGTTTTTCCAGGAAACAAACAAACAAACAAACAAAATATTTTCTAGAAACATGACATTTATAAAGATTCTATATTAAACATAGTTCTTCTTTCACAATGTTTTAGTAATATAAATTTACAATAATTGTGCAAGTCTGAAATGTTATTTTTTTACAAAAC
The DNA here is from genome assembly GCA_964019185.1 of Maratus speculifer. Lineage (NCBI taxonomy): Eukaryota > Metazoa > Arthropoda > Arachnida > Araneae > Salticidae > Maratus > Maratus speculifer. Next base: position 147,308,410 of record OZ025302.1, on the reverse strand, counting down.
GCTTCTTGATTAATTGCCGTTCAAAAACGGAAATCTTCGATGTAAATCAACAATCTCACTAAAAGTAAATTTTCTCTAAACGGATTCATCACGTGACGTTATGTTTTAAGAGCTAAGTTTCAAAAAAATGCCATAGCAAAATTTTAGGAATAATAAGTATATATTACGGAAAATGACCATGTTCCTGTCAGGAAAAGGAAATCTGATAAGCAAAGGAAAACGATATTCCTTTTAGTTCTTTCCGGGATTTTTTTAAAATTTATTATGTCTAATATAAGGAGCTATGTACTTATTTGAAATAAATTATTACTAGTATTTCATAGCTTGCTAGCAGTTAAAATAACTCTCGATTATGCTCTTAGAATTATATTTAAAGTAAAATTTAGCGAAATTAATGATTTGGTTTTTCTTTTTTTAATGAGTTATCTAGTTCCTGTAATGAAGCTGGGTATTAATAACATTGTTTTCATAGAACAGCAAAGAACGGAATTAATAAAGCCTCACAAATTTCAAGTAGATTTAAATATTTGGTAAAATATTTGTTATACTGGCTTTAAATATTGTATCTATATTTAAAATAATTTAGCATTCATTAAGCGTTTGACAGTTAAACAACTATCAGTTTTTTTTCCTGAAATTATATATTTAACTTAAAATGTAATTATTTTTATTTCACCAGATATAATTTACACATCTGATGTATGAGAACATACAGTGCAGTCTCATAACTAATGTTATTGAAAAATTCATTTTTTTTTTTTAAACAAAGAAAGCAGTAAGTCTAGAAACTTAAAACCTCTCTTTTAGACAATAATCGCCTTTTATATTTTTCAGCATTAGAAAGGCGACCGTAATTGTGTTAATTTGAATACAGAGAAACCTCCCTGCACGACCACCTAGATCAAGTGACCACCTACCTCACTGAACGACCATTTTTTCATGGATCGAACTTTATACTCATAGGCTCAATACTTTTTTTAACTCCACTCAGAGACCATACCAGTTGAACTCCCTCCATAAACGACCAATACCGTGAAAAAAATTAAAGAAAATCCGTTTTTTCCTGATCATTTAAAGAAATTATTATTAGAAAATTAATTCTGGAGAACACATTATTCATCAAACTTTTAAACAAAGTTCAGGTTTTTCTTATTATTTTTTCGGTAGCTTTAAACCATTTAAATTCCTTTCTGCCTTTTTAGTAAATAAATTTAACTTTGATGGCGAATCAAGAACAATTGTCAAAAAACTATCCTATTCTGTCAGAAAATTCTTAAAAAATAGCAAATTAATGAAATTGTTATTATTTTATTTCAGTCAAAAAAGGAGAAATATATATATATATAGTTATTTTCTGAATTTCTAAAAGACGCGCAGGATTACGAAACAAATTTTTCAACTAGGATATAGTTTTTTGTGTCTATTTACACCTCTATAGTAATAATGAACTTCAACCTGAGTAAATTTATTTTAAAAGTATTTTCAGATTCGTTTGTAATTATACTATAAATATCTAGCCCCTATAGTCGCCGCTCGGTTCCTCCGTCCTGCTGTCTCTATCTATATAAGAAAGAAAAATCTAATGAACATTGCTTTGACATTTTACATACATAATTGTTGCAGAATTTTTTCGAATCATATCAATTTTTTATATAAATCAGATTCACAGTTCAATTACAGGATCAGTCAAAAGTATTCCGTTACAATACGGCTAAAGGAAAAAATATTTCTAATGCATTTTAACGGTGATACAGCGTTTGAAACAAAATAAGATTTTAAATAGAAGTTATAAAAGATAAAACCGTAAAATCAAAACAAACATCGATGTATTCATTTTTTAAAGTCTGCAATAATTAACTTATATAATTAATTTTTTTTCTTACTTAATTTTTAAAAAATTTTCCCTAATTTGGAAAATAAGTTTTAGTAACATTAATTATTTACCTTTTTGCAACAATTAAAATCTAGATTTAAACGCAACCTCCAATAAGAGACCACCTGTCGGAGCGACAAACTATTATTTCAATGGATCGTGCTTGTTTTAAGGATGTTTTACTGCATAATTTTTTTAAATCACGTGATGCTTAATTAGAGTTGAAAAACTGAAATATGAAGTAGATGTCAATAATATCAGTAACAGTAAGCTTTCTGGAAACGAGCAAATTACGCGATTCAGCATTTTAAGAAATATATTTTTCAAAAAAAAGGTCAATAGGAAAACTTTGGGAATAACTCATGAATTTTATAGATAAAGACCATGTTCTTGTCACGAAAGTGAAATGTAATAAGCAACGGGAAAGAATATTAATTTTATTTCTTTCCGGGATGTTTTTTTTATTTTATTATTTTATTTATTTATTATTATTTTTTACAATTTAGTTTCGCTCATATATGAGTAGATATGTACTTATTAATTTATTATCCGGAATTTCGAAGTATCTGATAATTAAAATAACTCCCATTTCTTTTCTTAGAATTGAATTTGAGCTAAAATTTAGCAATTTTAATGTTTTCAGTTCTTCTTTTAATGAGTAAACCAGTTTTTGTAATGAAGATAGATCTCAATATCTTTTTTCTCAACTAAATAAAATTAATTTAAAAAGTTCTAACCAATTCTAAATAATATCGATATTTGGTACAATATTTGTGATATTGATTTAGAATATTGTCTATGCATATTTAAAATAATTTATTACTAGCATCGGTTAATTATTTAACTGTTAAACAACATTGAATTAATTTTTAATTATATTTAAATTTTAGTTATTTTAATATAAGCAGACATGATTCACATATCTCAGCCATGAACAACATACAGTTCTATTTTTCAACTAATGGTCTTTGAAAAATTAGTTTTCTCCCAAACAAAGAAACTAGATATTCTAGAAACATGAAATCTTTTATTAGACATTAATCTTCTTTTCCATTTGTCAGCATTGGAAAGGCAGCCGTAATTGTGCGAAGCTGAATATATATATTTCTGCGAAAAGCTTACAAATTCTGATTAATTAGAATTTGTAAACAACGGGAAAGACTATTCATTTTGCTTTGTTCGGAAGGCTAAATTTATTTTTTTCTCAAAACTTAGTTTAACTGATGTAGAAAAAGCTATGTATTTACATCAAATAATCTATCAACTCGATTTTCTATGTATTTGACGTTTAATATAGCTCTCAATTACATTCTTAAGGAGTCTGAAGGCTTTTAAATTTGAATGAAGTCAGAAATTGCATGTCAGATGTAGCAAAGGAGGTGTGTTTGTACTATACCGAAGTTTTTAAAATACACAGTTCTTCGGATGCAATACAGTATGCGAACATTTCAGTGTGACCCTGTAAATACTGATTTTTTCTGTTATACAAGAATTATCTTGTAGTAAACTTCAGCAACGTATATCTATTTCATAAAATGTGAAATATTTTAATGTAGTTAAAACGCACCCCAATGAATGTTTCCCCCTAAACCATTACGTAATAGTATACTTTTGTGTGGCCCCGTATATTAATAAAAATATTCTTTGGACCACAGATTGTGTAGAATGCATATTTTAGTATATATTTCATATATGCATCTCTTTTATATTGATTTTTTATTCTTTTTCCCCAATGTTTCGATTTATTTTAGACACTATTAATAAATGCAAAATCCAAGTTATGCAGATGTTACAAGAAAAGCTGTAGAAAATGATGAATTAATACATTTCTAAATTGACAAACATTTTAAATCAAGCTATCTTTTAGTATAAGCTATAAATATACATGACAGAATAACTAATATTTTTATAAAATTAGAAAATTAGAAAAAAAAACAGGTAGTTACCTTTCTTCCCTTTTTTAAGGCTTTAAAAAATGCCTGAATGGCAGACTTAAGCTAAAAATGCACTTGCACTACTTAAATTGCTTTATTGTTTAAGATTTGCTAAGGATTAAATCATTCCTTCTCAATAATGACATAATCTTAAGTAATTTTCTAGATTGATTACTTTTTGTTATGTATGCAAATGAAAAACTGTCTATGAGATTTTTTTGTTGTTGTTGTAGTTTGTTTGCTTTATTTTGCTTTAAGGTTATTAGTTTTAGTAAGTCTTTGTTTTTCTTGCATTCCTATATTGAAACTGGGGTTTTTGCATTATGATTTTGTATTGTTACTTCGATTTTACTTAAGTTTTATTCTGAAAATACTTTATCTAAGACTAAATAATTTTAGGAATCATTCCGTACAGCTCACTAGTAATAAATAAATTTCTTTATAGCTACAATTTTCAGTCGCATCATAGTTGCATTCACCATTTTGTACTATAAAATGCAAATAAAGAATGTTTACTCTAACGCAAATAGAAGTTTTTTACCACATAATAATCTAGTTTTATTTGTGACGTACCCGCTATTTGAAAACAATCTTAAAAAATACATGGTATCACCTGTTTTTCACTTTTTAATACTTGGTATTAATAATTCAATCCAAAAATCTTATAAAAACCTATTCTACACATCAGGGTTCACAGGTTTTTCCATTTTAAACCCTGGGGCAAATCTATTACCTATCAGTGTAATAAAAATTAATTTCTGATTTTTTTCCGAATTCCTCTTTAGATATATATAAATTCTCCATCATAGCACACATTCATCATTTTGCATTATAAAATTACGGAAATTTTTTTTTATTAAACGCAAATAAATGTTATTCAACACATAACTATATGGTATTACTTTGCGATTATTTTCTATGTGAAAACATTTCATGCGATCACATGTTTTTATTATTATTATTATTATTATTATTATTATTTTAATATGCTTTATTAATAATTCAATCCAAATAGTCTTATTATAATTTAATTAACCCTTTCTGGTATGGTATACTATTAATAGCACACGTCTTTTAATGGAGAATTATTTTGTTTTACGATATATTTTTGTTACTATTTACATGTAGTAATATTAGAATATGTCTATGCATTTACTATGACTTCATTTATGCATAGGCATTTAGTAATAATGATAATTACTATTATTTGCTTAATTCTCTTTGTGCCGTTTGTGATTCTTTTATTTTAAACATATATTTCACGCTTTAAAATTAAAAAGAAAGTTCCTTTCTTAAAGTATCATGTGTAATCTAGCGCAAAAGTATTAGAAAGTTGTATTATTAGTTAAATCTTATTGTAACACAACATTTTCTAAACATCTCCAAAAATTCTTCCTTAGCCTAATGTCATATGAAAATTATATATGTAGCACGCAAAACAACAACATTTGTTACTTTTCAAACAATGAAATATTCGTTAAACGCTAACTAATCTATTTGAATAGCTGGTGTTAATGTTATTAATGTAAAAGTAATTTTTTCAAAAATTAAAAAAAAAAAAAAAAAAAAAAAATCAGACCCCGAAAGGGTTACATTCAATTTTCCGCGTCTGAGTTTCGACGCGATAGTATTTTACTCGATGGTAAAAATCGGTTACATATCAGTGAAAATATTCTGCCAAAGACTAAATCATTTTTGGCGTTTTTTCGCACAATTCTCACGAAATATATAAATTCCAGCATAGACAAAAATCTAAGCCGAAACTTTGCAACAATGAAAAGCTAACATCATCGTTTAAAACTGTATCTAATATTTTTCTCCAAACTCTCCCGTGATAAATTGCTACTGGAAAATGAATATTTGTGATAGATCTTAAACTTATTTTTCAACTGAGCGTTTCTCTAAACTTGTACTCTTCGTGATACTTAAGTTGAAGAAAGTTTTTGGAAACAAAATGGCATTAACAAATTGCTCGTAATATAATATTTTTTTTACTGAAAACGAACATTTTCTGTCATGAAACTGAAATTTGATAAGTAACGCGAAAAGGCGATTAATTTACTTTGCCCTTTAGAAATATCCCATGAATTTTTCTCAAAACTTTTACAGTTGAAAGCAAAGATCCATACTTCAAAAAATATATATGCAATATTTAGGAAGCATTTTAAATTTTGAAAAAATATTAATTTATTTTATACAATACTATTTTTATCATAATTTAATAATTTTCACAAATAAAGGAAATTTTGAAATTTTATTACGATTTTATAAATATTAATTAATGTTACTTCATGCAATCGTTTATTAAACAAACTAAGGTATGTTGGGTACATCTACCAGTAGCGGAGACCCTTTGATGTTTTTGGTTCATAAAAAATAACTAATAAATACTTAATTTCATTTATTTTTTTATAATTCTTCCTTTCATGTTCTTTAAGTTTGGACTATTGTTGAAATTTTAATCAAACCAATAAGGAAGCAGAAAATAATGTTTGAAAGTTGTGCTGTTTTTTCTGTGAAAATCTTAATACAGATGCTAAAAACTGGCTTCATTTAATAAATTTATATATTTTTTATTTTCCGGCGAAATGTAAACATTTTGGTCTGAGAAGAAATAGAAAACTTTGAATTTTATATGCTAATGGTCATTTACAAAATTTTATTTATTTTTAAAATTAAGGGTGCCCATTACTACGATGGTAAATTAGTCGTTTTCCAATAAGATATTGCTAAAATGGAATTGCTGTAATGTTTATAGTGCATAAAATATGTTGACTTAACTGAAAACTTTAATATTCAAATTTAATCAAACATATTTCGTATTCAAGTATAAAAATTTTGTTCAGTGTTACGGCATCTGCCTAACAATATCCCACATACCGGGTGTCCCAAAAATGACTGATGGATTTTCAAATTCAATAACTTGCAAACGGTGACAGCTATTAAAAAATTTTTTGCAGGAAGGCTATGTATAATGTCAGGAGTTTTTTTACCGCAATTCTTGATTTTAGTTCGAATTTCAAACAACAGATGGCGCTGATGGCGGTTGGCGGTTAGTCGACGCCGAAACTTACTTCATTCAGCTTTGACGGAAAAGAAGGAGATTAAGGCTATGGAGTACGTCTCATTCGACAGTACAGTCTTGCTCTCAGGCCCCGATTCTGGACTCATTCGATATGATTTCAATGGAATGCGTTGTTGCCATGGAAATAACAGATTGTTTGGTAGTGGAATACAGCGTTCAGAAGTTGGCATAAATTTCTCAAGCAGTATTTGAGTTTGCAGAAGATTTTCGTTTAGGAAGTTTTATTTTCCCGGATTAAATTACTTTTTTATGGCACGATTTAAAGAATATTTTATGCATCATATTTTAAAACTAGATAAAGAGATTTTTTCAATTTGATGATTTTTGTTATATTCTTAAGAAATTTTAGATCTTTTAAGAACATTTGTCAGTAGATTTTTACGAATGTTCAAAAAATAATCATGAAAACTGTTGATAGTACATTATTGTGTAAAATAACTACCAAAAACAAATATTATAAGTTGCCTTGTTTAGCCCTTTTCAATAGGTTTAGTCTATCGTTGCATTAAAATAGAAAAAATAAAATAAATGTGAGTTAATTAAAATTTATTTTCCCGGATTAAATTACTTTTTATGGCATGATTTAAGGAATATTTTAGGCACCGTATTTTAAAACTACACTGTTAAAAATTTGAAACCTTTGCTGCATCGTCACTCCTCCACTTTTATAGAAAGAGATTACTTCACTGTATTATGGAGCATTCTCATTGGTCAAAATAGAGATATTCTATAATAGCAGTGGAGTGACGATGCAGCAAAAGTTTCCAATTTTTACCAGTGTAGGTGAAGATATCTTGCTCTTACACTATAAAAATCTGTTGCATTTTGTTGTATCCGCACACCGCTAGTATAGAAATGGTTACTTGATTGTATTATGAAGCATTGTTATTGGTCGGAAAAGAGATATTATATACAAGCGGCGGAGTGCGTATGAAGCAAAATGCAGCAGATTTTTAACACTGTGGGAACCGATTCTGAAATCATTCGATATGATTTCAATGGAATGTGTTGTTGTCATGGAAATAACTAATTCTTCAATAGAAAAATACAATATTCAAAGTTGAGCATGAATATAACAATCTAAATCGATCTAAAATTTCTTAGAATATCACAAAAATTATCAAATTTGAGAAATCTCTTTATATAGTTTTAAAATATGATGCATAAAATATTCTTTAAATCGTGCCATAAAAAGTAATTTAATACGGGAAAATAAAACCTCCTAAACGAAAATCTTCTGCAAACTCAAATACTGCTTGCGAAATTTATGCCCACTTCTAAACGCTGTATTCCACTACCGAACAATCTGTTATTTCCATGGAAACAACGCATTCCATTGAAATCATATCGAATGAGTTCAGAATCGGGCCCCGCAGTGTTAAAAATCTGCTGCAATTTGCTTCATACGCACTCCGCCGCTTGTATATAATATATCTTTTCCGACCAATAACAATGCTTCATAATACAATCAAGTAACCGTTTCTATACAAGCGGAGTGCGTATACAACAAAATGCAGCAGATTTGTACAGTGTAAGAGCAAGATATCTTCACCAACACTGTTAAAAATTGGAAACTTTTGCTGCATCGTCACTCCACTGCTATTATAGAATATCTCTATTTTGACCAATGAGAATGCTCCATAATACAGTGAAGTAATCTCTTTCTATAAAAGTGGAGAAGTGACGATTCAGCAAAGGTTTCAAATTTTTAACAGTGTAGTTTTAAAATACGGTGCCGAAAAATATTTCTTAAATCATGCCATAAAAAGTAATTTAATCCGGGAAAATAAATTTTAATTAACTCACATTTATTTTATTTTTTCTATTTTAATGCAACGATAGACTAATCCTATTGAAAAGAGCTAAACAAGGAAACTTATAATATTAGTTTTTGGTAGTTATTTTACACAATAATGTACTATCAATAGTTTTCATAATTATTTTTTGAACATTCATAAAAATCTACTGACGAATTTTCTCAAAAGATCTAAAATTTCTTAAGAATATAACAAAAATCATCAAATTGAAAAAACTCTTTATCTAGTTTTAAATCATGATGCATAAAATATTCTTTAAATCGTGCCATAAAAAAAGTAATTTAATCCGGGAAAATAAAACTTCCTAAACGAAAATCTTCTGCAAACTCAAATACTGCTTGCGAAGAACGCTGTATTCCACTATCGAACAATCTGTTTTTTCCATGGCAATAACGCATTCCATTGAAATCATATCGAATGAGTCCAGAATTGGGGCCTGAGAGCAAGACTGTACTGTCGAATGAGACGTACTCCATAGCCTTCATCTCCTTCTTTTCCGTCAAAGCTGAATGAAGTAAGTTTCGGCGTCGACTGGCCGCCAACCGCCATCAGCGCCATCTGTTGTTTGAAATTCGAACTAAAATCAAGAATTGCGGTAAAAAAAACTCCTGAAATTATACATAGCCTTCCTGCAAACAATTTTTTAATAGCTGTCACCGTTTGCAAGTTATTGAATTTTAAAATCCGTCAGTCATTTTTAGGACACCCGGTAGTATATATGTAAAAAAACTCGTTTTCAATAACTTACTCAACCTCATCCCCCTAAATTATTAAAAAATATATTTATGAATAATCTGAATATATTGATTTTTTAAATAAGCTAGTCAATACTCTTTATTACACCCCGAAGTTGGAATTTTCCGAGTTTCATAGTTTTAGAGAAAAATAGCTATGAAAGACGGACTGACACACAACTAATCCTGTGTAGTTCCGATTTTACTTTTTAAATACGGGAATCTAAAGTACGTAACATTTTTCCGCCATAGCTAAAACTTATTCATTTTTGTTTCTAACTTGATTACATTTAACTAATTGTAAATTGGATTACTAATCACTGCATATGTCCTAAATATAAATTGATAAATAAATGATAAAATGGATTACTAAGTACTGCTTATGTCCTAAATATAAACTGGAGATTTTTAAAGACATGATAAAATATTACTCTCTTCTCTACGGGTTCTAATTATTCTAATTCATTTTATTAGAAGGAATAGCTAACTTTTTTTGAAGAAATTGTCATCGAATTTAGAAAAAGAAGATACATTTGAAAAACTTACTTTGCATTCATTTTTCTGAAAAACATGCATTAAAACTTGAAAATAAAATGATGTAAATCGTAGCTGATATAAAACGTTGATACTTTCAATTTTTCATATCTTAAATGTGTCATTTTTCTCATGTCTGTTTTGAGAAATCTGAAAATCTTTTGATAAATATAAACATTTGTCAAAATGTCACACAGAGTGAGATACGAGCAAGTATAAATTTCAACTCCGTGCTAAAGATTTTTCGTGACGAATAAGAAACATAAAGCATTTTGAATTCTAAAGTTTAATGTATGAAATGTAAAAATGAAATTTATTTATCGATATCTTTTATTTCCATCAATTAATACTCTAGTAGCAAATCAATATTTTTCAAACGTTGCGCCAATATTTCATTTATTAGAAATAATGTCAATAAAACGACAATAATAGTTAAATATTGGCATTGAAAATATTTCCAATGAATTCTCAATATTGTACAAATGTTGGCATAACATTGGAAGTATTTCAAATGAATCCCCAATATTGTACAAATATTGGTGTTACATTGGAAGTATTTCCAATGGCTATACATCCCGTTGTATAGGCAATATTTCCAATGGCTATACATCCCGTTGTATAGGCAATATTTCCAATGAAACCACAATATTGGCATAATATTGGTTGCATATATTAGCTAAATAAGGGCAAAATGTAAACACCTCAGTATTGGAGCAATATTTCATGCGAATATTGCTCCAAGATGCAGCCAATATTGGCTTAATATTTTTTGGCTACTGGGGAATTTATGTTCTTCGGATGGATAACAGAAGCCGAAAGTTTTATAATGAAAATCATACTTGTTTTACGAAAATATACAGATTTGTATGTATGGATTAATAAACTATATTTTACAGTAATTCTCCTTCATATAAATTGCAATATATGTCTTTCTATTATATTTTTTTATATTATTCCGAGTAATTTTAGTTTTTTATCATATGAAAAATAATTGAGGACCCACAAGCCAAGAGGTATAAGCGATTAAATTGAACAAACAAGGAAGGTCTCCATACTGGGCATACCCAGAATTTTACGAAAAAAATACTAATTAAAGTACTTATGTATGTAATAAAGGATCAGTCAAAATTAGCCGCGGAATCGCATTAGATATTGTGTAAAAAAAATATATATTTTCGAATAATTGGCGTGAAAAGACTAAAGAATCACTCGATTTGGCGAGCATCCCTTTTCCTCGCCAAAAGCAAACGATTATAATGAAACTCAAAACTGTTGGATATTTAGTTTGCGTGTAAATGGTATTTAATGAATTTAAACATAAACAATGAGAGGCTTTAATATATTATATACATTTACATACATATTGTATTACATATATATGTATTACTTGTTGAAGTAGTTATTTATTTAATCGCTGGAAAAAATATTTTCATAGCTAAAAAAAATCTTATTCAGAAAAATTATCTTCATACATTTAAGCGTGTTAAAAAATAAACGTCATATGTTTCCATAGCAACAAAATCTAATCGACACTTCTCAATTTGACTTTGAGCTTGAAACAAATTTAATTAAATTTAAATTATGAATTTCGTTTTAAATCTCAAATTTTGATGATTAAATTTGAATATAAATACATATAAATTTTGATATAACAAAATTATACTTAAAACAAACTAAAACTTATACAACTAAAGTTATTTAAATTAAACTTTTCAAAACAAGTTCAACATGAAACTTTTTTTTTCTTGAAGTGTATTTGACATAAAGTATTTTTTTGAAATTACATTCTATCGCCAACCGGCGGTAAATCGGCAGATAACGAAATTTTCATTATTTTTTTACGAATGATGGTTCCGCCGAAATTTTTTTTATAAACATATATATTCACACGAGAAGAACATTCTGTAATTTTTTCAGATTTTTCGGGGTATGCCCATATGGAGACCTTCCTTGCAAGTGCGCAGACGATATCGAAATATCCTTTTTATCCGTTCAGTCTGTCCGCATAATACAATGCAAAAACTACCTAACCGACTCGTTTGAAATTGAAAATAAATAATTATCACATAATTTTGTCGAGTCATTTCAAATTTTATGAAAATGGGATGCATAGATCAGTTACAGGGTCAATCAAAATATTCTGTTACATTACGGTCAATCGGCGAAAAGTTTCAAATGCATTTTAATCGTTTGAAATTTAAAATATATGATCATTACATAATTTTGTCAAGTCATTTCAAATTTTATTGAAATTGGATGCATAGATAAATTACAGGGACATTCAAAATTATCACGTTACGATATGGCCAATGGGGAAAAATGTTTCAAGTGCATTTTTATGGTGTTATACTCATTCGAATATAATACAATACATGAACATATTAAGTATAAATATATTAAATTACATATTCTGTACATTCTGTGATGCAAGGTACATTTATTATTAAATTGCAGGGCCACAGAAAAGTAATAATTCTATACGGAATATACCACATAGTTCTATACGGGAAAACATTGCTTGGGTCGAGTGTTAATTATATTAAACTATTTCTCATTTTATGAATATGATATACGTTGCTGAGGTGAAATAAAAGTTTCTTCCTTTATATTTACAGGAACACAGACAAGATTTCAAGCAATATACTATATCCGAAGTACTGTCTACTATAACAGCAAGATCTGAATAGATTTAAAACTTCGTTATCATTCAAACGCACCCCATTTGCTACGCTTCAGGTGCAATTTTCAACTTGTTACTTTTCAGTTACAGAAAAATAAGACATTTTCTAATTATGTGCTATATTAACCACTTTTGCAGAATAATTATCTACATAGATTAATTATAAATTTAAAGAAAATTGTACTAGTATGTTGCATTTACAATTTTTTTGATAATCGAAAGTTTTCATTTTACTAGAGTTTATCTATAAAAAAAAGTTTGCTGTGCATTTTATTGATTGTACAGTATTTAATAAATTTTGAGATTGGTGTGCATCACTGATGTGCATTGCAACACCTTTTATCAGAGTGCAAAATAAATAACCTTTTTTGTTTGTTAAGAGCACCTTACAAAATAACTCAATTCCAGTATGATCTATTACAAAATTTAATTTGCTATGTATAATTATGAAAATATGATATTTTAATCATAATAAAATGTAATTAAAATATTACTAAGGTGCAGTATAGAATGATTTATAAACATTATGAAGTGCTTAGCCTTTACTACACATTTACAGAGACACACAAGATTATTCGGTTAAAGGACTATGGATATGATTAATTACTGCTGGAAATTCCTATTTTTTAGCCAAATGAATTAATTTTTATATTGATAACTAAGTATGTAAAATTTCTATGTATCTGATATAGCGTCGCACAAATAAATTTGCACACTATTTCAAATTTGGAAAGCAATTGTTGAAAAATAGTTTTTTCTAAGTTATATATATATATATATATATATATATTAAATGCCCATTTGGATCTGTCATTATTTTACAAAGAATTTCATTCATTTTTTCATTTATGAAAATAAGAGTTCAAAGGCCACAATGATACAAGCGGCAGTTCCTTATTTCAATTCAGTCAGTTATTATTGATGTTCATATTTAACGTCAATTAAATATTTAACGCTTCAATTTAACGTCAATTTACTCCAAATTGAATTTTGACACTTGTACCCGTTGGTTTCTGAGGTACTCAATTGTATCATTAAACTTTTAGTGACGAATATCACTTTTTTTAACATTTTTAACACCAATTTTTAACATTTTTTCATAATTTAAGGCACTGTAAAATGAAAAGATGTAAATCTACAAAACAGTTTTCGTTCTACTGCTAATCTGTATGCTTACTGAAATTTTATCTGTACTCTTTAATACAAGTTGGGGAAAGTCATCTTCCAACATTAAGACAACCTAGGATTATAGGACAGCCTGGAGTGTTGTGGTCCTGGGTTCGATTCCTTGTTCTGGCTAATTTCTCACTCCAGTTGGGATTATTGGATTTAATGTTCGTATGTGCATATATTTGTATGTACCTTTATGATAAAAAAAAATTGTCAGTCTACAAAACTAAATCTTGCAAAATTACATAAATCTGTATGCTTCGTTAAACGTTCTAGGCATTCGAGTTTCTTCGAAAACTTATAAACTTTACAGATTTTTAAAACACACATGCACACACAAATAACTCCTGCATTCAAATAATAAAGGTACATACAAATAATATACAGATATACAAACATTAAATAAAATAAACCCAACTGGAATGAAAATTGGCCAGAGCCAGGAATCAAACCCGGGACCATAGCACTCCAGACTGTTGATCTATCTATTGAGCTACTCCGGACGATGCATAAGTCTGCAATCTTTCACTAATAAACCAAGTTGGGGAAATTCATATTCCATCATTAAGTTTTGGTTTATTTTATGATGGCCGGATTATCTACTCGAGGGATATAGGCCCAGGGGAAGTGTCCTTCGTGGAGTGTCTTTCTAAGGGAATTTAACTCGTATTTACGCAAGGTTTGAAGAAAACCACGAAAACACCGAACGTTTAGGCCGAAGGCTGCGATTGGGTTTGGATCCAGCACCAACTGTCTACCAGTTGAGAGGTCAGAACCTCTCGGCCACTGGTGGGGCGATAGCGTAAGATGACAGGACAGCCTGGAGTGCTATGGTCCCGAGTTCGACATCTGGTTCTGGCTAATTTTTCACTACAGTTGGGATTATTGGATTTAATGTCCGCATGTCTGTATATTATTTGTATGTAACTTTACAGATTATACTTATAATGTGAATATAAATCTTTTAAACGGATTTCTTTGTTGCAGTTATACAGGGTGTCCCAGAAGTAATGGGACAAAATTTAAGGGGAGATAGGGGACATCACAAGGGTTCAGAATTGCATAGCAATCCGTGGTCGGAAACGTTTTCCTGGCGCGGTAGTGACGACATAATTTACGAGAAAGAAAGGACACGAACAGGGAAAGAAAATAATTTCATTATTCTTAGTGGTGCAAAAAAACTGAGGCAATACTCGGAAGCGTTGTGGAATTTGTTATACGCTACGTGGCTGCTGTTGGGGAATTTCGGGATATGCTTGGTGTTTTCGATATCATTAGATCATTCATGCGCTTTTAGATGCGCTCCGTGCATCACGGCCTGGGATCATAATTTTGAACACCTGTTTCGATGACGACCGTTGTCTCTTTAATATTCTTTTTCTTAGTTTTATGCTGTATTAAGGATAATAAACATGTTTTCTCCCCTTATTCGTGTCTGGTCTTTCTTGTATTTTGTGTCGTCCCTACCGTGCCAGAAAAACGTTTCCGACCATGGGTTGCTATGTAAAAACACCTCTTAAAATTTCTCCCAATATTTCTGGGACACCCTGTATAAAAAGTTCTAGGCATCCCAACCGACTAAAAATAATCTTAAGATTATCTGAAGAAATTTCCCCTTTCTTTTGAAAAATTTTTGCAGATTTAGCATTACCTTACAAATATCTGCAGGATGTTTTAAGATATTCTTAAAAATATCTGCAAAATGGGCCAAATATCTACGGAATTTCTATGGATTTTTGGGACAATTTCCTACAGACTTTTTACAGATTTTTTTTTTAAGTAGGGCAGTTTCCTAGAAAGACCTTTTAAACATAACTCTTTTAAACATTAATTGTTGTTCTCCTTTATTAATTTTAAAGTTTATATGGTCAATCTTTCTGTTCTCTATGTAATTTCTTTTAAAATGTATATAAATGTTTCATTTTGATGAAAATAGTAACATTGTGCATTTGCAAATAAAATATACATAACTGGTTCTGTATTCATTAAATCAAATTAATTTACGCTATTACTCTTTTCACTCTGTTTATAATGTACTTAAATTAATTTATTTTCGTTTATTCAATTTCAGGTAACAAGAACTCTTATATTTTTGACAGACTTTAACATTAATCATAGAGAACTTGGGATATAATGTTAACATCATTGTTTGCATTTCAGACAGCATGCATTTAATCTAACTCCCTTAGCTGACTGAGCACTTAATTTATCAAACACTTGAAATCGCAACTTAGTTTAATGCACGACAGAGAAATATGTTTATAAACTTTCAAAATTTTGATTGAGTAAACTTGGCAGTTAAAATTGAATCGAACGAAATAGCTGATATCTGACAACGTGCTTAAATTGAAAAGATCTCACAAATATGACTGGAAATGGTTTCTGTATAAATGAGCTTTCATTGGTTAAATCAATTCCTTATTAAATAAATGATGTAATATCATTAAGGTATAAATTATTGCATATTTCTTACATAATTTTAAATATTTCATATAAATATATATTTTCCATATTTTAAGGAAGTCCGGGAAACATTAAAAAAAATTATTTATGGAGTCAAAATTTTGAAAATTTTATGATGGTTAAACATATTATTTGTAAAAAAATCAAATGCTAAATTTGTCATATTTAAAAAAAATTAAATTTTCTAAAAAAGTGGAGTGATTTAAAATCGTTATAACTCGAAATAGTATTTGTAGAATATCAATATTTTTTTTCTTTGAAATATAGAAAAGCATACAAGTTTCAATCTTGATTCAGAATTTTTAAAAATATTTAATTCACATAACAATTAAAAATATTTAACACGAAAACCTAAAATTAAATAATGTAACTTAAATAAAGTCATATTTTGAAGAGTAATTACTCTTTTCAAACTTTCTGAATCAAAACTAAAGTAAAACATTTGAGAAAGCCATGATTCAAGTTTGAACCATTTGTCTCTAACATCTCTTGACATTTAACACTTTAAGCAGGAAACATGGTGAAAAAACCCATCATGAAGAAAAACGCATTTTCACATGAAATCATTCTTATGATAACCATTGCTTGAAAGCTGGATTTTGAAAACTAACCAAATCGAAAAAAAAGTAGTTTCTGTTTAAATTAAACGTCACTTGAAACAGAAAAAAATAACAAAAATTTTAAAGCAATGATTTTTTTTTTAATTTGAAGATTTTAGTGTCACGGACATACCTAAGGTACATGTAGCGTATAATAAATTTTATCAAACCTATTAAATATATGAGTACATATTGTGATTTTTCTCCGAGAAAATCTCCATTTTTTAAAACCTTACAATTATATGAGTTGTAAAAGTTTCTGTTCACATTTTCAATGTCATGCTTCTGTTTCACTTCAGAAAATTTTATGATTTATGTTTCTTTTGGCTTGTATTATTGTATTTCTTTCTATTTTCTGGTGGTCCAGCTTTCACAAATTTATTTGGATTATCAAGAATATTATATACATCATTGACACTTTGAGCATTACGCCAGTCTGTTTTCATCATGCAATTAACCCATCAAAATCTGTTATAAATTTTAAAATTTGTTTTCATTTTATTATTGTTAAATATAGACAACTATGCTAGATATCAAAATACTAATTTACATATTAATGTTTTGCTTAGATATTATGTTACGAAGCGCTAAATATCTATCGAAAAATAATTCACAATATTAAGGAAAGCTTGTTGCAACTAAGTTCCCTGTTAAAAAATGGACTGAGGCGCTAGCTGCTACGACGAGTTTATTGTTAGCCTCAAATATCGAGTGGTTAGTTCCATGAGTTTGAGACATATCCAAAAGTGATATTTCAAAATGCTTGCAAAATAAGCAAATTTTGAACTTCACAGAAATTTGGACAACTGGGGCCATCAGTGAAAAAAGACCAAAATGAATAATTAAAAATACCAGAAATTAAAAAAAAAACCGTTAAGGGAATACACGACCTGGATGACACGAGCATTCATATTAAAGCATATTCTGATACAGGGCGCGAAATTTCCACTTGCCAGCTCGCCTTTGGCGAGTAAATATTTAAAGTTGGCGAGTAACATTCGTCTTTTAAAATGTTGTGCTTCAAATGAAACTATGCACAGCGATATAGGGAAATATTTGAAAATGAACTGATGGATATTTTCAAAAAAATTTAAAAATACTCCGTCGTCTATTTCTTCGTCTTACCTACATTGGAATGAAATTCCTCCTTATGTATTCACCCCCCCCCCCCCCAAAAAAAAAAAAAATTTCATACCTCGCACGTGGCAATATAGAATCAGATCGCTCTTCAATCCTGTGCGAAGAGATTCAGGTTTCGTCACCTAAGCGCAGCTGCTTGAAATGCGGTAAAAAATTGCGTTCCTTCTCAATTTTTTTGTTTTTTTTCAATTTAGCATTTTTCTTAATCTATGGTAGTTGGCGGTAATTAAAGTGATGTTTTAGTTATTATTTTATTAATGTCATGAAGAAAAGATAAAGATATAATATTGAGGCCTTTTTTACTAAAAGTAATACATCAAACGAAACATGTGATAAAGATGTTATCACAAATATTGAAAGGGGCATGTGCAAATTAAAGTTAACCAAAGTGAGAATGAATCTGATAGTAGCAATAATCCAATTTTCTTGTTCTGCTAAATTGAAATGTGGCAGTGATTTTGCGTCACCACTTCCAGTTAAAAGATTATTCAATAAAGAGTGGCTAAATAATTTTGAATGGCTTTTATATCATGATAAAACTAGTCTTGTAAAATGCGAAATTTGCCAGCAGGTGCCTTCCAGTAATGTTGCTAAAAAGAGGATAAATGGCTTTTCTGGGCCGTTTAAAAAAGAGTCATTTGTTTTTCACAATTTGGTTTTCACACCAAAGCAAAATTTTGTGTGAAAATGTTGCCATTGTAAAGGCAAAAATATACCCATCAGAAACACCAATGGCAAAATGTCTGAAGAAAATGGACCAACAGATGTTTTATCATTTGAAAAATATATTCAATGGGGCGTACACTGTAAAAAAAAAGGGTCGATCTACTAAAAAAACTTTAGTGATCCTTGTAGTTACTAAAAAATTTTTAGTAATCTTAGTCGGTTACAAGAAAATCTGTAAGAATTACTAGAAAAAAGTTAGCAACGAAAAGTTAATAGTTTTATATTCTTAATAGCTATTACTAAAAATCACTTGGTGTGGCCTTGATAGTATAGTGGTTATAGTAACGGACTCCGGAATAAAAGGTCCCGGGTTCGATACTGGCCACCGCTAAATACGCCCCGAATGTATGTAGTGTAAGCACTCGTTAGTAAAGAGATAATAAAAATCCTGTCAGAGCAGTTAGCAATGTTTTGTGCTGCCATCTATTGCAGTTTTGCCGAAAATCTTCCGCTTCAGAAGTCTGGATGCAGCTCGAAGGAACCTCCTGCCCTTCGGGCGCACGTAATGGTTATTAAAAATAATTTTGGAGCTAATTTTGGAGCAAATAATTACTAAAATTTGCTTGGTGGCTCATACTAAAAATTTTTAAGTTAGTTATACAAAAAATTCTTTTGTTCAGTTTACAAAAGAAATGCTTGTTTCACTTGCAAAAAAAAGTTTGTAATATGGTTACTAAAAAATTCTGTGGAATACAAATTTACTAAAAATTTTACAGTGTACTAATGTTGTAAAGTATGAAAAACCGTTTAAAGACTTTATAGATCTTTTGTGCTTGGAAGAAAAATTAAATGTGGATATTTTAACGCAGTATGGCAATGAAACACAATGCATGTATTTTATCAATTTTATTGCTGAAATTTTGATGTTGGATTTAGTAGAAAACTTAAAAAAGTGTACATATATCAGCATTCTAGTTGATGGTTCTACAGATCGATCATCTGTTCAGTATACAAATGTGTATATTATTTAGGTGGATGCAAAAGATAATCATATCAAAGAGGACATATTAGAATTAATAGAGCTGCCACATTCTATTTCACCCAGTTATTTCACAGCCATAACTGATTTTCTAGATTGGATAATAGGTCTAAATGTATATAGAAACAGGTGTTTTATTGCAGGCTTGAGTACTGATGCTGCTCTAAATATGGTTAGATGACAATCAGATTTAGCTTTGAAAATGAATTCGATTTGTCCTAAATTGATAAATATTCACTGCCTTGCACACCGTTTGCAGTTAGCTGTTTTGGATGCATGTGGTGAATTTGAATATTTTAAAACATTTGATTCAATTGTTAGAATTATTTTTAAATTTTATCATGCCTCTGCTAAAAGACTTCATTTGTTAAAAGAAAGAGCAGAAATTCTCGTAGAAGAAATTCTTAAACTGAGTAATATTCACACTATTAGATAATTATCTAGCAAAGAAAATGCAGTAAAAGCCCTCTTGCAATTTTGGAAAACTGTTGTAAGCCATCTTGAACAAGTGGCCCTTGGAAAAGACAATGATAGTTCTAAAGCTAAAGATTTGCTGAAAAGTTTGAAGAATTATAAATTTCTTAAGTTCTGTACATCCTCTTGGATTTCTGCGGAAATTGAGCCCTTTAAGTGTGGCATTACAAAACAAGGAATTTCTTTTTTATCTTTGAAAATAAAAATTGAACGTTGCATCTCAGTTCTAACAGATCTTGAATCTGGTGTTGGACCAAGTGAACAGGATTTTTAGATCAACTATGCATTTTCAAGGATAATCAAGGATTTATAGCTGACAAATATGAAAATGGGGAGGAAGAGTTTCAGACATAAAGAGGGACATTAATGAAACATACAAGGAACATTACAAAAAGACTGCAATCTGTGCGATCAGATGTGTTAGCATGTCTGCAAATTTTTGATACTGTGGGTTGGTTTCCCAAAGAAAAAATCCTTGAATTTGGGATAGAAGAAATAAAGAAGCTCCTTATGCATTTGAACTCAAACCTCTTTAATGGATAAAGTAGATATTGTGTTGGCAGAATAGGAAGAATTTAAATTTATGTTCCCATCACTGACACTGAAAGAGATGCTGTCGAATGTTTACATTGAAAAATGCTCAGCAAGATTCCCCAGTTTGCTCCAGATCCTAACATTTTCTGCTGTTTTGCCGGTAAGCACAGCCTTATGTGAGAGAAGATTCAATTGTCACAACAGACTCAAGACAGTATACAGGAACTCTCTGAAGACTGTGACAATGAATGATTTGCTCTGAATTTCTGTTAATGTACCCACTTTGACAGAGTTTGACCCTACAACTACAATTGATAAATGGTATTTCAATACAGAAAGTCAGTGCTACACAAATTTAAAGTGCTAATAGTACAGAAACTTATCATTAGTATGCGTTTCTGTAATCACTGGAACCTTAAGGCAAGCTTATTTAGAGTTAAAGTTTTTTCTTTTTGCAGTGAATATGTTTCGTTTTATCAAATTCTGCATTTCTTTGGTTAATAGAAAGTTTTTCATACTACATCTGTTAATATTTTAAAAATACCCCATATATTTCATAAATGTAAAATATTCTGGATTTAACAGACAGCTCCTTCTAACAATTGACAATTTAAATTAAATTTGTCAGAAATATTTCATTTTCATATTTTATATTTCAGGTGTGGGGGCTGACGTTGTCGAAATGAATGTAAAATAGTGGCGAGTAAAAATTTTAGTCTGGCGAGGACTTTTTAAGCTGAAATTTCATGCCCTGCTCTAATACTTTATATCCATTTATATATATGTGACTAAATTTTTTCCATGTGTTTATAGGTACTTCAATTCCCGTGCTCGAGACAATGATGCAAGAAAACAACTTAGGAGAACACAAATTAGAAGTGTCAATTTTTTTTTTACCTCTCCAAATTTTATACTTTTCAGCTATAAATACCATTAGCTCCTAATTTATTCGGGCGAATTAGATAAAAATATTTTTGACAGTAGAGTATAATTTCAAGATCATATGTGGAAGAAAGTTA
Source organism: Maratus speculifer (assembly GCA_964019185.1). NCBI lineage: Eukaryota > Metazoa > Arthropoda > Arachnida > Araneae > Salticidae > Maratus > Maratus speculifer. The sequence continues at coordinate 147,286,649 of OZ025302.1, read as the reverse complement.
AAAAATAAATTTAGTTTAACGACCATTTTTAAAATTATACTTTCAAAGACTAAAATGTTAACTTATGAATAATTTCTATACATAAAAAAATAGTAACAATAAATAAAATATTTATGATGATCAAAATGTGGATAACGTGTTTATAGAGTCATACATGAAGTACGCCGTGGGTTAAACATTAATAGAATGCCGTGAATAAAACATTAATAGAAACATGGACCAATTATTATCAAATTTCAAATGAAATATCAGTTTTACAATTTTCAGTACTGCAAATTTTTAAATTTCTAAACAACGAACGTTTTCGATCTTTGCAACGTTGTATATGTAAAAAATTTACTTTTAAATGGAATTTATTTGTAAGCTGTATCTCAATTAATTTTTGAGTTATTAATTTTTTTTGTAGTTTATAGTACTTCTTTGTCATCGTGGAAACAGAAATACCTCATGTCTGGAGATTAAACATGAACCAGTAAGAAAAAGAATAAATTCCGGACATCACAAGATGCCAGATGTGCTTCAGATATCTCTATTCTCGACCGACAGAAACAAACATCTCCCAAATGGTTAAAAAAATTAAATACTGTCAGAAAAACACATTTCTGAAAAAAGAATTTTTTTTAAAGAATTGCCATTGCTCTAAAATAAAAAAAGACTTAGTAGTAATAAAAAAAAAACTGTCTACCATCAGTCTTGAGCGTAATCCAGTGAATAAGGATTACAAATTTGATACAAATTGGTCGAGTACTTTCCGAAGAAACGAATCTTAAATTCTAATATATTCACCATATAGTCCGAGAGCCGACCACACAAAACCCTAAGTCATCGATCATTTTAAAATTCCTTTACTTTATGGAAGAATGGTAATAGAGGACTCTGATGATCCATGTCTGCCGGAAGCGAAAAAATGCATAAGCCAAAAATTAATACCACTAAAAATTTATAGAAACCTCTTTGGTATGTCATTAACAAAGGAATTTGGACATAAATTGAAACTAATCTTGAAAAAAATCATTAAAGGAATATCATGTAATATTACAATTTCACCGAAATTTATTATTATTATTATTATTATTATTATCCATGCACTGTAAATTTCAAAACAAGTATGCAATGCAGATATCCGTCATTTATACTAATTACGATAAATGTATTCACTCATTTCTGATTAATTACTGTTCTGTGAATATAAGGTGGGATTTAAACAATTTCTACATTCTTCAAATATCTTTTCGTTTGACAAACAAGTTTAACTTTCAAATATTTCGAATTTACCTTTATTAATATCAACGTACAAGAAATAGTTTGCAAAGTTTAAGTTAGATATGTACTTTAAACACCACTTAAGCTCATATTCCTGTAAAAAAATACATGTTGAATAGAATTTTAATGATCTCATTGTATAAAAAAAATTATTCTTTAAATCATGGAATATTGAATTCATTCCGATACTTTGTTAAGTTTTCTTTATAGAATATACCTTAGAAAGACAAATTTTATGTATTTTATTGACATTCATCATTAAATACAAAAGCCGGAAATTACACATCAATCATAGGAAATGAGGTACATTAGTACGAAGTTTAGTAGCGAAGTTTTAAAAATATTCAGATTTTGGCGTTTTAGTATATAGTACTTTGATACAGTATAGTGTCCAAAATCTTTTATGCGTCTCTGTAAATAATGTTTTCTATAATACATGAAGTAACTTCTAACCTAGTAAAACTTTAGCAACAAATACCAATTTCATAAAATGTGAAACAATGAAATGCAATTGAAACGGTCTCCAAACGACGCTAACTCCTATACCATTATGCAATGGAATACTTTTGTGTGTACCTGTAAATTAATAAGAAATTATCTTTGAACCACAGATGTATATTTCAGGATATTCTTCATAAATGCATATCAATCTAATTATGTTCGAAGGAGTGAATATTTTTAAAATGCACTTGAAATCATTCTTTCCCATTGGCTGTAATGTAACGGAATATTTTTGATTATCCCTGTAATTGAATTATACATCCAATTTTCATAAAATTTGAAATGACAAAATTTATGTTACAATTTTACATTTTGATGCATTTATACATTTCGATAGGGTAGTTTTTTTAATGTTATATCCGGTTATACAGACGGGAGGTTTGAACAATGACTTTAGATGCTACGTATTTTCATAATTACGAAATGGCAAAAACAAAATCAATATTTACATAAGATACGAGAAAAAACTTTTTTCTAAAATAAACAAAAATAACAGAAATACTCTCTCACAAAACTCTAAAAGTATTTTTCAAAGTGTAACATTTTTTTAAAGACATAATTTCTAAAGCATGTTTCTGATAAATGTAAGAAAAAACTTTTTATACATAAGAGGACTGTATTTCTTACTATAAAAATTTGATATTTTTTCAATGGTATGTATCTTTCCATAAAAGATGCAGCTCTGGATGTCTCTTTTTCCACCAAAATATAAAAATATATGGAATATGAACAGTAGAATTCGAATAAAAAATAAGTATTGGAAATTAATGCCTTTAAAACATCTGACAAGTTTGTGTAACTTTATTTTAAGTATTTTTATCTAATCTATCTCTATTTCTTTTATTTCTATATAAAATGATATCTTTTATGAAATTGTAGTATTTATTGCATTCTCTAACTCTCTGTCATCTGAACCTCACACTATCAATATAGGACTATCAATATTATAAAAAATAAATGTGTCGGTGCATATTAATGATATTCTTTTGAAGGTGATAGGATTAGGTCATTAAATTTAAATTTTACAGCAATTTTTAAAACTTCTAAATTATGTACATGCTCAAATTTACGACACTGACTTGGGGGGAGGGAAGATGTTAAATTATCTACTTTTATGGGGAAAGTTATATAATTTTGTTTTATTTTCTCATTAATCTTTCATATCAATGACTTTTTTTATATGTGGATACACAAATCACAGATGTAAATCAGAACTCATACAAAAGATTTCAGAAGAGGCTTTTTGTATAGTACTTCCACAATTCATAACGACTCACTGTTTTATTAACAGTTTCATTTAATTAATCATCAACTAAAGTTGCAGAAATTGAGGAATAACTGGTGTGAACGATCTCTGATACAACTCTGCCAAAATATGAAAAAAGTCTCGATTAAAACGTACGAAACTGCTTCTTTACAAAACTTTCTGTACCAGACTATTGTATTTAATTCACCTGTTGAAATGTTTCTAGTGATAATAGTAAAGGATAAAATGAAATTAGTTTCTCTAGTATCTCAAGGCAAACTTCACATTAGTAGTTGTAAAAATTAGCGGATAAAGTTAATAATAAACGTTTCAGAAAATAAAGACTTCAGTACAAAACCATCGCATGTATCTACTACTCTTTGATAAATCTAGAATAACATACGTTACTTTAGAAAACAGCTTAAATTTAAACACCAATAAGTTCTAGAATTAATATTTTTACAAAGCATGCATTTAATTACAGTCTTTTCCCATGCGACAGTATTTAATTTATTATATGCAGGAAATCTTAACATAATTTCAGATTTTGATGAATGACTGTTGAACATATTTATAAATTTAAGTATCTTTGGTTTAATGCATTTAACTGTCATTAATGAGCATTAACGATTATGAATGTAAGTAAAAGTGTGCTTAAAATAATATTTATTTGATATGGAAGTTTGTCACAAATATGTCACTGAATGTTTGGAAATAAATAAACTTCCATACATGTTTATGTTATAGGCAATTAATATTTAAAATAACATTTGTATAGTGTTTGATATGTGTCAATAAAATATAATTTGCACATATTATGCTGTACATAGCTTATAATATTTTGAAAGAAAATAAGTTACATAAGTTTTGAAACATAAATTTTTAAATAACATCCAATTTTTAACACTATAACGAATAATCTACTATTCTCTTGAATTAAAAAGTATTCGAAGTCATTTTAACTCCAACATTAAAACGACTTTTTCCTTCGTACTAGCTTGTTTATATACAACAAATTCCTGTATATTAAAGATAAAAAGAACCACTTCACGGTAATTTATTCTCCTTAATTTGGTCGAATAATATGTTATTTCCGGCCTTATACTACAGAGGACTATCTACCCTATTGCAAAGGGTATCGAACATTTTGAGTGAAAATGTTTTGTATGATAGTAACATTTGTACGTGAAAGTAGCCTCTAGCTTCGTTTATGTGTATTTTTTTAAGGAAGTTTTGGATTTTCGATCTGTTGTTTTTGATTTTCCATGTTGATAAGAGATTTTGGTCAGTTTTCAGGGGTTAAAAGGAGATTGAATTTTGGTATAAGTGAATTTTGGATCGGGAATTGCAACCATGAGTGGCGTAAGACATGTGCTCATGCTTTTTCAGATTGAAATTCTTCTGTGGCATCTTAAATCTAAAAATGGCTTAAAGAAGCTGACAACTTTGATAAAAAAAGAATATTCCACTTTAATGTAATAAATCTCTGAAGCATCCACGAGTTGCTAGTATTTTATATTCTTTATAAGTATTTATATTTATAATTACAATATTTATAATTAATAATGTTCATTTAATAATTTAGTCTTAAAACAATAGTGGCCAATTCGGGGATATTAACGTATTATCCAATTGAGGTGAAAAAAAACTTCTTTAAAACACCATAAAATAAATTAATTGCGCAAGGCCGCCTTTCGAAAGAACTTAGTCTTTCTTCGTCAGGCGCAAAAAAAAAACGTGCATTATATTTTTAATATTGATATTACCCAAATCAATTTTTGATTATCTTTTCAGCAACCTGTCATCAATACGTAAGTTAGTTTCCAAAATAGCAATTTTTACATTTTAATAGTTTTGAGAGATGATATAAGGATTAGAATACTTTCAGATGAGAATAATAAAGGTCAAAATCAAAATATCCATCGCAAAACTTTCCTGTTTAGATTTTAGATACTTTTAAACATTTAACATTATCATTTATCTATTTCCACATTGCGCAATTTATGGGTATGTGACAATGCGCAAGTGGAAAAAATTAAGTAGTACTGGCAAAACAGTAACAGTGTTAGAAGAAGACGCTTCATCAAATATGGTGACATTTTTCAATTTATATGACTAAAGGTGTGACGTGTCTGGGGGTATGCTGGTTAAATGAAGACATAATTTGAAGTATAAGATAAAATCAAACAGTTTATTTAAACCTCCGGAATACGGGAAAGTGAAGCTTAGTTCGAAATTTCAGTCACTAAGTTCAATACTAAGAGATTAAATTGCAAACTATACTCACGTCAACGGCTTAAGCTCAGTTCGGGGCACTCACTCCGGCTAGACGTTCAGATTGCGGCTAAAAGCTAGTTTATATCTATAATAAAACAGCCCGTGGCTGCAAACACTCTTTATTCTCAAAAATATGCAACGTATTAAATAACTTCTTACTCACTGTCACTCTTCTTGGGTAACTCAGCTCACCACAAGCTAACTCGGCTCACAAAACTAGCTATCTCACTTCAGAACACAATCTATCTCGCTATAGAACACCTGGCTTCACTATACAACACAATCTCTCACTTAGCTGGCTTCCGCCGCCTCATCACACTGCTGTCTCTTCACCACTGCAACCTATTTCCCCTTGCGGACTACTGCCTCCTCACCACCACGCACAGCACTCCAACTCATAGCTTTTATACTTTGCAAACTGAAGACGGAGCTATAAATTTGCATGTTACTCCTAACCGCAGCTAACTGTAGACCCAAAGACGCCACATACGCTTTGGAAAGTTAAAGCTGAATAAATGATAGATGTCGCTTCCGCGCCGCACATGTTAAAACATTGACGTCACGATCTCACTAAAATGCTAGAGTGCCTTTATAACAAAGGACACTCCCTCACATAGGTATTGAAACGACTCATTATTCAGTTAAAGGGATGAATAAACTTCATCAATTATATAATAATAATAATGTGTTTTTTTACCGTTTGAAGTCTATATTGCTGTTTAAATATACAAAACTGAAATCAACCTGTCGTTTATACTTATTGCAAAATAATCATCCTTGCGAAATTTGAGATTAGTTTGTCTTCTGAATGTTATCCCGTTTGAAGTATTTAGTTTTTTTTATATAAATTTTAATTAAAATGCTTTTTCGTAGTGACTTTTCATGGTTACAGAATCCGATTGATGGAAAGTTGAAAATGCTCGATAAACTGATAGACCAACGTTTACTTACTGAACTTTGTGTGAATGTATATTAGCACATTAACACATGAAAAAATAATTCCAAACATTTTATACAGACATTTTTCTTACGCATAATCAGATCACCGTGTTGGGATTTCCTAATTTGGGGCGTTCCGTCAGGTCTTAAAAGCTAACGAAAGTGCCATTGGTCACGTTTCGGGAGCAACTGATTCCATCAAGAATTGTGATAGATTTATTATACTTATTAATTACGGATTTATGCAATATTGGACAATAGACAGATATAAACATATTTTTGATAAAAAAATATTTTTTTATGAATATGTTATTATTTTTTTAAATTTATTGCAAAAACGGACAAAATGTTAAATTTCGTCTTTTTAAACATGTTTTAAAAAATTAAAAATACAAATAATACTTTTTTTCAAAAAAATACAGAAGTCATTTCATACATTCAAAATACAAATAACATACATGTTTTGAAAATTCATTTTGCAAACGGTTCATTTTGCAAAGAAAAAAAAAAGAAGAAGAAAAAAACTAAAGTAATGTTATGGCGGTACTTGGCGGAGGCGGTACTTTTTTCCTCAGTGTAATAGATGTTAGTAGGATATAAATAAATGCTTTACAAAACCACTCAAAGAACTGGAGAGATGATGGCTGAAGGATGATAATTTCTAAAAGTCTTATTTGAATAGTTTTAATTGAGTTTTTTCACTTAATTAAATTTTTATTAATGCATGGCTGGAATAAAAATATGCAATAATGTCCACTCTTGCACAAAACTCTATTTTTCGGCTATTGATAATAACTGCCAACAATGTGTTTATATCCAAAATAATTAGTATTTAAATTTGAGTAATATTTGAAAATAGCCGCATATTAACAAGTTTTATGCACTCTATAGAAAAGTTCTATGTGCACATCCTTGATCACACCAAAATCATACGGACTGTAACTAAACTCCTTTTACACATTTTGTAGTGCCATTACTGTAATCGTGATCCCTTATCAGAGGTTTGTACAGTGTATCCACTCTCAATGGTGGCCAATGGATGATTTCTAAACCGTTAGTCATAGACATGTAGTTCGAATTGCAAAAATGCTTTTAAAAAGGTAAAGAATTGTTTTTTTTTTAATCAAATTTTGTCAAAAACATTTTTTAATTAAAAAATTTTGAAAATTAAATTTTTATACGATTTTCCAGCCGTTTAAGTGATATTTAGCAAAAATTTTCCACAAGTAATATACAAACAAGTAATATAAGAAAGGTCCCATTCATCTAACATTAAAATTGACCGAGTATTGAAACTTTAAATTTCATGACTTAAACCACTCTTCGTACACTAAGAGCTTAAAGTATTATAAATGGCGTCAATTTCCAGCGCTGTCCAATGGCTAATTCCTAAACTATTTATCACTGACATATAGTTCCAATCACAAAAATGTTTTAAATGAGGTACAGAAATATTTAACTCATTTAACGAAATCGATTTAACGATTTAACTGAGGGTGCTGCCGCCTTATATGTTTTACGATCGTATTAATTTTAATTTATGGACTTCTAGATTGGATAAAATAATGGAGACTTAAGTTTCAAAACTCTTTTTATCAAGAAAATAAATTTTTGGGAAATCGCAAAAAACTTTTCAATGTGTCCACTGGTTTTCATTATAAATTTGGAGATTGCAATGTTATATTAGTGCAGATTGGTATAAACTGATAGAAAAAACAAAAGCGATGAGGCGACTTTAGCAATTCACATCCTTAATTGTATTTTTGTATGTTTTATTTTGTCAGGAAATGAAGCTGTTTCTTTATATATATATATTTTAATGTGTTATTTTGATAAGCGTTTATTTTACTTATAATGTTCGTATGTATGTTTTCCTAGTTCAAAATTTGTATTCAAATTTTAACTCGCTTCCAAACATCCGACCGATGTTCAATTCGCATACATTTTTATATCCAATGAAGATGTAATATTAATATGATTTTAGGGGCGTACTATTTATTTATTTTATAGGACTATATAAAACTCTGTTAGGTTAAGTAATCTATTAGAATCTTAAATATGTATCATTTTTTATCGAAAAGTGGCTTTTTTTCTTAATTTAATTTAACAAGATCTCTGTTATCTTTGACTTATATTTTTAATGTATATTTTTCTTTAGTATATAAACATCAACATAAATTTAAAAATAATACTGTAAAAATAATTTTACTCTCAGTGTTTAATGTTAAATTTCGTATCTGACGTTTATTTTTACTTCCAGTAAATTTGTGAAAGAACCCCATTTTGCCGCAAAAAACATTCTTCAACTTTAAACAGCTATTACTCTATGATTTTTAATCGCAGAAGAATGGGACTTTTTTTACCTTACTTATTAGAGTAGTGGTAAAAATGTACTAAATATCACTTATTGGACTGGAGGACCGTATAAAAATTTAGTTTTCGTAATTTTGTAATAAAAAATCTTTTCGACCTAAATCGGTTAAAAAATACTTTTTTACTTTTTTTAAAGCATTTTTGCAATTGAAACTATAAGTCTATGACAAACGGTTTAGAAATTATCCATTGGATACAGTTGAAAACGGACACACTGTATACCTAATATGTTTGGTTCAGAGGTAGATAAAAAATTCCTTAATATATTACAAATGAAAGAAATTAAAAATTATTATATTTTGTGACTTTGGTATTAAAGGAAAACTCACCAGTGTGTCCACTGTACCGTTGATGCAGTTCATCGTTCAGTTATCAACGAATTTTTGCATTTCAGTGAAAATAGTGCATTTTTCTAATGGAAAACAAAGTTCCTGCAACCTGCAGCCATGGTGAATAAATCATTGAAATAATATGAGGAATGAATGAAAATGAATGTACCTTAATATAGTAGGCTTGTATTTGCATATGCAACACAGTGCAAAAACTATATTATGTAAAACACTATTTTATGTCTCATATAAAAAACAGGTGTTCTTATTCATTAAATTACGAAAATGCACTATAATCATAAGCGAAAATATGCAATAACCTATTCCGAGTCACTAATGATTCCGAAAAGTGTTCTTTTATTTTTAGAAACCTCACAAAAGAATTTATCTTTAAAATTTAAAGAAGAATTCATAAAATTCAATTTTTATTACCTGCCAGCAGTTTTCGAAGACGTTTACGAGTAATTTTTACAGTGCATTAATCAGATTTCTCAACTCAGAAAAACAGTTTTTTGGATGCTGTGAGGTCTCAGATAAATATTATCATGTTCAGCAAGCATGTGTAACTGAAAATACATAGAATTAAAACTTTATCAATAAAAATAACTTTTTTTGTGTTACAACTGCATGCACAATTTCAATTGCTGAATATAGCTGAAAATTTTTATTTTCTTTTTAAATTCGTCTTTAAAGTTTGAAAAAAAATCGTTTTCTAAGATTCCTAAAGATAAAGGACCGCTTTTCAAAATAGTGAGTGACTCGTAAGCATTTATCAGATATCGTTTGTGATTATAGTAAATTTTCTTACTTTACGGTTTTATGCTTTTTACTGTGCATTTGTCAGTTTTTATTAAGCACTTCTTGCTGTAACTGATATTTTTGTTTCATTTCTAAAAAATCAAAACATCCTCTCTAAAATTATGTGTGATTTTCACAAATATTACTGTCGTTATACATAAAAACCCAATTAAATCATCACTACACATGTATTGTTAAAACTGAAATTACAGTAATAAATCTTAAATCATACAAACTTCACATTTTACAAGGAGAAAAAAAGTACATTTGCTTGTTAACCCTTTAACGTTCATTGCTTTCGCCACGAAACGACAAAATTTTAATTCCGATATGCAACACTGACACCGGTATTTTTATCTAAAAATATCCCTTTTATTATTGTATGTGAAAAATCACGTTTTCTTATTTAGAAATATATTTGTTCTTATTTACCGGTGTCATTCATTTATTTCGACATCTTAGCAATGAAAATGCTATGATCGTTAATGGGTTAAAAGAACATTTCAAAGGAATTTTAATTTAATTTCCCACCTTTTGTTTAAAGGATCGGAGTTCTTCCTGGAACAAAAGATTCTTACATCAATTCCTTTAGTTTAACAAGTGGAAATGTAAAATTTTGAAAAGCCTGTCATAATATTTCCAGCTATAGTTTTATTCACTAAAAGACACCAGTAAAATGTTGTCCTTTAAATAAGAATGTTTCGCTTAGCTCTGCACATATCTATATTTCTTAACTATAATGATAAAAACGCCGGGTTCAAAATCGTACATGTAAAAAGCACCGTTATACGAAAAAAAGTGGGAAAACTTTAAAATAAGTGTTGTCAAGAATAAAACAGTTATCGCCTTTGGCGGAAAGCACGCAACGTACAGTAACCCTAAATCAAAGTTGCATAATCTGTAAAAATTAAGATCTTTATACAAGACAAATGAGAAGATAGGAAATAAATATAACAGTTATTTAAAACAGAATAAAATAATTCCTTTGATATTTAATCAACTGAAAAGTAAGATAAAAATATCTAGAAATGAAATGATATTTTAAATCTAATTTATTATTATTATTTTAATATGCAATTTGGAGACGAACACTCAATAAAAATACCTATTAAAAGATGTTTTTCTTTTTAAATTAAATTTTAAAAGAGCGGGGGACTAAAATTTAAAATATTATTAGAAATATATAAAATAGAATGTCTGTTACATCACAGCATCCCATCTATAATATGTCTTGATTCTGAATCTTGGATTCTACATAATTACTTTACACCGTAATTAAATTGAATAAATTTAACGTATTCACTGCATTTTTTGAGAATGTCTTTCTAATAATATTCGCATGTTCTGAGAATTTTGTTCATAAGTGAACAGCAATTTCAAAGTCATAATTTCTTTTATATAAATAATGATTAAAATAAAGGATCGACCTAAACATGTTTTTAAGCGCTAAACTGAAATCCAAACTGAATTTCTTATTTTGGGTCGAAACTGAAAATGAAATTATCCATTTTTGAGTAATTATTAAATGCATAAATGCACATGACTATTAATAAACTATAAATATAGCTCAATTTGGCCTTGTATCGCTAACCAAAACATATTATTTTCATATAACATATAATACAATTATTTCATAAACTACACAAAATGATTTTCTAACTATACGAATTTCATCTAATTAAAAAATGGTTAAGAGCACATGATAAGAGAACGACTTTCCATATATTTAGTATTTCCGTAAATGATTATAGTAAATTTTCGTAGTTTACAGTTTTATGGTTTTTACTGTACATTAGTCAGTTTTTATTAAGCATTTCTTCCTGTAACTGAACTTTTTATTTCACTTCTAAAAAAAAGTCATAACATTCTCTCCAAAATTATGTATGACTTTCACAAACATTACTGTTGTTATACATAAAAGCCCAATTTAGTCACAGCATTGCACATGTATTGTTAAAGTGGAAAATACAGTACTAAATCTTAAATATTCACATTTTATGAGGAAGAAAAAATACACCGTCAAAAGAACACTTCAAAGGAATTGTAATTTCATTTTCCACCTTTTGTTTAAATGATTGGACTCTTTTATCCTGGAACAAAAGATTCTTACATTAATTTTTTTAGTTTAACAAGGGGAAAGGTAAAATTTTGAAAAGCCTTTCATAATATTTTCAGCTATTGTTTTACCCACTCTTTAACATTATGTTTAATATTTAAAAGATACCAGTAAAATGTTGTCGTTTAAATAAGAATTTTTCGGTTAGTTCTGCAGATATTTCCATTTCTTAACAATAATGATAAAAACATATTCATCCCCATCTATAATATGTCTTGATTGTGAATTTTGGATTCTACTTAATAACTTTACACTGTAATTAAATTGAATATAATAAACGTATTCACTGCAATTTTAGAGAATGTCTTTTTAGTAATATTCGCATGTTCTAAGAAATTATTTCATAAGCGAACTGCTATTTCAAAGCCATGATTTCCCTTATATAAATAATGATTAAAATAAAGGATCGACCCAATTAGGTGTTTAACAGCAAAACTGAAACCGAAACTGAATTTCTTATTTTCGGCCGAAATTTAAAATGAAAATATGCATTTTCTGAGTACTTAATAAATACGTAAATATACATGACAATTAATTAACTATAAATGTAGCGCAATTTAGCCTTGCATTTCTAACCAAAACACAGGATGATTATAAAAAACTATCTCGACATTTGGACCTCTAACTAACATACCATTCACAGAATCTAAATGAAATTTTGGCAAAAGGTATTTTGAGGTATACGCTCAAGAAAGATATGGAAAATAACAGTATTACTTAAACAGTTACGGTTACAGTGAAAACATTTCGAAAAAATCAAATGGCAACACCCAGTTTTTTGTATTGGAATGTGATCGCCATTCTGAAAAACCCTATATAGCGTTGGAACGGCAACTGTAACATGAAAATCACCAGTGGTAGATAGGCTAAAAGTGAGGACAACCAATAAGGACAGAGAAGCAGTATAAAATAAAGCGTTTTATTGTGTTTCACAAAATTTCCATATGACCTCCTTCACACACGATGAGACTTTGCATGCGGCAGATGGTGGATAGCACTACAGCACGTACCATTGCAATAGGAATCCACTGAATTGCAGTTCTGATGGCATCTTTCAAATCAGATTCAGTTTGAGGACGAAAATGATACACTTTGGATTTCAGATATCCCCACAGCCAGAAATATATTGTTGTCTGATCAGAAGACGTTGGTGGCGACGGAAGCGGGAAATGACGGGAGATAGCTCTGTCACTAAACTGTTGACTTAAGACACGTTTGAGTGAAGACCCAACATGTGGAGGAGCGCCATCTTACATCACACAAATTCAGATATAGCATTTTGCCGTTGAAATGCGGGAATCGCGTAACGAGTTAACATGTCCAGATAGCGAGCACTCGTTACTGTACACGTTTGCAGATCACCGGCAATAACCTCTTTAAAAAAGTAAGTGCCGAGGACGAACGTATTCTTTATAGCACACCACACAGTCACTTTTTCCTCGTGTAATGGACATGAAAGCACATCATGTGAATTATTCTGCGCCCAATGTACACAATTTTTCGAATTAACGTTACCAGTTAACGAGAAATACGCCTCATCTGTCCACAAAATGCGGCAAAGGCCAGCTGCTATCTCCATCGTACCGGATAAGGAATTAGTTTGCAAAATCCAACCGTAATTGATAGTCTTCCGCTTCCAACATCTGGAAACGTTGCAATCGATACAGAAACATGTTTAGAACAGAGCGAAAAATCTTGCGTATAGTTGAATTCGGCTGATTCAGAACACGTGAAACACCACGTGCAGTTGTGGAACGAACTGTGCTTATCGTTTGATGGAATTCTGCAACAGCTTCTACAGGAATCGGTCGTCCAGACCGAGATCAATCGCATGTGAAACCAGTGTCTTCTAATTTATGAATCAAGTCCCGTACAGCTTCGACAGTAGGGCCTCGCCCTAATCTATGGTTGCGGTGGTAAACACGTAATGTCTCTGCGGCATTTTGTCCATCCAGGTAATAAATCTTTAAGATTTCCCTGCGATCTTTCCCTGAAAGCGGCATCTTGTTCGTAATGGCTGAAATCAACATATGCGGCTCGCATTTCGCAGTGCCGTTTCTTTCACCTAGCATGACGACGTCAATCATGACTGTGTCTTAATCAGAACCCGAAATTTGCGTTTCTCGGTTTCTTCTTCACGTTTTGTGGAAAACTAATCAGGATGGGATATCAGCCGAAGAAATGGTGTGAAGTGAGACATAAACGAAACAAACATTAATGCTCTGGTGCAAGGCTTTTTACATTTATCTAGCCTAGTTCCGGTGATTTTCGTGCTACAGTTGCCATTCCAACGCTATTTAGGGTTTTTCACAATGGCGATCATATTCCAATACAAAAAACTGGGTGTTGCCATTTGATTTTTTGGACATTTTCCCACTGTATCTGTAACTGTTTGAGTGAAACTGTTGTTTTCCATATCATTCTTCAGCGCATATTTCAAAATACCTTTTGCCGAAATTTCATTCAGTTTCTGTGAATGGTATGATAGTTAGGGGCCCAAATGTCGGGATAGTTTTTTTATAATCACCCTGTATTTTATTTTCATATAACATGTTATACAATTATTTCATAAACTACACAAAATGATTTTCTAACTATGCGAATTCCATCTAATTAAAAATGTTTAAGAGCACATTTTTCGATTTATTTTTAAATTTTTTTATGAATGAACATGTGTTATATTAGAAGTTTCCCAAAGAGCTTTCGAAACACTTCTGCCGTTTCAAATTTTAAAAATCTGATAATGTTAATGTAGAAGCTTTTAGTGAGCATGTAGAAAACATCTTCACAGTTTAGTCATTTAAGAATTTTTTTTTGCTTTTTAATTTGCATTTACATCTTCAGTCAGTCATGAATGATAATTATAAACAATGTATTCCTAACAGCAATTCATACTGAAATTTCGGTATCATATCTAATCACTTATCTAAATAACAAAGTTTAAATAATTACAAACAAATAATGATTAAAACTGCTATTTTTATGAATGCAAGTAAGAAATCATATACATGAGAAAACATATGACAAACATCCTGCAATTTGTAGTCAATGATTGACGTTTTAATCAGAAATTAAAAAATAATGATATAAAAACCAAAGTGCAGATAAGATAAATATATAGTGTGTTTGCAAGAAACATCTTAGTTTTTTTAATCGTCCACCGATAGCTGAGAGTCTCTTCTCTCAAGGCTTTTACATGGCAAATGGTATTTTTTAACCTATGAAATATGAGATAATCTGTTGATATATCGTAAAGATAATATACCGTATATAGTCTTTTAACGGTAAGGGTGGTTATTATACATCTGACAAGTACACGACACAACCCATGATCAAATTCGATTTTGAATTGATTCAAGTTTCTTTAGAGAAACCGACCAGTGTATGCTAGTAATAGCATACAATGATGAATTTGATTGGCAAATCTTATGATTGAATTTGTATCAAAATAATTTAATTTCTAATTAGCTGCGTTTTAAATTATACAAACACACAGCATCTATAGTTACATGTATTCGTAATTAACTCAGTGTTATACCATTCCAGGTTGAATACTGATTACTTCCTGTTTAAATTGCAGAACTATTATTTCCGTGTTACTGAATTTAATTTATATAATCCTAATAAATTTTGTATTCATGTAAATTTGCATGAGAATGTAATAGCTATAGCATCAAGATCTGAATATTTATGAAACTAGTTAAATACGAGCGTACCATATTTGCCACGTTTAATGTACAATTGTCGACTTGTTTTCAAACACATGGTTCTGTAATTATAATAAAAAATATTACATTTTAAACTCCATTTTCTTTATTTATTTAACAAGTACATTTGTACACGTTTGTACTTGTTTTATAAAAATTCATAAACATTTATGTTAGACCGTTAAAATGTAACTATAATAAATATATTGTACTGTTATTGTCATTACAGAAAAAATACGAAATTCAATAAAATTCATTTTTCAGTCACCTTCTATTATTGCAATTGTTTAGTAATAATTGATCATCTTATTATTTTTGAATGGAAATGTTTTGACTCATTTGACAGATGAATCTCCAATAACATATGTTTTTTTCTTTTTTGTTAATTATAAATATATATAATACTTCCAAATTCATTATTTTTATATTCTTTCTTTACACAGATGCAACATTAATCTTTCCTAAAGACATATTGACAGAAATATTTTTTTATAAACATGTAGAAAAAACACGGTACCTAATTCATATGTTTGATATATAGATAAATTTCTATTATTCATTCAATAATAAGGCTGATTAAAACCATAGTTATTGGCTGAGAAAATTATTTTGTATAAATTCTGTATAGAAAAAACATCAAATATAGGGGGGAAAATGAGTTTGAGGTACTTACATATACGCGATAAATATTGACATTTGAAAATAGTCAAAGTACTGTGTAATGGAACAGTTTATTTTTACTTTTTGAAAAAATGGTTTCATTTAGACTTATCAGCTATTATCGTTGCAAGACATCTGTTGAGTTCCCTTTCTTTACATAGATGCAATATTAATCTTTCCTTGGGACGTATTGACAAATATTCCTTTTATAAACATCTAGCAAAAACAAGGTAATCAATTCATATACTTGATTTATACACAAATTTCTATGATTCATTTAATAATACGACTGATTAAAACAATAGTTATTAACTGAGCAAATTATTTTGCATAAATTCTATATACAGGGTTCGCACAGGTCTTGAAATTTCAAAACCAGGAAAATCTCCGGTACAAGTATTTTCTTAGAGACAATTTCTCTTTAAATAAAGTAAAATTTTTTGCGTTTTAATTAGATTTATTTTTAAAAATACTGGTATTTGACCTGTGAAACCTGTGAAACTAACGATACCCGTACGAACTCTGGTATAGAAGTACATCTAATATACGGAAAAAATAGAATTTGAACTATTTACGTACATCAGATAAATTTATTCAAATAAAAGTAATGAATTACTGTGATTATTATCGAACGACGTGTTTGATTTCCTTTCTTTAAACACATACAGCATTAATCTTTCCTAGGAACGTATTGACAAAGTTTCTTTTTATAAACATCTAGCTAATCAATTCTAATGTTTGACTTATTCATACAGGGTGAGTCATAAATATCGAAACAATAGGCTATCTCTTTAAATATTGCCCCTAGACCCATACTTCCAATTGCAAAGTTTCATAAAAAAACGTGAATTTTTTTATAAGATAAGTTGCAACTCCATGGGGGGTCTATTTTAGAAAATACGAAAATTAAATTTTTATACGGCCCCCAGAGGATAAAACTTCCAATTAGAAAAATTTTCCTTATCCATTCCTGAATTGAACAAAAAAAAATCATCTCGATATCTGCAAATCCCTGAAAGATATTAAAATCCAAAATTTTCCAAAATTCGTGACTTACACCACTTAACCATACCTCTGAGAGAAGCGATATCAGTTCATTTGAAATACAACATAGGGATCGACCATAAATTTACGCATTATTAAATGTCGATCCAAGACAATACTTTAACTTTTAGATATGAAATAAAAGCGTATAGGTTTTTGCTTCAAACTTGCTTGAAGTATGCTAGATGTCTGCAATATTTCGAGCTTGGCACCAGCCTCGTAAGTGGCACGACCCATTGGCCGGACCGTCTTATTAAACACTTATTAAAAGTGTTATTAAATTAAGTGATATTAATTAAATTCCAGTAAAAGTGTCTTAAAAACTTATTGCCGCAGGCAATAAGTTTAGTAAAAATAGTAATAGTGTTAATAGCACTTCTATTAACGGAATCATTGGAAATATATTTTAATAAATTACACAGAAATATTTTCAAAAATCTACTTTTTACTATTCAGCTTAAAAATTTATGATGGTTTTAAACTTTTTTTTTTTTACTGTCTTCTATTTTTACAAAAAGAAAGTATTGTATTCATGAAAATTTTGAATTCCGGTTTTCGACCTATTCACATGTTTTAGGGCTCAGAGATACTGAAAAACATATTTTTACAAAATGTCTGTCTGTATGTCACTGCTCCTGTATCTCTGTATATGACATAAATTTTGTGAGCGCTCTATTTCAAGACTTATGCACGGAATTTAATAAAAAAAATATATTTACTTAGTTCGTGATATAAATTGGTGCTGATTAGTTTTTGGTGTGAACTCTTAGCAGATCCTACTGTACAGGCTTTTGTGTGGTTTCCGCAATGGCTGTATCTCCAGAATTAATGGAAGGAATATCATCAAACTTCAATTTCAGTTAGACCTTGGTATGAAATGATGTTGTTTATATTTTGTTGTAAATAGTTCCGCTGCAACGCTGTATTTGTTACGATTTCTGAAGTAGCTCTATCTTAAGAACTAATACAGGAATTTCCATAAAAAGTCAGATTCAGTTACTTCTTGACATGAATTGGATTTGTTTACATTTTTGTATCAATAATATTTCGGGTGGCACTGTTATACTGAATTTTGTATAATTTACAATATTTCAGTGGTATGAAGCACTAATGCACGCAATTTCGTATCTTTAAAGTGTTCAGATTGCTACATCCGAGTAGTTTATTTATTCCAAACGGCATTTAAAAAACAAAAATATTTATTCGAATGTTAAAGTCTAAGAGTATAACGTTTCTGTTGCGTATTTTTTATGCCTAACACCACAATTCCGTTATAAGTGTATTTAATTAATGAGGTTTAATACGTTCGAACCAAACATCTTTTAAGAAATTCAATTGAATAATTTCAATTTAAAACTTTTAAATTAAATATGTCAAAGATTCATTAAAAAGCTGTTCTTGTTTTAAAGTGGATAATTGATTCGCAAGTTAAACAAAATTTAAAATGTGTTTGTAGTTGAACTGAAAATTGCAAGTTAAACTTTAAAAAATGAAAAAAAAAGCAATGGCCTATGAGTCTGCTTACAGTGATTAACTCCTTGGGGGCGAGCGTTAAAGGTTAAAAACCTATTTCAAAGAAATATTTACAGAAAGTTCAGTAAATAAAGAAGGCATTTAATAATACAAATATTGTAATTATATGATATATCAGTTGATTTTTTCTAAACATTGATTTTATCCCCTTTCCACCTTTATAATCTAAGCTCTTCATATGTTTTTATGAAGCAGGAATCATTACGTTTTCTACCTTTAACAAAAAAATTAATAGAATATTTCATAAAAGGGAATAAAGAAATTAATGATAATATGCCATATATCGTATCAAAAATATGCTTTATTTTTTTTAACATTGGAAAGTAGATTAATAAAATAAATTTTTGGAAGAAAAATTTTAATTTTTATGTGGCCGATTTAAGACATTTACAGTGTTTAATTACACCTGCTCGGTGTATAAAACATAATAGATTAAAATTGAAATTATGGGAATAATATTGTAAGATAAGAAAAAATATCATTAAAAAAGAACATGAATTTACATTCTTAAAGTAAATGCTCAAAATGTTCACCATCGACACCAATGCACAGCTGCATTCTTCGAATAATATTTTTGTGTACTCTATCTAATTCGTTTGGAGTAATAGAGTGGCAGGCGTCTTCAATTTTTTTGCAAAGATCTTGCAAATTTGCCGGAGGAGTCAAGTACACAGTCCTGCGTAAACGGCCCCATAGAAAAAAATCCAATGGTGTGAGATCAAGCGACCTAGGAGGGAATTCTACAGGTCCTTTTAAACCGAGCCATTTATTGGGAAATTCTCGATTAAGCCAGTTCCTTACCTCAGAAACATGGTGAGGTGGGGCTCCATCTAACTGGAACCACATACGTTGAAGCACTGCCAAAGGCATTTCTTCCATAAAATCGGAAACAACTCCATTTAAAATTAGATTTAAAAACCTATCACCAGTCAAAGTATTAGTATAAAATATGGGACCAACCAAAGTGTTTTGGAAAATTCCACACCATACGTTTATGGAATATTTCCACTGGTGACGAACCTCTCCTTTAAAATGGGGATTTGTGTCGCTCCAAAAGTGATCGTTTTGACGATTAATTGTTCCATCTTGTTTGAAACAACATTCATCTGTCCAGAGAATATTTCTGAGAAAGGAGGGGGTGCTATCCTCTTGATTTAATGCCCAATTACAGAAATCTAGACGCCGTTGATAGTCTGATTCTGCCTGTGCATGGACTCCACGAATACTATACGGATGCCAATTATTTATTTGCAATATTCTACAGACTTTTGATTGTGGAATGTTCAATTCTGCAGCAACATTTCGCGTACTCGCATGAGGATAACACGCAAAATAGGCCAAAATGTCAATCTCGGTATCAAGTGTCCTGGACACAGGCCTACCTGGAGCTCTCTGTCTGTGCACGCATCCAGTTCTTTTCATTCTTTGTACTAAACGATAAATAAAGCTACTTGTAGGATGCCGAGAATTCGGGAAACGACGTCGATATTCTTCCGCAGCTTGTCTACTATTGCGATTACAAACCGCATAAATCATTAACATTTCGAAATATTCGCTGTTAGTGTATTGCGGCATGCTGCTAGTTCAGATTAACTTCATTGTTAGTTGCAAAAGGAAAACTTTTATACTTGACATAACATCGAGACGATTGGTTGACATAAAATTTACATCCAGAAATTAGTATATCAGTGGTTGTCTTCTTTAAAATAAAGCTTTTAAAAACCCAAGACACAAAAATTTTAAATTTTCGAAAAAAAAAAAAAATTCAATGTTAAATTATTCCCTGTCTTTTCCACTTAAAATAGCGTTTAAATCATATTTCTATTTTAAATAGAAAGATAATAATTTTCTTGTTGTGTTTTTGTATTTGGATTGTTTCCAAAAACTAGCTTTCAAGTCGTCGTTGTCATGGAAACAACTTCCTATGAAATGTAAATTTTGTAAGATTTTCTAAAATCTTTAGATTTCTGAAATTTCCATTACACACAAAAATGTGAAGCGAAAAAAATTGCCTGCCACTCGTCAGTTTTCAAAGC
Source organism: Maratus speculifer (assembly GCA_964019185.1). NCBI lineage: Eukaryota > Metazoa > Arthropoda > Arachnida > Araneae > Salticidae > Maratus > Maratus speculifer. The sequence goes on along the minus strand of OZ025302.1, from coordinate 147,265,827 downwards.
ATTAAATTTGTTTTTTCAATAAATAAATTTTCCATCATCAATTTTTCAAGTTTTTCATCGTCAGTCGCCTGTTGGTTGTTGCAAACAACAACGCCTCCTGATGTGTTCGAGGGTCATTCGCAGGCGACAAAATTTCTCATAGAAATGATAGCTGTTTACTTTACAACAATTTTAAAGCCGTATATTAATAGTGTCTCGCCTGTAATTAGAGGCACTTTTTACGCATCGTGTAGTAGTAATTTTAACAAGATAAATATGAAGTTGACAGGGTCAAAACAATGAAAAAAATTTAAATCGATCTGATAAAAAAAATGAGGTTTAAATCAACTGCCGCATTTAAACAGTAATTAAAGACGGTGAGAATGGAAAAAGTTAATCGAAACTGAAATCAAAACTATACAAATTATACAGGGCAGAGATAATCACCTAGAAACTTTAAAAAAGCATTTAAACATTAGGAGCCCATCTTTGTTTAATAATCTTTGTTTCATTAAATGCAGTGTTCTGCATCAAATATTTTTATTTCAGTATTCATCATTTTTAAACTGACATAAGTCAATAACCGACAGTTACGGTAACAGTCCCGCGAGATAACTCATTTTTTAACATCTGAAAAAAAAAGTTGGAAATTGTACGTGAAGAGTAGCAAATGAGGTGCGTTTGTACGATAACGAAGTTTAAAAAATATCACTGTCATATATCAATCTCATAAAATTATAAATAGTTAATTACAATTAAAATGCGCACCAAACAATGTTCTTCCTGTACCATTATTTAATGGAATACTTTTGTGCGGCCTTGTAAATCAATAACAAATGTTCTTTGCACCATAGATTATGCAAAATGTATATTATAATATGTACGTCATAGATGCGTATCAATTTTATTATGTTCGAATGAGTGTAACACCATTAAATTGCATTTGAAACATTTTTCCCCATTGACCGTAATATAACGAAATACTTTTGAGTGCCCCTGTAATTGATCAATGCATCCGATTTTCAAAAAATTTGAAATAAATAGACAAAATTATGTAATAATTATGTATTTTAAATTTCAAACGATTAAAATGCATTTGAAACCTTTTTCCCCATTGACCGTAATGTAACGGAATAATTTTTACTGTCCCTGTAATTGATCTATGCATCTGATTTTCATGAAATTTGAAATGACTCGACAAAATTATGTAATAATTATATATTTTAAATTTTAAACGATTCTTATTGGTAGTTTTTGCGTTGTTATATGCGGACGAACAGACAGACGGACGGACAGAGGTCTACGTATTTACATCATCTATGTATTTAAGTGCTACGTATTTACATAATTACTAAGGCACCTAAAGAAAATGCCCAACGCGCCGAAAAAAGCTTTCACTTGAGACAACTTACTTTTAAAAATATGATTTGTATACAAAAAACTGCATTTTTTTTTTTTTTTTTTTTTTTTTTTTTACATTGTTATTTTAAATACTTTTATTTAAAAAAAAAATGTTTAAAATGCTGAATCAAAATTGAAAATTAGACATTTTTATTTAATGAAAAGGAAAAAATTCAACGCGACAAATAATATTTTGGGTTATGACAATTTTAATTTATTCTAAATTTTTAGAAAAAAATATTTTATTAAGAAGTGTTATGATGTGATATTGCTTACAAATTATATGGTTAACCATCACAAAACATTCAAAATTCTAACTCTATAAATAAATAAATAAAATAAATGTTTCCTGGGCACATTACAGCAACATTGTTTCTTCAATTACACGCATTTCAATTTGTGTCTGATCCCTTGAAACCTCACGATTTATTAAAATTGTCATAACTCTCTGAATTTTGAAGATATTGAGATGAATTTTTTTTTGTTGAATTCAGGAATAAATAAGGAAAATTTTTCTAATTGGAAGTTTTATTCTCTGGGGGCCGTATAAAAATTTAATTTTCGTAATTTTTAAAATAGACCCCCCATGGAGTTGCAACTTATCTTATAAAAAAATTCACTTTTTTTATGAAACTTTGCAATTGGAAGTATGGGTCTAGGGGCAATATTTAAGGAGATAGCCTATTGTTTCGATATTTATGACTCACCCTGTATATTTCTATGGTTCATTTAATAATACGACTGATTAAAACAATAGTTATTGGCTGATCAAATTATTTTGAGTAAATTATGTATAGAACAAACAATTTATGTATGGAAGAAATGAACTTGAACTACTTAGGTATACGACATAAATATTGACATTTACAATTAGTGAAGCTCTGTGTAATGGAACAGTTTATTTTTATTTTTCGAAATTTTTTTTTCATTTAGAATTATCAGTGATTTTGCCATACGACATCTGTTTGATTTCCTTTCCTGCACTGACGCATTTGAAAATTTGGTTCAAAGCGTAAAATTTAACTCGTTTTCTCAAAGTTCATAGATCATATTTGATAAATTAAACAAAAAAATATGATTACAATGTTTCTGATTTAAAAAAATTATAAACTTCATACATTTGAGAGAAAAAATGTCTCCGAAAGCATCCAGTTTGGATTTCAAAACAACTTTAGTGTTTGAGACTTAACGCTTGCGTTTATTCGTCATATACTATGGTCTTCAATTATCTATCGAAAAACGTCGATTAGTGACGCCTGGTATAAAGTACATAAAACGATTAAGTTAAATTTAACGATCGCATTACAATCAGTTCGTTTGTATTCATCGAAGGTAATGTTTATAAAAGATTTAATATTTAAATGAAAAATATTGTGCGTCTATTTTATTACAATTTCTTTTGATATTACAAAACTTATTATTATATCAAGTCTCCTTATCTCATTGCACGTGATGAAATTCAGCAAAACACCGTGTGAAATGCTTAGTAAAAAATTCGTATCAGAGTCTAAGAAAACATCTAAAAAATGTAGTTATGTATCTCTCCTAATTGATGAAATTGTCATAAGTGGAAGATAACAGGACTTAGAAAGATAGTGAAGGAGATTTTGAACTCATAAATTCTCTGATACCGAATTAATCATCAACGAGCTTATTAACTCAAATTACTGTTTTAAATAATTTTTCAATTATAAGACTATAGGAATATATATTTCAAAAAGTTTTTCCTTTAACAACTCATTTAAATTAAATTAAAAGGGTAAGTATTAAATAAATTGACTCAAATTCCTTTTTTAGTTGATTTTTCAATTATAAGGCAATAGGAATATATATTTCAGAAAAAGTATGAATGTATGAATTATCCCCTTAAGGCGCAGTGTTGCCGGGTCGGCTACTTTAAATGGCTACTTTAAATCTTTCTTATGAGTTCTAGATGGCAGCACTACAGAGATCAAACTCTGCTGCTTTTAAATAATAGGTAAAATATTTTACTGTAATAGGCGCTTCACAGCAATGCTCTTCCCACTGCGCATAACAATGCTTTACTTATGGGAGGTTACCACTTCGGCAACAGCTGTATAATTAAAATGGTTAGTGCAATCTTTACAAAACAATACCTGTGTACTCCTCTAGCCCTAAATAGATTGCCTAATTTCTTTTCTTTAAATTCCAACATTAAAGAGTAGTGCGCCGGAAAGGGTTAAAAGAATGAAGCGAATATCACCCTAATGATCATAAGAGCAGTCTAATTAGATTCCATATTATTGGAAATTCATACAATTTGAAACATCACACAACTTAAACCTTTACTTCGTAAAATATTGATTTAAATATACTTAATTAAATAACTGGTTTGAAAACTGTTTCTAAATTTACGAAGTTTTTGTTCTTTTAAAAATAATTTTCAAGTACGATATTTTTAATCTATTTTTATTGCATATTGTCGAATATTTAATTTTAATTGATGCATTTTCACTGAAACACTATACACAGGTCAGAATTTGTTTTATTAATACTCCATAAAGAAATCAACATTTCATCGAATAAAAATTAAGTAAAATTAATATTAACAAAAGACAGATATAACACATGGGAAGTCGAATTGCGGTCTTTAACAGTGAAATAACTTGAATAAGATAACATCTTTTGTAAGTGCGAAACCGACATGTAAATTTCACATATGCGATTATTATTGAAGTTTTGTTTTTAATAAGTTTCAAAAATCGACAGCGATTTGCTTCCTTAATTCAATTTATTTAACACTAACCTTTTTAATTAAATTTAACCGTGTTGTAAAAGAGGAGACACTTTCTTCCTGGAATTTAAAAAGAATGTTTTCAAATATTTGTTAAATATTTGTTAACTCATAAAAACGACTAAACAAATTAGAAAAAAAATACCCTATCGAAGAAAAAATTCAGTGCTTGCGGAATACTACCGCAAGAGCATTTCTTTGGAGTAGCTGAAAGAAATGAACACCACGTACTTTTGCAATTCATTCTTTTTTAATGGAAAAAAGTTTGAAAATAGATCCCTGGTGGACAACTCTGCGACTTAATTTAATAAAAATGATATTTATTTTTACTTTTTTTATATTATGCTTTATTGTTTCCTTTAACATATTAAATAATTAAGAAAACAAGGAAGTGATTTTTTTCTTTTTTTCTTTCTTTCTTTTTTTCTTTTCTTTTTTTTTCGAAAAATAGTTACAGAACATGAAATAATATTTCCTTTATTAAAATATTTAATTTTTTTACGATATTAGATTACTCAAATTTAAATTTAATGAATGTACACTCTCAATTTTTTTTTGTAAAACATTGTTAGAAATGCATGCAGAAAGTTCCCAGATAACAAATGTAATTTGAAAAAAAAATTGTTATAAGAATCAAAATTCTGTTTTTCGACTGAAGCCATAACGGTACCGCAAGAGCATTTTTTTTGGAGTAGCTGAAAGTAATGAAGACCACGTACTTTTGCAATTCATTCTTTTTTAATGGAAAAAAGTTTGAAAATAGATCCCTGGTTGACAACTATGCGACTTAATTTAATAAGAATGATATTTATTTTTACTTTTTTTATATTATGCTTTATTGTTTCCTTTAACAAATTAAATAATTAAGAAAACAAGGAAGTGATTTTTTTTCTTTCTTTTTCTTTTTTTTTCGAAAAAAAGTTACAGAACATGAAATAATATTTCCTTTATTAAAATATTTAATTTTTTTACGATATTAGGTTACTCAAATTTAAATTTAATGAATGTGCACTCTCAATTTTTTTTTTTGTAAAACATTGTTAGAAATGCATGCAAAAAGTTGCCAGATAACAACTGTGATTTGGAAAAAAAATGTTATAAGAAACAAAATTCTGTTTTTCGACTAAATCCATAACGGTAATTTTCATCTTAGGTTTGTAATTATTTGGTTTTTGAAGGGAAACAAGACATATTTAGAGATTTTGTTCTTATGTTTGAGATGTTGCTCTTTGCAGCAAAATACCCGAAACAGAAACGGTTATTTGAAGAAAGTTGCTCAAATTGGAATATTTAAGTTAACTTTTATGTTACATTGATGAATGTTTTTGTGTTTTTAGAGAGTTGCATCAGAATTACCAAGTACCTGTATTTCGAGTACTTGGATGTAATAATTACAACGTGCTTTCGTAATAAATAACTTTTTATTTTAAAAAGTTCAAAATAGCTTCTGGGAAGATAACTGAATGGTCAAGTTTGATAAAAGTAAAATAATCGTAAATACTTTATTTTTGATAGTTTTAAACTTTAACTAATTGCGAAAACATAGAGAGTTTAGCTTTCTTACATAGGTTATTAAGTTCGGAAAACGTAAAAACAAGAGCAAATTTCCAACAGGAAATTAATTTAGATTTAGCAACTTAAATCGTACTTTAATTCGTAAGTAAAAAACATTTATTTTTCTAGATTATTGTGGGAAGTTTGCACATGTTGCCCATGTCCAAAAGACTGCCATGGTCTCCTGAAGTACACTTATAGAATATATTGCTTATTAAAATTTTAATTTTTCTAAAAATGACATTGAATCAATCAGTTTTGCTTTTTAACCTTATAGATATAATTAAAAAAAACAATTAACAATTTCGATTTTGTTTAAGTATTTCTTCTCCTTTTTAAGTATTACATACACTAGACAAAATTGATTTATGACAACAAAGATTTTTAACAAAAACGTCTGCAATATCCATTTAAAACAAATGAAATTGCATAGGGTATACAGGTTTATTATAATTAAAGTTTAATTTTCAAAACAAATCACTGATTAGAATGACGTCAAAATTGAACGGCATATTACAGAAGAAGGGCGAAAAACATGAACCAAAAAATACTTCCAAATTTTAATGATAGATGGCATTGTAAGCGTCAGAAGATATAAATTAAATTACTGGGCATGCGCAAGGCCATTTCAAATATGATAAAAGCGTTTGGTAAACGACTTTTTCTCATTTCGCATTTCAGACGTTCGCCATGAGTGTCTCAATGAAGGACCGCGCTCCACTCTTAAAGCTTTATTACAAGAACGGTGACTCTGCATCAGTAACTCTGCTGAAGTTCAGGACCCTCAAGGGTATGAAAAAAGACGTTGAACCAGTGACTGTCATGGGTTTGGTAAAAATGATGAAAAAATTTGAAAATACAGGTTCGTTGGATGTGCAATCTGGTAAAGAAAGGAAATTATGTCATTCGGAGGTAGTTGATGAAGTGGCCACAGCAGTTCAGGAGCAGTCGTCGAGTGGTGGTGTGCAACCATGCATTGCACGGAAAATTTCCCGAACATTATACAGGCCTGTGAGCACGGTGCATAACATACTACGAAACATCCTGCAATGCTATCCGTACAAAATGTGCATGTGCAGGAGTTTTTTCTTCCGACCTGCCAGCAAGAACGGGTTTTGCTTTGAAATTTCTTGCTCACATGGAAGTGGACAAAGACAGGCTGTGGAAAATTCTGTGGGCAGACGAAGCCCATTTCCATCTGACGGGATATGTCAAGACACAAAATTGCCGTATATGGACAACAGAAAATTCACTTTCAAGGAACCCAGTGTCGTTTCATCGTGCAAAAGTCACTTTGTGGTGCGGATTTACGGCATCATTTATCGTAGGGCCATATTTTTTATGAGGAGACGGGTGCTTTTGTTCCTGTTACCGTTATTGTCAATGGTCAGCACTATGAGTCTCTTTAGCGTAATGACGTCATTCTCGCTCTGCAACGGCGTGGATGTCTGAATAGAATCATTTTTATGCAAGATGGAAGATGGTGCTCCTTCGCACATTACATATACAGTGAAGCAGTTGTTGAGGCGGCATTTCGGAAATACTAGAATTATCAGTCGTCATTTCCCTACAGCCTGGCAGGCCAGATCATCTGATCTTAATCCGTGTAACTTCTGACTGTGGGGTTATCTGACACATGTTGTGTTCAGTACCCCGATTGCCAAAGTAATCGAATTGAAGATACACTTTGCGCAACACATTCTGAACTTGACCCTGGTGACATTTCGATCGGTTATGAAACATCTTTCCAATTTAAGAATGTTGTTTACAACGGTGGATAGAATATTGAACATGTTTCGCGCTAGTCCCGCGAAACTTCTGTTGCCTATATACGGCAAAAAAAACGATTTAATGGATGATTCTTATGCAGTTTTTGGCCTTGGACTAATTAAAAACCGATTAGATGCATGCTTTTCATGCAATTTTTGGCCTCAGGTTAATTAAAATTCTATTTTTTCTGTCTGATGTGATACGACCTTGCCGTGGTGGATGAGCTTACGTAACTAACAGTTTCACACCTGTACAGTTATGCACATTGAACAGTTCAGTTCAATTATCGTGTAACTTATGCCTTAGTCTTTTTTTATCATGTGTTTTTTCTTCAATAATATGCCATTCAATTTTGACGTCATTCAAATCAGGGCTTTGAAACTTAAATTTTTTTATAATCGCTACTGTACATAATATAGAAAAAGCATAATAATAAACATGAACAAAAAGGGAGAAATTTAATTTTCGTAATATGGAAAAATTGAAATGGATTTATAAAACATAATATACTATTCTGAAGTAATGCAACAAGAATTTGCATACGTCAAGGTAACATGACATGCACAATAGACATACAAAGCGTTACATGTTGGAAGTAATACGTTTCAGTAATACTTTTCACAGTAGATAAACGAAAAGTATAATCTGAAGTTAATTAATCTATGAAGTTAATTGAGGAACTTAATAATCTGAAGTTAAATTATTGTTTAAGTGTGATCGCAGATCGCACAGATGCTTTGTTTTTGTTTATTTTCTATCAAAACAAATTATCCTTTAATTAATAAATCCAAATTACATAAAAAGCGGAGAAATAAAATTTAAAATAATTAAAATTTTTAAATATGAGTAAAAATGTTTAAACGAAATTTGTAATGCAGAATCATCAATAAATCAAAATAGTTTTTAAAACAGGAAGAAAATTGAATTCCAAAAAATATTATGGAAGTCGGTGATAAAAAAATAAATAAACTCTTAAAATGGTAAAAAAAAAGTCGAAATGTCTTTTAATTAAATCCAACTTAGTATGGAAATGTCAAGTTTCAGCACCAGGGTACTATCTGAGGATCTTCTGATTGCTATGGAAATGCTTTGTGTCTAATCCATGATGTCTCCACGACTGACGTAGAAATTAAGGTTCTCATTTAAAATTTAATTCAACTAACGGATGACTTTGATAAAATTTATTTTATTTTATTAATAAACATATTAATATATGGACAGTATAAATTTTCAAAATTTTATCATTTGTGGTACACAAGGAGTATGCAGCTGTCAGTATACAAAATTTCATGTATCTAACTTATACAGTTTTTGTTTATGGTCTCTGCGACAGACATAAAGAGGATAGTGACGAATAGGATTTCGTCGAATGAACGAAATCCTAAAATTTAAAATAGATGCATATCTATAATGGTGAATGTCTGTTCTGAAAATTAGTAAATTAATTAGACGATCAGTTGGTGTGACGTATAACTGCAGATAATATCCATGAAATTACGGCAAGATTTTAAATAAAGTATATAAACCATTTTTAAGTAAGAGAGAGGAAAAGGAGATTCTTCAAAGTGCATCAAAATCTGGTCACATTTCATAGCAGATTTGTGCAGATCAATTCCCACCTGTTACTTCTAGAAGAGGTAGGCAAGTTCTACATTCTTCATGGAGCTTGAGATCGTCGAAAATGAAATCTGGTCACAAGTCATTTCTGGGTCACAAGCAAATTCATTTGCAACATTGTGAGACGTACATGGAAATGAGTGACGATTGTAAGAAAGTCATTTTCTCCGGTAAATACAGAATTGGTTTGCATTATCGATATATTTCTAGAATGTGGTAAGTCTCAAACTTCGTAGGAATAATCAAAAGATCAGTTAGTGTGACGTATAACTATAAAAAAGATCCAGTAAATTATGGCAAAAAAATTAGCAAAGTATGTAATCCACGTTTAAATAAGAGGGTAATCAGGACGATTATTCAATTTGCCTTGAAAGCAACCATAATTCAAAGCAGATTTGTGCAAATCAATCTCTTCTTGATACTTCCAGAAGAGTTGGTCCAATTGTATACTCTTCATGGAGCTTGAGATGGTCGAAATGGAAATCTGGTCCCAAGTCACTTCTGCGTCACAAGCAGATTCGTTTGCAGTTTTGCGAGAAGTACATGACAATGGGTGAAAATTAGAAGAAAATCATTGTATACGATGTACAAATATTTGAATTGGATGCCCCGGGAGGACTGAAATATTATAGAAGGAACTACCGAAAAAAATCAGAATTCATATTCCACAGAGATTTCAGTGACAGAATTTGATGATTTGGAAAGCAGTCCAGTATTATGCCAAAAGCGAAATTGTATTTTTAAATGGCTGCCAAAATTCCTTTGATACATTTCGTTTTAAAAAATTCATTTCTTCCATTTGAATGGCAATAGTATGATTTAGATTATATCCTCATGCAAGAAGATGCAAGTTTTCAGATTTCAAATTCAATGAAACATTAGCATGACGAACACAATATTGTTCCCTTAGTTTGTAAACATATTAGTCCTATTGAGAACCCCATTGAAAACGCTTGTAGACAAACTGTTTGAATGGCTTACGCAAATAGGATGCTACACACATTAGTTGTAGAATTTGAAGCTTCACTCTGTCAAAAATAAAGTTTAATTGATCAGAATTCTATCCAAAATCTTGTTTCATCCATGCCGTCTAGAATGAATGAAACTTTAATCAATTAACGCGTTTTCGATCGAATGCAATATATCATAAATCAAATTCCATGTTTTTATAGTACTGGTATTTAATTTTTAAATCTACGTTTATTTTATTAATATGTAAGAAATTTTATTTTTCAAATTTGTTTATTGTTCATACCATGTATAATACATGAAAGTTCATTCATTTTTAATGGATAATATAGATATTTTTATTAAATTATATTTAATGGATATCAAGGATGTTTTTTGTTAAAAACCCGTATTTCCATAAATCAATTTTTATCAATGTATATAAATAAACTCATGATAAAGATTAAAATTAAACAGGAATAATTTACTCCATTGAGGAGAAGTTCTCAAAATGTTTATCAAGATCTAATCTTTTATATTCCTTGAGGTGATAAAGCCCAAGTACTTTTCAAATAAATTCTTTTTTAATTGAAAAAAGTTTAAAGAAGATCTTTGGAGAATAAGTGAGCGATAAAATGTAATGTGAATAAATAACTGACAACAATTTACTTTTATTTCTTCTCTGCCTTTAAAATAATTATGAAAATAAGGAAGTGCAGATTTTTATTTTGTTGATGGTTGTTAAAAAACACAAAGTAACATATACTTAATAGAGATGCTTAACATAAAAAATATGCATTATGTTTTTTAAGATTACAGTTTCTAGTATAAACGCAAAATTTATGAGGAACATTTAAAAAATAATTTTTAATTATATTTTTCGTTATTTAAAAATTAATGTCGGATCAATTCAAAACTTAAGATGAATTATATAATTTAAAAATGCATTTCTGATTTTCCAAAAAAAAAACCAGTTTCTTCTTACATTTTCTAAGTTATCTATAAATGACGAAAATCCTGATGAGAAATTAATTTTTTTAGGAATAATTTATTCTATTATAAAAGAAAAGGTTTGCGAGATGCAATCTAAAACATTCCCGATGTGTCTTTACTTCAAGTACTTGGAAGTGATGAAGACAACATAATATGGCTGTAAGCAGAGCTGCCAAATCGTTAGATTTTTTGGATACCGGTAATTTAATACCTACAATCTTTTATTTAATCGGAACACTATGCTCATTTAAAGAACAACATCGCTCTAATATAGCACTTGTGTGAAAAAAGCGAGAGATTGCTAAAATATGTTGTAACTCTGTTAATAAAGAAGTTTCAAATTGCCTTGTTAAGACAACTGACTGGATAATAAAATTAATAACAAAAAATACAGGCAAGTTAATATTGCATAAATTTTCGCATTGTAAATCAAAATCAGCCCGATAACTAAATTTAGAATAGATATATAAACAAAAAAACTTATGTTATAAAGAGCTCTAATCTATATTTTATTGAATGAACTGATATTATTGAGACAAGTAAATATTTTCATTGTTATTTCATGAAAAATTAATTATTTTTTCTATTTTTTTAATTAAAAATTTTTTTAAATATTTCTATTAAATATAGATGCATTATTAAATCATTCTACTAATTATAATTTAAAATTCAATTTAAAATAAATGTTATTTTGTAATATTTATTGCAATATATTATTGGGTAAATTGTAACAAACCATTTAAAAAAAAATGCATTACTAATTGAGCTATATATATATTTTTTTACATTCTGTCCCATCGTGATTTTGTACCGTAATTGGACTCGAAAAAATTCATGCGAATAACAGAAATACATTAAGGAAGTGTATACAGAAATGCATATTTACACTCTACAAGGAGTAACACTCTTCTTGCTCCACTTGGTCAAGAAAAAAATTAATGTATTAAATAAGAGGGATAAAGTGCCCGCCGAAATAAAGCCACTACTGTTAATAGCCAATTTATTCGCCATGCTTATATATGACTTGGAATATATGATGTGGCATCCATGTACCAATCTCTTAAAGGCAATAGCACCAATATTATCCATTGTCAAAGACTTGAACTGCCTCCTATTGTAATTTAAATCTGTACTGAGGATAATTCGCATAATTTTTGGTGGATGAAGGTAAAAGTACACGGTATGTCATTCCATGATATAGCCTCAATTATCCGAAAACAATCCCTAGGAGATTTTGCAAAGGTTACTGGGGTGTTCTTCTGCTAAAAAAATCAGACTTAGACCATCAATTCTCTTTTCATTTGGCAAACCACATGTTTCTAACAATTCTTGGTAATCAGTAGCAGACATGGGGTCTCAAGGAAAATACATATTAAGTTTACTACCATATCTGGAGCTTTCCAACACAATTAATAAGCATCCACCGTGCTGTCTTTTGGAGAAAATTCCCTCTCTTTTCCTCATGACATGCTAACAGAAGGTAAAGCTGTCTGAGCTTTCCAAACTAATTTTTTCCCATCTGAGAATATTACAAGATGCCATTGACCCTTACAGATCCGATGATATTTGTCTCTATCAAGTCTGCTTTGCTTCGGGATAACAGTCAACATGGACTGGTAGGTGCCCTCATAGCATACATGGTCACAGTGGTCACATCACATCTGTGACCAAAATGCCACCACTCAGTGACGTCACATTGTGACTGAGATATGACTTTCAAAAAATACAAAAACCCTTCAAAACATGTTATTTACTTTAAAAAACACTTTTGTCTTAACGTCGCTTTTATCACAGTTTCGTCACGCTGTTAATGTCAAAGTAGTCACAAATGACACATTTGTCACTTTGTCATACCGTGATTTCACAAAGTGGTCACAATGTGACATCACAAACGAGTTCTAAAACGGCCATAGCGACTTCACATTTTAATCACTGTGACTTCACATCGACGTCACGTGACGTCACATCGACAATCGATGGTCACAAAGTCATAGTATGACACAAAAACGTCGCAGTGACGTTACCATGCCTTACGTGTTATAAATGGTGTTTGGAGGATTCGATTATGGTAGTAAACTTAAACTGGCTTTTCACTCAGAACGGATGCAGGTTCCGATTACAAAGAAATACTAGATACTCATTTATTGCCATTTGCACAGAGAATTTGTGGAATAAGTTGGATTTTCCAGCAGAACAGCGCCACCATAACCTTTGCAAAATCCTCCTAGGAATATTTTTTGGATAATTATGTGCCTGCCATGGAGTTGTCTGCCCTTTGCTCTTATCTCAATTCTCACGAAAATGTGTCGAGTATTTCCAGTAAACCTTTTCTTGCCAATGGCATGCAGTGTAAGCATATGGCATCACTGAAAGCCGCAATCACTGACTTCTCGGATAATACTGACGCTACTGTCTTCCAAAGATTGATAAATTGTATGCTTCATCGCATATTCCATGTCATATATAATCTTGGCGGACATATTGGCTATTAAAAGTAGTGGCTTTATTTCAGTGGGACATTTTTCTCCCTTCTTTTTTTATACATTCATTTTTTCCGTCCAAGTGGGGCGGTGAGTGTGTTACTGCTGAATATGTATTTGTATATACAATTTTGGTACTACTAGGTTAGCTCGTCGACCAAAAAATTATCGCCAAACTATAAGATTAAATGTCAATAATGGATGATAGTGAATGTCACATTCAATGACATTAAATACGATTCATGTGTTTAAAATGTCATTAAGTGATTTTTATTTCGACTTTTTTATTTATTATCTACTAATTATTTGTTTTTTCGTTATTTAAAATAAAAATTATGTCAATATGTATAGTTTGGCTATTAGTTTGGCAATTTGTCTAATTTGGCTAAATTGCTCGACGGGATAACAGAGAAGCACCACAATTTTTTTATTATGTTTGTTCATTTCATTGATTTGTTTCCAGTCTAATTACGGCAGAAAATCACGGTGGCTTTCTTTCCAATATAATTACAGTACAAAATCAAAGGGGGCTTTATTCCGGTTGGATACACTCTACATTATATTATAAACGTACCTTTTTATGTTTAAAACAAACTTAAATATGACTTAAATTTATTACATGTTGTATGTAATTTCAGTTAGTATTTAAAAAGTTATGCGAGCTCAAAACCACATAACTTTACCGAAATTTAAGTGGTTTGAGACTCCTTAGCTTCGAAGTAATTTCGAAAATATACATGATTTAGATTTCATATTTAACAGAGTCAAAGCCAGCTCCTAAACATGCGAAAATATATGCAATCTTTCATCAGCAGATTAGTATAGTTTTTTTTGTCCATTTTTAATCGCAGGTAAGGAAGGACAAGTTTTACTGCGCTGCATTATTGAAAAATTTGCAAAAGTTGAAGTTCTTAAATGTGCGACCTTAATAAAGCCATGCTGAAGTATACTTACTAAATATATTTTCATTGAAATTTTATTTGATACAAAATTGATTAATTTACTATTAAATCTTATAATTAATACATACTGGTATAATTTAGAAATATTTTTATCATTTTCGACTGGAAAAAAAAATTACGTTGTTCTTGGAAAGTTTATCCATATATAAACTTCTGTTAACAACAACAACAAAAAAATATTTAGAAATAATGTACTTTATTGAAGTAAAAGTTCACGAAATGATAATAAAACGTTCTCTAAAGCCATTATTTCAAGTACCATGAAGTAATGTGGGCCAGGTACTTTAGCAATAATGTAATTTTTATTGTAAAAAAGTATTGAAAAAAGATCTTTGGACAGTAACTAAGAAATAGAATATAATGAGATGAAATAACTTTTAGTAATTTATTTGTTTTTGTTTTTTGAATAAAAAAACACAATACAAAAACTGCTGTTTTTTATTATCATAGACTTCTTAAGAAATATAAAATAACATTCACTTGATCGAGATACTTATTATTTAAAAAAATAGATGGTAAATGTTTTAAAAGAAATAGATATCATTTTTTAAAAATGCATTTAATTTATATTTTTACTTTTGATTTTAGATGTCTGATAATCTGATGTTAGGTCAATTAATTTATTGGTTAGCTTTTTGTTGTTATTTCCCCCCCTGACCGCCGAGCAAAAGGGCAAAATTGTAATGGTTTTTTATCTGCACTTTATTTTAAATGTTAATAAAAGAGGGATTTTCTATCATGATATAATTTTTTTGTTTCGTATATGCTTATAAGCTTTGAAAGTATCAATCATAACTTAATTGCTTAAAACTGGATTATATTTGTAGAATTATATTAATTTAAATAAAGCTTCAACTGCAGTGAAACCTGCAGCCCAGTGAACGGATATATCCGGTCGCGGCAGTGGGAAGGTTAAAAATCATTTATCATTACTCAAATTAAAAAAACAATAATAATAATTTTTCTAAAATTTAATTAATTTTCTATGTACAACTAAACTCATGGTAATAACTTAAATAAATTAAGAATAACTTATTCTGCCGAAGAAAATGTTTAAGAAATGCACCAGAATAAGTTCCTTAATCAGAATAAAACCCTGAATAAGATCCTTAAGAGTCTTTATTCAAAGTACATAAAAATAATAAAAAACTACATAATGTCACTTTTTTTAAATTGTAAAAAATTTCAAAACAAGTCCTAGGAGGATAATGCATTCGTAAAACTCGGTAAAAATAAGTAAATAGAGAAATTTATTTTTAGTTCCCTCTTAAAACATCATTTTCAAAACTGAGCAAATAATACTCAAATTTGAATGTGCCACATAATCAAAATGACTCCGAGTGAAAATTGCAAAAGTTTGAAAATTGTATATACTCATTTCTGAAAACACGGTCATATTTAAATATGAGAAAATAATGCTCTATTTTTGTTAACAAAAGTGAGTATATGCATGTTCTAAACTCGAGTATTTTCGATACGGAGCAATTTCAACTATGCAGCATACTCAAATTTAAGTATTTTTTTTTGCTCAATTTTTAAATTGTACGTTACACACTGTTATAAGAATAGAATCTGATAAGTTATTAAGATTTTTCTAGTAGACTTGTATTCTAAGAAATTTTCATGTAACGGTAACAGCAAAAACTCATACAAGCTTCCTAGGTTACATGAATTTTTGCTGCTATCGTTATATGAAAATTTATTGAAATACAAGTACACTAGAAAAATTTAGTAACTTTACAGATTATTTTTACAGTGCAGGGTGCATAGCTAACACTAATCTTAAGATAACTTATAGACATTAAGTGTGCACACAACAAACATAGGGATAAAATTTTAAAACAACACAATTAATAAAATTATCTTCCAAATACTCAATGAACAAATTCCACCTGTGAAATATTTCTTGTTCTTATCAGTTACCTGGATGCCACTGATTACTTGCCAAATATTATCTAAATTGGCATCATTTGAAATACAACCCTTTTCCATCATGCATTTTGCGTAATTCTAATACAGTAGACGCTCGTTTTTACGAACCTCTTTTTTGCGAATACTTGCGATTTTACGAACTAGAGCGGTGTCCCGAATACATTCCCATAGATGCTATGGAAATTTTCGCTCCCATTTACGAACTACAAATTATGAAAATCTCTTTTTTGCGAACTGAACTTTTATAATTCTGTATTTTTTTTTTTTATTATTATTATTTTAATTTAAGTCCAGACACGGTTTGAGCTTCAGAAAATTGTGCTGTGTAAGTGAAACAGCAAATACGACTTTGGCAAATGAATGGAACGAACGCAATTTAAAAGCATTGCTAACTGAATGTGCTCCAGAGGGTGCCTTAAACGTGGACGAAACAGGTCTGTTTTAAAAGATGCTGCCGGAAAAAAACACCTTCAAAGGTGACAAATGTAGCGCAGCCAAAAAGGCTAAGCAGAGAATCTCAATCTTGTTGGCAGCCAACATGAATGGAACACAAAAACTGCGCTTGCTTTTCATTGGAAAAAAAATTGAACCCTAGATGCTTCAGAAATGTGTAAAAATTACCAGCTACATACCATGCCAACAAAAATGCTTGGATGACTGGGCACTTTTATGAAACTAGTCGTTGGGGGGGGGGCACCGTACTACTTACCCATCATGGATAGGCATATGAAAATAAAACATGTTAAAATTATTTATACAATGCATTGCAATTCCAAAACAAAATTTAAATATTGTTAATATGCATATTAATGCTCTATTAATGAATTGCTGATGTACCCATTTCGACAAATTATATAAAACGCCAAACTACTCAAGTAATACCGAACTGCGTAAAAGAAACATCCTTATAACTCCAAAAATAACAATTCTATTAACTAACAATTAACTGCGTCGTATTAAGCGTCTCATTTTCAATTAAAATATACCTCTGAATTGAAATTTGAATGAAATACAGGGCCATGAAAAATCGAAGAATGTGGAAAACAGGATTACAAATATCTCGGTAACTATTAATCCAATTGACTTCGTTCTATATGCAAAATGTGTGTTATTTTATTGCCTTTTACGTCCATTCCTTAGAACAAAAGCATTCGAAATTTTTTATATACCTTTCATCAGAACGAATTTTTCGAGAGTCCGAAAAAAATAGTTCCGGATAATCGAGGTCGCTGATATTAAATAGGCTTCGTCCCATTCTTACATACTAACTACATACAAAATTTCAAGTCTCTATCTCAATTTGTTCGGGGGATAGAGCCTTTACAGACAGACAGACGGACGGCAATTTTTTTTTTCTAAAAATATGTTTTTCGGAATCTTCACTATCTAAAACGTGTAAATCCGTCAAAATTTTTTTTTTTCGATTTTCAAAACGATTGCAAGACTTACCCTATACTACGTATGATGGGTAAGTAAAATGGTTAAGAGACTAGAATCGTCAATTTGTTTTGGAAAAACGTAAAATTCTGCTAATTGTGGATAACTGTTCAGCTCACATTGAAGTCTCAGATCTTAAATCTATTCGTGTGGAGTTTCTTCCAACGAATGTAACTTCAATTTTACAGCCAATGGATCAGGGTGTGATTTACAGTTTCAAGCGCATATATCGAAGAGTGCTTTTGCAAAGAGTAGTCATGGGCTTGGAGCTGGATAAGCCATATGAAATTCATGTTCTAGGTGCGATGCATTTGTCAATACGTGCTTGGAATGATGTTCAAGCGACTACAATATCTAAAGCATTTCAACACGCAGGTTTTAGTACCATAATTGAAGAAAACCAAGAAAATGTAGCCGACGATATCAACGAGATGAGTTACTGATAAATGAACTACGCAAAAGAAATCCACTGTTGCCTGAAATTTCATTCCAGGACTTTTTGAATGTGGATTCAGACGTGATTTGTACGGAAGAAATATCAGATGAACAAATTATTGCTGACACAATAAATGAAAAGGAAGAAGAACTTTCAAATTTTGAACAGGAAGAAAATGAAATAATTCAACGACCGATTGTCAAACAAGCAGCTCAATAGTTGTCAGGGCTAAGGCACCTTTTTAAAGAGAACAGTAATTGTGAAATGATTTCAAGCATAGATAAAATGGAAACATGTATTTTCCAAAATGTGATTTTAAAACAAAAAAAGATAAATGATTATTTCCATTCCTAATTTTTTATCTATGTATTTTTATCCATTAAATACTAATATAGTCTATGTTTTCACATGTAATGTTTTCAAAGCTAAATAACATATTCTTCTGAGTGCTGAAATTTATTTCTGTGCATAAAATTTGCATTTTGCATTTTCTTATATATTTAAAAAAAATACATGTATAACTTTATTTCAGAATAAATAATCTTAAAATATTGCATCATCTATGAAGAAGGGGGAGATTGATAAAAACAGACATAAATAATGTACACATTCATGTCACTTGTGATGATTTTCCATTTTACGAACTTTCTATTTTACGAACCATTTGAGTGTTCCCTACGAGTTCGCAAAAACGAGCGTCAAATGTAATTACATTTTTTTCTTTATGTGCGATTTAATGAAATACGTTTAAAGATGTTGAAGACTTGTATTTACCTGATACCGAAAAAGAACCTGTAATGTTTTTCAAGAAATTAATGTTTAGCCTAAAAATGTATTTTGTACTAATGGTTATGTAATGTAATTATTCTTTAGCAACATCATTTAAAGGAGTTCTAATGTCCATAATTGTCTTAGTGGAATTCGGCAAGGGACATGGTTTAAACAGCTAGACTGAGTTTCATAAAGTATGTGAGATGCATTTAGGGCTGAAAAGAGAAAATGATTTAAATTTTTACCTAAGTCATTTCCTTGTCATTATGTAAAAAATAATTTGAGCATTTTTATTGGTTTATGTTTGATTGTTTCTTACCGAAACCTGCACTAAATGATCAACTAAAGAAGATGGTTCTTCACAGCCTAAATTTTGTATGACTCAATAAAAGATAACAGCGTAGTCACTTTCATATTGTTTTCATTTATTATGCTGGATATCACAGATAAATGACCACATTGCTTTAAAACGCAATTACCAAACTCACAGATATGTTTCGTTCGATTACATGTTTCTTCAGAAAAACTTATCAGCGTAGCTAGCGAAGACTGCTAGTTTCATATAAAATAGAAATTCGTCTATCAATAAAGTAGAAAAGAAGACTGTATAAATAGAAAATATAGAAATACCTTTTTTGAGTCCTGGTTCTTGCTGAACTAAATTGTGTTGAGACAATATCTCTATAAATAGATCAATGTAAATGGCATGGTGCGAATGAATATGTAAAAGCGATATCAATCGTACATCAACGTGGATAAAAATCTCTACTGTATTGGCACATGCACAAACATACGTTAAAAATAGAACATATACTGATCACTCGAAATTTGACCAGTTTAATTATTTTTTTACTCGCCAAATGGAGTATTTTGTTGCGATTTGGCGCAATGGTGAGCGGCATGGAAAACCCTGTATAGAAGGCAATAAAATGAATTCAAAATCACTACTGAATATTCGCGTGGATTGTTTGGAGGTAATTTATAATTGAATTGTGTATTTACAAGCTTAATTTAAAAATGATATCAGATGTTTTTAGGATATAAATAAAAAATACAAATATAAAATAAATAATAAAAATAATAAAACAATACAAAAGGCAACACAAGCCAATTGATAAATATTTACTTATGTGTAGTCATTTCTAAAAGTCTTACTTAAATAGTTTTAAGCGAGTATTTTGCTTAAATTAAATTTTTGCTTATAACAGCATTTTTTTTAATTTTTTTTTCCTAATTATAAAATTTTTGACTCTACGTTTATATTAAAAAATCTTATAAATATGATTAGTATATGGAAACAGCCGCAAATTAGCCACGTTTTTTGCACACTTTACAAAAGCTCTATCTGTAAACCCTAGTCACATCTCACAAGTCCAGACTGTACTTAAACTCTTCCACATTCCTTATATATTCTTCCCTGCAACGCTGATCTGTTATCTGAGCTCTATAAAGCTAATATTTTTGGCCCGGGAGGTACATAAATAAGTTCCTTAATAGTCATCTAAGAAAGAAGTTAAAAGTTGTTAAATCATGTAACTTTTCGGTTAAAAGAAACCTCACCCATGCGCCCACTATTCGCTACTGAAGAGGATCGTTCAGTTATGAACAAATTTATGTACTTCAGTGAAAAGAGTGCATTGTCATAATGCAACACAAAACAGCTGAAATCAACAGTCATGATGAGTAAATGATTGATATAATAAAATGAATGAATCTTTTTTAGTAGCCCTCTATAACATTTGCATTGCAACACACGACAAACACTGTTTTAAGAAATATACTGTAAAAGAAAAAAGATGAATCAATTAATAAATTTATGAAACTGAATTGGTACCAATGGAGTATTTGCTTCTCATTTAACTATATATATGTACATTTTTTGGCAACTTGTTGTAATGTTTTCTATTTGTTGTTTTTAAAAATCTGATTGATGTATATGTTGACAAAACTGATGAGGGCTTTACAAATAATCCGAAAATTTTATGAAATTATTATTTAAAGCTTTTATGTTTTTAATTTAGTTATTTATATTATCTGTTATTTTAGTGATTTTAATTGAAAAGACAGATGCTCCATAATTTATGAAAATGTACTGTAATCTCGAACAATAACATCTCCCGAGTTATCAACGTTTCCGAAAACGTTGGTAAAACGGAAACGTTCCGTTTCCGTTTTGTTTATCGTTAAAAACCTCACAAAGAAATTTATCTTTAATATTTAAAGAATTTATAGAAATTAATTTTGATCAGCTAGCTGTAGTTTTCAAAGAAGTTTCCGAGTAAACATTTCCGAAGTGCTTTAATCAGTTCTATCGACCCAGAAAACTAGTCTTTCGGATGTTATTAAATCTCCTTTAAATATTATTCTGTTCAAAAATCATATTGAACTAAAAAATATATAAAATTAACAGCATTAACATTCG
The DNA here is from genome assembly GCA_964019185.1 of Maratus speculifer. Taxonomy (NCBI): domain Eukaryota; kingdom Metazoa; phylum Arthropoda; class Arachnida; order Araneae; family Salticidae; genus Maratus; species Maratus speculifer. The sequence continues at coordinate 147,244,370 of OZ025302.1, read as the reverse complement.
AATTAACATTTTTTTTATTCAACTGCATGCACAAATTCAGTGATACAGCTGAAAATGTTTAAGTGAGATCCGATCAAAAAAAAAAAAAATAATAATAATAAAGCATGAAAAAGGGTAGCTTTCATAGACGTAAAGTAAATCCCCGACTGTCAGTGAAACAGTGCAAACAGCTTAGCAGTAGAAGTGGCATGCCGGAGTGGAAGGTGAAAGCGAAGAGTAATAATGTAGCAAAATAAGGAGTAATAATGTGGTCACCGCTATTCGTGGGAAAGCAATGCGTCACCCCCCCCCCCCCGCCCTTTTCGAAATCTTGTCCCCGAGAGCTGGGTCAAAGATCATACAATACGTTAGAGGCACACTGTAAATAAAATCTGCAAAGGTACTAAACCTTTTCTAGGAAACTGGGATTCCAAGAACTTTTCCTGTAACGGCAACAGCAAAAATTCAAGTTTCAGAATCGATTACATGAATTTTTTCTGTTATCGTTACATGAAAAGTTCTTGGAATCCCAGTTTCCTAAAAAATGTTTAGTACCTTCACAGATTTTTTTTACAGTGTAGAAGATTAGACGAATCTGTTAGTTTTTATGTTAGATTTCGACTGAAAGTGGAATTTTCGATGCTTAAAATTTATTATTTTACCAACTCCTGCATGAATGAAGATTTTTTTTTCTTATTGAACATATTAATCCGCTATCTATTTGCAATTTACACTGTAAAAAATTTTGTGTTCCTAAAAAAACATGTGGCAGCTGTTCTGCCACAGGTTTTCTCAGGAATTTAATCAAAAAAATGCCAGGAAACTTACATATGCCAGGAAAGTCCTGAAATCTATAATCTGGGATGTTACTCATGAAATATCAGTTAGGTTTCACCGTTCTGAAAAGTCTAGAAACCTTTTATCTGTAACGTTACTCATTTATTTTCTGTTAGATTCCACCATTCTGAAACCTACAATTTGAAACATTACTTGTGAAATCTCAGTTAAATTCCACCATTCTGAAAAGCTCTGAAACCTATAATCTGGAATTCCACTCATAAAATCTCCGTTAGGTTCCAACTTTCTGAAAAGTTCCGAAATCTTTAATTTGGTATATTACTCACAAGATCTTAGTTAGGTTCCGCTATTCTGAAGCCTATCATCTGGAACATTACTCATGAAAAATCATTTATGTTCCTTCATTCAGAAATATTCTGAAACCTATAGCCTGGAACTTAACACATAAAATTTCAGTCAAGTTGCTTCATTGTGGACAGATCTGAGACATTTCACGGAATAGGATAAATGTTCCTTAGATAGACAGTGGCAGCAATTCTGCCACAGATTTTCACAGGAACTTTACCAAAAATTTGTCTGAAAAATTATGCAAATCTGGAAAGTCCAGAAATCTATAATCTAGTATGCTAAGGCCCTTTTTCAATCAGAAGTTAGTTCCAATTTTCAGCATGCTATTCAAAGAATTTTAAGATGACTTACAGTTAGAGTTAAGTTTGGTTCTTGAACATGATACAGATTAATGAGTTAGTAATCTTTGTTGAGAATATAAACGATGATAACACAGCTGAAAGTTAAACATTGTAATGAAAATATTTCTAAAGGGTTGTTTTATTTTTCAGTTGACGACACAAATCTAAAAAAATACAGGATATCTATGAGTAAAATCTATCATTAAATCATGGATACATTAAAAGTACTTTTACAGAAATAAATTGGTTAAAATATGGATGCAATATAAATTATGATAAATTTACACTTCAGAAACAAAAGAAATATCTAAATGAATGACATTGTGCCGCGATCTACAAAAAGACATGCTTAAGTTTTTCCACTTTTATATCAGGCTCAACATATCAATTTGAAGGTGTAAATTAAGAGATAGTGTAACAAAGTACATTTTGGCAAAATCTCGTACATAGCAATTGTGTATATTTGAAATAACCTTTAAATAATTTTGCCATATTATTCAATAATTTAAACAGATTATCAACTTGTCATTTGGCTAATACAACAAGTTAGTCATTTTGCATAACATAGTATATTTAATTTATAAAAGCATTCTTAAATTTTTTTACAGTAGCTGAATAGCTGCTCTTTTTGGGGAAATACAGTCGAGTCTCTATATAACGAAATCCATCGTTCCAGTAAAAAATTCGTTATATAGAGAAATTCGATGTATAGAGAATGATGTTAAAAATCGTATTTAATATGCAAATTTTGAAAAAATTTTATTTTTGATCTTTTTAATTAAGAATTTGAAATGTTTAAAAGTAAATATTAACCTAACATTTTATTTCTTAATTATTTAAGCTGTTTCAAAAAAGAAAACAGACATTTATTTGAAAGCTTAATGAAAATTAAATAAGGAAGACTTGCATTAATTTCAGACGAAGATATCTGTAATTCTTTGTTGTTTTGATTTTAAAATTGTTACGCTCTCAAAAAAGCTCAAATTTTAGCAAGGAATGGAAAATTGTAGTTAACATTTTCCTCCATTTGAAGGCCTCTCTTATGTGCCTCCCATTGATTCCTTTCTTATATGTGTAACAATCCAAATGACTCTGTTTTGAGAAGGATGTGGAAAGGTGTGTGGGAGGTGGGATGAATTCGTTGGATTTAAAGAACAAAAAGAGAATTAATATTTAAAAAAAACTCAGCACTGAACGATAAATCAAAAATAAATGATGGAAAATTGATTCCATATGTCTTCGAAGCTTTTTTAAAACTGAATAAATTAAGACCAATTTATGAAAAAATTCGTTATATGGAGATAGATATTTCGCTATATAGAGACTGTTTTTAATGTAATCATGCACAAAGGGGACCGTTCCTACTAAAAATTCGTTATATAGAGAAATTCGATGTATGGAGTTTCGTTATAGAGAGACTCGACTGTGTGTGGTTATTCGAAGCTTCCCTCCCCCCTTGCACCACTATCTTCATTTAAATTGGATTAATTACCTTTGATAATTCTATTCCTTAAATAACTGATATAATAGCACAGTAATCAATGAAAAAAACGGTTTTTGATGCATGTGCTATACAGTGCATAATTCTTTTAAAAGATTACTCCAAACCGTTAAGGTTTAATTACACAAATTTTCAAGGCAATTTAAAATAAGTACAAATTTTTGAAAGAGATTTTTTAAATTATAGTCAAAAATAACTTTTTAATTGTAATTTAAGCATTAGCATATTTAAAGAGATTTATTCGTTTGGTTAAAGCACAAAATTCAATTTCAGATGTCAAGAGATACAAGGGAAAAAAAGAATATTTAGCTGCCGAAGGAAGATAACCTTTTAAAAAAATTGAAAATCTTAATACAGTGTACTCTTGATACTTAAAATAAAATACATTTCTCTCATTGTTATTAAAAATTCCTGCAAATGACTTATCTAAACAATTAGCTATCACATAATTAGAAACCCTTTCGACTTAAGATATCGAGAGTATTAACCAATTAAAAAATAATGCAATCAAAAATAAAAATTCACAGAACTTTCATAATTTGCACACTTTATTCATATTATGGTTAAAATTACTATCTAGAATTTTATCACAATTTGCTTAATTTTTCACATAAAGTAACTACTTTTCGGGGAATTACACCACCATGTTTAAACTTCAACAATTTTAGTTCTATGAAAATGTGAGTCCCAGTGCCTTTGAGAGGATATTTTATGTTACAACAATAACATAAAGAGGTTGTCGAAACTACACTCTGTAAAAATTCCACACCTTCAATTAAAATTTTACCTTCTACTTGTTTTCGTTCAGCTGTAGGTGGATTGTCTGTGTATTTGCAGATTCTCAAAGCTAAATGGTTCAGTAACTCACTTTTTTCTGTCCACTGCAAACAATCTTCATTCAAAGCTTTTGTTAGAGTAGAAGAAAAGTGATGTAAAGGAATCTGAAAATTCTTGCGCCATGGATGCTTTAATATACAAGTGACTGCTAATATTTAAAGAGCTACTTTCAATACTTGAATTTAATTCTGCTGTTCCAAGGTCTCCGTTTGTTATGGTTATGTTAACGAACTATCATTATATTCAGATTTGATTATGTTTTATTTTTATGCATAAATTACTGGATGCAAAATTGTTTATTCAGTTTTTGGAAAAATCAAAATGTTAATTGGGGAAGCTATTCTAATTAGCAGAAAAACTTTGTATATGCAATAGCTTGATAATATGTCCTACTTGAATATATGTCCTACAAAAGACTGTAATAACAATACATAAAGTAGTACAAATACTTTTGTATACTCCCAGAATGTTTTACAAAAAATAAAAAAAGTTGCTAAATATTCATAATATATCTTTCAAACAGGGGGGTTTTCCTAGTGCTCTGTTGTCATGTTGCGCATGAACAAAAATGAATATCCATGAAATGTACAGGGTTTTGTTTCATTTTGGAAAATGGATTGTGATATTTTGGATTTCATGTGAAAAATTTGAATTTATTAGGTAAAAAGTGGTTTATACATCGTTGAACCATTTTTGTCTCAATTATATATTGATTTTGTGAAATTTCCAATCAGTAGAGTTTGTGTAGTTTGTGAGTCGTCTGCAAAATTTTTAACAAGGCCCCTTAGGATCTATATTTTTTCCCCATAAAATGGGGTCTCCGTTTCATGACCCGCCTTGTGAGTACGATTTTTTTTAACGCACAGATCAGGTTAGGAGTACACGAAATATACATTCGTTATTCAAAACAAATGACCCGTTATTAAAATACTAAAAAGATCAACCGTTTGTAACCGTTTAAAATGTTTATTTTCCACAATTACTTCAAAGCCCCCTTTTCCCTACTTTACAGTGTTTTGCGGACCTCAGTTTTGCCACTGTCCTCAATATTCATATACAATAAAAGTTCATTTACGCTTCTTTATTTACACATCTTTTTTCGTTAACTCGTTGCATTATAGCATAAAATTAGCAATTTCCAACGTCGAGTAACACTGAAAAACGTGGAGATTAATTTTTTCCGACCTCAGTCGGAAAATTTGATGGGTAGTATTTGCCAAACACGATTGCTGCAAGAGATATCGATACAAGGGATAAAAGGTTAAAAATTCGTTTATAATTTTCGAAGTCCAAATTGACGATTATCCCAAAGTCTAGAAAACAATTAACTTTTTTTGGTTCAAGAGTTGTTAATCATGGCTGGTGGGAGGGGATAGTTAATTGCCAAGAGACCTTTTTTCATTGAGCTAATTACTCATGTTACTATACACTATGAAATATTTAAAACAGTGGTCGTAGTTTACCTTGAAATTAAAAAATAGGTTTCACAAAATGTCTAATATAAGTCGGAAGAAGGCATTTTAAGGAATTTCAGGATTAAACATTAAAATATTTAATCCCGAAATTCCTTAAAATGCTCCTCCGGCTGATTATGCTAAATGGTTAAATTCATTTATGACAAAATTGATTTTGGAACGCTAGCAACTCCAAAATAATGTTACTTTTAAAATACTTAATCCAGGAATCTCATTCCTGTGCAAATTAAAGTTTGCCAATTGACAAAATCTGTTAAAAAACTGCTAAACTCCAAATTAGGATGAATCTGCATTATACAAGACCCATGTTCCTGTTCAAACTGACTTAAGTTTATTAAATAAATTCCACAAACTTTGTGAAACTGATTATTTCGGGTTTTGGTGAGTTCTAGATCAAATACAATGAGACTGGTAACCCCCCTCCTCTCTTAAATAGGCTGTAGTGTAGATCTGTATTTTAAAGTATTGTGACCAGGTTCTTTTCAAAAAAATGCATTCGCTAGAGTTGTAGGCTGTGATCAATAAAATAAATGCCTTTTGAGAACTTTGTTTATTTAAAGTAGAGTTATAAAAATTAAATCATTTCTTAATGAAATAATTAGGGATGGTGCCTGTAACCATTTTTCAAGAGACCTTTGTTACATGACTGAGTGCATGAAGCGAGAGAGAGGCAATTCAATTTTCTCATTCAGAATTCACACATTGGCATCTTAGAATTGGCGAAAGGAGCATATGAAAAGTGAATGATATCATAACCATGAAATTTTCTGTTACGCTTTAAACAATTAAGATGATTTTGAATTTAATGCAGGGCAACCAGAAATGGGCAGTCCTAAAAAAATACGCCAAAAAGAATTCGCGCCAACATCGTACGTTATATGTCTGTTTTGGGAGAATGTTATCAATAGACAAAATACAGAGCATGTACATGAAAAGTTTTTATGTAATAAGGAAGTTAGGCTCAACATTACGCAGAGAGAAAATGAAATTTTACTGACCGCAAACACATTCGAACTTTATTCTTTTTTTATTTGTTTCCAGCAAGGGTGAAATACGCATCTTAATGAATTCTCTTTATCTGATAGCCGTTTTTTCAGTAATAAGGCAGATGCTAGATGTTTTTCTTTCTTTTCTTTTGAACGGAAAGTTATTGTGGAATCGAAAATAAACGTTAAGATAAAATGGACATTTAATTAAAGATTAGCTTTAACTGTAATTTAGAAAAATGTAAAATTTAAGAAAACTATATGTGATTCTACATCACATATATCACCCCTTTCACAGGCGAAAAAAAAAATCTATAAAGGTACATGCAGGAAGAGAAATCAATTTTCATATGCTCTTACAAGTAACAATGTGTAAAATGTTCATGAAAACGAACTAAACATTTACTAAATAAAGTAAACAATAATTGAACTTCTCTCTAAGTAGGCAACCATCCCAAATAAAAGTATATATATATCATGATATAAATATATTGGTACCATAAATTTTGTCATACAAATGACATCATATATTGTTTCTACTTAGAAACAGCTGCAGCTTCATTAATAAAATTTGTGATCACTTTTCAATTTGTCTTATTTAGACAAGGACCTGTATAAAAAATGTGCACATACAAATAAAACAAAATATCAGGTATAAGTCTACAGGTCACTTACCAATTGGCAATAAATTCCAAAATGTTTGTAATAAGAAACATTAAATATGTGTATTGATCAATACATTAATAATAGCAAAATACTGGAGTAATATAATGCAATTAAACACAAAACATAATACACAAATAAACAAAAAAATATTGTAAATAGAAGGATTAAAAATGTCCATAATAATGAATAATATGAAATTTTGAAATTTCCACTATTTTTTTAAGAGTTTACAAGATAAATTTTACTACAAACTTATATCTGAGATGAGAGTTCAAGAAATGCTAGACAAGCAACATATGGAAAAAATTTTTGAAACACTGTCGTTGACCATTTACTTCCATGTAATAACAATGTTCCTAAATGTCTATCTTCTAATTTTTTTGTCCTTTTTTTTAATACCCAAACTGATGAATTTTTTTATTAAGTTAAATCTGAAATTTAAAATCAATGTTGCATTATATTGACATCTAAAACGGTATTTTAGTGTAACATGAGAGAAGAAATCTCCGTAAAGAATTCGGTATCTTCCCAAAAATACTTTTATTCAAAAAATAATTACTGTTAAGTGGGAGAGACTGAACTTTCATGCAAAAGTGTAAAAAGTTTAGAACCGTGGGAAAGATGTGTGGAAATGTAATATGGAGACCTATAAAGTAACTTCAATTTAAGATACAACTGGTATAAAGACCAATAAAAGACATGTATTAACAAGTAAAGCAAACGTATGACAGCCTCTTTGCTTATAAAAAAATTACAATTTATCTTCACTTCATATCCTTTGAACCAGAAGTGTGAAAACATTGACAGGTATGCAATTTTAAATACCACCTTGACTGTCGTTTACCACTCATCGTTATTTACAAAATGACTAAAGTGTATTTTTTTTTTGTGGAAGTACTGTGTACAAATTATAAAAGGATGAGTATTGAATTTAAAGTGAATAAGTGTGTGAATTTTAGTCTCTATATAAAATTTTGCATCTTGCTAGAATTTTTAATAAAAAAGGAGTAAGCTCCGCTACATGTGTAAGTATTCATTGACTGAAAACTAATTTTTAATGGTCGTAAATATAGTGTAAAGTACTACTGTATCATGTATACCCAAATGAAAATAAAGAAATGTGGAGAAGCGAATATAAATGATATTTAATTACGAACAAATGTTATGCAAAAAAAAGTGTCTATATCTATCTAAATTACGCCTAAAGAGTAATGAAATTCACGTGTGTAAACGGGAAAACATGGAATAGTGCAAATGGGAAGGTAAAAATTACTGGATTAAATCATCCATAACCAAAACAAAAAAATGTAAAGAAATGACTTATGTATTAAAGATAATAATCAATATGTTCTAAAAAAAACTTCACAGAGGACCGATAATTAAACAATTGCATATGTAAATGTATATGTATGTGAATAACTTCCTCTGCAAAGCATGCTGCAAAGTATATATACCTTTGTAAACTGCCATTGTAAACTGCCATTGTAAAAAAACTTTGTATAAAAACATTGTAATTGCTGCATGCAAAGAGAAGTTGTATGAAAAGTGAGTCAGTTGCAAATATCCACAAGTATATCAAAAGAAAAAGAACCTTGTAAAACTTTCACCACTGTAATATTGATACACTAGTGAACATTCGCACTAACACTGTGTGTAAAGAAAAGTGCAATTGATAATTACACAGACCTACTAAAAATAGAGTAGCTACATCGAATTAAGACAAAATAGATGTGCAATTTTTTTATCTATCATAAAAGATATAAATAAAGAAAAATAAATTGTGTAAACAAACATTTAAGATTCACCGCAGAAGTCTTACTGATAATTAGGGCTTAACCACCAGAAGAAAACTATCAATAAATCAAAAATGTGAAATTTTGAATCATTCATCTATTCCTGAGCTCACGAAACAGTTGAATAAAAGAGAATCAGAGATATGAACAATGCCCGAAAAATGTAAATCATGAAATGATTGAAAGTAATCTTTAAATAACAATGTATTAAAATGTGTACACCATATGAAAAAATATATATCTACGAAAGAATAGTGTATGAAAAAAAATATAATTATTAATGCTTTATGTTTGTTTTATGAATAAACAAAGGCTAACAATGTAAACAATACTGTGTAAAGGAGCGGAGAAATCCAAGTATCACATGAATGTAATTAACAAAATATGTAAATAACTAAATATACTTGAAATAGCATATCTGAAGAAGTGTTGAATATTTACGTTATATTTTAGAGTGAATGAAAGCTTGTTTTTGCTTGAAATGATATTTAAATGTATTACAGCAAGTGGAAAAAGCAGGGTGATTTATGTCGAAAAACTTCTTGTAAGCACGGTTATGTGCGATGCAGTTAATGCATCTTGAAGCGTTTTTACAATTATATGAAGTATGTGATTCACCACAATTAGCACATGCCAAATCATATGCACAAAATTTTGCCTGGTGGCCAATTTGTTGGCAATGAAAGCAACGTTTTATGTTAATAAATGGCCTGACCGTGTAGTCAACAGAATTAATATTTAATTTTCCATGTTGAATTAAGAGATCAGCTATCCATGATGTAACACTAATTGTCCAGTTATATTTTAATCCCTGTCTTAATTTATGCTTTCTTTCAAAGTTAATGGAAGGAATGGTACTGCCAATCTTTTCATTTATAGATATCATAATATCTGGTATACCTATATTGTCATCAAGACCTAACAGAATTATTTTTGTGCAGTCAGATAAATCTCTAACTTGATTTTTGTGCTCACATAAATTTAGGATGTAATCCGGTATTGAAATAAGATCAGTATTTTTGTCTTTTGATAATTTAGAGTTATTCATACCAGAATTTATGTGTGTTTCAGATTCAACTTTATCTAGAAATTTGGCCAAATCTTTCCCACTAGAATTACAATCCTTATCTTTAATAACATTAAGAGGTTCATCCAATTTAGATTCATCAATGTCGCATTGAATAGCTATCTCATTATGCATAGACTGTTTGGACGAGTTCAGTGTTCTTACTTTTTCGAACAACATCTCATTTAACCTATGTAACTGGTCGTTATTTTTTTGTAAAACAGTCCACTCAGATTGAACACTACACACCAAATCACTTAAAATATTAAATTTTAATTCAATTTCTTTTTGATAGGAATTAAATTTTGCCATAAGTTGTGGGTTATTCTCATTTGAAATAGGATCAATTAATTTCTGAACATCCGAAACAACAGATCTAGAATATCTGTTAATAGAATCCTTTAAACTACTCAAACATGAAATCTCAAAAGAATTAGAATCTAAACCAATTGTTTCAGAATCCATATTAGTTTTAAAAGACATTACCTGTTTTGCATCAGGTCTAAACTTAAAGTTAAACACAACAGATGGATCTTGTGTCAATTTACGTGACCTTTTTTTAGTCATTATAAACAATTTATATCCTAAATTATAAAAATGCGAAAATAAACAAACGAGCACAGTATCAGATTATTAAAAAATGAACCTATCTACAATGCAATATAATAAAAGCAGCTATATGTGAGAGTATTTTTAAATAGACGCTAAAAATTTAAAATAAATGCCTATCCATAAACTAATCAAAATTGTGTTTTACATTTATAAAAAGTGAAAAAACATGAAAAAAATCTCAATATTTATTTAAATATTAGAAAACTGGACTCTCTCTAACGAAATATTTTTGCAAGTGGGGTGCAAACAGGAAAAACAAACACTGGAAATATATGTATAAAAAGTCTTAAAATAAATTAGAAGGGGGGAAATTAGTCACTTTAGTTAAGACGATATTTTGTTTTAATGCACTGTTTATATCCTATATGAAATGCATAAGAAATATCATAATAAATATTAAGGAATTTATCAAATGTTTTTTTTTTTTAATTGAACACTCCTAAAATTGAAGTTTTTATTAGCTAATATAATCGATGAAAATAATGATTCATACTGTATCTTATTCAGTATCATACTGTATCGCCCCACCAGTGGCCGAGAGGTACGGACCTCTCAACTGGTAGACGGCAGGTGCTGGGTTCGAACCCAATCGCGGCTGTCGGCCTAACCGTTCGGAGTTTTCGTGGTTTTCTTCGAACCTTGCGTAAATACGGGTTAGGTTCCCTTAGAAAGACCCCCACGAAGGGCACTCCCCCCTGGTCCTATATCCCTAGCGCAGATAATCGGACGACAAGAATAATCATACTGTATCTTATTCAGTATCATACTGTATCTTATTCATCTTATAATTTTTTTTTTTTTTTTTTTTTTTTTTTTTTTTTTTTTTTTTTTTTTTTTTGCAGACTAGAGTGTAAAAATAATTCTACTCGAACAGATATAAACAATGCACACACTTTAAGAATATTAAGATGTTAGATAGGTTTAATTATGCAAATAAGAACATGGCTAGTCTTTGCACAAATAAAACAATCTCCCAATAAAATTACTGTACAAACAATATAAAGCACAACTTACCTTTAAAGTGAAAAAAAATCAGGAAAGAAAAGTAGGGTAAAATGTAATAATATATTTTTTGATACATGATTTTATAATTCGATTATGCATGCATCATTATTATTATTTATGTCATGTGCACATGGCATGTGATTCAAACGATAAAATTTTATTTATCTGAAAATGAGCCCACTGTCAATAATATATGAAGGTGCATACATCCTTATTGTATAACCAGTATTCACATGCATCTTTCTCTGTATTGTTTCTTTTATATAAACCTCATATTAAAAAAAATAATGGTTGCAACCCGACAACATCATGCCTTATTTTTTATAGGAAAAAGAGATGCACCATTAACTTACCTAAAACTTTTCTTAGAATTGGCGAAAGGAGCATATGAAAAGTGAATGATATCATAACCATGAAATTTTCTGTTACGCTTTAAACAATTAAGATTATTTTGAATTTAATGCAGGGCAACCAGAAATGGGCAGTCCTAAAAAAATACGCCAAAAAGAATTCGCGCCAACATCGTACGTTATATGTCTGTTTTGGGAGAATGTTATCAATAGACAAAATACAGAGCATGTACATGAAAAGTTTTTATGTAATAAAGAAGTTAGGCTCAACATTACGCAGAGAGAAAATGAAATTTTACTGACCGCAAACACATTCGAACTTTATTCTTTTTTTATTTGTTTCCAGCAAGGGTGAAATACGCATCTTAATGAATTCTCTTTATCTGATAGCCGTTTTTTCAGTAATAAGGCAGATGCTAGATGTTTTTCTTTCTTTTCTTTTGAACGGAAAGTTATTGTGGAATCGAAAATAAACGTTAAGATAAAATGGACATTTAATTAAAGATTAGCTTTAACTGTAATTTAGAAAAATGTAAAATTTAAGAAAACTATATGTGATTCTACATCACATAGGCTTAAAGAAAAACTTTTATTAGAATTATCCGTTTTCCTTGAAGTTTGGATATCAATTTATTAGAAAATTAGGGGGGCCTAATCAACTCAACAATGTTAGTACAAGTATAGGTCAAGTGTAAAAGAAACCCTCCCTCTCCAACTAATTCAGCTTTACCTAGATTTTTCATGTCGAGAACTAATTAGTTTCAAATTTTGGTCTCCTTTTATTAGAAGGATAAATTACTCCTTTTACACGTTAAATTCCACGTCAGTCTAGGATGACTAACACTGAACTTTCCGTTTAATTAATGATATCCTTTAATAAAATAAAACGAAAATTTTAAATAAATTTGCAGCAATTCCGTAAAACGATATATTTAGTTTTATGCTATAATTTTAAGCTCTCGGCCACCGACGACTGACGCTTGTAAAACGGAAATTTCAATGTCAGTCACCAGTGAATAACATGGCACTTAACGTGTTAATAGGTTAAATATTTAAGGGGGGAAGAGAGAATCCTCCACTTTCATTTTGTTTATTTTAAATTGCATTTTCCTTGCATAAAATTATCCGAATTTCTTCAGATTTTGGGTATATATTTAATAGAAAGATGGATTAATATCACGGATACATAATTATATATTTTAGCTATCTTAAAATTGCAACAAACTGTAAACTTCCCCCATACTCCCCCCCTCACTTCAAACATTCATAAAATTTGTCCCGATGTTTTATAAAAGTAGTGTTGTGGAATTTTCAAAATGCATTTGCTAACCCTGTCAAAATAAAGGTGTTAAACAAATTGTCAGATTCAAGGTATACTGAATGACACTGAAATAGTTCAACAAATCATAACAATAACTGTAATAAGATTTAAATTCAAAGTGGTATTTTACGCTTTAAATATGGAAGTAAGCTCACGCATGTTATGTACGAGATTATTTTTCACGTATATTCTCAAATCTTATTCAAATAAATAAATCGGTATGCTTTTTTAAATTTTATTTTTGGAAGCTTATTACCAGAATTCCTGTTTAATGTGTATTTAAATCTTTTGAATTATATAGAATTAAAATTGTGTTATTTTAAACCCAATCACAGAAATCTTCGATGTTAATCCATCCCCTGATAATGTGGTTTCGAGTACTTTTCCAATGCTTTATGAAGCTTTATGTTAATTTGATAAATTTTAATTTTGAAAGTTATTTGTAAAAAGAGATTTTGAAGCCTCCGTTTGTTTGAATTTTAGATGTGCTTTAGAGGGCTTGCTAACGCGGATTTCCGAGCTCTTGTATTTCAATATGGTCCTACTGCATATTTTGATTACATAATACAGAGTGTCCAGCAAATAACACCCTGATTTCAAAATTAAATTTCCAAAAAACAAAGATCGATAGTAATATGCTGTAAAGGGTTTTTTCATTAGGTAAGCTGTAAAAATTTTATACAGAAATTTCAAACAGTGAATATTTTGAAAAAATTGCGTTCTGATTGCATAGACTGCTTTGATTTGACATTTTTCTTGTTTTAGATTGCATGCAGAGAAATAAATTTTCAGCTTAGAGTGCAATATTTTAAAGATTTTTCGAAGTAAAGTTTTAGAATTTCGAAATTTCAAAAATTTAATTAAAAAAAAACAATGAAATATGGCACTTTAAGCCGAAACACACATTCTCTGGCAGCAATCTAAAGCAAGAAAAATGTCAAATCAAAACATTCTTTGCAATCAGAACACAATCTTTTCAAAATATTTCCCGTTCGAAACTTTTGTATAAGATTTTTACAGCTTATCTGATAAACAAATCGTTTACTGCATAATTCTATTGATATTTGTTTTTGAGAAATTTAATTTTGAAATCAGGGTGTTATTTGCTCGACACCCTGTATATTCAAATTTGGAAATTAAATTTTAGAAATCCTCGATGTTGAGCCGCTTTTTAACTCTAATTCAGAGCAGATTTTCTAATGTAGCTTTTAATTTTTATTTTAATATTATTTTCTTAGACTTTTGGATGCTTGTTTACGTAAATAGAATTTAATTTGGGGTTTGCCAATTCCCCCCCTTTACCCCACATCCACGTTAATGCGGATTTCCGAGCTTATTTTAAATATTGTTAATTTGATGACGGTAATATTTTGGTTTCATATTTTTCTGTTAGATACAATTTCAGTTTTCAGTTGAGTGTAATCCTATCGAATGGAAATTAAAAAATATTAGTAAGCTACAATGTTGATAGTTAGAACTGTATGGACACTTCATATGATTTTGTATGAAGTGTTCGTACTTTGTTAATGGTCAATAATTAAAAATCTGAGCTTCTTAGTTTATGCAACATTTTTTTTCTTAAATTAAGATTGTAAATTGATACTATAAAATTTTGTTTAGTTTTCACTTAATCCTTCATTTAATTTATAGAAAATTTTTAGCTTATGGTAATGTGGATAAAAGTTTTTATTTTATATAAGTCTGATTATGCATATAAGTTAAATTGCACATATAATAAAATGTAAAATAGTCCTTTTATCAATTTAAAAATCAAACAAATTACCGTGTCATTGATTCTTATAAGATAAATAACACTCCAACAGGAATATTTAAAAGAATCGTCATATATTTCTGTTCCATCATCAAAGTAAGCTGTAACTCGTTCACAGGAAATTTGTAGTTTCTGACACCCTTGATAAACAGAAGCAATAAAACTCGATTAATTTGTACTTTATTGCAAACATTTTTTTTTAAAGTAAATTTCTATAAATGTATATGCTTTACTGTAAAAGTCTACAAAAAACTCTGCAGATTGCAAAATTCATGTAGTGGCACACTGTCTCACGCATAAAAAATATACAACGGATATCTGGCAAAGATTGGATATTCAGCTAACAAGTGAAGTTTTAAAGTTGCATTAACATACAAGTTACTCCAATTACTCGGCAATACATTCTTACACTTAAAATAAGAATTGAACATTTTCTGTACTTAAATATAAGTATATTAAAACTAATACTCATTTCGATAAACATAGTTTTATTTTTTATCTTTTCTCTAATATAAAAGTAGAAAATGTCGATTATGAGTAAAAAATGAAAACAGAGTTCAAATATAAGGATTTAAAAAAGTGCAAGCTAAAGTTACGCTTAACTCAAGGCTTAATCAGGGCTTAATTCAGTTGCATTCTGTTTTAATCGGAGACGGTATTTAAGATACCGATTGGTATAATGTTGGTAAAATTAACTTAACCACATTAAAATAAATATTATAACACAAGATTTTCAACCAACACAAAATTTTCCAGAGTTTACATCATAAAATTATTGTAAATTCAATAACCATGTGGTTATGTTCTCTTAATCAAATATACACTGAGTTTATTTGACTAAAAATTTTAAAAATAAATATATTGTTCGATTTTGTTAATCTTAAATACATACTTAAGTGCTAAGTCATTTTTTTTTAAATAGAGGATTATGCGACTTACGACAACTTAATTATACATATAATTTGCTTTAATTATTTTAATATAATATATGAAGAATAAGATACAAACTTACCTGGTAGTTGTTTACCTTCTAATCCGCAAACTGGGCTCTTCTTTTAAAAGTTTATTGGTCAGTTAAATGAAAAAGACATAGTTTATTTACGTTAATAAGATTATTTGATCTTCAAAGTTAAAAATTCGAGAGGCAGTTTACGGAAATTTGACAAATTTAAGAAACATGGGGGCGCTATAAATAAATGATTTCTGTTTGATCGAAAATCTCTAAGAAAACGTTATCAATGCATAAAAATGTTTATTGTTTCGTTACAGATCGAATGCCTTATTATGTAGCACTGGGAATTCCTGAAATAAGATTTTATGTAAAAGAACATTACCGTACTTAGGGAGTCTACATTTAGGCACAATAATTTTACCTCAAAATTAGTAATATTTGCTAGTAAGTGCCTTAAAACTGTACCTTTTCATCCTTTATATACATATGTAGCTTGCAGATACTAAAGAAGGGGGGGGGGGAGGGTGACAATATTTGAACATTTCTCTACTGATATGGCTTTAATTTTATGTTATAGACTCAATATTTTGAAAAATAAAATAGTTGGCCAGAGCATCTTTTCTTTCCCATTCAAGCGTTGTCTTTGTTTATAATAATTCTTATGCTAAATTTATTGTTTTAGGAAACAGTCGAGCCCGCTTAATACGTGATACGGATTAATACCTGAATTTACCGCAGTTCCAACATCACCAGAACATCGCTGTTACAACAAATGTAAAAATTTTCCATTTAATGTAAGATAAAGTTTTCATCCCTTGGAACAAAAAGATCTCGCTTAAGACGCGAATGCATATACCTAGATATTGTTTTTAATATGAACGTCAAACTATTTCCGAATAGTAATAATCGCTTTATTTAATGACAGAAAGTTTACTATTCGAAATAGTGATAGACATTGTAAAAAAATCCTCTAAACTGGCACTGCTATTTAAATAAGGCGAATATTATTAATCGGAAATAGTAGGTATTTGGAGAAAAAGTCGCGGTACTAAGATCGAGAATTTCATCAAACAGTCACTAATATAAAAAATTCGTAAAACGATCATTGGGTGAATTTGGAAAAATAGGTTTCAAAATGAAAAATAAGATGGGCATTTCATACCAATGTTAAGTGCTCTATATCCCATAGTCTTTTTCTTCAACTGTGGCAACAAAATGACACAGCCGCAAAAAGTAGTTCATATGGATAATAAAGACCAAGAAGAGTCTTCAGAGTCTAAACTGGTGAAAAAAATATTCGAGATTCACAATTAAATGTTTAAGCTTCCATAAAAATTAGTGACTCTAGTTTCCATATTCGATTCATAACTAAGCAAATAAAATGATACACACACAAAAAATTGCTTTTTACATGTAAAATATAGCTCAGGGGATGTACAGGGCAGAGGTTTGAATAAGAGCTTTGAGATGCACAATTAGAAGGGTATACGCACCTTCGTGTTATTTTTTATAGGGCAATATCCTGTACTCTTTTCACAACTGCTATAATAATATGACATACACGCAAAATAACGATTTTTCTGTAATTAATATACCAACCACAAAATAAGGAATGTTACACACAGCTTTCCACAGATTACCAATAATTTTTATTTTACAATAAACCCGAAAAGTTACACAAAAGCTCAAAAAGTATGCCTATTAAAATTAGGGAATGTGACACAGAAAATATTCGAAACTTTACACATGTAATCAGTAATTTCCATTTTCTCAACTATTCCAAACAGTTAAACGACATTGTGGAAGATATTACACCGGAATTCTCTGCATTCTTGTATCAGCGGAAATAATCCCAGAAAACCCAGGAATGTTACACAGTATATGTCAAGAACATTGCGCAGATTTTTTACAATGTAGGAAATATATCATAACGACAGATCATTCATATTAAAAAAAACTTTCACAATCTTTAAATCTCAAGACGAACTACCAAAAGAAATGTCGTTTTGAATTCTCACGGGGGAGTTGGTGCAAGATGGATTACTACAAAAATATGCGGCGAATCGGCGGTGCAATAAAACAGCTTGGGATTGGATCTCTCCTGTTTCGTGTGTTTCATAGCAGAACTGTTTGAACTGTTTCATTTAGTTACAATTTCCAAAGCTTTCCTTCCTTTCTCTCTAAGTTCTTTAGTCTGATAGCACCCCAAAAATATATTTTACCAGTAAAAAAAACCGTTTTATGCATTGTAAAAGCTACTCTAAAACGTTTTCGAAAATTACAGCAGCTAATAAAAATTATCTTTATAAATTGGTCTTTAAATTTTGAAAACAATTTTTTAAGGATCCTCAAGATAAAGGAATGCTTTTCTAACTATCAAGGATTTGGAAGCAGTTACTGAATATTTCTGTTCGTGATTATAATAATTTTTTATAGTTTACAGTTTTTACAAAGCATTTGTCAGTCTGTACTGTGCAATTCTTCCTTCAACTAAATTACTTGTTTCAATGGTAAAAAAAATTATAACATTCTCTCTAAAATTATATATGGCTTCCCCAAATATTGCTGTCGTTAAACATAGAAGCCTAAATTGTCATGGCATTATACCGGTATCGTTGTAGCTAAAATTATAGTAATAAATCTTACATCATACTAACATTCCATTTTACGAGGAGTAAAAACACAGACTTGTTTATGAAAAGAACACTTCAAAGGAATTTTAATTTAATTTTCCTCCTTTTGTTTAAAAGGCTCGGTTTCTACCTGGAACAAAAGATTCTCACATTAATTCTTTCGAGTTTAACGAAGAGAAAGGTAAAATTTTGAAAAGCCTTTGAAAATATTTTCAACTATTTTTTTAACCATTCTTTTGCATTATATTTTATATTTAAAACTCACCAGTTAAATTTTGTCCTTTAAATAAGGATATTTCACTTGGTTCTGCACATATATCTATTTCTTAACTATGATGATAAAAACATATTCATCTCAGTTATAATCTGTCTTGATTCTGAATCTTGGATTACATAATTACTTTAGACGATAATTAAATTTTATATAATTAACTTGTTCAGACTAACTTGAGATTTTCTTCTTAAAATTATTCACATGTTCTGAGAATTTAGTTCATAAGTGAATAACAATTTCAAAGTGATTGTTTTTCTCTTATATAAACAATAAAGTTTTGTAATTTAAAAACAACCAATGTTTAAAATAAAGATTGGACCTTAACATCTTTTAAAAACCGAAACTGAATTTCAGTAATAGTCTTAATTTTGGTCGAAAATAAAAATGATAATGCTTATTTATTTGAGCAATTAATGGGCAAATAAGTGTGCATGATTATTAATTAACTGTAAAAGTAATCCAAGTTGGCCATGTGCCTCTGACGAAAACACTTTATTCACATATAACATAAAACGCAATTATTTCATAAACGACACAAAATGATTTTCTAACTATGCAAATTTCATTGAGTTAAAAAATGTTTTAAGCACACATATTTTAATATACACTTTAATTCTTGTGTTTGCATACGTACTTTGATTCATTTTTATAGTGATTTTTGTAACTAATCATCTGTCATATTAGAAGTTTGCGAAAGAGTTTCCCAAACACTTCTACGGTTATGTTAATGATCATGTATAAAGCGTCTTTAGAGTTCAATCATATATGCAGTTTTTGCAGTTTAATTTGCATATACTTCTTGAGGCAGTCATGACAGATAATTATAAACAATGAATTCATAAGAAAATTTCACACTGAAATTTTTGTGTCATAATTTTGCTTATCTAAATAACGAAATTTAAGTAATTAAAAAACTAATGTTAAACTGCTATTTTTATGAAAGCAAACAAGAAATTATAAACATCAGAAAACATAAGATAAACATTCCGTAATTTATAATCAATGATTGCCGTTTTAATGTGAATTTAATAAATAACTGTATAAAAACTAAAATGCAAATGAGATAAATCTGTAGTATGTTTGCTAAAATAATCATTGTTTTATTAATCGTCTACTGACAGTTAAGAGGCTTTTCTCTTAAGGCTTTTACATGGGATATTATAGTTTTGAACCTAAGCAACATAAAGATAATCTGTAGACATGTCATAAAGATTACATCCCGTATATACTCTTTTAACGATAAGGGTGGCTACTACACATCTGATGCCTACATGACACAACCTATTATCAAATTCAATAGAAAAGCGAAATTCGAAGACAAGAACTTTATAAAGATACGATTGGTGCAAAATGCTTGAATCGTCCGTTCACCTGAATGTCTGGGGGTCTTTGTCAAAGGACAACATTAAAGAAGTGCATTCAATGTCGCCTCCTCCCCTACAGCTGTGGCAGTTACAAGAGCCGCTGATTACGACTTGAGCCAGAATTGGACAGCAGTCATTAATGCAAAATCGTTTTCAGTAAGCAAAATATCACGTTCATAGAGAAGCCTGGGTGACCAGGCTGACGTTCCCGCAGTTTCGACGATTTAGTGTTTCTGTGCGTATCTTAAATCTAAAGTGTACTGTATGTATCGTAATTTCAAAGTGTTTCTTAAAGACAGTAAAGCAGATAACATAAAAAAAAATGATTAATTGAATAAAGTACTGTCCTAAATTTTGCATAATGTGTAACATATATCACTGAAAGGAATCTCGATAATATCCAATGAAATGGTTACTTAAAACCCTATAACAATTTTAAATATTAATATGGTTATTAAAGTTACATTCAAGTGCCTATTGGCGTTCTTTGAAGCGTTTTCTAGAGCTTTTCAATCAAAAAAATTGTTAGTCATTTTTAAGAAGTAATCTGATTATTTCGTTTTAAAACAGCGAAGAATGATTAAGTTATATCATTGTACACAATTATTAAGAAATTTTCTGTACTAACGCCATTGCAGAAAACACAATTTGTAAAAAATAATGTATTTTTCTGCCCATTCCAGTAATCACTACTTTTACACATACGTTATCGTCTTATTATTTAACTGATAAGAGTACAGCTATAGTAGATAACTTTAGATTACTTTTTAATTATTATTAAAAATAAAAATTACGTTTCTTTGCCTCATTTAAAAGTGTCCAGAATGATTTTAACTAAACAATTCAGTACAATAATAGAAAAACTCACAGTTTTCTGCTCGTTATCACAGAAAAAAAAATATAATAGCATAAAATGATGCAGTTGTCTGGAACTTGTTATGATTTCTTTTGTTTAGAAATAATTAAATTTCTAATTAGCTGCGTTTGTAATTATATAAATACACAGCACCTATAATAGTCATCTATTTGTAATTAATTCAGTGATATCACATAATAGGTAATGATTCCATGTTAATAGTGATTAAATCCTATTTAATAAATCGTATATAATAATAGCACTATTTTTTCTGTATTTCGGAATTTGATTTATATAACTGCTATAAATTTTGTATTCATGCATTTTTGCATAAGATTGCAATAACTATTTCATGAATATCCGAATATTTATAAAGCTATTTACAGAACTAATTCACCATATTTACCACTTTTGACATACAATTTACGACCTGTTTTATATCACATAAATGCGTAATTATGATAAAATAGTTTAACTACATTTTCATTGTTTACTTATCAAGTATGTTTACATTTGTTTTAAAAACATTTATAAACATTTACATTAAACTGTCAAACTGTAATTATTAATTAATCAATTGTATTGTTATCGCCATTGCAGAAAAATACGTAATTCAATTAAATTAATTTTCCTATCAACTTCTATTATTGCTATTGTTTAGCAATAATTGATCATCTTATTATTTTTTCATGGACATGCTTTATCTCGTTTGACAGACCAATCTCCAATAACGTATGTTCTATTCTTTACGCTAATTATAAAGATATATAATACTTCCAATTCCATTATTTCTCTTTCTTTACACAAATGCAACATTAATCTTTCCTAAAGACACATTGACAAGAATATTTTTTATAAAAATCTTGCAAAAACATGGTAATCAATTCATATGTTTGACTTATACATAAAATTTTGTTATTCATTCATTATTACGACTGATTAAAACGATAGTTATTGGTCAGGGATTTTTTTTTTTATAAATTCTGTATAAAACATGCATCAATTATACGGAAAAAAAAGTTATTCTACTTATATATATGAAATAAATATTGAGAATTGCAGGTAGCAAAGTTCTGTTTTATCGAACAATTTATTTTCATTTTTCGATAAATGGTTTTATTTAAAGTTACCAGCGATTATAGTCGCATGAAATCAGTTTGATTTCATTTCCTGTACTGCTGCGATTTAAAGTTTGGTTCAATTAGCCCAATGTAATGCCTTTTATAAAAAATCGTTGTCCATCTAATATAAAAATTAAATTTGTCTGTAATTTCATACAAATCCAAAGTTTGGAAGCCAGAATTGTGAAATGTTACTTATGTGTGCATTTAAAGAAAGCACAAAGTAATTAAAATATTCTCGATATCGAAAGGATTTATACTGAATTTTATATTAATAAAAAAGACGAAATTAATACTAATTTCATATCAAATTTAATCAATATTCGATATGGCAGTTGCCAACAATTTAAAAAAAACTACAGTAAAATTCTTAGGACAATAATGACAATTTTGTTGCAAGATTTCCACTTGAAAATGGAATGAATAGTTTGTCTGCTTATAAGAAAGGTGAATATTACGTCAAAATTTTTCTATTGCAGATTTTTCATTAAAAAAAATAGTTTAAAACCTTAAAAAAAGTGAATATTGCGCCATAGTTTTTCTATTGCAAAATATACACGTAAAAAATTTTAATAATACGGCTTATTGGAAATATAATGGACATGAGCTTGTGAATACATAACGTCATATGAGTTTAAAAAACATACTTAAACTTGATAAAAAATAGTTTATGAAAATATTGGCATATTTTAGCATTTTAAAACTCTCTGAACTTGTATTTGATATTTTTATATTTGTTCTATAGATATGTGTAGGTAAATGATGTATATATTAGAATCTTTACAAAGTTTAAGTCTCTAGAACACATTCATACAAAATAATTGAAATAAAAATAGCTTTAATGCTTTTTGTATTTTTTTAATACTGTATGTTTAAATTTGAATTTTTTTTTTTTTTTTTTAAGCAAGCATTCCAAAAATTCCATTCAACGAGGGGTAAATTAATTAATTACTGCTAAAGAAAAAGATACATTAACCTATTCCGATTACAATGTTTTTGATTAGAAACATTGCTTTCTTCACATATTTGCTTCTACACACACTGCCTTCTTCACATATTTGCAAAAAAACAATGAATTAAAAATTATCTCCAAAAGCATCCAATAGGGCTTCAAAACAGCCTTAGTGTTTATTCGTTGCATACTATGATCTTCAACCGTTTATTGAAATATTCTGTTAGAGACGCCTGGTATTTCAATAAAGTAATTTAAAATCAGTCTCGGTAGTATTTGCAAACGAGGTTTTTCTTCCTGAAAAATATCATCTGTGTTAGAAAATTTAACGTGATACTTTTTATGCAGTCTTTGAGGACTGTATAAAAAGAATTTAAATTTATTTATCGCATTACTATCAATTAGTTTGAATTTTTCGAATTTAAAGTTTATAAAAGAATTGATATTTAGATTTAAAAAATATTGTCTTTTTTTTAAGAGTACACAAAAATTATTATGTTAAATTCCTTATCGTATTATATGAGCTGAAGCTATACAAAAAAAAAAAAAAAAAAAAAAAAAAAAAATCTTTGTGAGAATCTTGGAAAAAAAACTCTGTCTTTTCTTTTTCGCAGACATTAAGGAAACATCTAAAAATTGTCATGATGTATATCACCAAATAAATAAAAATATCAGAAATTAAAGAGAACAAAACTTAGAGATGGATACTGAAGTTAATGTTGAACTCATAAATGCATCATCCGCAATAAATCATTGACGAGCTTCATGAACTAAAGAAAAAATTACTGTTGATTTTTGTAATTTATCAAATACAAAACTTTAGCATTAACCGCATGCCAGAGATTGAAATGACTTTAACGGTATTAGTTTTATGACTTTCGTTTTGATGATGAAAGTTTTATTAAATAATTAATTTGTTAAATGATTAATGATAAATTCGTCTTTTGTTTTATCGTGGATTCCAATGGTTTCGTTAATTACAGGAGATATTTCTCATTCATATTATTTCAGCACTTAAGCTCTCAATTCTATTTCATATCTGTTAAATATATATTTTTTATTTATATTTATTTTTTAATTGCTTTTTCTTGATGAAATTATGATTTATTTATGCAATATTAATTAGAAATAAATTATGACTTGTGTATAGTGTTTTGAGCGAATATGTGTTAATTCAAATTAAATATGCGACAGTATGAAATCGAAATAAATTTAAAACATTGTTCTTGAAAATTATTTTAAGCAAAGAAACTTCATAAATTTGGACCATTGCTTTCAAACAGTTCCATTTGAAAATATTTTATTCTCTATTTTATAAAGTTAGAATTTAAAATTTTATAAATTTTCAATAAAATCAATCTAATTGGTCTTGTCGTCAGTATAATTAATGTGATATCATCATCATTAACAGTGATAATTTGCTTTAAAATGTAGATGCAAATGCAAGATGGTGTTTATTTTAGTTTAGATGAAATTAGTTGAATAACTTATCCCTTCATTGTACAATGTGCCACATCTGGCACAAAGCGGAATACGCTGTAATTCTCACTGTGTACCACGAATTTTACCAATGTGTTCGCTGTCAACGAACAAGAACAGTCTAAAGGATGGAATAACACTTATTTTGTAAATGTCAGATAAATGCATTTGACAACAAAATTAGAATTTATTCTTCGGAAAAAAAATCCATCAAGCTATTAAGGCAAAATTTGATATTTTAACTGAATACATAAAACTTTTAATGTAAAGTAAATTGCAGAGTTTTAAGCCGATAAAATAATTAATTTAAGCCCATATAATTGCAAAATATAACAATTTCCCCAATTGTGTACATAGAGTACACGCCAAAAAATGCAAAATTTTAGCAAAAATTTGAAATTTATGTTTTATAAATATATTGAACATTATCAGACCAATATATAGATTTCAAATATTTTTTCATAAAAATAGAAAAATTGTGCAGTGAAGAATTAACGTAATTTTTACTTTTTAATAGTAGCAAACAATTTAAACTAAACAGAAATTATGAAGTTAGTAATTTCAGCAATAATTAAATGATAATTTTCTGAAATACGCATTTTTAGTGTCTTACAATTAAAAAAACCATCCAAAAATAATTTAAATAAAATTATTTATAATTTTTTCCTTATTAATTTAAATACAACATGTACTTATTTACTTTAAAATTAAAAAAGGAAATACATTCTACCTGGCAATTTAAAAAGCGTTTTTAAATATTAGTTAACTCATGAAAACGACTAAAACAAATTAGATAAAAACATACTCTGTGGAAGAAAAAATTCAGTGCTTGCGGAATACTCCCTCAAGGGCATTTCTTTGGAGTAGCTGAAAGTAATGAAGACCACGTACTTTTGTAATTCATTCTTTTTTAATGGAAAAAGTTAGAAAATAGATCCCCGGAGGATAACTGAGCGTTTTAATTTAATAAGAATGTGTAACTGACGTCACTTTATTTTTCCTTTTAACATATTAATCAGTTAAGAAAACAAGGAAATGATTTTTTTTTGCGAAAAATAGTTAAAGAACATCAAATAATATTAATAAATGTAAATGTGACATATAGCTAAATTGTCCCACCATGTTAAAAGTAAGACTTTTGAGGCCCCCAAAAAATTAAAATTTTATCTTTAGTGTTTTCAGCAATAATTGAATAAATTATTCTGAAATACACATTCTTAATATCTTACAATTTAAAAATCAATTAAAGAGCAAACTGGATCAATTTATTTAATATTTTACATTATTAAATTAACTCAAATATGTGTTTATCAAATTTAAAATTATAAAAAGAGACACTTTCTTCCTGGTATTTTAAAGAACATTTATAAATATTAGTTAACTCAGGAAAACAACTAAAAGGAGTTAGGAAAAAAACTGTGGAAGAAAAAAATTCAGTGCTTGCGGAAAACTACCTCAAGGGCCTTTCTTTGAAGTAGCTGAAAGTAACAATGACCACGTACTTTTGCCATTCATTCTTTTTAGGTGCGTTCGTAATTATGTAAATACGTAGCACCTATTGTTGTCGTTCAGTCCGTCCGGCTGTCTGTCCGTCTGTCTGTCCGCATATAACAACCCAAAAACTACCCAACTGAATCGTTTGAAATTTAAAATACATAATTATCACATAATTTTCTTTATTCATTTCAAATTTTATGAAAATCGGATGCATAGATGAATTACAGAGACAATCGAAAGGATTAGGTTACATTACGGTCAATTGGGGGAAAAAGTATCAAATGCATTTAAATCGCTTGAAATTTTAAATACATAATTATTACATAATTTTGTCGAGTTATTTCAAATTTTATCAAATTCGGATGCATAGTTCAACTACAGGGACAATAAAAAGTGTTTCGTTACATTACGGTTAATGGGGAAAAACGTTTCAAATGCACTTTAATGGTGTTAGACCCATTCGAACGTTATAAAATTGACATGCATCTATAAAGTACATATTATAATATACATTTTGCATAACCTGTGGTGCAAAGAAAATTTTTCATTGATTTACAAGGCCACACAAAAGTATTCCTTTGCATAATGGTATAGGGAGAACATTGTTTCGTGCGCACTTTAATTCTATTTATTTACAATTTTATAAGGTTGATATATGAGAGTGATATTTTTAAAACTTCGTTATCGTGCGAACGCACCTCATTTGCTACGCTTTACGTGAAATTTCCAACTTGTTTTAATGGAAAATGTTTCAAAATAGATCCCCGGAGGATGACTGAACGTTTTAACTTAATAAGAATGTGTAACTGGCGTCACTTTATTTTTTCTTTAACACATTAAATAGTTAATAAAACAAGGAAATGATTTTTTTCTTTTTTTGCGAAAAATAATTAAATGAAGTAAAATAATATTTCCTGTATGGAAATATTTGAATTTTTCAGATATTAGATTACCTAAATTTAAATTTAATGAATGTACACTTTCAAATTTTTTAGGGGAAAATGCATCAGAACAAATTTCTAAGTACCTGTATTCGAAGTACTTGTAAGTAATACTTACAACGTACTTTTGTAATAAATATCGATTATTTAGAAAAAAGTTCAAAATCGCTCCTGGGAAAATAACTGGATCAACATGTTTAATAAATGTAAAGTAATCAAAAATGTTTTGCTTTTGGTAGTTATAAACATTGAGTAATTGCGAAAACATAAAGAGCTCAGCTTTCTTACGTAGAATATCAGGTTCTCAAAATATAAAATATGTGCAAAATGCATACAGCAATTTATTGTAGATTTATCAACTTTTTAAATCTATAGTAACAAACATTCTAAATTATTGTAGGAAGTTTGCACATATTGCACGTGTTCAAAATGCTGCCAAGGTCTCCTGAAGTACACTTATAAAATATGTTATTTATTGAAATTTTCATTCTTTAGAAAATGACATTGAATCAATTAATATTGATTTTTAACATTATTCATATAATTTAAAAATACATTTATAAATTTCAGAACTTTTAAGAAAAAATATTTCTCCCCGTGTATTTTTTATGTCATACATACACTAGTGAAAATTGATTTATGACAACACGGATGTTTAACAGAAACGCCTATAATATTCATTAAACATGAATGACATTCCATGGGATATATAAATAGTGTGTATAACTAACGTGTTACAAAAAATCCATACATAGTATTAGCCATAAACAAAAAGTAAAACTTTAGATTTTTGTAATATGGAAACATGGAAAATGATTTATGAAATATCACATTTCTTTAGCTATTCCAAAGCAATGTAACAAAAATGTGCATAAAACAAGGTAACGTGGCATATTCATTTACATACAGTGACATAAAAAGCGTCATTTATACGTTATACAGCAATACGTTTCCGTTATATTTGTTAAGATGAGTAAACGAAAAAGTTGTCGGAGGAAAAAAGAGCTAAAATCGATGCATGTCTAGAATGTGGTAAGTCCCTTTCGAAAATTAATGAGATTAATTACCAAATCAGTTAATGGGACTTTTAGCTATAAAAAAGATCAAGAAAATCATGACAAAAATTTTAAGAAAATAGGTAATCCTGTTTAACCTTTCACAAGATAAAGTCTGAGCCACTCATATTTTAGATTATTTTTTGCACAATTTTTGTCTTCTAATACTTTAATTAAGGGATATTAGTCATTAATATGGGGGAAAAATCTACATATAATTTTCTGAATGTTCTCAATCGGTCACATTGGTCACTTCCGGTGGTCATCTTCCAGTGGTCGTTGGTCATTTTTATGATTTTCTGTACATTTCCCCATAAATTATAGGAATTTAGCTTTTATCTCAAAAAAGTTATCTAATTCGAAAAATCTATCTCAAAAAATCCTTTTTATGACTCATCTTTTTCAAGTGGTTATTGACCATTTTTATGATTTTCTGAGTATTCCCTCATTAATGAAAGGAATGTATCTTCTATTTCAAAAAATCAAGTAATCTGTTTACTATTTCTGCTAATTTTTTAAGTCAATTTTGATTAATTTTAATTTTTAAAAAAATTTGTAATCTTATGTTCCTAATTGGGTTCCCTGTAAAAGGTTAAGTAAGAAAGAGAGAAAAAGCGATTATTCAGCTTCCTTGAAAATCAGCCAATATTCAAAGCAGATTTGTGCAAATCATTATCTTACTATGATTCTAGAAAAGTTGGTAAAAGTGCATATTCTTCATGGATCTTAGAATGGTCGAAAATGAAGTCTGATCCAAAGTTACTTTTGCTTCACACGCAGATGCGGGTGCAATATTGCGAGAAGTACATAGCAATGGGTGAAAATTAAAAGAAAGTCATTTTCTACTACGAAAAAATGTTTAGCTTGGATGCTCCGGATATTTTAAGATATTATTGTAGAAATATCCGAAAAGAATAAAAATCCACATTCAACAGAATTATAGGTGGAAGAAATTTTATGATTTCGACAGCAATCATTTACCATGCTAACAGTGAAATTGAATTTTTAAACGGACACCAGAAATCTTTTTATGACAGTTTAGTTTTAGGAAGTTCACTTCTTTCATTTGCATGGCAATAGTAGGGTATAGATGACATCTTCATGAAAGACAACGTAGTTTTTCACATTTAAAATGCAATGAAAAATTGGTTTGACAACAAAAAAATATATATATTGTTCTTATAGATCAGCTTCCATTTATTCCTGATCTGAACCAAATCCGAATCCCGAAACCAAACCCGATCTGATCAAAAAAGTTTGGTGACATCTTGATCGAATGGTTAAAGCAAAAGAACTGCAGTACACATCCTTATAGAATTTAAAGATTTAATCTGTTAAAACGAAATATTAATTGATTAAAATGTATTCATAACTTGTTTTATCATTGCAGTCTAGAACCAAAAAAACTCTGATGAACGAAGGCTGCTTTATAACAATTAATTTCAATTAAATGCGATAGTTTATAAACTAATTTCCATGTTTGTATTTTACGAACATCTAATTTTTGACCTTATGTTTTAGTTTATTAATATGCATGATATTTTATTTTTCCAAATTGTTTATTGAACATAACATGTATAATGTATAAAATTTCATTCATTTTTAATCAGATTTTTTTTTTAAACCATATTTTCAAAAATACTTTCCACCAGTATGTATAAATAAACTCGTGATAACGACTAAAAATAAACAGGAATAATTTACTCCATTGAAGAATACTTCTCGTAATGTTTATCAAGAACCTATCTTTTATGTTTCTTTAGGGTAATAAAGCCCATGTACTTTTCAAATAAACTCTTTTTAATTGAAAAGTTTAAAGTAGATCTTTGAAGAATAAGTGAGTGATAAAATTTAATGTGGATAAATAACTGACAGCAATTTACTTTTACTTGTTCTCCGCCTTTCAAATAATTATTTAAATAAATATTGCTTTTTATTAGTTGAAACTTATTAATCAACTTAAAATAATATATACTAGATCGAGATGTTTAAAATAAAAAATATATACGTTTTGTTTCTTAAGATTAAAGTTTCTAGTATAAACACAAGATTTATGAATAATATTTAGCAAATAATTTTAATTGGAATTTCCATTATAAAAAATAAATGTCGAATCAGTTCAAAATGTAACATTAGAATGACCGTGAGCGGTCATTTTAACCGCTACAATATGACATTATTTCTGTTTAAACCAGGAATTAAATTTGAAAATAAGTTCAAAAGATACAAAGAAGAAAAATATCAAATAAAAAAATTAAACTCTTTTAAATCCAAATACTAATGGGAGATATTTTTATAAAAATTGAGTAAAATATCTGGATTTTCTAGTGTTAAGATTATTTACATATTTTAAGAATACATATGTCATTTTCTAAAATTAAAAAAATGGTTTATTCTGGCATTTTTAAGTCATTTATTAAAAACGAAACTCGTGATAACTCATTTTTTTTAAGAATAATCTATTCTGCAGAAGAAAAATTTTACGAAATGCAATCTAAGAAATTTCCCAAGTGTCTTTTATTCATGTGATTGGAAATGATGAAGATTACATACTATGGTTGTAAGCTATTCTCTTATTGAAAGAAGTTTGAAATTGTCTCGAGGAAATAACTGAATAATAAAATATAATAAAAAATAAGTGCAATATTTTTTGCTGTAGTTAAGAGGAGTCAAACCTTTTAAAATCGCCATCTTTAGTACAAAACAAATGTAGTTTCAAATTCTTATATATTTTTTAATTACTAATTGAAATTACATAAATCTGTGTAAATTTTTTAAGTCATAGATATGGCTTATTAAAGTGTAAAAATAATCTGTTAAATACAATATAAAAAATTATAGCTCAGTTAATATTGCACAAATTTTCTCATGGTACATCGCAATCAGCACTATAACTTAACATATAATAGGTTATATGTAATAGGTTTATATATAATAGGTATTAATGGCAAATATATTCGGCATGCTTATATATGATTAAAACACCAATTAAAACAAAAACTTATACGTGACTGGCAAGATATATGGAATACAGATGACAAAGGCAGATATTACATTTCAAGTAATACCAACGATTTCTGAAAACCTGTTGTTATCACATAGAAATTTATATTTGTTTGCGTCAAACCATGGACCTTTCCCCCAGTACCTGTTTAAAATCGGAAAGACATACTCCCCAAGATGTACCTGTAGATAGGTTCCTTTTTACATTACATAACTGAATCCACTTTAACTTCAACTTATCATCTTAGATGATCTCAAAATATGTCCCTCTCATCATGGTTTCAACTGATATTAAAACAACCTGTACTAGTTCCAAAAAATTATAGACTATAACATTATTGGAAAGAAAGCAATAGCATTTTCAATTGCTACCATTGGACTTAATAGATGATGAGGACATTTAGAATATGATAAGGACATTTTAAATAAAACTCTAAGCTATTAAATAATCATTAGCAAAATTACTTAAGAAGTTTTACATTATCATCTTGTTGTTGTTGTTATTTTATTACTCTAATTATATTATTCTGTTTATTTTATTTATTCTATTCAAATATCTCTAAACTGTCTTAACCTATAACTATTTTAACTTTTTGAGAACTAAGAAAATTTATCATTATTAAGCATTATTTAAGTCAGAAATATGATTATTGCAACTTCTGGTTATGTATATGTTCACAGGTTTATCTTAATTATTTATATTGTGCATATAAGTTTGTATTTATCACTGTGAAGAATTTTCAATCATGTTTATTTTTGGCCACGCCTTAAATAGATAGGGCTGAGCGTTGTCATTGTGTTTAAATTATATTCTTTCATTTGTTATCTAATATATTTTTGATGGCGTTCTGGGGAGTATTCAGTAGTGCATCTGGTCTGTCCTGGCTCCATATCTCCTTTCCCTTTGGCAGTCCTGTCTTTGTCGATGATTGGGCTTTTAGCATCGTTG
Source organism: Maratus speculifer (assembly GCA_964019185.1). Classification (NCBI taxonomy): domain Eukaryota; kingdom Metazoa; phylum Arthropoda; class Arachnida; order Araneae; family Salticidae; genus Maratus; species Maratus speculifer. The sequence continues at coordinate 147,212,445 of OZ025302.1, read as the reverse complement.
TTACACCCTGCTAAGTGGGGCGTGTTGTGCTTAAGCCATTTGGTAGACCTCCCCACCAAGCTGAAACTGAAACTGTTTATATATGATTTGGAATATACGATGTGGCATACCATTTACCAATCTCTGCAAGACAGTAACATCAATATTATCCCAGTCCTCAATGCTCATGGCCTTCAGATTTTCCACTGACAATTAAAGCTCTTCTGAGGATAAGCTACGTATTTTCTTGGGGATTGAGGCGTTTGCATTGCAGGATATTCTATGGCGTTTTCCCAATTATTCAAAAACAATATCTAGGAGGATTTTTCGAAGGTTATGGGAGCATTACACCGCTGAAAAATCCATCTTAGTCCACCAAATCTCTCTTCAATTGGCAATATCTACATTTGTAGCTATTCTTGGCAACCGGTAACGGTTCCTATTCGGTCTCAAGAATTAACCAGATTAAGTTTATCACCATAGCCGAAGCCTCCCAAAAAATTAATAAACCTCCACCATGTCATGTGCTGTTTTTTGAAGAAAATTTCTTTTTTCCTCAAGTCATGCCAATATAAAGCATGGCTATCTGAACAATATGTCATTCAATCTAGTTTTTTCTCATCTGAGAATATAACAACATGTCGCTGATCCTTCCAACTTTGATGATATTTGGCCCTATCGAGTCTGCATTGCATGCGATCAGCTTCCAACATGAGCTGACTGGTGGAGACTTATTCGATCTTTAGGCACCGATTTACGTCAGAAAACGAAAAATCGTCTGTCATTTTAATCATTAAAATAAATTCCATTGACTTAAAAGTTATGAAGGAAAGAAATAGATAGAGGCGCAGTATGCCGTAAAAGTAGTTTGCAATATGATGTACGTTATCACCCAAACTTAAATACCCTCAATTGGCCCAAATGAAACGGGGGACGAAATGGGGACGTGAAATAGGGACCAAATTCTCTGACATAATCTGTGATTTCTTTTCTCTAAGTGAAACTAATCTGCTTAAATTTCAGCTTTCTAAAGCAGAATTAAAATTTGAAACAAAATAATATTCATTATTTTTGCTTTTTTAATATTTAGCATATAGAAATTTTAAAAGTTATTAAATTTCCTTTGGAACTGTTCCAATATCTGAAAAGAACTTATGAAATAATAACCGCACAAATGACTGTAAAAGAAAACAAATTGCCCTTTGGTTTTTCTTCCAATTTTAATTTTTAAAAATGACACCAATAATGAAGAAATGATATCATCTGCTCTTTTCTCATGAGTATTAGCATCAATGCTACTAAAATTTAAAACAGAAACTTTGAAGAGTCTGCAATCACAGTTCCGTGCAATAACCCAGTTGAAGTTAAGATAAGAGAATCTCTCGAAATCATCGCACGAGAAAATAAATCATGTAATGATAATTTATCCTACAATATGCCAAAAATAGGGCATAACATCATAAAATCTTAAATTTTATATCTCGTTGTAATATTTTAATTTTTACTCACGTGTAAGAGGCAACATTTTTAAACTTTGAATTCTTTTCGATTTTAATTTATTAGAAATGTCTCTCGATCAGGAAGCAAACTTTTAGTCCTTTCGTTATCACATTTTCCTGAAGACGGCGCAAAACGTTGATATTTTTATTTTATTTTAATTGTACAAGTTCATATTAAAGTTCTTGTTTTGTGCACAATTGAGAAATGTGTTGTATTTTTAATATATACATTCTTACTAGTTAATTTAAAACAGATTAATATTTCAATATCAGGATTGAATTATACAGTTATACGCAAATGTGAAAGAGAAAAAAAAATAAGAGTCGCAAAATTCTATCACGCAAATGAGATTTAAGGTAAAAATTAAGCCATAAATAAAAACTATTCATATAAAGCGATTTATTCAAGGAGAATATTCATTTCGCGCCACATTTTGAATCATATGGTGTAAAAGTAATACGGCTAACATTTTTTTTCAATAAATGTCATGAAACAAATGAAGCACGTATTTACCATAAATGAATATATGCCTGCATTGCAGGCAGCATAAATGCAGGCTGCTTGCGTTAAATGTTTTCGAAATTTCCCGTACAAATTGTTATTTGATACTTCCAAGAAAAATCGAAAATAGCTTTATAAATAAAATAAGCAATTTAAATTTCAAAGATGAAATAAATGAATGCATGGTGTTGCATTAAATAGACAAAATCATTAAAACTTGTTATTGACAATATCTAAAAATCATGACAAAATCTATACATAAGCGTAAAACTTCAATACACTTTACATTTCATGGATTCAAGTATTATTCCATAGAAGATTTTTATTTCTTGAATCAAATGGAAGAATATTGTATATAGCGTCATTGTAAAATATTGATTGGCTGTGATATTTCGACAAGGGCTACCTTTAGATGCGGAACTCGGACAGCATCTGTCTGAGCCCCTGGGTAGAGGTTAAACACAATCGTTTTAAGCGGATTTTCAAATATGTAACTATATGTAAATGTTAATTATCAATTATCAAAGCAACCGTCAATTGTTGCAACAGCTCCGGATGAAACCATGGTAACCGAAAAATGCTCCAATCAAGACTGAATAGTAACCCGACTACAAAAATGTTCATGTGTTTACAATCTTCCGTAATTTGTGATTTTTTTTAAAGAAAAAAATATTACCATGTTTTTAAACTTGGGTGTTGGCGGGCGTAGCTCGCAGTGGGCAGAGCCCCCTAGTATATATATACCCCTAGTATATATATACATATATAAGTCAACTTTTGTACGGAGGGTGGTTTTGGGGTCTGGGAGTCATGATCGGTAAAAATATACCAAAAGTTTCTGGAAGTGCTTTTCTCCGGACGACTGCAATAGAGTCTAAGAGCCAACCGCGCAAAACTTTAAGTAATCGAGCACAAGAAAAAATCCTTTATTTTATGAAAAGTAGTAATGAATGAATCTAATGATCCATGTCTGCTGGAAGCGAAGGGGTGCATAAGCGAAAAATTAATACCACTAGTGGTTGACTCGTAGGTTTAGCATTGTGTTTACCGTACAATCAAAGGTATGAATACACCTAAAACTGGGTGCAGGAAAACACAATGTAGTAACAATCACTTGTAGTATCATTTTTTGGCTTGTGTACCACTTCGCTTCCGGCAGACATGGATCATTAGATTCCTCCATTACTATTCTTCCATACAATAAAGGATTTTTTCTTGCGCTCGATTACTTAAGGTTTTGCGCGATCGATTCTTGCACTGGTAAATTTTTTAAGTTTTGCAATGAAATCCACCTAAAAGTTACGAAATCTCATAATCACATTAACTTACCTAGATTTTAAGAGGTATGAGAACACTTAACTTTCAAGTTAATTCGAAAATATACAGGACTTATCTTTCATATTTAATAGAGTCAAGGTCAGGTTCTCAACATGTGAAAATGTATGCAAACTTTCATCAGCAGATTAGTATATTCCTTTGCCATTTTAAATCGCAGATAAGAAAGGACAAAATATACTGCACTACACTGTAAAAAAAAGGGCCGATCTACTAAAAAAACTTTAGTGATCCTTGTAATTACTAAAAAAATTTTTAGTAATCTTAGTCGTTTACAAGAAAATCTGTAAGAATTACTAGAAAAAAGTTGGCAACGAATAGAGTTAATAGTTTTATATTTTTAATAGCTATTACTAAAACTAACTTGGTGTGGCCTTGGTAGCGTAGTGGTTTTAGTAACGGACTAAAGGCTAAAAGGTCCCGGGTTCGATACTGGCCACTGCCAAATGCGCCCTGAATGTATGTAGTGTAAGTACTCGTTAATAAAGGGATTATGAAAATCCTGGCGGAGCAGGTAGGAATGTTTCGTGCTGCCATCTATTGCGGTTTTACCGAAAATCTTCCTCTTCAGAAGTCTGGATGTAGCTCGAAGGAGGATCCTGCCCTTCGGGCGCACGTAATGGTTATTAAAAATACTTTTGGAGCTATTACTAAAAGTTGCTTGGTGGCTCATACTAAAACTTTTTAAGTTTGTTATACAAAAAATAAATCCCTGCCACAGTGCTGAATTACACTATTAATTGTAGTTTCGCTGAAATTTTGTTAAAAAATGAAACACGATATTAATTTATTTATAATTCAAATTAAGTTATCTTATAATTCAAATACATACTGGTATAAATTGGGAATACATTTTATATTTTCGACTTAAAAAAGAACGTTTTTCTTGAAATGTTCTTCAATCTTAAACTTTTATTAACAACAAAAAATATTTAGTTTGTTGAAGTAAAATTTCACAAAATAATGAAAAATGTCCTCTAAAGCCATTATTTCAAGTACCATGAAGTAATGTGGACCAGGTATTTCAGCAAAAAATTCATTTTTTATTGGAAAAAGGTACTGGAAAAAGATCTTTGGATCATAATTGAGAAATAAAATATAATAAAAAGTAGTAACTTACAGCTATATATTTCTTTTTGGTTTTATATTAAAAAAACCCAATGCGAGAAAATGCAATGCTTTTCTCAACATCTTCAGCAATATAAAATAACATTCACTTAATCAAAATACTTGTTATTTAAAAAAAAATAGTATGTTTATAAAATTATAATTTTCTAAAAGAAATATACGTATTTTTTTCTGAAATATATTTAATTATATATTTTTCATTTAGATTTCTGTTGTTTTGACACGTAGAGTGCCACGTCAGTCATCGGTGACTGACACTGAATTTTCTGTTTTGGTCGCTTCAGTCACCAGTGACTAACAGACTGATGAATGATATCGAACTAAAAAACAATATTGTTTTAAGTAATTGCAAAAAAAAAAAAATAAAAAAAAAAAAAAAATAAATAAAATTTACTTAACTTTTGTTTATTACAGGATTAAACTTTCTTAATATGTGCTTAAAATAATAACTTTTTTTTTTCAATTTTGTATCAGTTTTTATATTGTCAGGGACCCGTGACTGACGGAACCTAAACGGGAAATTCAATATTAATAACCGTGGTTCTCAATGTCTTAACCGTTTAAACGCCAATGTTCCCAAATGGGAACATTGCATTATTTGTAGTACAAAACATATTTTTTCCAACATAATAACGATGTCCTTATCTTTCCTATAAAATATTAAGTTGATTTGAGCTTTTGAAAAAAATATATTTATGTTTAAGCATTTATCGCACGTATAAGGAAAATGTGAATTTAATAATTTGCTTAAAAATATATATTATTTCCTTTTATCGTTTTCTCTATTTTACTTAAATTTAACCACTAGTAATCTAAATATTTTTGGAATTTGAGAAATAGTCAAGAAAAATATACAATAGCATATAGCGGAAAATAATTTGTTATATTTGCACAGATTGTCAACCAATAATCATGTTCGAAAATGCGAACTCTGAAGCGAAAACAGCCATAAAAACTGTAGAAATATTTTCTTGTCATTTTCTAAATTTGTATCCATAAATTAAAACATTTGAAGTTGTAATATAGGAAAAACAAAATTAAATTACATTGCGATATTAATTTAGCGGGTAAACGGTTAAAACTGATATTAGGTCAATTAATTTACTACTTATATTTTTGATGTAACATAAAAAATCATTTAAAATTATGCAATTTTAAAAAGTTTTAAGTTCTTACTGGCACTTTTTAAAATCTATATATTTAAAACACCTGGCTGTTTTTTTGGTCATCAGCCCTGAGCCTTCTACTGGCCCGATTTTCATAATTATTTTTTTAAATGAAAGCTGTTTATGTGTAGATGTGCCCATTCTGGCTAATTTTTTATTTTTTTCAATTTTTCAATTTTATTTTTAATTTTAAAAGCTTTTTCATGACATTTCTTCAAAACAGTGGCAACAGGTTAAGCTGTTCTCAAAATTTATTTTGTTTCATTATTTTCCACCAATCAGGAGCTTGATCTTATCGGTGAATGTATAATCACATTTCAAACAAACAAACAAACAAAAAGAATAAATAAAGGTTTTCGTCTAATTTAATCATAATAAAATGATTGCACATAGTTATCCCCTGCAATACACAGATTATTTACTGAGTAATATTATTAAGTAAGTAAAATAACAGAAGATAAACTTTAATAAAATATAATATCTAAAGTGAAATTTTGTCGATGGAGAAAATGTCGTCATACAGAAACCAGATAAATTTATTCCATGAATATAATATACATTGTTATAGCTGTGTCAGTGATGATGTCATATTCACTGACTTTAATTCCTGCATCTAAATAAAGTGAACTTCTGTTAATTTAAAGGTCCGTGGTGTGCACAAATGAAAACATTTCTATAAACTGCGCCATTTCTATTTAATTATATTGAATATTTTATGAAACTAAAGAATTCTTAAATAACTGCATAAATCACGCTTTTATTTAAGAAAAGATGAGTATTTCTGAAGGAGCAAATGATGTCATATTAGAGAAAAAAAAAGAATAAAACCTGTGATATGGTGGTATTACTATATTTCTATCTTACATAATATCAAAAAATAATTAAAATAATTTCATTGTATTAAGTTATTGTTTAAAATAGAAAAAAAATCTGCATTTCAGCAACAAATACAAAAATTTTATTCTTTTTAATAACAGACATATCTTTTTTCCGTTGCCATAGCAATAAAATTAATTTTTACAAGTTCATGAAGAATACAAACCGATAAATAAATTAAATTTATTGCAAGTGTTGTAAATGTGTACTGGGTTGGTTAGGCAGTTTAGCAAGTCCCTGTTTCTATTATAATTAAAATGTTTCATTGATATTATAATTATTGTACAGTTATCAAGCGATCTTTAATTTGAGAAAAAATAAACTATGCAGATATTTTTGAATTCGTCTTCCGAGGTATAATATTAACTTCCTAAATAGTTTGGCATTTAAATAATATTTAAGGTTTAGAAACCGCATTAAAAAAAGATTTGTAGCTGAAGTCCAACATAATAATTTATGAGTTGTTTTAATGTTGTTTGTTATGAGTGTGCATTTGTTTATTTCGCTCAGTATTTTACTGTCTATATAAGATTGATATATATCATACCTAATATATATTCTTTTCCATCGAGTTTCGACGGGTGCAGCTAGTTATCTATAAATAACTAAACTCATGCTAACATTTGAAATCAATTTAGAATAATTTATTCTGTTAAATAAAATGTTTAAAAAAGGCACCAGAAGAACTTCCCCAAGGGTCTTTATTCGAAGTACTTGAAAATAATGAATGCTACATGATATCGCAAAAAAATTCTTTTTTTTATTTATTGTACTGTAAAAAAATTGAAAGAATACCCTATGAGGATAATGGACTCGTCAACCTCAGTAAAAATAAGCAAAGAGAGCGGTTAAATTTTAGTTACCTATAAAAACAAAATTTTCAAAATTACAGAAGTTTAAAAATCGTATATACTCATTTCTAAAAAGAGTGCGTGAATCTTTTCAGAAATGAGTACCTATTTACTCGTGTATACCGCACACGCATGTATAACGCGCACCCCGTTTTTTACAAGGAAAATGGCGATTTTTTTAAAAGTTCATATATAACGCGCACCGTGAATTGGATACATAAGTGAATGAATGACCAAATGCATTTCAGTGAAGAAAGTCGAAACAAACATCACATCAGGCCAGAAAACAAGGCAAAAATACATTTTTAGACTTCGGGTAGGGAATGAAAGTCGGCAATCAGAGTTGCTAATTAGCGTTTATATGATGTTACTACCTCTGTTATATAAAAAAGAGCAACAAGTGAAATAAAGATGCAATAATATTTCAATTAAGTAAGACTTTTCGAGTTCTTATCTCTCGTTTGATTACATTTCTTGATTGTTACGTATATCGTGTGATTACATCTAGCAGTAAAAAATTATTCCGTGTATAACGCGTACCTAGGAATTTTGCCTTTATTTTTTTGAAAAAAACTGCGCGTTATGCATGCGTAAATACGGCATATGCACCTTCCAAACTTGAGTAATTTTCATTCGGAGTCATTTTGATTATGCATACACTGTAAAAAAATATGTAAAGGTACTATAGTTTATCTAGGAAACTGGGATTCCAAGAACTTTTCCTGTAACGGTAACAACAAAAACTCAAGTTTTAGAATCAGTTACATGGATTTTTCCTGTTATGGTTACATGAAAAGTTCTTGGAATACCAGTTTCCTAGAAAATGTTTAGTACCTTTACAGATTTTTTTTACAGTGTAATACTCAAATATAAATATGTTTTGCTCCGTTTTGAAAATGCCGTTTTTAGATTGTACACTACAAAGTGTATAGCCAACACTAATCTTAAGATAATTTAGATAAAATGAGTGTGCACACAATAAAAATAGGGATAAATATTTAAAAAAACATAACTAATGAAATTGCATTCAAAACTCTCAATGAAATCTTGCAAGTTTCACACGTGAAGACTTTCTTTTACGAATTCCGCACGTCATCGGTTTTGAATACTGAAGAACAAACTCTGCGGACCTGCGATCACATTACGGAGGCTTTTAACGGTTTTATATACTCATTTCTGAAAAACGGCATTGACCTTTCAAATTCCACCTGTGAAGTATTTCTGGCACTTATCGGTTACCTGGGCGCCAAGAAACATAGAGAGCAGTTAACTTTTAGATACCTCTGAAAACAAAATTGTCAAAACTGACCAAATAATACTCAAATCTGAATATGACGCATAGTCAAAATGATTCCAAGTCAAAATTACAAAAAATTATAAATCGTATGTACTCATTTCTAAAAAAACGGGCATGTTTAAATATGAGCGCATGATGTTTTATTCTAGACTGCGTTAATCTTTTCAGAAATGAGTATGTTCCAAACTTGAGTATTTTTCATTTGGAGTCATTTCGACTATGCAAAATACTAAAAAATATAAATAATTTTTGCTCCGTTTTGAAAATGTCGTTTTTAGATTGCATACTACATAGTTTATAGCTGACACTAATCTTAAGATAGCTTGTAGAAATTAAGTGTGCTCACAATAAAAATAAGGATAAATATTTTAAAACAACAAAATTAATTAAGTTACCTTCAAAATTCTCAATGAAATCTTGCAAATTTCACATGGGAAGTCTTTCTTTTACGAATTCCGCATTTCATCGGTTTTGAAATCTGAGTATGTCGCATAGTCAAAATGACTCCAAGTCAAAATTACAAACATTTAAAATCTTATATACTCATTTCTAGAAACACAGGCATGTTTAAATATGAGAAAATGATGTTTTAGTCTTGAGTGCATGCATCTTTTCAGAAATGAGTATATGCATGTTCCAAACTTGAGTAATTTTCATTAGGAGTCATTTCGACTATGCATCATACTCAAATAAAAATATTTTTTGCTACGTTTTAAAAATGCTGTTTTTATATTGCACACTACATAGTGTATAACTAACACTTACGGGTCAAGTGCAATATTAATTTTACATGTCTTTTAATGGAGCATTATTTTGTTTTAAGAAAAACTTTTGCATCTATTTACATGAAAGTAATGTTAGTAAATGTCTATGCATTTACTATATGCCTTCACGCAGTTACTACTACTAATAATAATTACTATTCGCTTAATTCTCTTTGCGCCGATTGCGATTCTTTTATTATAAACAGGTATTTCACTCTTCAAATTTAAACTAAAAATTACTTTCATGAAAAATTCATGTGTAATAAAACGCAAAAAGTATTAAAAATTTGTAATTTAAGTTAAATCTTATTGTAATACAATGTTTTTTAAACACTTCCAAAAGTTCTTCCTTAACCTATTGTCATATGAATATGAATTGAATATCACGCAAAGCAGCAACAGGCGTTTCAGATAATAGAATATTCTTTAAATTCTAATTAATTTATTTGGATAGTTAGTGTTAATGTTATTAACGTAAAAGTATATTTTTTCTAAAAATGAAAAAAAAATCGGACCCGAAAGGGTTAAGATAACTTATAGAAATTAAGTGTTCACACAATAAAAATAGGGATAAATATTTTTAAAACAACAAAATTGAAGGAAAGTACCTTCAAAATTCTCAATGAAATCTTGCAAATTTCACATGAGAAGACTTTCTTTTACAAATTCCGCCCTCCATCGGTTTTGAATACTGAAGAACAAATTCTACGGACCTGCGATCACATTACGAAGGCTTTTAAGTGCTTTTCCGTGATTACGATTAAAATATTGTTAGACCATTATTTATGTATAAAAAAAAGTTCAACCAATAATAAAATATTTTTGAAATGAGCGTTTCGTAGAAATCATACACTGTAAAAAATTCTGTAAAGGTACTAAACATTTTCTAGGAAACTGGGATTCCAAGAACTTTTCATGTAACGATAACAGGAAAAATTCTTGTAACCGATTCTGAAACTTGAATTTTTGCTGTTATCTTTACAGGAAAAGTTCTTGGAATCCCAGTTTCCTCGAAAAAGTTTAGTACCTTTACAGAATTTTTTTTACAGTGTAGCAAACAGAATAACATGAATAAATTAAACTGCATTCGTAGAGTTTATAGCATTTAATGAATAAAAAGTAATTTTGTTTGAAACTGAGTGTATTTGGTATTTCAGAATTGGAAGCATTGGGTCGTCATATTTAAAAACAAAAAGTTTCATAACAAAAGCGAAATATCGATTTGCTCAAATTTAAAAGTGCATTTTACTAAGTGTCCCGCTCTTTAAGAGGTTTCAACTTTCTTTTTACTACCATCTTATATTATCTACATGAAAAACACATGCAAACTTCTACCAGTAATACACTGTAAAAAATATCTGTATATCTACAGATGTAAAGCTGTCGAAATCTGTATGCTTACTAACATTTTATCCGTACACTGTACAAGAAAAAATGTAAATCTACAAAACTAATTTTTGTAGAGCTTTAGAAAGCTGTAACATTACAAACGAATCTACTAAAATTAGAGTGACTTTACTAAAATTGTAACTGTAACCTGGGTTGCAGTTACATAAAAAATTTTAGGAATTCCATTTCTTAAAAACGTCTTTGTAACCTTACAAATTTTATGATTTTCAATGAAAATCTGTACCTGTTACAAGAACTTTTGCTGTTGCCGTTACATAAAAAGTTCTAGGAATCCCAGTTTCCTATAAAAACTATTAGTAACTTTACAGATTTTTTACAGTGTATACAATACATTATTTTGTTGTTTTTATCTCAAAAAAGTACACCAAAAATTGCAATAGTAAATTACTGGTAGAAGATTATACATGTTCCACATGCTCACTTTGTTTTCAAATAAAAATTACCTGACTTGTGATATTTCACATATATTCTAGATGCAATTATACATGTATTTACCCACTGGCACAGTAATTGTCTATATGAGCATTTCGTATCTGATGCAAGTTTATTCAAATATCGAATATGCTAAGTTTTTTCATTTTATAATATTTTTTATAAAACTACCATTTTACTAAAAATAAGTGTGAAAAATGATTAAGAAAAAAAATGTTTTATGAAGTTCTTTATACCATAATTAAACTCTAGGTATAATGTCGTAAAAGTTTATTTTTTTAAATATGAAAGGAAAAATACATAAACATTTATTAATTTAGTCAAGCTAAACATAAAAATTATAAAGCTTAAGTCGTAAAAACCGCTGTTTGATTATATAAAACGACATTTTAGTGAAAACTGTACTGTAAAGCAATTTCTCTTTCATCCATCTCTTTCCTTTTAAAATATAATCATTTTGAGTAATAAAAGTTCTCTTTATAATTTTTAGTGCTTTATGAAATAATAAAAGTTATCTTTATAATTTTTAGTGTTTTGTGTAATTGTAAAAATACAAAAGGAAGAATTTTGGGGAATTTAAGTTATGTTTCTAACTTCCAGTCTTTTAGGTAGATTTCGTATGAAATACTACCTATTGCATTCTCTCCCATGTTGGGATTTCTGAAAAATTTTTGCGGATCTACACGAATCATGACTCCTAGACCCTAAAACTACCATCAGTAAAAAAAGTTTATCTATCTATCTATCTATCTATCTATCTATCTATCTATCTATCGGTGTATATCACTTTCTTCTAGACACGATAACTTTCATAATTATGCTCAGATCTTCTTCAAACTTTTACATAAAATCAAGGAGCTTAACATCTCGGCCGAGTTCGTTAATGGGCAAAATCGGACTAAGGGGGTGGAAGTTAGGAGGGGTTTTGTGAGAACAGAAAAAACGCGATAACTTCTAAATTAAAATAGACATAGAATCAGTTTAAAGTTTATATTACTTCTAAAGAATGGGCCAAAAGTTTATGCATGACAGATTTTTGATAAAGTTAAAAATGGGCTCAAGGGGCGAAAAAAACATGGTTTTTGGGAGAAAAAAATTCATAACTTAGTCAATTCTCAAGATATCAAATCCAACTAAATTTTATATAAATGTACTTAATATTATCTAAAACTTTTGTATTTACAAGTTTTTGATAGGACCAATTTTTATCGATGATAAAAATTAAAAACGAAAAGAAAAAGGGGGGAGAAAAAAGAAAAAACCCACAACTTACTCAATTCTTAAGCAATCAAATCTAATTAAATTTATTTTACATCATATCAATTCACAATAATATCTACAACTTTTATATTGACAAGTTTTTCATAGAACCAATTCTTATAGCAAAAATAAATTAAACAAAAATAGGAGTTGGAGAAAAAACCTCAAATACAAACTGCTTATATTCCGACTCTTTTTAAAATTCATTTTTGATTTTAAACGCATCTAAATGACAGATCCTTTTATTTAGGAACTATATAATGCGACGTATTGTCCAATGTTTTGATAAAGGCAAAATATATTTTTAAAAAGGCTGCCAAAAAAAGTATTTTGAACAGATTTACCGAAGTTATCGTCATTAAAATATTGATTAAGTATAACAAAATTGCGTTTTTTCTGAGTCATTTTTAAATTCATTTTTGTTCATAAACCCATCCAATTTACAGGTCCTATTATTTAGGAACTATATAACTTGACGTATTGGCCAGTTTTTTGATAAAGGCAGAATATATTTTTAAAAAGGCTGCTAAAAAGGGTATTTTGAACAGAATTTCCCGAAGTTATCGTCATTAAAATATTGATTAAGTATAACAAATTGCGTTTTTTCTGAGTCATTTTTAAATTCATTTTTGTTCTCAAACCCATCCAATTTACAGGTTCTCTTATTTAGGAATTATATAATGTGACGGAGTGGCCAGTTTTTTGATAAAGGCAGAATATATTTCAAAAAAGGCTGCCAAAATCGGCACTTCGCACAAAATTTCCCAAAGCAATCATGATTAATGAACTGTGGGTATTCAAATAACAAATTGGTTATTTTATGACTCATTTTTAAATCCAATTTTGCTCTGAAACGCATTCAATTGACAGTTTTTTGTTACTTAGGAACTATATAATGTGCGTATTCGTCGATTTTTTGATAAAGGGTGAATATATATTTTTTAAAAGCTGTCAAAGTAAGCACTTCGCAAAAAAGTTTCCCAAAGCGATCATGATAAAAGAATTGAGGTTGTATTCAAATAACAAATTGTTTATTTTATGACTCATTTTTAAATTCAATTTTGCTCTCAAACGCATTCAATTGACAGTTATTTGTTATTTAGGAACTGTGTAATGTGCCGTATTGGTCAGATTTTTGATAAAGGCTAAATATATATTTAAAAAAAATTGTCAAAGTGGGCACTTCGCATAAAATTTCTCAAAGTGATCTTGATTAAAGAATTGTGGATATATTAAAATAATAAATTGGTTATTTTATGACTTATGACTCATTTTTAAATTCAATTTTGCTGTCAAACGAATTTAATTAGCAGTTTTTTATTATTTAGGAACTATATAATGAGCATATTGGTCAATTTTTTAAATAAAGTAAGAATATAATTCAAAATATGTTGCCAAAATGGGCATTTGAGTAGAATTTCGTTTAAGACGATTTTGATAAAACAGTTCTTACAGAAAAATGAAATTAAAAATTTTTTAAAAGCGGCTGAATAAAGTAGTTAAACTGGGTTTATCTCTAATCATTTTTTTTCTTTTTTGTTGAGATGAAAACTTTTCGAAATCTACCTCCGCCTATAGGCCATGCCGAAAGGGATTTTTTTCATTTCGTTTATAAATTAAACGAGGTCCTTTTTAGGTACGTTCTTAAGTATGTAAATACGAAGCATATTTAGTCATCATTCAGTTCGTCTGCCCGTCCGTATATAATAACGCAAAAACTACCCAACAACTGAATAATTATAAAATAGAATTATATAATTGTGACATAATTCTTTTGGGTCATTCCAAATTTTAGGAAAATCGGATCCATAGTTCAATTACTTGGATATTACATTACGAACATTACATCCGTTACATTACGGTAAGTGGGAAAAAATAGTTAAAGTACATTATAATGATGATGCACTTTTTCAACCATAAAAAATGGCATATGTTGATGAAGTTTGTACTAAAACATACATTTTTAATATCTGTAGTGCAAAGAATATTTGTTGTTAATTTACAAGGGCACACAAGAGTACACTACATGGCCTTAGATGAGCATCCACTTGCGATTTTAGACATTTTGTTAAATATCTAGAAAAATACATGAGGAATTATCCTGACTCTAAGCATATAAATATAATACTTCAAGTCATACATTTCCGTGAAGATTTTATCCCGAAACTCTATAGGAGACCGTCAACAAATTAAAAAACAATGAATAGCTTTTGGGTAACCTTGTGAAAACTATTTAGCAAAAGCGCTCAAACTTTAGATTATTATTAAATGGCTTATTGTAATAAACTGTGTTCATTTTTATGTCGATAGCATGTATACTTGTAGAAAAACTAAGATTTGTTTAAAATCAGACCCAAACTTTTCCAATATTTTTGCTTATAATTTGCAGAGTTCTTAATATAAATAATAGTCTATCTGAAAAAATTACAAACACATTGCACACAATATCCTGTAATCAGAATTTTAAAAAATGCATGAAAAATGAGTAATTTTACAATATAATTTTTCACTGAGCATGCTTCATTTATATTAAAATTTCATTTGCTATGTGTTATGTGTATAGAGCAACTTTTGTGAAAGCCTCAAAATCATAGCTTGAAAATTCTGAAAATAATCGCCAATAAAATAAGTAGAAAATCCATTATTCCCAAAATTAAGCAAAAACAAGAGGGGTTGTATCCATATATTCATTGATTAGTGTCAATATAGAATACACAATAAAGGGCGTACGGCTACGTTTGTGTAAAACACCTCATTTATTCGCTACATTTTGTAAACAACGGATTTTGAGCTTATTCTATAGACGATTACTTTCAAACTTTTGAAGCTATAACTTTGAGACTTTTACAATAGTTGCTCTATACATTTTGCTAACATAATATGCAAACAAAATTTTGATATCATTGACGAATGCGCAGTAAAAAATTATTTAGTAAACCTACTCATTTTTCATACATTTTTTAAAATTCTGGTAACAGAGTATTGTGTGCAATATTATTTGTCATATTTTCAGAAAAAAAAATATTTTTTTTATATTAAGAACTCTGCAAATTATTATGATCATAAACCTTCGAAAAATTTGGGACTGTTTTTATAAAAACCTTAATTTCTCTATGAGTCTACATGCCATCGACATACAAATGAACACAGTTCATTACAATAAGCCACTTAATCATAATCTACATTTTGCTAAACTAGTTTTGATAGGTTTATCTAAAATATATTCATTTTTTAAATTTGTTGACGGTCGCCTTTTGGAGATTTGGGATAAAATCTTCACGGAAATTTATTACATTTACAATTATATTTACACATGTAGAGTTTGAAGATATATTCTAATGTATTTTTCTATATATTTAATAAAATGTCTAAAATCGCAAGTGGACTGTCATCTATGGCCATGTAGTTTGGTCATTATATAATGATATGAGTGGAAACATTGTTTATTGCGTGTTTCAATTATATTGAACTTTATCATATTTATGAAATATATATATAAGTTGCTGATGTTAAATGCAAGTTACTTGCTGTATAATAGAAATCAGATTGTAATATCCCCGTTAATGTTCTACGAATTTTCACGGGTTAGTTTCAGACCGTTTTTTAAAACAAATATATAACTATATACAGCAACCCATTGAATACTACAAAAATAAATTAAAAGATGTGTATTCATAAAATGTAATGGCGATATTTCTTGACCAATGCCATTTGGTGTTATTATCCACCTATGTAATAAATAACGCCATTACAAACAAAATTATAAAATAAGATGGAATAATGCCATGTAGATTGACCAATTCTTATTATAAAACAAATTCTGCCGCTCACGAAATTGATAAATTGCATTCTAAACGTTAGAATTAAAGGGGGGGGAGGCAACAGAATATCAGACCTTGAGTTTCTTCTTGTTTAAAAGGGACCGCATAAACATAATTATTAGAAACATAGCGTAGTTTTAACTGTGTTTATCTAAATAAGTATTTATATTTCCATGTATGCATTCTATGCAATAGAAAATGTTCATTTTTTGGGGAAAGTGAAATGAAATAAGGAAAGGGGGGAAGCGGGAGCAGAATATCACACCCTGATCTTCTCTCTGCTTAAAAGTCCTGATTAAGAATAACTATAATAAACATAGCACTATTTCAACCGTTTTTGAATGTAATATAATCATGTGAAATTTTATTATAACTGAAGTTTGATACAATAATTATTCTTGTTAACATTGCTATAGAAATCTTGCAAATACTTTTTAACGCGAAAACGCCACACTATTTTGCTTTAAGGCAAACCTAAATTTAAGATGTCGGAGTTTCATAAAATATGCTTTCATGAATTTGTATTTTAATTAATTAGGCAAATTTTTGTTGTAAAATCAATATCCCTGTTGGATCACTTATTAAATTTTACACATAATTCATTTAGTTACATTTCATTATCTTTATAATTGCAACAAAATAGAGCAATATATACATATATGAATAAATGTGACTTATATATTCATGTAGCAGTTTATTTAAATTTTTAAAAAGTCATTATTTTCAAAAGACGAATTGAGTAAAATTGTTGAGTAAGAATCATGAAATCATCTAAGTCTATACGAAAACTCTCTTTAATATAGAAAGAATTTTATTCTAAATAATAAAATTGACATATTAAATAATTGAAAGAAATAGGCCATTACTATTTTATTAATCTCATAATTCTGATGAAAAAATTTCGCTAATATTTCATTATTATTATCATTATTATTATTAATTATTTTCAAAAATAGGCGTTGCATAAAATGTTCTGTGACATAAATTTCGTAAATAAATCCTGTGAACAATCTTTTAAAGATCTTTTGCAATTTATAATTAATATCAGTCGAAGTTTTTTTTTCCCTTAAAATTTGTAGCAAAAATTAGAAACTTACAAAAAGTATTTCCATTATAAATCTTTTTACACATGTTCACCAACATCAAGAAAAAGGGAAGCAAAAACATTAACAAAAATGTTATCTTAAATAAATTCTTTTACCTGCAGTTTTATCTCAGCTTTAAATTGAATCAACTACTTCTGTTTAGTAAAACCACTTTTCCAGGTAATGATTTTAGAAAAAAGTTACTTTTCGAAACATTTATTTAATTTATCCATTTTTAGTTACAATTCTTAAAGGATAGAATAAAAATAAAAGTTATTTAGAAAATTTTATTTGGGTTGTTTTTCGTGATATTGTATTTCAAATTTCAGTTACTTATTTTTGTGTGAGTAATCTGCAAATATTTTCAATGCCAAATATTGCTGTGTTTTTTATGTAAACGATTTTATCATTTGCTTAACTGACTTGATAAATATCGAATGATTTTTAATTGTATCTCTTAATCTATCAGAATGCGCAGAATGCTCACTGATATTTTACCACTTTTTGGAAATAAAGATCCTTTCCATTATTCAGCTGTGAATTTCTGCAACTAAATAAACAAAAAGGTTGCTAATTAGAAATACTACCTTCACAATAGTATGCACTCTCTACATTATGTCTTTTATATATTTATATGGTGATTATTTTATAAAGAGTTTTAGTCTACATTACGTTGATTTTACTTTCTTGCATTTTGAACAAAAGAAAGTATATAATAGAATTTTTTCCTCAACTTCCTGTTTTTGACAAATTTACGTGTTTTAGGGGTCTGAGATTGTAAGAAACATGTTTATACAAAATGGCTATCTCTCCGTATGCACGTTTGTCGCCATTATACCTTCAAAAAGCATATGAAGTTATTGATAGAATAAAATTGCTTGTGTATATTTTTTGCTTGTAGCCGGTAAGTCTCTTCCTTTAGTTCCGAAATATTTCCACGGAAGATGGTGCTGTAATAGTGATTTCTGTGCCATTTCCATTATCATACCATCATAAAATACAGGTAGTTACGCAAAGAATCGGTTAAAATCCATATTTATATATTTGGCTATTGGCAAAAGGATCCTACTTGAATTTAGAAATATTCCGCCGAAAGTGCGCTGTAATAGCATCCCATCAGAAACATCAATGTGAAAGAATGTGAAGTTTGTTAACAGTTTCTCTAATAAAAGAAGTGAGATGTAACTGGAAACCAATTTATTTTGAAATTCATAAAATCATAGGTCCTCTCATGCGTATGTTCTTCAATTGCTTAAAATTGTTTGTTTTGTTAGATATTTATTATGCTATATGTTTGATAATAAACACTTTGTTTAATTCTTACATTTGTAGTTATTTCGTACGCTTTCAAAATGTTGTGGTAGATTTTGGATGTGTTTGTGAGGTACCTAGTAATTTAAAATGTACTGCACTAGAAGAATACCAAAGAAATAATGCCATTCACTTGAATTATTACCACGGTCGATTCTTTTCAGTGTCGGAGATGACAGTCCCAAAAGGTTTGTCAATCTTTGCTCAGTTTTTTTATTTTATTTTTTCGATCTTATAAAACTAAATATTATTTCGAAATACGAAAACCCATATGGGGCAGTAAAGAAAACTGATATACGAATCGCTAGACTACAATAAAAATAAATAGGACTATTTATTAGCGCCCCTTAATCTAGTGGTTCGAAGAGGAAATTAAATTCAGTTTTTCTCTTATTTTTAAAAATTGGGGTTTGGGAAGAGCCTTTGTTAATATATCTGCAAGAATTTCTTACATCAATCAATAAGCACTATATTTTATTCATGTTATTGTCTAATGTAATGATATTTGACATCGACATACTTTGTACTAGCACTACGTTTCCCAGTTTGTGTTAATACTATACAGGAGTTGTTGACTTCATATAGCAAAATGGGCAAAGACTCTTTGGAGTCTAGGCCTTCAAGTAAAGTCAGCGACCACTGTTTTTTGTGCAGCATTTGCCGCGGCTAGATATTCAGATTCTGCAGAGAAGAGAGCAATAAAAATCTGGATTGATTTTTTTATGTAATTAAACATGTATCTGCAATACTTTGCTTGAAATTGTTTTACAGCAAAATTTCTGCTACCTTTTGATTTCACGCATGTGCAGCCTGTTTAAGGCTATATATTTATTTTATTAATTTGCAAACTTTCTTCTCGTGATTGGATTCATGTTGAGCAAATCCGTCGGGCTGTACCATATAGATATATTCCTTGAGGTATGCTGAGAATGGTGTTTTAATATCAACATGTTTGACATTAAAGTCAGCGACCACTGTTTTTTTGTGCAGCATTTGAAGCGGCTATATATTCAGATTCTGAAGAGAAGAGAGCAATAAAAATCTGGCTTCATTTTTTTTATGTAAGTAAACATGTATTTGCAATACTTTGCTTGAAATTGTTTTTCAGCAAAATTTCTGCTAACTTTTGATTTCACGCATGTGCAGCCTGTTTAAGGCTATATATTTATTTTATTAATTTGAAAACTTTCTTCTTGTGATTGGATTCATGTTGAGCAAATCCGTCGGGCTGTACCATATAGATATATTCCTTGAGGTATGCTGAGAATGGTGTTTTAATATCAACATGTTTGACATTCATATTTTTCTGAGCTGCTGCTGTTAAAAATGTTCTTATAGTTATGTGCTTGAATACTGGTGAAAAAGTTTTATTGTAATATGGTCCAAATTTTTGATTGAAACTTTTGCTACGAGTCTGGCCTTATATCTTTCAACTGTGTCATTTTTGTTCAACTTTACTTTAAACGTCCATTTGCAATTTATTGCTTTTTATCATTGAGTAGCTTTTTAAGATCCCACGTAGTATTCTTCAGGAGAAATTGAATCCCATCTTTTAATGCTTACAGAAATTTCTTCTTTTCATCGGGATTTAGAGAATGCATTTCTTTGAAACTAAACGGATTCTTTTTGCTTTAAAAAATAATGCACATGTTAGCGAACTTAAAAAGCTCAAAATAATTATCTATTTGAAAAATATTAGATTTGGTTCATTTCAGCATGTAAGCTGTTGAGAAAAAATCGAAATATCGATTTGAGATTTGCAACAGCAATAAACGTTTTCAATTGAGTCATTTCTTTTTTTTCATCAGGATTTAGAGAATTCAACTAGTAGGCTCCTTTACTGCTTCTCCTGTAAAATATGCTTCGAACCATTTCTTCTTTTTATCGGTATTTAGAGAATGCATTTCTTAGAAACTAAACAGAGTTTTTTTTAAGTGTGTGTATTGTTTTAAGAAACAATGCACCATAATATTTGAATCCTTGATATTTCAATTTCCAGTATCCTATCTTTCTTGGAAACCTGCAATATTATGGCACCTCTCCCTCCTTTTCTCCAGATTCAAACAGATGTGTGATGAGGGTTTTTTCGGTTCTAATAAATTTCGATGCTTTAATTGAATAGTTAACGCACCCGTAGTTACCCGGGACCATCACAATATTCTCAGATAATTCTTATATTGTAATATTTTATATCTGCTAAGCACACGTTTCGAAATCTGTGAGATTCACATTCAACCGCCAAGGAGAGCATACTGTTTTAAATCATCGATCTCCCGAATAAATCTCCAGCACGCATACCCACCTGATCTGGTATATGTAGCGGGCTTGCGTATGCCCTTCAAAATCCTTTAATTCCCCCTTACACTGGAAGGGGGATGAAATATAGGATGATTCATTGTTAAAAAATATGCATTGTTGAATCAATCTCAAAGCGATAGAAGCAATATTAAACAATATATAATGTCTCTTAAAATTCCCAATTTACTTTGAAATGTGGTAACTCTGTGAATTGCAATTCATGATACCCATATCCCTAGCCTCTTTCCGAAGATATTGAAAAAGAATTTTCTTTGAACCGTAAGCTTCGATTGCAAAGGCAGTATTTGACGAGACAGTCATACCCTACATTTGCATCATGGCCAAATCTAGTGAGACGAGATTGTGGTTTCGAAGAAATAAATACTTTTTAATTGGCCCGCTTCATCATTTTTAGTTAACGACCCGCTTAATTATGAGAATTTTTTTTAATTTCGAGAGTCAGGTGTAATGAATGATATTCTTTAACTATCTGCACAAAAAATGCCACAGACATCATTAGCCATCACAGACAGTCACACGCACACACAGAGAGACAGAAATATAAAGCGAAATTTACTTTTATTTGTATAGATGTGGCTAATTTAATTTAGAATTTATTTTTTTTATTAATATCTCTAGTAATTATCTTAAATTTAAAATTCCAAATCTTGGTTCAATTTGGACATGCCTTAGATTAGTGTCATCTAAATATTTAGATTTGCACTTGTGACAGATTTTCCATGCCATCGCACACAGACACGCACGACATCCTCCTTTTAGGATTGCACTGAAAAACATATGCAAAACAATACATATACAAAACAAATATACAAAATGTACAGATTTTACAGAATATACTTATTTAGTAAACTACAAATAACTAGAGTCATAGACACAAGTATTGAAAAATCCACCTTATCTATTCAGCTATTTTTTTCAGTTCATCAGCTTAATTTCTGAACTATTGAAATTCCTCAATATCCATTGATCAAAAAAGAAAATTAGTATAACGGCAGACACAAATGTTATAAAAGTTCCATGAAAAGAAACTTTTTAAAATTTCTTCTATTGTATTGGTTTAAAAACTATGTTTATATTCTATTTAAAATCCACTATTTTACAAGATCAAATGATAATTCCATGCAGTCATCTTCGAAGAATCACATTTTACGAACATTAGCGTAGAAATTTTAATCAAATAGACAGTTTCTTACCAAAAAATGGATTTTTACTGAATTCATTTATTCTTTGCGTAATAATTCTTAACATATTTTATCCAATCTTTTATCGGTTAACTTGCAAAGTTTCAATTAAAATTTACTTTAGCTTTTAAACTAACTATCATTAATTTAATGAATAGTACAAAAGTAAATACTAGATATATTCAATTTAACGTAATTTTAATGAGAAATATTTTCTAAACTATTGAATTAATTCAAAGCTGATTTGTTGAACATTTCAAATGCTGCCATCGCATGAATAATTGCCTGTTACATTTAAAATATCTTTTTTTTCTATTATGCAGAAAAAATTAAAAATTATACATGGGTATATGTATTTACAGATATTTAATGTAAATATACAGACAATGAAGATGTTTTACAATAAATCTGATTTTAACATAAACGTATTTAATAATTGCATAAGAATATTGCTTATTAAAATTGAGAATCATTCTATTAATTTCAGTTGAGGTTTTTGAATAACAAATGACTTATTTTAGTAGCAGTAAAATAAATATGAATTTTCAATGCAACTTTTTAATCAAAATACAAACTTTCACTTTTTGAAACCAATGTAATCATTATAGCGAAAATTGTACTCTATTTACCCAGGTACAGTCAACCAAATGAACAACAACAACAGAATAGTGGGATGTAGCAATCCCAAAACATTCTTCATTCTAATGCATGTTAACACTTCGTAAAAAAAATGCAGCATAGCAGCGCCACCGGTTAGATGCTTTAAACCAAAAGCAGTCATCAACAACTTATGTCAACTTATAACTAAATCTGATGATTGATGAAAATTCGTAAATTAGTATTTTAAAATAGAGCTATTGCAAAATCTTTTTAAAAAATCTGCACAACAGTGTCATATGTTGGGTGATGTAAGCAAAAACCTAAACAGGGTCAATTTTTTACCAGATACTAAATGAATCTCAAAATTCATGAAAATCCAAGCACTACTTCTTGAGATACCGGTACTGCGAAATCGTGAAAAATGCTGCATAGCAGCTTCACCTGCAAGCGTCACCTGCGTTTGTTTACAGTGTATTTTGAGGAATTGTTTTTTGTCCCCAATCTTTTTAGCGTAAATTAAAAAATATAAATATATTTAAAATATTAAAAATATTTAATATATTTAACAAAAATTTGTACAATAAGAGGTATTTATACCATGAATATTTCTAGTAAAATTTGAAAAAAAATTCATTAGAAAATACTAAATGTTACTTTTGAGAAGATTTTTTAAAATTCAGATACTTCACGTCCTTTACATGAATTACTGTTGAATCCACATATTTTATGTGAATTTACCATAAAAACATAAAACACTTACATATAAGCTAGAAATGATATTATATCCCTTAATAGCTGAAACTGTGTCACTAGGGAAATATTAAGCAATTATAACCACTGTAGTTACTAAAACCTGTTTTTCTCAGAATGAATATTTTCGTCGTTTTTACGATTTCAAAATGTTCCATGCGAAATTCTTTATGCCCAGTTTTTCTGATTTTTTGTTCAAAATGCTCTTTATGTATATGTTAACAAATGTTACTAGAAATAATTTTTTTTAGACGCATGTAATTTTTTTACATTTCAGTTATATGACATTTTTAAAGTTTTTTTAACGGAAAATGCAAAAGAATTAAGTAAAAATCCTTTTTTTAATGTTTTACAAGTAATATGCTAAAAATGCTTAGTAACATTTGTTAACACTTACATAGAGAGCATTTTAAACAAAAAATCAGAAAAATTGGGCATAAAGAATTTCGCATGGAGCATTTTGAAATATTGCAATTTTTTGTTAAATTAAAAAAAGAAAAATCTGTATCTCAGAAACTATTGAATATATATATATAAAAAAAATTGTGAAATAAGAGATATATATATTATGATTATTTCCAGAAATTAAAAAAAAATTCTTTGAAAATTAAAAAAAAAATAGTTTTGAGAATCCACTGTAGCCTTAAATTTTAAATCTCACTCTCAATAAAAGAAAATAAATAAATAAATAAAACATAAAAGGTAAAACGATAACTAATAAATAAGTAAATAAATAAAGATAAAAATATAACATATTTCCATACGGTTCTGGAGAAGATTTATCAGAAGAAATAAAATTAGTCAGTTTTAAATAAATTCTCCCTCATCAAGTGCGACAATCTATTCCTGCTAAGCATTTAAATAGTAAATATTGACATATATGATCGTCTAAATATTATAATATTTTAAATCTCGTAAAAGGGTACAATAAGCAGTAAAAAAAACAGGAACATGTTTTTAAAAAATAAGATTAATCAAAATTAGTATAAATTAATCTAGGGTTATAAATATTTAAGATAGCCCTTATTTACCAGCCATTCAGGGTATGAATTACTATTAATATTTGGACCAACATACACTAAATGTTTTATAAATTATATTTCTGGGAATTGGTTAATAAAACCATCCCTAAAAAAGGATAAATTTATCCTAAAACTAAATACACAAATGACATGATGAATTTAAGAAAAAGCCAAATAATTAAAAGTATATTAATTTATTAACATATGAAACAATACATTTATAGAAAAAAGAATTACTAATAAAACAATATTGTTCCAGGATTAACTCAAATCATAAGATTCTAGTAATTAACGTTATCTCAAAAGTTATATTTCATGAATGCATATCGTGTATAATTACCATTTTCTTTAACCCTCTCACTGACAAGCCCGTCTATAGATGTTCCCTAAGCTCCAGGTTTCACGGCAATGCAAGCAATAATTAAAATGATATAACTCAGCTGATTTAATGGATTTTTAATACATTGTGTATTGATTAGAACACTCAAGGATAACATTCATATTCGTAAATAAGGTTTTTCTATAATTTTGAAAGAATCATATTTTTTTTAGCAATAAAAAAATGCTGAGAAAACAACATTACAATTTTGCTCTTTTGCAAGACTGTCAGAGGGTTTTAAAACGAAATATTAAGTAATAATCTTAATTATGCATATTAGCAAATAATGTATAAAACGAAGAAGCTTTCAGAAATATGAAAATGTAACATACATAATTTTGCCATTGACAGTTTGCTTTTATTAAAATTGAACAATGTTCAATTTATTTATGTTACTAAAAAATGTTTTGCACTTTAGAAGATTTAAGAAAAGCCCCAAATGGAAATGGTATTACTTTTACTGTTGTACTTGAAAAAAAATATGTTTCTGGCAGGTAATCTAAATTGTGGCTCTTGAAAAAATAGTTCCATGTCATCTCTATAAATTCTATTCCCCTTTGCTAGAGAGTTCTTGAGTCTTTTTCTACAACTGAAGAGCATTTTCCTATATTCTCGTGGTCAAACATATTTAACAACTATAATACTGATTTTTGAAACCATTCCAGAAATCAAGCGATAATTTCTCGCAAATAAAATAGTTCATTACACTGAAAAAAAAGGACGATTTTACGGAGGTTGTACTGGTAATCGGAATGCTTGTATAGTTCCCTATTTTTTAACGAATTAATTTCCGTAAATTACAGAAAGATTTCCGGTTTTTTTAGAATATTTTCTGGAATTTAATGGAATTTTTTCGACACAAAACCAATGATTTGTACCCGATTGCCAGTACAACTTCCGTATAATCGCACTTATATATATATATATATATATATATATATATATATATATATATATATATATATATATATATATATATATATATATATATATATATATACATATATATATATATATATGTATATATATATATATACATATATATATATATATATGACAGTATATGATTCCGTTACTTACAAAACAAGAGACAAAAAAATTCTGGATCAATTGTCTATTCAGATTAGCTGTTTACCCTGTTCGCAAAGCTTGGAAATCTATATTTCTAGTTTAAGAATTCAGAAAACGACTATGTATTCATTCCAGGTGAAGACGGTAATACCTTTTTTCTCAATTTAATGCAATATACTTTTGATATTTAATATCAAATATTATTTTAACCATTTAAATGTGAAAATTAAACTCTGTGTCACTAAAATCTATGAAGTATCCGCGCCGACAGTGCCCATACCTGTTTACTAGACCCTAGGCCCCTAGGCATATGTTCCATCCAGGTGGTCAGCCCACTGAGCTTTATATATACGGATAGTCTACTCACCGATCCACTTTCTACTGGGACCGCATCACACTTTACAATGCGCGCAAGTAATAAGTCCTTCTTTTTTAGGTAGATTTCGTAAGAAATATTACCTATTGCAATCGCACTAGTTTATATATCTATCTATCTATATATATATATATATACCGGGTGATCCAAAAGTCAGGACGAACTTTAAAAATGAATAACTCGAAAACGAATCAAGATACAAAGATACGGTTTGCACCAAATGGATGGAAAAGAAACCGGATTTTGTGTGACAACGAAAAAAAATAGTTTGCCGTTGACATCCAAAAAATGACACGGTAGTGTTTTTTGCACCAAAAGATGATTTGCAAATGAAAAAATGTTGACAATTTCCAAGTCAGCTTAGTTACAGTTAATTAGTGCAACAGAAAATGTTCAATGTGCTGTCCCTCATTCATAAGTGCAGCTGTGAGACTAGGCACTACACCGTTCACAGCATTTAGTAGCATTTCTTGCTTTATGGCAGACACGTTTTGGCGGATGGCATCTTTCAATGCTGCTAGTGATGCCGTTGGTCGCCAATAGAACAATATTTTTTTTGTTGTCACACAAAATCCGGTTTCTTTTCCATCCATTTGGTGCAAACCGTATCTTTGTATCTTGATTCGTTTTCGAGTTATTCATTTTTAAAGTTCGTCCTGACTTTTGGATCACCCGGTATATGTATATCTCACTTTTTTATGGACACGATAACTTTTATAATTCATCACCAATCTCCAACAAACTGGCACATAAAATCAAAGGGGATAAAATCTTGGCTAGGTTCGTTAATGGGCAAAATCGGACCAAGGGGGCCGGAATAGGGGGCGTTTTTGTGAAAACCGAAAAAACGCCATAACTTCTTAATTAAAGTAGATATCGAATCGGTTTAAAGTTTATATTACTTCTTAAAAATGGGCCAAAAGTATATGCATGACAGAATTTTGATAAATTTAGAAGTGGGCTCAAGGGGCGAAAAAAACAGGGATTTTGAGAGAAAAAAATTCATAACTTCGTCAATTTTCAAGATATCAAGTCCAACTAAATTTTTTGTAAATGTTCTTAAAATTATCTAAAACTTTTGTATTTACAGGTTTTTGATAGGATCAACTTTTACCGATGAAAACAATTAAAAACGAAAAGAAAAAGGGCGCTGAAAAAAAGAGAAAAATCCATAACTCCGTCAATTTTGAAAATATCAAATCTGATTAAATTTATTTTACATCTTCTCAAAAATATCTACAACTTTTATATTGACAAGTTTTTCATAGGACCAATTCGTATAGCAAAAAGAAATTAAACGAAAATAGGAGTTGGAGAAAAAATCTCAAATCCAAACTGCTTATATTCTGACTCATTTTTAAATTCATTTTTGATTTTAAACGCATCCAAATGGTAGATCCTCTTATTTAGAAACTGTATAAAGTGACGCATTGGTCAATTTTCTGATAAAGACGGAATATATTTAAAAAAAGGCTACCAAAACGGGTATTTTGAACAGAATTTCCCGAAGTCTTCGTGATTTGAAAATTTAAGGAAGTTTTCACATAGCAAATTGCATTTTTTATGACTCGTTTTAAAATCCATTTTTGCTCTCGAACGCATCCAACTTTCTGATCCTCTTATTTAGGAACTATATAATGTGACGCATTGGCCAGTTTTTTGATAAAGATAGAATATATTTTTTAAAATGCTGTCAAAGTGAGTATTTCGCATAAAATTTTCCGAAGCAATCATGATTAATTAAGGATGTATTCAAACAACAAATCGGTTATTTTATGACTCATTTTTAAATTCAATTTTTTTCTCAAATGCATTCAACTGACAGTTTTTTGTTATTTAGGAATTGTATAATGTACTGTTTTGGTCGATTTTTTTAGTAAATTCAGAATCTATTTCAAAATATGTTGTCAAAATGGGCATTTGAGCTGAATTTTTCTTAAGATGATTCCGATAAAACCAGTTTTTGCAGAAAAATGTAATTAAAAATTTTTCATAAACGGCCAAATGAAGTTATTAAACTGGGTTTTTCTCTAATCATATATTTTTTTGTTGTTGAAATGAGCACTCTTCGAAATCTACCTCCGCCTATAGGCCCAGCCGACAGGTATTTTTTTTTTTTCTATTAAAAGCATTTTTTTTCAAACTTTTTCGTATTTTTTTTTTTTTTAATTTTTGGTTATTTCTATACATTTTTGAAATTTTTATGAGCATAATTTAACAAATGTTTCTTTATTTTTTGTTGAGTTTAACTAAAATATCCTTTTTACTTACTATCAATTTAAAAATTTACGACGAATTTAAGTAAAATCAATAGATTTTTAATAAAAGAATATATATCAGTGATAATTGAAGCAATTTCATCTTAATTTAAAAAAAAAATTCAATTGGAAAATGTCTACCTTATATTATTCTATGGGAGGAAATCTATGTTTTTCCAAAGATTTTTGTCGGAAAGTCTTTGGCATAGTATTCATGTGTGGTCCGCTTGATTCACTGTTTTAGAATAGGGAGTTAGCTCTCTGTATTATTCTCGAGCTTAGTGGGTCAGCCTAATGCCCGTTTGTATTTAATTCCCAAGCAAGCTTGGTACTCATAAAGGCTGAGTGTTCCGTGCCCTGTCGGGAGTCGAACTCTCCACCTTTGGTACCGAAGTCAGATGCTCCGACTACTCCGCCACTGTACTTCTTAAAATACTATTCTAACATTAAAAATATTTTTCGTAAATAATAATGCTTATTAAACATAAAAGATCCGCAAAACTTCGGCGTTATTTCATGCTTTACATTAAAATTATTTTTCTTCTAACGTAAAAAATCGTTTTTCTGAAAACAGGCAACAATAAAATTCATTTTAAATATTGTTATTTATTTTAAATATAAAGGATAATAATAATCGTAATAAAACTAACTATTTATTGGGATTAGTGAACAAGAATGTACGGTTTATATGTTTAAAACATAAACAAATAATATTTTTGAACAGTTTTAAGCAATCATTTATAAGTATTTGTAAGAAAAGCAGTCATTACTAAATTGTTTGAACAACTAATTATAATGTTACAAAAATACTAAAACAATTTTTAAAAGCTTTATAATGGCTTGAACGTTTATCTTAAATTAAAAATTTTACGATAATTTAATTAACTTCAAACTATAATCTGACGCAAAACATGATAAAACAATTTTTAAAAAGCTTTATTTTGGGTTGGTTGTTTATCTTTAATGTAAAAATTTACGCTTATGTTAATTGCTCTCAAAGCACTAAGTGGTATTAAATAATGCTTTGTATATATTAAAATTAAATTTCGACTACTTGGAAAAATCATGCCATAAATACAGCAACATATATAAGAATATATCAGGATATTTGTTTCCAGGCGTTTAAATGCCCCATTAATATTTTGCTATCATATTAAATATTTTTATACGGAAATAAAAAGAGTTTTATATAGAAACTATTTGATTTATTCATATAAAACTTAAAACAGAAACTATAAATTAAATATACAGTTTAAATCAACTTACTTGGAAAGATTATGCCATATATTCAGCTACATATTTAACAACATAACAGACTATATGTTTGCAAGTTTTTAATGCCTCATTTAAATTTTGCTGATCTATTAAGTTATTTTATATAGAAATAAAAAGAGTTTTATGTGGAAATGGTTTGATTTATTCATTTAAAATTTAAAACAGAAACTAAAATTTGAAAATGCTTTTTAAATGTCATAATACGTAAGAAACATTTAATTTACTTCATAATAGATTAGGTACTTTATCTGTAGAATGTATGAAAACATGGAAAAACATTTTAATCTTTGTCTCAACTGTTTTAGATAAGCTGTCAAATAGATTGATAAAAAAAAATATGCTTTTAAAATATTTATACAAAATTCATAGAAATAATTGCTGAATTAGTTTTAATTAGTTTTCTCTAACAAAACTGTTTTTAGAAAAATACGCAAATATACATCTTTAAAATTATTTAATATGCGATGAAGGAAGAGTACTTATATGGCGAGGATCCGGTTTTCCGTAACCTTTAAAGAGGTACTTCAACACACGGATACCAGATTGGAGACTTTTTTTTAAATTCTGATAATTAGACGGTTACCACTTTTTTAAATAGCATAATTCGTCTTAATTTTTCGGAATTTTTCCATCTATATTTAAAAAGACCAAATATTTCTATTCCAAAATGACAATCAAACAATCTGGAGGAAATTTTTGTTCCCAATGTGGCAACAGTGCTTCAACAATAAAAATAAAAACAATTCAAAAATGATGATGGCGGCTTAGATGAACAGTATGTGATAATATATATGTATATATATATATATATATATATATATATATATATATATATATATATATATATTTATATATGTATGTATGTATGTATATCATCATCATCATAATAAACCGTTTTCGATCATCTGCTGGATGTAGGTCTCCCCCAGATTATTTTAATGTTTCCTGTCTAGTGCTTTAGTCATCCAATTTACATCCGCCACTTTTCGAATTTCATCACTCCATCTTACCTGTGGTCGTCTTCTTGGTCGTTTTACATTTCTGGGATACCACTGCAGTATATTTGTGCTCCATCTATTGTCTTGTCTTCTTGCAATGTGCCCAGCCCAATTCCATTTTAGCTGCTTGATTCTTTCAAGGATGTCAAAAACTTTTGTCTGATTTCTTATCGAGGTTATCCTTTTTCTGTCTCTTCTAGTTATGCCTACCATACATCTTTCCATATTTCTCTGTGTTGTTTGTAGTCTTTGTGTCATCCGTTTTGTTAGTGTCCACGTTTCTGCTCCGTAAGTAAGTGCAGGTAAAATACATTGATTAAACACTTTTCTTTTCAAACAAAAAGGCATATTACTTTTCAGAATAATATTAATCTTCCCAAAAGCACTCCACCCATTTATAATTCTTCTATTGATTTCATTCGTGATACTATTACATCTATACTATATCTATATATATCTATATATATCTATATATATTTATTATATCTATCTATATATATCTATATATATCTATTATATCTATCTATATCTATCTATCTATCTATATATATATATATATATATATGTATGTATACAAATATATGCATGTATATATATGCAGCGCCATCTGTTAATCAAAATTTTAACTAATTTCGAAAGTTTGTCTGCCTAAAAATTTACTGTTGTCCCAAGCATATTGCAAGAAATGGTGTATTTCTATCGCTGCCCGTTTAGTTTTTACTGATTTTTTAAATATACCGGTCATTCTCGAAACACCCTGTACTTTTTGTTAAATTTATTAGTCCAATTCAAAAAAGAGATTTTTTAATACAAAAATTCATATACTACTTTAAAATGCAGATGCATTTTTTTGTAATAAGCACTTTGTATCCCAACGAAGAAAAATGTAACGAAGTTATTTTCTTAACTAGATTGTGTAAAAATTTCGAATGTGCATTTTTTTAAAAGTCAATCGGAACATGAAGTATGCTCCATTAACAGAATGTTGATAATTACTTTACATGGAACATTTTCACAATTTACAATATCTATTTACCTCCAATAATTGAAAATAATTAAAAATCTTCATTACCCACTGTATATAATTATTCACTGGACCCAACGCTTGTGACTTGGTGGTAACTGAACTCCAAATCAAACGCAAATTGGATCAACACAAATCATAGAGTTCAGAGAAGCATAGAGTAGAAACTTGTTGTCTTGGCATGATGCTGAAAATTCAACCGTAAAACTCATTGAAATTGCTCCCAATTCGCCCCAAACCCTTGCGATAGAATTAAGAAACCTCTGATGTTCTTATAAACCCAGTCATTGATACCTAAATAATCAAGGGCAGAGGTCACTATGTGTGATGTCATCACTAATCGATCGAATTCACAATAGTGTTGAAATTCACATCGGAAATTTTTTAATAGTAATTTCGAATTCACAATAGTGTTGGAATTGACATAGTAATTTTATTTTATTTTATTTATGGAGTATCAATCATAATAAATCAATAATAGCTATTGGTGAGATATTTTGAATCCTCCAATACAAAAATCAGACAGAGAAGGAAACACTGTTGCATTCCGCATCATTTTTATTAAGGGATTCAGAATAATTCTCATTATAAAGTTTTAATAGTTATTATTGTTTTATGAGATTATATTTATTTCACAAATAAAATAAACGAAAAATTGCTATTCGAGATTTTTGGGAATGAATTCCAACACTAGTCAAAAATTCGATTGATTAGTGATGACATCACACCCCGTGTCTTCTTGTTTTAGTTGAACGATTTGAGGGAAAATTGGATTCATATTGAAACTCGATTTAAGAATATAGTTAATCTGTATATCATACCCTAATCTATTAGAACAGGAGGCGGCAACACAGATAATCACTTCATCGAGTTCATGAATGAAATTCTTTGATTAGTTAAATCTCGATTCGCATATTAAAATCGAAATCGGTCTGTTAAGTCAGATATTAGTAGAATACATCAATTTATTATGTTGAAATATATAACATCATTTAAAAGCCCTTGAAACTATTTTTTCCATTGACCGAAATGCACCGAAATACTATTGACTGACACTGTATTTAAACAATATATCTGATTATTATAAAATACCAAATAACTTGACAAAAATCTACAAAAAATGTCCATTTAAGATTTCAAACGACTCAGATGGATAGTTTGTGTGCCGTTATGTGCGGACAGAGAGACTGGCAGAATAGACAATGACTATGGATGCTACGTTTATATATAATTGCAAACATACCTAATAGTAAAAATAAAAGTCGGAAATTCCACGTCAGACATAGGAAATCAGGTGCCTTCGTAATATAACGAAGTTTTAAATATATTCATATCTTCGTGTAATTGTATACCGTACTTCGGATACAGTTTATTATCCGAACTCTTTTGTATGTCCCTATAAATACTATTTGCTTTCTATTATACAGGAAGTATCTTGCAGTACACCTCACCAACGTATATCAATTTCATAAAATAAAAAATAGTTCCATGCAATTAAAACGCGTCCTTAACAATGTTTCCCCCTATACCATTATGTAATAGAATACTGTTACGAATTTTGTAAATAGTTAGTGTTTGTACTGTAAAATAATGTAAATAATCTTATTAAGCTCCATTCCTTTACTAATATTAATTTTTGTTACATTGTATCTGTTATCAAGCAAACTTGTCTATTATTTTCAGTGAATGTCTATGGCAGCTTTGCGAAATATTAGAGATATCGCCAAGTTGGCGTCACTTTTGGCGACTAATTTTGGTCGCCAAATTTGGCGATATATCGCCAAGTTGGCGACAAACTTGGCGATTGTTGGCGATGGTACCCCTTCACTCTCTATGGTAACCCCCCCCCCCCTTTAGATATGCTGATACATTGAATGTTGTTCCGTGGTTTTCCGGATTTTTGTAGAAGGTCGTAGAAATTTCCTCCGCATGCGGCGAGACTATATATATGAGAGCCGGATGCGAGCGTTGTTGTTATTATTTACCAGTCAGTCATTGAGTGAACAAGGCGTTCGTTAAGCGAATTTGCTTGAGTTTCATTTATGTTGTTTTGAATGTTATTAAGTGTTGAGACGTTGTATAAAGAGTCTCTGGGATCTAAAGCTGTACATTTGTGGATCTAAAGCCGATAGATTTGAGCAGTTATTTTTGAATATCTAGTAATATTTGTGAGTTTCGAAGACTCTGTTGTTCTGAAGATCTGTAAATAAATTATTTTCTACTTTTCTAAAAGACAAGAGTTTGAAGTTGTCTAACCATAGGATCAAAAGAACCCTATATACGCTGTAACATTTGGTGTCAGGAGTCGAAATCTTATGGCGAAAACAAGAACAATGGACGGACAACTGAAAGAACTGTTAGAAGCTATTATTGGAATAAAGACAGAATTGACGAAAGGCAGAGAAGAGTTGACGGATAAAATAAATAAAAACGAAGAAAGAATGGAACAGTTGACAAATAAAATTGATAAAGGCCAGGAAGAGTTGGCAGAAAAAATGAATAAAGGCCAAGAAGAGTTGGCGGATAAAATGAATAAAGGCCAAGAAGAGTTGGCGAATAAAATGAATAAAAACGAAAAAAGAATGAAAGAGTTGACTGAAGAATTGAAGAAAGAAGTTAATAAAAGTCAAGAAGAAATGAAGAAAACTTTAGAAGAAAAGTTCTCATCGGTAGATAGAAGAATAGATTCGGTAGAAGAGAAAATAGAGAATGAAATTAGTAAAGTAGAAGAGAAAATTCAGAATGAAGTTAGTAATATTGAAGAGAAAATAGTTGAAGTAGATGAAAAGCTAAATAAAAAAGTACAAGATCTTGAGAAGAAGCTTTCAGTGTCCTGTGGTAATTATGAAGAATTTAGGAATCTGTCTGCTTCTCCCGTGCACATCAAGCTGTCGACATACGACGGAAAGAGTTCCTGGCAAGTCTACAAGACCCAATTCACCATTGTAGCCGAAGCGAACAAATGGAGTGACGAGGTGAAAGCTTGTCAACTGGCAGCATCTTTAAGAGGAGAAGCCGCCGACGTGCTGCAAACATTGCCCGATATGACGCAAATCAATTTTGAGACTCTAAGTTGTGCACTTGAAATGAGATTTGGAGAAAAATTCTTCAAAGATTATACGAGAATACAAATGAAGAGCCGCCTTCAAAAATCGAGTGAAACCCTTCAAGAGTTTGCCTCAGAAATAGAACGGCTGGCAAATTTAGCCTTCATAGACTGCCCAACAAATGTACGGGAAATGCTCTCACTGCAGTACTTTGTAGACGGAATAAAAGATCCAGAAGTGCAGAGAGCGGTACGAATGGCAGATGTGCAGGATTTAAAGGCTGCATTACTATATGCCTTAAAGTTGGAAGCAGCTACACAAGCCAGCCGAAGAGATCGTCATTCAGTCCGAGGGGCAACGGTGAACAAAAGCTCAGACACTGAGAGCGACGTCTTGAAAGAAATTAGGAAAATAAATCAAGAGCTGGAAGCTTTAAAATATGGAAGAACAAGCTCAAGAAGACAGAATCTCACGTGCTGGGGATGCGGTGATACAGGACATCTCCGAAGAAATTGCCCCAAAATCCACGAACGTGAGACAAATTCAAACAGTCAGCAGGGAAACTAAATTTTGGCCATCTCGCGGGGCGGAGGTTGCCAGAGAATGAAAAGCCCCATCTGAAGATCCTCCAGATATCAAAAATGAGTGGCGGTAATAATGAATTATATGTGATAGGCTTTATTAACGGAATTCAGTGCCGTATAATTGTCGATACAGGAGCCAATGTTACAATAATAAGAGAAGATTTGAAATGTAAACTCATCTGGACTCCACCCTGCGTTACCCTGCAAACTGTGACGGGCGACAAGATAGGCATATATGGAAAGGCCAATTTAACCATCAACTTTGGAGGAAGCAAATATTATCATACGGCATATGTGGCTGACATAACAGATCCTTGCATAATCAGGCTAGATTTTCTGAAGAAGTTTGGCTTCAAACTTGACTTTAAAAATAATGAAATGCTATCTAAATTTGAAGAAATAAGTCTTTTTGGATTAAATAACGAAATTGAATATAAACAAACAGTAATATCCAAAGAAGACATCCATCTAGGTCCAAGAACAGAATTTTTAGTTCCAGCTGTAATTAACAATGAAACTAATTATCGATTTGGCCATATAGATTATCCCGAAGACAATAGTAAACAAGCAGGAGTATTGGTGGCTTCATCTGTAGTGAACCTCTCGAAGAAGACCATTCCAGTCAGAATTGCTAACATCAATGATAAGACGAGGACTATCAAGAAAGGAGAGGTGATAGCATCATGTGCTCCTGTGACATGCATAAGTCAAAATTCCAATCACTCTCAGAAATCTTCAGATAATTTAGTCAAGGATTTGTTACAAAATACAGACTTAGATCCAAATCAAAGGGATGCTGCGGAAAGTTTAATTAGGGAATTCCAAAGTTTATTTTCCCAAACATCTGAAGACTTTGGACGAACGAAAATGGCACAACACCTAATTGATACTGGAGATCACTCACCTATTAAACAACACCCTAGACGATTACCTTTTGCCAAGCAAGAAGAGGTGCAGAATTTAATTAAGGATATGGAAGAAAATGACGTCATCGAACCATCGACAAGTCCATGGGCGTCTCCCATTGTATTAGTAAGAAAGAAGGATGGTTCTACAAGATTTTGTGTAGACTACCGCCGACTGAATGAAGTCACTAAAAAGGATAGTTACCCTCTACCAAGGATTGACGACACTCTTGACACACTTGCGGGCAACACCTGGTTCTCGACTCTGGATCTGAAGAGTGGTTACTGGCAGGTAGAGATCCATCCCGACGACCGCGAGAAGACTGCCTTCACAACGGGACAATGGTTATGGCAATTCAAAGTAATGCCTTTTGGTCTATGTAATGCACCTGCAACTTTTGAACGCCTTATGGAAACGGCTCTTCGGGGGCTGTCATATGAAGCATGTCTTGTTTATTTAGATGATATCATAATCATAGGAAAATCTTTTGATGAACATCTGAACAACCTCAGGCGGGTGCTACAAAAATTGAAGGAAGCTAATTTGAAGTTAAGCCCTTCGAAGTGCAGCTTATTTCGTAATGAATTCGCCTACCTTGGACACATCATTTCGGCGGAAGGAGTTAGGACTGATCCGGAGAAGATATCGGCCGTGAAAATTTGGAATCGTCCAGCAGATGTTCACCAGCTTCGAAGTTTTCTAGGATTATGCACCTATTACAGAAAATTCGTCAAAGGCTTCTCGATGATTGCAAGACCACTTCATAAATTAACAGAAGCCAATCAAAAATTTATGTGGACACAGGAATGTGACGCTGCTTTCGAAAAGCTTAAGGAGGCCTTAACATCCACTCCGATTCTGTCATATCCTCAAATCGATAAACAGTTTATACTTGATACGGATGCAAGTAACGAAAGCATTGGCGCTGTACTGTCCCAGGAAATTGACGGCCAGGAGCGTGTTATCGCCTATTTCAGCAAGTGCTTGTCAAAGGCAGAGCGAAACTACTGCGTAACAGGAAAAGAGCTTCTTGCTGTAGTGAAAGCCGTAGACCAATTTCATCACTATCTTTATGGTCGAAAGTTCTTGATCCGAGCTGATCAGGCTTCTCTAACTTGGCTATTGAATTTTAAGAATCCTGAAGGCCAGATAGCCAGGTGGTTACAAAAGCTTCAAGAGTACGATATGGAGATACGCCATCGAAAAGGCTCATCACATGGAAATGCAGATGCTCTCTCAAGAAGACCCTGCTCAGAGAATTGTAGATACTGCGACCGGGTTGAGAAGAAATTTAATGTCAAAGGTCCTATAGTAAGACAAGTTAGAACTGGGTCTACATCATCGCAAGATCCGTGGAGTGACGAGAGCCTGTGTAAAGATCAACTTGCTGATCCTGAAATTAAGCCAATTCTAGAACTGAAAGAGGAGTCCAACAAGAAGCCCAGCTGGCAAGACATGGCCCATTACCATCCTACGACTAAACGTTATTGGGCCCTCTGGGATTCCCTACATTTGAAGAACGGTATTTTGTACCGAAAATGGGAGTCTACATGGGAGACATGTAGATGGCAACTACTACTCCCTAAGTCGAGAATTTCTATGGTCCTTCAAGAACTGCATGGTAGTCCAACAGGAGGTCATTTTGGTGTAATGAAGACCCTGCAAAAGGTTCGAGAGCGTTTCTACTAGAATAATGTTCGCAGTGATGTGGAGAAGTGGTGTCGAACTTTTGACACCTGTGTAGCACGTAAAGGTCCAAAGAGGCGCACCCGTGGACGATTGCAGCGTTATAATGTAGGAGCTCCTTTCGAACGAATTGCTCTAGACATCCTGGGTCCTCTTCCTAGAACATCTAATGGCAATAATTACATCCTCGTTGTCATGGACTACTTCACTAAGTGGCCTGAAGCCTACGCCATTCCTAATCAAGAGGCGGTAACCGTAGCAGACATACTGGTTCAACACTGGGTTTCCATATACGGAGTTCCATTTCAAATCAATTCTGATGAAGGAAGGAACTTCGATTCGACTGTATTTAAGGAAATGTGTGGACTACTCGGCATGGACAAAACTCGAACTGCACCTCTACATCCTCAATCGGACGGCATGGTGGAGCGTTTCAATCGTACCATCCTAAATAGCCTCTCTCTCCTGGTGTTTAGAGACCAACAGGACTGGGACAAGAAATCACCTCTTTTCCTGCTTGCCTACAGGAATGCCACTCATGAGGCCACTGGTTACTCCCCTTCTCAAATGCTCTATGGTCGTGATCTTCGTCTGCCTGCGGATCTTTTGTTTGGCCGTCCTCCTGATGCTCCTTCATCGCCTGAGGAATATGTCGATGAACTCCAGGCGCGGATTGAGGAGATTCATTGTCTAGCGAGGAACCGAATTGGACTGGCATCAGAAAAGTTGAAGACGCGGTACGACACAAAGGCAACTGGACATGAGTTCAATGAAGGTGACAAAGTTTGGTTGTGGAATCCCATACGTCGTAAGGGACTGTCACCAAAATTAAAAAGAAACTGGGAAGGTCCTTACACAGTCGTCAACAGGCTGAATGACGTCGTCGTACGCATACAAAAATTGCCACACGCCAAACCCAAGGTCGTACATTATAACCGGCTAACCCCTTATTTTGGCCAAAGTGATTAAAAATTTAAAACTGGAATTTCAGACCATGGTCATGAAAGTCACTTTTGTAAATATGTAAATAGTAATTAGTTCTTATTTATGTAAATCTTATTATTATTATTATTTATTTGTTTATTTATTTTAAGTGTTTTCCTCTAACTCAAGGATTGCACTGCCCGGGACGTGCAGTCTTTGAGGAGGGGGTAGTGTTACGAATTTTGTAAATAGTTAGTGTTTGTACTGTAAAATAATGTAAATAATCTTATTAAGCTCCATTCCTTTACTAATATTAATTTTTGTTACATTGTATCTGTTATCAAGCAAACTTGTCTATTATTTTCAGTGAATGTCTATGGCAGCTTTGCGAAATATTAGAGATATCAACAAGTTGGCGTCACTTTTGGCGACTAATTTTGGTCGCCAAATTTGGCGATATATCGACAAGTTGGCGACAAACTTGGCGATTGTTGGCGATGGTACCCCTTGACTCTCTATGGTAACCCCCCCTTTAGATATGCTGATACATTGAATGTTGTTCCGTGGTTTTCCGGATTTTTCTAGAAGGTCGTAGAAATTTCCACCGCATGCGGCGAGACTATATATAGGAGAGCCGGATGCGAGCGTTGTTGTTATTATTTACCAGTCAGTTATTGAGTGAACAAGGCGTTCGTTAAGCGAGTTTGCTTGAGTTTCATTTATGTTGTTTTGAATGTTATTAAGTGTTGAGACGTTGTATAAAGAGTCTCTGGGATCTAAAGCTGTGAATCTAAAGCCGATAGATTTGAGCAGTTTTTTTTTAATATCTAGTAATATTTATGAGTTTCGAAGACTCTGTTGTTCTGAAGATTTGTAAATAAATTATTTTCTACTTTTCTAAAAGACAAGAGTTTGAGGTTGTCTAACCATAGGATCAAAAGAACCCTATATACGCTGTAACAATACTTTTTTGTGGACCTGTATATGAATAAAAAATATTCTTTGCATCAAGATTGTACACAATATATATTTTAGTATATTACTAGGGATACATTATAGATACATGTTAATTTTATCATGTTCGAGCGAGTTGCAACATCATTCAAAATGCACTTGAAATTATTCTTTCCCATTCGTCGTAATGTAACTTAAAAGTTTTGATTGTCTCTGTAATTGAAATATAGTACATCGGATTTTCATAAAATTTGAAATGATTCGACAAAATTATGTATCAATTATATATTTTTCTTTTCAAACGATTCGTTTGGGTAGTCTTTGAGTTGTTTTATGCAAACTGACAGAGGAACGGACAGACGGACGGATTGAGCTGCGACTATAGGTGGTAAGTATATACATAATTATGAACGCACCTAATAATAATAAACTAATAAAAAATATGCTGCACCGTGCAGGACTTCAATGCCGGTGTATTAATCTTTTGTGTTACAAAAGTTTCAACATTTTATTGCGATGCATTGATTGCAAAAACATACGTTAGAATCCGTAAAATTATTTTTAATAATCCAAATAATAATTTTTAATTTCCAAGACACAAAAATGTTTAAAATGTCTAAAAATATTTTATTAAATAGAAAGTTTTTTAGGTTTTTCTTTTCTTTTTTTTTTTTTTTTTTTTGGCTTAAAATGACGTGTTTCTTTATAAATTGGAATACGACATAGTAATTTTTAAGTTTTGGTTTTTTTTAAAAATCTTGATATCAAGCATAATGGGTTTTTTCACAATTTCTCGTATTTAAATTTTTATAAGTCAAGCGTCGTTAAATTTAAATGGTTCAAACTTGGAACATGTTTTTTTTTCAGTTGTTTTGCTTTATTCTTAATTAAGCAAATAAAAAAACTATTTACATTTAAAAATATGATTTGTTATAAAAAATAGTTATATAGTTTTTTTTTTCGAGTTTTTATTTTAAATATTTATAATTTTTATTTAAATTATTTTTTTATTAATTGCTGAATCCAAACTAAAGCTTATATATTTAAGTTCCTTTAAATGAAAAAAAAAGTTGAATTCTACGAATAATATTTCGAGTTATAACGATTTTAAATTACCCCAATTTTTTAATTTTTTTATATTTTTTTTAAACAGATGAATGTTTTATTATGTGATTTGTTTTACAAATGATATCACTAACAATAAAAAAAAAATAAGAATTTTAACTCAATAAATAAAAATTATATTAAAATATGTTCCATACCCCTTAAAACGACAATTATGAGCTGTACTTAAGTTTATATTATTTGACAATTTTTAATGCGAAAAAACAGTTTTTTTATTTTCTTTTCTTAACTACAATTTTAAACAACCTAAACGGCGAAATCCAGATAAATATTTTTTCATTTAACGCATTCATACGCTTCAGAGATATTAAATTTATTTAAAATGTATTCATTATTCAATGTTTAAAAGAAAATTTCAATTATTTTTATCTAGAAATATGAAGAATGTATTCACACCTTTCTTTAATTGTGTGTGAATTTAATGTCATTTTGTTTCTCTTTTGAAGCTGATAAACATTTTGATACATGCTTTGATAAGATTTTTCCAGAAAACAATCTTTTTATGTAAGAAGAAAACTTTTATTTTTAAAATGCCGAGAATGATTAATGACATGTCAAAAGTAATTACCCGCACTGCACAAAAGTAGCTTTCTTGAAATATAAATTATTTATGAAAGGTTCTGTAAATATAAATATAATAATTCGGTTGCGAAAAAATTATACTGGTGTAACAAAAAAAATATTTTGCGAAATATTCAAATATGTTATGAAGGAATTATATGCACTAATGTTTTTTTAACTTATGACAATATTTCTTTTTGTAATTCAGTGTGAAATATAACAGTTAATATTATTATTGTGGTAGGTATAGATCCCGAAAAATATATTTAGGGGAAAGTAGGGTGGTGTGGAACACTTAAAAAAATAATTCTTTTAATAAATAACAAATAGTTTTTATAAATAAAAAAAAAATAATTCGTTTGCAAAGAGATTATAGTTGGTGTGATAAAAAATATTTTGCGAAATATTCAAATAAGTTATGAAAGAATCAGATGGACTGATGTTTTTTTTTAAACTTATGACAATATTTCTTTTTGTAAATCAGTGTGAAGCATAACAGTTCATATTGTTATTGTGATAGGTAAAGATACCGAAAAAAATATTTAGGGGAGAATGGGAGGTCTTGTGACACTTTCTACAAAAGTATTAAAATCAACTTTTTTTGACACAAAAATAAAAATGTCAATCTATAGAGTTCAAGGTGAAACCCTTTTTAATCTCCCTGAAAAATACAGAAACATTACAAACAAAAGCTATTTTATGGAATTGTAGGCTTTAAAATGTGTTCCATACATCCTTACTAACGGGGTGGTATGGGACAACAACAACAACAACAAAACAAAGCCGTAAGGTGCACATATTTTGGTATCGGCGAGATATACAACCGAAAAAAGTTTTTAAGTTTGTAATTTATGTGCCACAATATAAAATTCTAGTATCTCCATGACTTGAATGAAAATTCAGGATTGTCAGTCATAGATGGAATTCAAAAATCATGAATTCGATTCATTTACATTTTCAAGTAAATTAATGTATTATCAATGTTATAATTAACATATCATCCTCTAAAAATGTTTGCATTTACATTTGATTAGAAATTTACATTCCTCTTATTAAAAAAGGGAATTGGACATGTGTAATTCATCTCTTTATTGGCATATCACATTCCCCCCCCACACACACACACACTTCATTGTTTTGTGTTAAACTTCTTGTACAAAAAAAAATGTGACCCGTGTCCCATTTTGGCCGTTGTTCGAGCAATGCATGGTACAAATTAATTAGCTGTTGTCTGTAGACATATCTGTTGCCAATTTAGCCCGGTTTCAGCAGCTCATAATACACAATTCCTTTCTGTCCCCACCAAACGCTGAGCATCGTCTGCTTTCCGAAGCGGTTTGGCAATGCCGTTCAATGTTGATGATTTGCCAAGTGAAAGCTAAGATTTTTTGCATTTGGGATTCGCGAAATATATCCACATTTCATCTCCAGTAACATTTCGATGGTGCAAACGCTTTATTCTGTGCCGCAAAAGCAAAATTTCGATAATTCTGTCTTTCAGTTAACTCATGCGGCACCCCCATTTTCCTTTTTTTTGAATTTTCCCCATGACACTTGTTAGTATTTGGAAATAGTTTGGCGAGTCATGTTTAATGTCTCCCTAAATTAATCTTGCTAAAAGCTTGTTATCATCTTTCTCCAATAACGCTTGCAAACCCGCACCACTCAATTGTTTTCGTTTACTGGGAAAATCGTTACTTCTAAAGCATTTTAAAAAATTTTCACTGGTAGTTTCTGATGATGCATGTTCATTGTAAGCCTCCTTAACAAACGAAATCCTTCAGCTGCATTTTTTTAGATAAGTAGAAAAGCCGAACGTCTCGAAAAGACTGTTTATTGGCGTAAAACTGGACATGTTCGTTTTTTGAAAAATTATTTTTGCATTGCGATACGTATTAGTATTACGGCAGTTTAAGGTTAACACACGTCCAAGCTATTAAAAAAACATAACTTCAGACATGTGTGTTTTATACAAATGTTGTTAGCGCCATCCGTGCATCAAAGACAGAAATTTATTTGCGCATTTAGTATGAACCCGAGATATTTCGGGATAATCAAGGAATCCAGTAATTACTTTCAGGTGTTAGTGAACATGATATAGTAGCATTGAATGTTCTAAAATTTGTATTATGTACACCTGTGGATAAAACATTGCTTTTAAGTACAATAGAAACTTATTAATTAAAGTTTGTAAAACACCAGATGTGTTAGAAATCCTTGAGGGTTTATAGTTAAATTAAAAATATCGTTTAAACTTTTTCCTTTAGACTCAACTTAAACGCATATATAAAAACAATAGTTATTAAAAATTTCAAATCTTTTTAATTCTCACTTTTAAATAACGAATGATTAGATAATATTCACATGCGATGTTTGTCATGAATCACAACATAACGGATAGTATACGCACAGTCTTTAATTTTTCAACTTTAAAAGAACGTGTGCCAATAACGTCGGATTAGAATTTCTTACAATATTTGCTGGAGGGCTCCCACATTATTTCAATGTGTTACTTCCTAAATAAATAATATATCTATTTTTATTACTTTTTTAATTGGGAGTAAATTTATGTCATCTTTAATCGTCAAACTAACGTTACTTGCTTCAATTTATAATTTTATATACACTTAAAAAAGGACTAATATGACAGAGTATTTTAACTACATGTTTAATTTCTTGAATGTATTATGCACTTTGAAATCACCAGTTTAAATTGACAGTTAAAATGCAACATTGTATATTTCATTTTAGTTTAATATT
The DNA here is from genome assembly GCA_964019185.1 of Maratus speculifer. NCBI lineage: Eukaryota > Metazoa > Arthropoda > Arachnida > Araneae > Salticidae > Maratus > Maratus speculifer. Next base: position 147,167,929 of record OZ025302.1, on the reverse strand, counting down.
CCAACTCGAGTAAGCTCGATCAAAAGTGTAGGAGTTTACTAAATATGTTTCTCTGTCACTTTCTAATGCTTCAAAATAAGTTACGATCCTCATAGTTTGACAAATGAAATGTCGTTACTGTATTATTAATAGATTAAATGAGTGTTTTGTGTCAGTGTAAATACAGACTTTCAAAGTAAAGAAAACTTTATTTTATAGTTATTTAATTATACATATGCTAAAAAATAAAAAAAAAACAAGAGTTGGGAGTTTAAAAACACAATTTCGTATTAACCACAGCATATTTGTGTTGAATATAGTATGACTTGTTAATATGTACATAAAATATAATAATAAGAACTTAAATTAAATCATATAAGTTTACATGGGATTAATTGGGCCAAAATTTTACAATGTGACTTTTTAGATTCTGGCAATTCAGCTTTCAAAAGCTAATGTTTAATTTAATTAATGTTTGACTTTTTATGAAAGTGTTCAGTTAGGTTCACTGTTTCCGAGAAATATATTTAAAATTACTTTTTAACATGTAAAAATAAAAAATATATATGTTTAATTTCATTTTTTCTATAGGTCCAGTTACTCCATTTTTATGGACAACTCTACTAGGTGGGTCTATGTTCCACACATCTTCATTTTTTTAATCTAAGGTATCAATTATTGTTAAAAAAGTGTAAATAATTAAAACAGATAGACTATGCAATTTTATATGTCAACTAATTAGGGTTGTAAATGAAACCTCATCTATCCAGCTGTCTAAAAACAGCACTAAACGTGAAATTATAAGATTTATTTATACAAAAATAAAATAAGAATTAAGTACGTACATATATGATTTAGTATAAAAAATATGAATAAAAGTTACATGTGTATTTTAGGAAAAAAATAAACAAGATAAACCTATGAATAAATGTGTATGTAAGTGTTTAAGTATCTTATTATCCTTTTTGTTTAACTGAGTGAAAGCTTGATATAAGTCCAAAAAATCTATGGCATATGTAACCATGTTTTTATATCAGACAGAACTATTTTTAATAGTTTCAATAATTTTCGAACAATATCACTTTGTCGTACGTGTACCTCTTCTTCTGTATCGAAAAATGTCAAGGTTTCTTAGATATCTCTCTTAAGGATAATGTTAAATAAAAAAGGACAACTTTATGACACAAGTTTTAATTTATTTTCCTTCGGAAATGCATGAAACTAGCAGGTGTTGTTGTTCAGAAACTATTCAGTTGAACTCCTGATCACGTTTTTATATCAAACGTAATAATTTTTTCATTAAATTGTCTCAAAAAGGGCATATTGAAATGATTTTTCGCTCGAAAGCAGAAAAACCAATCAATGAAGGAAGAAAAACATCTTTGTCATGTCAACGAAATTGCTTATAACTACAATAGGTATTTTACGCAATACATTTTTTTCATAAAATAGTGTCAAAGTGAGCGTTTTGAACCGACTTTCCACTCGACAACTTAAAAACCAATTATTGAATGGAGAAAAACATTTTCTTCATGTCATCGGAATCACTTTTAACTCAATAGATAATTTATAGATCAAAAAATAGAAAATTCAATTAGATTCCAAATTGCTTCCATGATCAGGATTTGCAATGTTATATATTTCTGTTAATCATGTAACGTACATGACCGCCTTAAGCTCGACTTTACTAAAACCCTAACTGTTTACATCTAAAGAAAATGAATTTCAACCCTTGCAAAATGCACCTCCCGTTAGGAGATATCTAATCCAGCAGATTATAGAGGTGTCGATGCTCTCGAAATTTTGACTTCCTAGCAACGGTAAGTTAAAGGAATAATTTCCATTGGATGAAAAATTTATGCATTACAGGGTTAAAAATAAATTTGTAAATCTGTCAGAACATTTTGCGATTGTTGAGTAGAACAGTAAATAACCTTAAAAAACAACAACCTTAAGAAATTTCGTTTAATATCTGCTGATATGCTTTTATTATTATGTAATTTTAATAATATATAATTCTCTTTACTGTCATCAAAAAATAATGGAAAAATTCATTTTTTGTAGTCAGAGAAACTCCGGACATGTATTTATAACAAATGGGAAAACTGCATCCTACATGGTCCAGTTACTCCTGACCCACATCCCAGTTACGCCATTCTTGGAAAAATTATGTGGTAACTAAAACAACGACCTCACTTTTAAAACATGAATTAAAAATGTATAAATATATATTAATAATAATAATGCACTTGTATGTCTGCTCTTTAAAAAAAATAACTGTTTAAAAAAAGTACTTACCATATTTTAATAAAGAGTCAAAGAAATGCAATCAAATTGATGTTTTTTTTTTTTTTTTTTTTTTTTTTTTTTTTTTTTTTTTATGAAGCATGAATTTTTGGTAACCTATCTCGGAAAGACATAGCTATGACTGAGTTAACGCACTTTGTTTTAAGAAGTATAGATGGGAATAAGTATTCAGAATATCTAAAACTTAAAAGTCATTTACGGTTTTTTATAAAAAAAAGACTATCAATCCAGTTGCCCCAGCTTGCGTTATTGTAATTAATTTTAAATTGTGCTGGTTTTCGAAATAATTTTTATTCGTTGTTGCAGGTGTTTCAAGAAATTTTAAAAACACGGAACTCAAATATACCAATTTTTATTTTTTATCGTGAATGTGTTACAATGAAAATGGAGATAGCGATATAGGAAAATCACACAGAAGACCTATCAAAACCCTCTTTTTCAAGACCATTACAAATAAGCTATACCTTTTATTTATTAACTGGTTATAGAGGAATATCGAATTGTCATACAATATTGAATAGTTCGTTATCTGACGAATATGGTGTTAAAGGAAGTATGAATGAAAATCATTTAATACATTTAATTTTTAATGTGAATAAATATATGTTTAATTTATATGTATTGATATGTAAGTACGTAACTTAATAATTATTATTGAGTTTATATATGCATACACATAGTAAAATTTTAAATTATGAATATGTATTACTAAACCTAATGGCAATAAAAATGGTTTAATCCCTCACGTTTAGATCTAGAATGAATATACTAAGTACAAAAAAAAAAAGAAAAAAAAACACTTTTTAAAAAATACCACAATATTATCTCAAAACAACTAACTCTGTCACAACTATTGTGAATTTAAAATAAAGATCTTAAAATTCTGAATGAAATGACTGTGTAAATTTTTATTTCTTTCGAACATTAAGGTTACAATTCTATTTCAAAATTTTGTCCTAATCATTAAGCAAGAGCTTAAAGCCAGGACCGATCAAGTTATCAGTCTACCTCTCCTCCAATGTACATACAATCATGTAGCTGTTATGTAGATGTCATGTCCTTCAGGAGTGTTTTTTAATTATGTTATAGCTTTATTTTGTATATTTTGAGGATTATAATACATTAATTAGTGAAAAAAAGAAATGTGCATGCTCTTTTGTACGTCATTCTGCAAATGATACCTCCATGCTGAAATAGTATTTTTAATTGATAGATGTATATATATATTCATATATACATTTTTTACTTAAAGGTTATAGTAGGGCCACCCTGCCAGTAGTTATCGTTCCAGGAGTTCATAAAGGTTTTAAAATATTATGGACGTATTGCCATTTCAGACGGATATGAATTTTATACGTAGTACTGAACATTATGATTTGAAGGTTGTAGAAAGTATTATCACATTGATGTCAAATGCTTGCTGTAAAAGAAGCCATTTTATGATTTCTTCTTTTCTTTTTCTCTTCTTTTCATTAGAAAATACAAACATTTAGTTTCGTATTAGATGGAAACAATTACGATAGGTGAAAATAATGCATTAATAATTTGCATATTTATAGTTATTGTTTTTACCTGACGTATATTTTAAAAATTAATTTTTTATTAAATTAAAAAAAGGAAATGTAATAAATATTCCATAGCACTGATGTTCAACTATTGGCAGGGTCATCCTACTTTTTTCAATATTCTGAAGCTTTTAAACTTTTACGTATTTAATCACTTTTATTAAAACAATATTTTCGTAAAAGATCTAAGATTAAAATTGTTCTATTGGTTGACCTTGAATTCCTGCACACTCGTTTGTTCGCTTACCCGTTTACTCCATCCTTCACACTTTCATTTCCACATCCGTTATTCTAATACATACGCCCTCTTATTCACTCTACATATTAGGGTGGTGCGAAAAAAAAAAGTTTTTATTTCCGAATCGCAATAGTGCGGAAAATTTGCGATTGGAAAATACAAGAAAAACTAAAAAAAAATTTCAAATCGGACTTTATCTTCCGATCGCGCAAACCGCCTAAAAATAAAAAAAAAATGGAAATTTTCCGATTTTTTCGGAATTTTTTAAAAAACATTACATATACATATTTTTAACACTATAGTGAAAAATATTTGCATATTGTACTGTTTAATAATAATAAAAAAATAAATTGCGTTTAGAGAATATCTTCCGATCGCGCAAATTCATTAAAAATCGGGAAAATTTTCAATTTTCAGTGATTTTGATGTATTAAGAAAATAATTAAATGAGTTCAGTTTGCGGTCTCCTGTTAAAATTTAAATGAAAATTAATACATTGAGCATATTATGCCCTTCTTGAATAATCTACACTGTAAAAAAAATTTGCAAAGTTACTAAACTTTTTCTAGGAAACTGGTATTCCTAGAACTTTTCCTGTAACGGTAACAGCAAAAATTCAAGTTTCAGAGTCGGTTAGATGAAATATTCATGTTACCGTAACATGAAAAGTTCTTAGAATCCCAGTTTCCTAGAAACAGTTTAGTAACTTTACAGATTTTTTTTTACAGTGTAGATCTTACCATGACCGGATTGCTGCATGGCGAAAAGGTTTAGTAGTTCGCGCAACTCCTGTTAGCCACGTTGCGCAAGAGCGCTGAAGTCGCCCTATGTGTGTACACCCTGTGAACGCATTTCGTTTGTTAATTGGTGCATTTTGTTATTTTAGATACATTAGCAAGTGACATGAATACGGATATGCATACGTCGTTGACAAAGAAAATTACTAGACAATCTTTTCATTGTCCTATATTCGGTCAAACAAGAGAGTTTTTGCCAAATAGTTTTTCAAACACACGAATGTAGCGCCTGTGAGAGACAGTAAAAAGCACCCTTTAAATTGATTTAAATGCTTTTAGAATTGTTAAAAATACTTCTAGTCTTTTTGAATAAATGTGTTTATATAATAAACATTGATATGTAGAATGATACTAGTTTGAAGATGTTTTATAGTAATTTTAAACAGACATATGTTATCGCTCGTGATATTTGTCTCAGGAATGAGGAGGATAACAAAAGTGTCTTTCTCCATTTTAAGAAGGGTAGAAGAAAGATATCTTTCTTAATAGCCTTTCTTCGTCCTTTCTTTCATCAAAATATATGTCATGTGGCTCTTCTGAATCCATTTGACTTTGCAATAAATATTTTCTAGTGCGGCTGTTTTTCCTTCTAATTTTGTATCGGTCAATAACATGAGAAACATTTGTTTTACTTATTACAGCAACATCTTCTAGCACACTCTACGCTATAGCAGCAACTGCACAGTCAGATACACCATTGCAATCGCAACGTAAAGATGTAGATTGTAACTCTACTTTCATTTGCCATGCTAATTTCTTCTTCTTACCACTAGAACGCCTGAAATATTGCTACCCCCTAAAACGCCGCCAGGTGTCAATTTAACACTGGTCGATATTATGCAAAAAAAAAAGTTTAATATTCTTTTAACAAATGCATGTAGAACACACAAATAATGTTAAATAAAAAAAATAAAAAATACAAGATTAAATTAAAATGCTTAAAGTACACACAAATATTATTATATTTGTAAAATACTCTTAATTTTTCGAGATATAGAGAAATATATTTCACACACAAATTATATTTTATCTACACTATAAGAACAATTTTGCTAGATGATAAGAGCACACAAAAGTAATTATTATGTCTGTAACTTAAGAATATTTTTGCAAGATAATATAAAAATATAAAGTGAAATAACTACTTACATTATTAACAGTCCATACATTTATAGGTGACATTTTTTGTGCATTTACCGCATGTCATTCTATTATAAAAAGAACATACTTTATTTGTCACATTTCCATGACATTTTTTAACTTCGTATTTCCTACGCTTAGAAGAATTTTCAGTCCGCAGTTCTTCTTCATCTCTCCTGCTTCTTTTAGTAGATTTTTTAATGTATTCTGCTGGCATTTCTTCAGCTAGTGTTTGTATAAATGCACGCCTTTTTATGTTTTTTCTCGTTACACGTTTGAAAACAATCCAAGCGTTTATGGCAGCAAAGTCTAAAATATTGTAGAATGTGTGAATTGGCCATCTTCTTGAACCTGCTTTGACTGAGTATTGTCTTGCCATTTGGTGACCAATATCTACGTCACATTTCGTTTCATTATAAAAACTGACGGTTCCAGGTGTTTTCTTTGCAATTGTGATGCTTGAATGCATAGAACTCAGAATTATCACATTTTTTTTTAGATTGATAAACTGTAAGTTTTGAGCCCGATTCTTCATTCTTCAATATTTTTGTTGAATGCAACTCTTCTTTTCCTGATTTTACACAATCTGGAATTTCTCATCTGGCCCTAATTCCCGTGCCAACTAAACTCGTCCGCCTTTCCTTTAGTTTCTTTGCCAACTCAAGAGAAGTAAAAAAATTGTCAACTGTGACATTTCTTCCTATATTTTTAAAAGGTTCTATTAATTTTAAAACCACATACTCAGAAAGTATCTGACTTTGATCTCGTTCTACATTTTTTCCTAAGTAGGGAAATGCGTTTAAAATATACTTACTTTTTAAATCTGCAACTATCCAAAATTTTTGCCCGTCTTTATCAGGATTTGATGCTATAAACTGAGTGAACGGACAGCGAGTCTTACTTGGAATCAATTGTTCATCAATTATTATGTTCTGGCCTGGTTTGTAACAGTTTATGCAATTTTCAATAAAACGATTCCATACTTCTGAAATGATTGCGATTTATCATCTTTAATTCGATTACGATGAGTTGATTTGATATCAAATCGCAAAAATCTTGATATTTCACAAAATTTGTCTCTGGACATGGTTTCTTTACAAAAATTTATACCCCATTCTGTAGACCATAATGAATGAAGTTCGAGGTTACTAGCTCCTGAAACTCCACGTGCATACAAAATCGAAATGTAAGCTAAAAGATCCTGTTCTGAAAGAGACCAAGCATCATTTTCTAATTTCTTTTTGCATAACTAGTTGGACCACTATTTTCTCGCAAAATATTTTGTATTGTTAATCTACCGGTTGCACTTCCAGAACCACATTCTTTCCAGCGTGAGCCATCGCGAGCCATAAATTCAGTCTAATTTCGAGAATAATTAATTTCAATATTCTCATTGCTTTCCGATTCAGATGATATAACAGGAATAAAATTTTCACTATCAGGTTCATAATACAGTTCGTTACAATTCTCCACCTTCTGATTCACTATCTGACAATTCTCTCAGAAGCGCGGTAATTTCATCTGCAGTAAGCCCCCTTTTACGAGACATTTTAAATTTATTCATAAATTGTAAAAAGAACGAAAGATCGTATATGTACCATCTTTGTGAGAAATATAACCTCAGTGGCAGGTGTTGTTGCAGTTGAAACAAATCACGTGATGACCAGGTGTTGAAAAAACATTCTGAGATCCCCCTGAACTACGATAGTGTGTGGAATTATCGCACAGAAGAACGAAATTAAAATTAGGGGAAATGAAATTATTGCGGTGTCCAATTGACACCAGTCAGGCGTTCTAGGTAAATTTGCCCGTAAACCAAGTTTCAATGAATCGATTTCCAAAAAAATTTCGATGCGAGTTCTACCCACATATTTAATAAGAGTCGAGAGACATAAAAAAATTTCTTTATAATTTACAGATTTTACATAGAAATTTACACGCTTCGGTGTCGAAATGACACCGTCAGGCGTTCTAGTGTTAAATCTGATAGACTGTATAGGTATGGAAATGAGATTTTACATATACCTATATTAGCATTGAAATTCTCCTGTGTTTCTTGTAAATGCTCAAGATCTTTCATTTCCGCTTCAAGAGATTTGAGAGGTTGACTTTTCAATATATAATTTCATCTTCTATGTCTTGTACTCAGTTTTTTTTTTTTTTTTTTTTTTTTTTTTTGGGCTTCCTTTTGATCTATAGTACCAATTTTTCCCGTTCCGTACTTTCTCTGGAGGTAGATAAATCTATGCTCAATTATTAGAATGTTGTTGTACTTTTCAGACGTACAATTAGTCTCAATCGGACTCTCCCTCAGATCTGGAGACTTTTTATAGGAGCAATATAAATTCATTTCGTATTTTCAGGCTGAAATATCACACAGTTGCGTTCCCTTTTTTTTTAAATTCATCAACCTTTTTTATAAGGTTTGGCTTTTCTTAGCTCAAATATAAGATTTCTTTAGTTTATAATACTTATCATAGTAGGCATTAATTATCTAAATGATTCTGTAATCAGAAACGTTTAGGATTGACGCCTTCTGATAAATATATTTTATTTTTTCTGGCACTGTATTCCTGACAGATGATAAATTCGCTTTAATGTTGTTGAGTTTACTTGCTAATAGAAACCTCTTCTAAAGCAGCATCGAAGAACATTTTCGTGTGTTGGAAGAATATTTGTCACGAAATCTCTTGGATGACCTAATATAGGACAATGAAAAGATTGTCTAGTAATTTTCTGTGTCAACGACGTATGCATATCCGTATCCATGTCACTTGTTAATGTCTTTAAAATAACAAAATACATCCAATTAAGAAACGAAATTCGTTCACGGGCTCACTGATACGAAATGGCGCACTGTGCAAATGGACGGGGGTGGGGAGAGATGGGTGTTCACACATAGGGCGACTTCATTGTTGTTGCGCAGCGTGACTAAAAGGAGTTGCGCGAACTATTAAACATTTTCGCCCTGCAGCGATCTGGTGATGGTAAGATCTAGATTGTTCAAAAAGGGCATAATATGCTCAATGTATTAATTTGCTGTTAAAGTTTACCAAGAGACCGCAAACTAAACTCATTTAATTATTTTCTTAATACATCAAAATCACTGAAAATTGAAATTTTTCCGGATTTTTAATGAGTTTGCGCGATCGGAAGATATTGTCTAAACGCAATTTATTTTTTTATTATTGTTAAACAGTACAATATGCAAATATTTTTCACTATAGTGATAAAATATATGCATATGTAATATTTTTTTTTAAATTCCGAAAAAATCGAAATTTTCCATTTTTTTTTCTTAATTTTTAGGTGGTTTGCGCGATCGGAAGATAAACTCCGGTTTGAAAACTTTTTTTTTAGTTTTTCTTGTATTTACCAATCGCAACTTTTTCGCACTATAGCGATTCTGAAATAAAAACTTTTGTTTTTTCGCACCACCCTACTATATATGTCAAATTAAATTTTACGCATATTTCAAATACAATATTAAAGATAACAAACGATATTTAAGACCATTTTTGAAATATGCCAAAAACATCGAAAAATGCATTTTAGTACTTTCAAATAAAGTTGAAAAGTGCTTATGCATTCGGCTTTTCGGTCCGTCTGCCCACGCTCTAACTCCTGTAAATATAGTCGGATTTTCCGGAAATTGATAAAGCTTACTTAAGGTCACCAAAGCATGTTTGGTATTACATAGAAAATATGCAAGATTAATGGTTCATTTACAAGGATACTCAAAAAATTCGATTATATTTTGGTAGATGGGGAAAATCGTTTGGGGAGTATTTTAAAGACAATAAATTATTTCAAATGTATTCAAACTCACATAAATTACTTAATTTCACTGCGATCAGTTAAAACTAAGCATTCATAATACTTGTTATTAATATACGGGACCACACAAAAGAAATCTGATACAGTACTGTCTTTGCGTAATACTTGTTGGAGAGTACGTTTTAAAAATGCGGTATGCGCTTTTAAATTTAATTAGCATTTAATGTATAAATTCTATACAGCTTATGCAGGTATGCAAGTATTCGTATACCATTCTCCTTATAAGAGAAAATTGCTGAAGAAGAATTTTCAACTGTATCTCTTAATATGTATCTCTTAAACGAACTAAATTTTGTAATGCATGTTGTCAATAGGTACAAATTTTTATATCATTAGCAGGGCTGCTTAAAAATTTGAAGAGTTTTTCGATTGTAGATGGAAACAGCTGAAAATCGGTATGAACTTCATATGGTGAAACGAGACGTAAAATTTAATTCTTTTTAACGCTGCCGTTTTACTACATTATTCTGAATATGTTGAAAAGTGCTTTATAATCTATGTTTGACGCATGATTTTTCTTTCGTCTTTTTAAGTTATTAATTCGTCACGGCAAAAATTCATCTAGCAGGAGGTTAAAACTTAGTACGTTCATTTTTTATCTATGTCGAAGAAATTAAAAGAAATCCAGCTTCCAATTTGGCCATTTTTTCATCACTTACCACTACTGGACTGTAGCTTGCTATCAAGCGGTTTAATCATAATTTTCTAAATATCCTAAATACAGATCTAAAATAAATACAAAAACATCGTAAATGCTTTATTAATTATAAAACAATGCATGTATGTAAAAATTAGAAACTTGGTGGACGCAAAACTTCGTCAATTCTGGCTTCAATCATATGATTAATGATTTAGGCAAAATTTTGAAGTAGAATTGTGTACTTTATCTTAAAAAAATATATTCTTAAAATGTGGGTACTCATTTTACTTACAATTTTAAGATCCACTGCATTTGTGCTGAAAATATTTTTGGCAGAGTTTCTATTTTTGATATTTTGTTATGGTAATTATTAAAAATGTGATTTCGGCTATAAATCTATCCAAATTTTCTAACGCTCACACAGAAAGGGGGAGAAAACTTGTTACATTTTTTTAGATCTAAACAGGAAGGATCCTTCTCCTACCACTTGGTTATGTCTTCAATGCAGACCTAAACTGAAAGGATAATGCAATTTCCAGCTTCCACTTAAATAGTTCTGAATATAGCTTTTCTTGTTTCTTCCTACATGGTTATACATATATTTGACAAAAAAAAAAGCTTCATATGATTGATTTTTTTCCTCTAAGTGTTTGGAACGTAATATTCCGTATACAAAGCTCCAGGTTTCACTGCAATATAAGCAATATTTAAGATAATACAATTCTTTAGATTTAATTTATTTTCAATGCACTGAAGAATGATTAATACTCTCAAGGGTTACATTTATATTTGTTATTAAGTTTCTTTATATAATATTGAAATAATCATATTTTTTTAGCAGTTAAAACAAAATGCAGAAACAACAACATTACAATTTTACCCATTTGCAAGACGCTTGGAGGGTTGACACTTTTAAGAAAATATTTGACGCTACATCAATAGAAATTAATAAAAAGAATAAAAATCATTAATAAAAATCATTTGACACGAATAAATTATGAAGAACTTTTCAACTCTTTTAGAATACTGTAAAAAACTTCACTGTCTAACAAATCGACAGATGATCTTTATGTAAACAATTCGAGAAACCTGTATTCATTTTAAAACCCAATTTTAAAAATTACCTTCAATAGTTTAAAAATACCAAATATTCTTTGCTACCCTGTATGAAATCTAATGCATATATACTAAATATTATGCAAAAATGTGTATCAGTTGCGGGAAGCAAAACCTTAAGGGTGTATTCAAATACAAACTGCTCCTTTTCTGATTCATTTTTGTTCTGAAGCGCATCAAATTATCAACTTCTCTTATACGGAAACTTCATAATATACCGTGAATTCGATTTTTTGATAAACACAAAATTTGTCTAAAAAAACTGTCAAAGTTTTCATTTTGAACTATATTTTTAGTAAAGAGAGAGCTGAAGAAGAAAAAAATTGGTCATATCGAGAAGAAAAATTGTTTATAAATCAAATATATCTTTATAAATTAAAGAAAAATAAAAACATAGGTTTTCTTATGCATGTCTTCAAAAGTCACATCAGCAAACGTTTTATGTTTTTACTTTTAAAAATGTGTCTGAAAATATCTTACAAAACTTTTAATTGCTGAGGGTGGAAAAATTTCTTTTTGAGTACAATCTTAAAAGCATAACTTTGAAAATTGTCTTTTTTTCAATTTTTGCCTATAAGCGAACATGAAATTCATATTTTTGTGCTAATCTGTCTATGAACTTAAGTGATCTGTATCATTTTCAATATGTATGAAGTAGTGCAATGTCATGTTAAAAAACATCCCCCCCCCCATTGATATAATATGGCGGCATTTTTTGAGTCCAGCTGTAAAAGACCTGCAAATACGACATAATTCATTTAAATATCGTACATTCCATGGTGATGTTCAATAAGATAAGGGAATTACAAGGCAATCAGGGTAAATTTACTCTAGTTATAACATGTACAATCAGACAGAGAGACAAACGAACAAAATACATAAACTCTTTTCTTCTCTGTTAGATTGTTTTAAAATGTACCGCTTTTACTCAGTTAATTATTTTATGTATTTTCGATTAGTTTACATTATGATTTTTTGCATTGTAGATTAGATAATTTTTCATTTTTTTAAATTAATTCAAATAAACTTTTTAAAACCATCATAGATATTATTAAAAAAATCCAACGGAACCGACATTAAAAAATAAAAAATATTTTAATGAAAAAAAAATGTATACATTAAATTGATACACGTAATCAGTTTTTATTTATACTTAGTTCAACAATAATTATATTTAATGGAAGCAAATAATAAATAAACAAAATAAATGTCCTTATGTTTTTACTGATGATATTTCGTCTATGTATTTTCAGAGATTTTTCATAAATTTATACTCATATTTATTTTTTTTTAAATCTTTCATTAGTGAAATTGAAATGCCTATAAAAGCATCAATTATATTATAAACAGTTACAAACTCTTTTATTTCCTACTTTTACACTTACACATTCGTTAACATAAAGCGGTATTCAAAAAGCTAAAAAATATTTTCTCAGAAAAAATGACTAATGGAATTATTGATAAAATGTTGCAATATTTCCTTATCTTCCTTCCATCTTAATTACATTTAATGAGATAAAGGAAATGGAATCCATCTTAAATTTTGATAGACATTTTCAATGAAGGTAACATAAAAAACTTGCAATAAATCACTTTGGAAGATTTGACAGATATTAGGTAGATTTCGTATGAAATACTACCTATTGCATTGTCTCCCATGTTGGAATTTCTGAAAAATTTTTGCGGATCTACACGAATCATGACTCCTAGACCCCAAAACTACCATCAGTAAAAAAGTTTATCTATCTATCTATCTATCTATCTATCTATCTATCTATCGGTGTATATCACTTTCTTCTAGACACGATAACTTCCATAATTATGCTCAGATCTTCATCAAACTTTTACATAAAATCAAGGGGCATAAAATCTCGGTTAAGTTCGTTAATGGGCAAAATCGGACCAAGGGGGTGGAAGTTAGGAGGGTTTTTGTGAAAACAGAAAAAACGCGATAACTTTTTAATTAAAATAGATATCGAATCAGTTTAAAGTTTATATTACTTCTAAAAAATGGGCAAAAAGTTTATGCTTGACAGATTTTTGATAAAGTTAAAAATGGGCTCAAAAGGCGAAAAAAACATGGTTTTTGGGAGAAAAAAATTCATAACTTCGTCAATTCTAAAGATATCAAATCCAACTAAATTTTATATAAATGTACTCAATATTATCTAAAACTTTTGTATTTACAAGTTTTTGATAGGACCAATTTTTACCGATGAAAAAAATTAAAAACGAAAAGAAAAAGGGGGGAGGAAAAAGAAAAAAATCCATAACTTACTCAATTCTTAAGCAATTAAATCTAATTAAATTTATTTTACATCTTCACAATAATATCTACAACTTTTATATTGACAAGTTTTTCATAGAACCAATTCTTATAGCAAAAATAAATTAAACAAAAATAGGAGTTGGAGAAAAAACCTCAAATCCAAACTGCTTATATTCTGACTCATTTTAAAATTCATTTTTGATTTTAAACGCGTCCAAATGACAGATCCTCTTATTTAGCAACTATATAATGCGACGTATTGGCCAATTTTTTGATAAAGGCAGAATATATTTCTAAAAAGGCTGCCAAAAAAGGTATTTTGAACAGATTTCCCGAAGTTTTCATCATTAAAAAATTCATTAAGTATAACAAATTGCGTTTTTTATGAGTCATTTTTAAATTCATTTATGTTCTCAAACCCATCCAATTTACAGGTCCTATTATTTAGGAACTATATAACTTGACGTATTGGCCAGTTTTTTAATAAAGGCAGAATATATTTTTTAAAAAGCTGCCAAAAAGGGTATTTTGAACAGAATTTCACGAAGTTATGGTGATTAAAATATGAGGAAATTTAAGAAATTGCGTTTTTACCGAGTTCATTTTTAAATCTTTTTTTGTTCTCAAACGCATCCAATTTACAGGTTCTCTTATTTAGGAACTATATAATGTGACGGAGTGGCCAGTTTTTTGATAAAGGCAGAATATATTTAAAAAAAGGCTGCCAAAATGGGCACTTCGCACAAAATTTCCCAAAGCGAGATGATTAATGAATTGTGGGTATTCAAATAACAAATTGGTTATTTTATGACTCATTTTTAAATCCAATTTTGCTCTGACACGCATTCAATTGACAGTTTTTTGTTACTTAGGAACTATATAATGTGCGTATTCGTCGATTTTTTGATAAAGGGTGAATACCCAGCTAAAAATGAACTGCAGTTTTTTTGAAGAAGTGAAGTGTTTTTGAGGTTTTTCTAAAATTTCTCTAGTCTTTCTGTAGTGCAATCTCAAATATAAAATCACTTCAGTTATTTTGTAGTTAAATAAAAGTGATTTTGCAGTAATTTATTTTAAACATCCTGCGCGCTACTAACTTTGAAAACTCCGTAGTTTTTATAAAGTCATTTTATAATCAAAAATTAAAAAATATATAAGACTTTATAACCGTAGAATCACTGCAGTGAATTTGAAGTTATTATCCAACCATTAATTTAGAAGTACATTTCCGATGCATCTCTCGTATAACTGTAGTTATTGTCCGATAAATTCACAGAATTTAATCGGAGAAAAATAATTTCAAATATGCTTCAAAATCGAACTAGGGATTTCTCATCCCATCGAACCACTTCCGTAGTAAAAAATTTATTAGTTCCTACTTTGTTTTGTTACTTGGAAATTACAAGTTTTAATACATTAAAATCCATTTCTTTTTTTTTTAATTCAGACATGGGCGTCCCTATCTATGCTTCCTTCCCCATAACATAAAATTCTTAGTTCCTTTATTATTTTAAGCTAAGAGAAAAAAAATAATTTCACTAAATTACATTTCGAAATCCAGTGAGTGGTTGTGACTACCTGTGCCCCCTGCATACAACGGAAATTTCTTAGTTCTTTTATTTTAAGTTACTTTAAAGGAATAAATTTTGCGAGGTTTATCAAAATCAGAGAAAAAATATATTAAGTTTCAAAAGTTATGAGGAACAATGGGCCTTTCACTCACCAGCCCCTTAATGCGAAATTTCTTCTTACTTTTTATTGTAAATTTCTTGAAAATTATACATTTTACTATGCTTTTGAAAATATCAGAAAAGATCATTTTTTAATTTAGGAAGGGGCAAATACTTTCCTCTACCTTCCTCCCTCTAACAGAAAATTCTTAGTTCTTATATTTTAAGCTAAAGAAAAAGATTGAATTTTAGTATTTTTTCAAAAATCGGAGAAAAAAATTAGTTAAATTTCAAAATCGAGTGAGGGAAAATGGCTCATCTATTCCCCCACCCCTCACGGAAAATTCTTCTTTTCTTTATTTAAATCACACTAAAAGAATGAATTTTATTTTGCTTTTGTAAATTGGAGGAAAAATTGCTAATTAAATTTCAAAATCCAGGGAGGGGCAATGAGTCTACAACCCCCTCCTTAATTGAAAATTTCTTTTTCTTTCTTTCTAAGTTACTCGAAAAATTTACATTAGGTTTTTGGAAAAAAAAAAGAGAGAAAATTTTATTTAATTAAAATTTATAATCCAACGAGCTCCTCTGCTTCCTGCCCCCATACATCTCCATCTTCATAACGGAAAATTACTTGCAATTAATTTACTATTACTTCATTTTGAAATCGACATACAAATATTTGAATCATCAAATAATTTTTTAAATCGCTCTTTAAAATTATTATTTGATCTAAACTTAATGAATCGTAGAAAGAAAAAAAATACTTCATCAGTTAATTGAAGTGTATTTTCTAATTATTTCTAATTATGTATTCATTTTAAAAGCACATCAAAGTTTCTTATTTCATGCAAATATTAAATTATTAAAAGTGTTTAAAATTATTTTACAAGTCATAAATACACTGAAAAATCTAGTCATTTTTTATATTAAAATAAAAAAAAAATCAGAAATTTACCTTTGTAAAAAATTATTTACCAAAGAAAAAAAAAGGAGAAAATTAAATTAATGTTTCTATTTTATTTTTAGGTAAAAATGTAGATAAGTTAACAATCATATCTACAGAATCGTTAAAAACATATGCTACATTAAAAAATAAAAATGATATAAAATGAGTCCTTATTCTAATTCAAAGTTATTAATTATGAACTTCTTATTTTATAAAATTAATTTTTCCTTTTTACAAACATATATTTCTTAAATTAACACATTTAATTACATTATAATTCCTAAAAAAATTATATTATCAGAAAAACCTCTAAAATTCGTTTATTTTTTTTTAATTTGCAAGATAGATTCAGAAATATTCCCCATTTAAAAAACTCACTACAAAAAAAAATATCTATATATAATTTTTATTTAATTTTTAAATTAAATTTCTTTTATAAATAACAAATTATTATTCTAACACAATATTATATTCTTATTTTATAAAATTAATTTATCCTTTTTTACAAATATATATTTCTTAAATTAACACATTTAATTACATTATAATTACTAAAAAAATTATATTGTCAGAAAAACCTCTAAAATTCGTTTATTTTTTTTTAATTTGCAAGAAAGATATAAACCCTATTTAAAAAACTCACTACAAAAAAAAAAAAAAAAAAAAAAAAAAAAAAAATATATATATATATATATATATATATATATATATTTAATTAATTTTTAAATTAAAAAATGTTTATAAATAACAAATTATTATTCTAACACAATAATAAAAAATATGTTTTACCGTATCATTAAACAACATAAAATGAAATTTTATTCTAAGTAAAAAATATTAATTACAAACCCATAATTTATTAAAGTAAGTACTTCCATGTGAAAAATATATATTATATAAAATTAACACAACGCATGTAATTACATTATAATTCATAATAAAAAAAATTATTATTTTCGCAATTAGCCTAAAAATAAAATTATTTTATTAAATATTTACTGATTTTTAAATTCAGAAGATAAACCAATTCATTTGTTTTAGCTAATTAGCTAAAGTATTTGTTTAATTCATTTAATATTAAATTGTTTTTAAAATACACGCCCATATAAAAGAATTACAGTAAATAAATAAATAATAAAATAAAAGCACTTTAAAACATCCAATTTTTCTGCCTGCCATTCAGCTTTTGCAACAAATAACCTTTAATTGAAATGCCTCCCCCTTTATACCTCGCACAACACTAACCACACAAGTCTCAACGGGCAAGTGGCCAAAGCGTGTCTCTCCTGTACCTGGGATTGTCAGTTCGAGTACAACTGTTTCCACAGTCAAAATCTGCCTTTGAAATGTTAAAAAGCAAGCTTACCAGTATGGTCAATAGATGGCGCCAGCAGAGCCAATTTTTTGGGGTGGGAGGGGCATTTAACTTCAAATTCACTGCAGAAAATGTGTAGTTATGAACTACACATTCACTGTAGTGATTTTGTAGTTGTTGACTTCGAAAAAACTGCAGTGATTTGTGCCAAATCACCACAGTTTGGCAACTGCATTTTCTTTGCAGTTTCACTAGAGTTCATTTTTAGCTGGGTTTCATTACAAAAAGTAAAAAGCTACCTATTGCAGCCGTCCGGACGAAAGCACTTCGGGAAAATTTTGGTATATTTTCACCAATCATGACCCCGAGACCCCAAAACCACCCTCGGTTCAAATGTTGATATCTTCTATATTAATAAAATAACAAATCGCTCTGTCTGTGTGTGTGTGTGTCTGCGATAGTTAGCGAAAACTACGGTACGTATGAAGCTCAAAATTTTTTTGAGAGTAGCCCAATATCTCTCCTGATGCACCTGACGCTCAGAATTTCAAAATTCTATTTATTAACTGAGTGATTAATTAAATTCCAAACCTCACTCTCATAAAAAATCGCTTTTTTTTCTAGCTTTATTCCTTTTCATTCTCTTATGGTTGGTTGGTTGCATAAAATTTTCGCAGAAATAATTTAAAAAACTGGGACTGACCTTTAAAATTCATAGACTGGCAAACTGGAAGTTTAAATGAGGATTTTTTTTATTACAGCTGCTGTACGCCATGGAGGAAAAAGATAGGTGGTGGCGAAGTAAACGGAAAAAAAGGTTTGCAATATGAAACCATTTATCGCTGAAATTTTAATGTCTCAAAATAAAGCACGAGGAAGGAATTTTGGATTAATAAGACGGATTGGAAGAAATGAATTACAGCTGAAGCATATTTTACGAAGAAATAGTAATTTTTTTAAAATGGTTTTTTCTATTATATTATTTATTAAAATAAATATTTGCTTTTAAAATAATTGAAATTGGAAAATTAAAAATAATTAAATGTCAAAACAAAATAAATAAAATATTGAAAACATATGATTTGAAGTAAAAAATTGTATTACTAAAAGTTTTCTCTTTTTTTTTCAGAAATTTTTAATACTTTATAACGTAGATGAAAAATGTTTATGATTTAACAACATATTAATAATTCCATGTCAATATATAAAATATAGTGATGAAAAGATTCTTTTAAAATCATGCATGAACACTTAAATAATAATATTAATCTAAAATCTAGATTTCAGAGTGCAGATGATTTTAAGACATTAACGAAAGAATGTTGATTTTTCAAGCAAAGTCTTAAATGATGCTTCTATATTGATATTTCAAAGTCATATGATAAAAATAATCAAATAATTCTTGCCTATGATTGATCTAATTGTATCTTTCATGCATTCTGATCGTATATTACAGGCAATAATGGCACAAAACGTTATTTTTTTAAACGAAATTTTAGTCATCTATTCAATAACAGTTTAAAAGGTAAAAAACAAAGACAAAGAAATACTGGTTTAAACCAGTTTGAATTGATCGGAGTTTCAAAGGACATGGTTTTGTTGGTGCTTATTTGGACTTAATGTAGCGGATTTTAGAGTTACATTTTTTGCGTCACCCCAAGATATTATACTGCCACTCTATTAATTTCTTTTTACTATATGGTTTTACGCATATTTTTGGCATTTCGAACATTAGAATGTGAGTCATTAGCTGTGTTGCTGTAAAAAACATTACACAACACTTTTCTATGAGTTTATTTTTTTAATCATTGATTAAATTTAAATGTGTTCTATTCAATTTAAAATTGAAATATGGCTTTAATTTGTTTTTTAAAACAAAAATAAAATAGCTGTTTGGCGTGCAATTGTTTGTATCCGCAAACGATTCATTCACCATAATAAATTATCAAATAGCAAAATAAATTATCTATCAGAAATAGCCATAAAAAGAATAGTAGCAAAACTGATTATAACCTTAATGATTAGACTAATTTAAACATAACCCGATCCCAACCAGAAAGAAAACAGACCACACTCCGATCCGTGATACACAAAATTTCCGTGAGTATTTACCCGACCCTGACCTAAAAATTCTGTTTGGAAAAAACTATGGATTTGATAACTGACCCGAACCAAATCCGAATCCCGCAAAAATGTTTAAGTGAAGCATAACCCGATTCAAACAAGGAAAAATAATTTTCGTGGGTATGAAACCTGACCCGAACCTAAATATTTTCTTGAAAAAAAAACCAGAAATATGACTCGAACGAAATCTGAAACCGATAAAAATATTCCAGAGAACTATAACCCGATCCCAGCAAGACAAAATACTTTCCATGGTCATAAACCCGACTCAAACCTAAAAAACCCCGTTTGAAAAATCCTGAGCTTTGACCCAAACCACATCTAAATCTGACCAAAGTATTCGAAAGAACTATAACCGGATTCGAGTAACACAAAATAAATTCCTTGGACATGAACCCGATACGAACCTAAAACTCCCATTCAAAAAATACCTGAAATTTGAATCGAACCAAATCTGAATCTGACAAAACTATTTCAAAGAAACGCAACCGGATCCAAACAAGACAAAATATTTCCATGGACATGAACACAATCCGAACCCCAAAAAATTCTTTGAAAAAATCGCGAACTGAATGAAATCTGAAATTGGCAAAAATATTCCAGTGAAGCATGTCCTTATTCGAACAAGACAGAATTATTTCCGTGAACATGCAAGAAGACCCGAACCCAACAGTTATATTTGAAGAAAAAACCCGAAATCTGAATTGAACCAAATCTGGACCTGACAAAAATATTCCAAAGAACTATAACCCAATCCAAGCAAGACCAAATAATTTCTATGGACATGAACCCAACTCGAACCTAAAAATTTCGATTTGAAAAAAACTAAAATTTGACCCAAACCACATCTAAATTCGACCAAAATATTCGAAAGAATCATAACTGATTTCGAGTATGACAAAATAATTTCCGTGGACATGAACGAGATCCGAACCTAAAAATTCTATTTGAAAAAATACCCGAAATTTGAATCGAACCAAATCAGAACCTGATAAAAAATATTGCAAAGAATCGTAACCGGATCTGAATAAGACAAAAAATTTCCATTCACATGAACAGAATCTGAACCTAAAAAATTTCTTTGAAAAAAATCACGAAATCTGAACTGAACCAAATCTGAACTTGAAAAAAATATTCCAGTGAAGCATGTTCTTATCCGAACAAAGCATAATATCCGTGAACACGCAAGAAAAATCGAACCCAAAAATTCAATTTGAAGAAAAAGCCGAAATCTGAATTGAAACAAATCTGTTCCCGACAAAAATATTCCAAAGAACCATAATTGTATCCCAGTAAGGCAAAATAATTTCCATGGACATGAATACGACCCGAACATTAAAACTCAATATAAAAAAAAAAACCTAAAATCTGAACCGAACGAAATCTGAACCCGACAAAAATGTTCTAATGAATCATAACCAGATCTGAAGAAGACAAAATAATTTCCATGGACATGAAACCAATATATGGTTTGGTAACATTTAGGTTGCAATTACATTACGGTAAGTCTTTGATTATATTTAATTTCCCGTTAGGTTACAGTTAGGTCACGGTTAAGTTAAAGTTAGGTTAAAGTTAAATTGCATTTATGTTATGGTTAGAATAAGGATATGTTACAATAAAGTGAAGGCTAGGTTACATTTATGTTATATTTAATTTACGGTAAGGTACTGTTATGTCAAAGTTAGGTTACAGGCAGCTTATGGTTACGGTACAAAAGTTTACGGGTAGAAATTTATCCATAGAGTGAACATTAAGCATGATTTGATTAAAAATAACACTTACTTTTGTTAAATGGCTCTGAAATTATAATACTACATACCGACATTTTAGCTACCAGCGAGTACCGATTTCATTCATGGTATAGTCGGATTTAAGAGTGATATAATTAGTTTGAAATTCAAAATATTTCACTTGGGATTTTTATGTGAAAAAAAAATTATTAGTTACATGACTTAACAGTGATTTTTGATAAATATCAACACTTTAACACAAAAATCACGCAGTCGTCGGATACATATTCCCTCCCGCGTTTCTCATCGCTCATTTTGAGTATTTTTAGAGCTTAACATTAGCTGTTTTTTAAACCGATTTTTTACACAGTCAGTGGCCACGTATTTCAAACAATGCATTTTTGCATGTTTCGAGTTAATGATAAAATCATACAAATTTCAAGTTTGTTTAATATTGTTAATACGGACCCGGGCAACGCCGGGCGGGTCAGCTAGTATATATATATATATATATATATATATATATATATATATATATATATATATATATATATATATATATATATATATATATATATATATAACCATATATATATATATCTGATATTTGTCATGCGATAACTAACGCATTTATGAACCGATTTGAATGAATCTTGGTATGTACATAGTACATACAAATGTCTCGACCGAGTTCGTTGGCCAGCATCATCCGCCATTTTGTTTCAAAATGGTGGCCATTTTAAATTTTTTAAAAAATTTAAAATTTAACATTTAAAACGAAAAAATTAAAAGTCAAAAAATATTTTTTTTACGTGTTAGAACTTAAAACAACGATTCCAGAACACTTTTTATTTTGTCTATATCTTTAAAAATGATTGAGTTATAGCACTTTGAATTTTTCTTATGACTGACATTTTGAAACGATGTGATTTTTGTCACGTGATAACACGCGTATTTATAAACGGAATTGAATGAAACTTGGTATGTACATAGTACATACAAATGTCTCAACCGAGTTCGTTGGCCAGCAACATCCACCATTTTGTTTCAAAATGGCGGCCATTTTAAATTTTTTAAAAAATTTAAAATTCAATGCGAAAAAATTAAAAGTTTAAAAATATTTTTCTTTTACGTGTTAGAACTTAAAACAACGATTCCAGAACACTTTTTATTTTGTCTATATCTTTAAAAATGATTGAGTTATAGCACTTTGAATTTTTCTTATGGCTGACATTTTGAAACGATCTGATTTTTGTCACGTGATAACACGCGTATTTATGAATCGATTTGGATGTAACTTGGTGTGTACATAGTATATACTGAGGCCTGAATCGAGTTCGATACTCAGTTCCATCCGCCATTTTATTTCAAAATGGCGGCCATTTAAAAAATTTTATAAATTTAAAATTTAAAATTAGGTACAAGAAAGTGAGAAATTGAAAAAGATTTTTCTTTTATGCATTTGACCTTGATACAAAGATTCAGAGCATTTTTTGTTTCGTTTGTTTTTTACAAAATGGCTGAGTTATCGCATATATATATTAATCGATTTCAATATGAGTGTGCATGTGCACCTGAATTAAGATTTCGACCAAGCTAATAATCAGGTTCTACTAATATAACTTAATTTAAAATGAATAAATAAATATATAAGTATATGAAAGCTACCTCTTTCTCCCGGCACTGCCGGAAGGACTATTAAATTTTCCAGTGGTAAATTCTTATAAAGTTTCACACCAACTGTCACTAAAACAAAATTAGTAAATTTCTTTTATTTTCTGTTTTTCTTTTTTTATTTATTTATTTATTTATTTATTTATTTAGTGAGGCAGAAATTTCAAAATTATTAACTTTATAAATTCAAACAAATTTTTTAACTATAAAATAATTTGCGTTGATATTTTAACTGAAAAAATAATTAATTATATTAACTTTCATCTGAATATATCCAACTCTTTTCTTTTATTATCTCACTGCAATTACATTGCAATGCTGCGACTTATTATCTTAATTAACGAGAAATTTTCAATGAACTGGGTATTAAATATACTCCGTGTAGTCTAAAAATTTAAAATTATGGAATTCCCAGAGCTTCAATTATATTGAAACAACTATTCAAACATGGTTATGAGATTAATAGAGTGAGACGTCTTTCTAACTCTCTAATGATTGTAATAAAGTATTATATAAACTTGAATTCATAGATGATAATTTTAAAAACTTCAAAACACGATAAAATTCAATGTTCCGTTGTATTCTCTTGAGAAAAATATGAATAACTGTGTTTATAAAATAATCATAAAATGAAAAGTAATCCTATAATTCAAAAAATAATTATCGGAGTTTTTCAATCATAGTAGTAAAATAATGTATTATGAATGTATTTTGTAATCCGAAAATTTCCAGTAATATTTTTTATAAAATTATATAACAAATGTCTGAAATAATATAGTATATATATATATATATATATATATATATATATATATATATATATATATATATATATATATATATATATATATATATATATATATATATATATATATATATATATATATATATATATATATACAGAGAGAGTAGATATGTTAAAAGTTTAATTTTATGAATTTAAAATGAATTATTCAGAAAGAAATCATTATTTCCGAGGAGATTTTAACTGAGAAGAAAATAAATTTAATCCCGAAAACTTGAGCAAATTGACGTATTAAAATTTATGGTACGGCAATTAAATATTGTCTTCTACACAAATTTAATATGAAACACTACTACTTCGGCAGTTCATCTTCGTCTTTAACAGGTAAAGTGACGTATGCAGGGTGGCGAGTAGTCAGGGAAAACTACAGTCAAGAACAATGTTAAATACCAGTATTTTGTTAAAGAGAAATTCTCTTTTTATAATCCCTTTATATAATTTAAAACATTTTCATTCAAAAAGTACTGGTAGTTTCCTCTTTTTTTTACTGTGTTTTTACCTGACCACTCGCCATCTTCGTATGAGAACAGAGATATTTAATTTGAAAAAAAAATGCAGTTCTTAATATGTATATATGTGTGTATATACCGGGTGTCCCAAAAATGACTGATGGATTTTAAAATTCAATAACATGCAAACGGTGATATCTATTTAAAATTTTTTTGAAGGAAAGTTATGTATAATGTCAGGAGTTTTTTTTTTTTTTTTTTTTTTTTTTTTTTTTTTTTTTACCGTAATTTTTTTTAGTTCGAATTTCAAACAATAGGTGGCGCTGACGGCGATTAAAGGCCAGGTCGACGCTTCACTCAGCACTGATCACCTGGCCTTCAATCGCCGTCAGCTCCACCTATTGTTTGATATTTGAACTAAAATAAAAAATTACGGTAAAAAACTCCTGACATTATACATAACCCTCCTGCAAAAAATTTTTAAATAGCTGTCAACGTTTGCAAGTTATTGAATTTTAAATTCCATCAGTCATTTTTGGGACACCCGGTATATATTCTAATTAAGTTTAACTTAAGAAACTCCTAAAAATTATTGGCTCTCTCATTTTCTAAAAAAATGACTTATTTACATAACAAACAACAATTAATTATTTAAATATTTCCTGATACTGGGGGTTAAAAAATACAACCCGACAATAGTAAGGAATTTTAAATAAAATGTACATTTTTAACTTCTAACATCTCTTGAGTAAAACAGGGAGCTTTTTTGATTTATTTTGCATATTTTAAGTAAATAATAATTTTTTTTATCTGAATTCATCCGTGCATTTTGCTTTATTATACGATAGCATTTATATTGCAAAACTGTGCCACACTATCTTAGATAAAGATAAATTTTCAATGAATTAGGATTTAAATACACTGCGTATGTTCACAAAATTTAAAATTATAGAATTCCCAGTACTTCACATGTATTGAACAACTTTCCAAAGATGGTTCTAAAATTAGTATCTTTGAGAATTGAAACTGACTGTAATAAAATATTATATAAGCTTGAATTCATAGAAAATAGTTTTAAAGACTTCAAAAGAAAATAAAATTCTATAATAATTGTATTCTCTTGAGAAAAATATGAATAACTGTTTTCATAAAATAGTCATAAAATGTGAAGGAATTTTATAATTTAGGAAATAATTATAGGTGTTTTTGAAACTTGCTACTGATAATAATGTGTTATGAATGTATTATGTAATATTATATTTGCCAGTAGTAAACTCGTATAAATTTGTATACCAAACGTCTGAAAAAAAAACAATATATATATATATTTAGTGAGAGTAAAAATTTCAAAGATTTAAAACAAATTATTCAAAATCAAAACATTTTTTTCGTGGAAATTTTTATTGAGAAAATTATAAATTTAATCCTGAAAACTTGAGAAAATTG
The DNA here is from genome assembly GCA_964019185.1 of Maratus speculifer. Classification (NCBI taxonomy): domain Eukaryota; kingdom Metazoa; phylum Arthropoda; class Arachnida; order Araneae; family Salticidae; genus Maratus; species Maratus speculifer. The sequence goes on along the minus strand of OZ025302.1, from coordinate 147,141,876 downwards.
ACGTATTAAAGTTTATGGTACGGCAGATAAATATTTTCTCTTGCGCAAATTTAATCTAAAATACTGATACGTCGACAATCCAGCTACGAATTTTATAGGCAAGATGACGTATAAGAACAGAGTGATGTAATAAAATAAAAATAAACTACAATTATTAATAACATACATTTTCTCTAATTAAGTTTATCGAAAGAATCTGCTATTCCTACTTTTAGCTGTAAGAATTATTGGCTCTTTCACTTTCTAAATGTAGTGACTTATTTAAATAAATATACATCAAGTAATTATTGAAATAATTTTTGGTGATGGGCTTGGAAAATACAATCCGAAAATAGTAAGAAATTTTAAATGTATATTTTTAACTTGTAACATCTCTTCAATTATTGTAGTTGCTTTTTTAGTAAGACAGGAAGCTTTTTAACGTTCATATTGCATATTTTATGTAAATATTTATATTTCCTCTGATTCATCCATCCATTTTCATTTATTACTTACCCATTATACGTAGTATAGGGTAAGTCTTGCAATCGTTTTGAAAATTGAAAAAAAAAATTTGACGGATTTACACGTTTTAGATAGTGGAGATTCTGAAAAACATATTTTTAGAAAAAAAAATTTGCCGTCCTTCCGTCTGTCTGTCAATCTGTCTGTCTGTAAACGCTCTATCTCAAGAACAAATTGAGATAGAGACTTGAAATTTTGTATGTAGTTAGTATGTAAGAATGGGACGAAGCCTATTTAATATCAGCAACCTCGATTATCCGGAAGTATTTTTTTCGGACTCTCGAAAAATTCGTTCTGATGAAAGGTGCATTAAAATTTTCGAATGTTTTTGTTCTAAGGAATGGACGTAAAAGGAAATAAAATAACGCACATTCTGCATATCAAACGAAGTCAATCGAATTATTAGTTGCCGAGATATTTGTAATCCTGTTTTACACATTCTTCGATTTTTCATGACTCTGAATTTCATTCAAATTTTAATTCAGAGGTATATTTTAATTGAAAATGAGACGCTTAATCCAACACAGTAAACTGTTAGTTTATATTATAATTATTTTAGGAGTTATAAGGATGTTTCTTTTACGCAGTTCGGTATTACTTGAGTAGTTTGGCGTTTTATATAATTTGTCGAAAATCAGCAATTCATTAATAGAGCATTACTATACATATTAACAATATTTAAATTTTGTTTTCGAATTGCAATGCATTGTATAAATAGTTTTCACATGTTTTATTTTCATATGCCTATCCATGATGGGTAAGTATTACGGTGGCCCCCAACGACTAGTTATACGATCGTAATTATGCTGTAATACTGCGTCCATACTATCTTAAATATAGAGAATTTTTCAAGTAATTAGGTTTTAAATACACAGAGAATATTCTAAAATTTAAAATTATGGAATTCCCATCGCTTCAACTATATTTAAAAAAACTTTCGAAACCTGGTTGTAAAATTAATACAGTGATTTGCGCACAGTGTTACAGTCTTTGAGAATTGATTAGGACTGTAATAAAATATTATGTAAGCTTTAATTCGTCGAAAAGAATTTTAATAACTTAAAAAGAAGATAAAATACTATGACATGCTGTATTCGCTTGATAAAAATGTAGAAACCTGTTTTCATAAAATAATCATCAAATGAGAAAGAATTCTATAATTCAGGAAATATGTATAGTTGTTTTTTAAACATAATAGCAAAGCAATGTATGTATAATGAATACATTTTGTAATATTAAATTTGCCAGTAGTAAATTCGTAGAAAGTTGCACACCAAATGTCTCTAAAACAAAATCAACAAATTTCTTTTCTTTTCTTTTATTTTATTTTTCATACACTGTAAAAATTGATGACCCAAATTGGGTTGAAAGATTTTTGGGTATAGTAATGTTCCTAAAATGGTACAATAAGGATTCCAAAATGGTAGAGTATTGTTTTCAAAATAGATAACCCAAAATGGTTCAAAACAGAGCAGATCATTATTAACATTAAATTAATCAAAATTTCTGAGGTATAATGTATATACTATCTAAGATTTTTAATTGTTTTAATGTCATTAAAAATCAGACTTTTTTAAAACCTTTTTGTGCTACAAACTGAACTTTTCCAAATTAGAACAATGCTGTACCCGAAAATCTTTCAACCCAATTTGGGTACTTTGTTTTTACAGTGTACAGTGAGACAGAAGATCTCAAAATAATTATTCATTTTATAAATTAAAACAAATTATTCAAATACAAAAATTACTTGCTTAGATATTTTAATTGAAAAAATTAAACATTTTAATTTTCATCTAAATTTATCCAATTATTTTCTTTTAATATCGCACCAAAATTATATTGTAATGCTGTGACGTACTGTCTTAATTAAAGAGAAATTTTCAATGAACTAGGACTTAAATACACTCCGTATCTTCTAAAAATTTAAAATTATGGAATTCCCAGCGCTTCAATTGTTTTTAAAGAACTATTCAAACATGATTCTGAGATAAATAGAATGAGACGTCTTTCAGACTTGGATAACAATTGTAATAACATATCATGTAAGCGTAAGTTCATAGAAAAAAAATTTAAATACGTCAAAATAGATAAAATTCACTGATGTGTTGTAATGTCTTGAGAAAATTATGAATAACTGTGTCCATAATAAATTATAAAATGAGAAAGAATTTTTTAATTTTGGAAATAATTATACGTTTTTTTGAAACATAGTAATAAAGTAATGCATTATGAATGCATTTTGTAATATTAAAATTGCCAGTATTAAATTCCTAAAAAATGCATAAAAAATATGTTTAAAACAATGTCAAAAAATTTCTTTTTTTTGCATACTGAGGGTAAAGATTTAAAAATAACAACTTTTATAATTTAAGCAAATTATTTAAATACAAAGATTATTTGCGTAGAAGTTTTAACTAAAAAACCCCATTAATTGTATTAATTATCATCTGAATCCATCCATCTACACTGTAAAAAAAATCTGTGAAGGTACAAAACATTTTCTAGGAAACTGGGATTCCAAGAACTTTTCATGTAACGATAACAGTCAAAATTCATGTAATCGATTCTGAAACTTGAATTTTTGCTGTTACCGTTACAGGAAAAGTTCTTGGAATCCCAGTTTCCTAGAAAAGGTTTAGTACCTTTGCAGATTTTTTATTTACAGTGTACTTTCCTTTATTATCGCAACGAAATTACATTGCAATGCTGCGACGTACTCTCTTAATTAAAGAGATTTTTTCAAGGAACTACACTGTAAAAAAAAAATTGGGAAACTTACAAAAATTTTTCTAGTAGAATTGTATTCCAAGAACTTTTTATGTAAAGGCAACAATAAAAATTCATGTAACAGATACAGATTTGCACTTTGAATCAAACAAATTTTAAGGTTACTAAGAATTTTTTTTGGGAAATCGTATTCCAAGAACTTTTTAAGTGACGATAACGAGCATTATAGATAAAATTTTAGTAAAGTTACCAAAATTTTAGTAAATTCTTTTGTAAAGTTACAGATGGTTTTAGTTTTGCTTACAAGTTTTGTAGATTGACATCATTTTCTTGTACAGTGTACACATAAAATTTTAGTAAGCATAAGAGATTTCGGTTAATTTAGATTACTAAGGTTACAGATTTTTTTTACAGTGTAGGGCTTAAATACACTTCGTAAGTTCTAAAAATTTTAAATTATGGAATTCCCAGTGCTTTAGTTGTTTTGAAACAACTATCCAAGCATGGTTCTCAGATGAATAGAGTGAGATGTCTTTCAGACTTGATAACGATTGTAATAACATATCATATTTGCATAAATTCATAGAAAATAATTTTAACACGTCAAATAAGATAAAATTCACTGATCTGCTATGTTCGATTGGGAAAAATATGAATAACTGTGTTGATAAAATAAATATAAAATGGAAGGAATTCAATAATTTAGAAAATAATTATAGGTAATTTTTACACATATTAGTTGAAAATGTATCATGAATGTATATTGTAATATTAAATTTGCGAGTACACTGTAAAAAAAATCTGCAAAGGTACTAAACCTTTTCTAGGAAACTGGAATTCCAAGAACTTTTCCTGTAACGGTAACAGCAAAAATTCGAGTTTCAGAATCGATTACATGAATTTTTCCTGTTATCGTTAAATGAAAAGTTCTTGGAATCCCAGTTTCCTAGAAAATGTTTAATACCTTCACAGATTTTTTTTTACAGTGTAGTAGATTCTTATAAAAATGGTAAATAAATGTCTCTAAGACAAAATGAATAGATTTCTTTCAAACACTGAGGGTAAAGATGTAAAAAAAAATATTTTATAAATTTTAAACAAATTGTTCAGAAATAAACATTAATTGCGTGGAGATTACGACTTGACAAAATAACAAATCATATACTTATTTTTTAATCTGAATTCATCCATCCATCTTCCTTTATTAACGCATCGCTTTTACATTGCACTATTGCGTCGTACAATCTTAATAAAAAAAAATTCAATTTACTAGTATTTAAATGTATTCCTTATCTTTCCACAGTTTTGAATTATGAAATTTCCAGCCAAGCGATTATATAATAAATATCCAAATTTCCTTCTGATTTAATACAGGGAGAAACTTGATAATGATTGTAATGACATATACAAGCATATATTCTATAATACAAGCATATAGATATACAAGCAAACATTATAAAGAAGATAAAATTCAATTATAGGGGAGAGTGGGGATGAATGGGACAATTTTTACATTTTTACTAATAACTTAAGCTGTACACTGTAAAAAAAATCTGCAAAGGTACTAAACCTTTTCTAGGAAACTGGGATTCCAAGAACTTTTCCTGTAACGGTAACAGCAAGTTTCAGAATCGATTACATGAATTTTTCCTGTTATCGTTACATGAAAAGTTCTTGGAATCCCAGTTTCCTAGAAAATGTTTAGTACCTTCACAGTTTTTTTTACAGTGTATACAATTGTTAATTTAAAAAATATTACTTAAAGAATACTTCAGGATTTAGCAACTTATTGACATACTAATTTCAATAAACAATTGTTTTTTTAAATTTTTAATAATTTTTTTTAACATGCATGCATACTGTCCCATTCATCCCCATGGTGGGATGAATGGAACAGTTCTGTCAGTTCCCAGAGGTCTAGGCTTTGATAGTTTCATAACAATATCCCCCAAATTAACAAAATAAATTTTTGGTGGATCAGTAGAGTAAAATAAGGAATTATTCACCTTTTTTCTCAAGAATTGTACTTGAAAGTTATCATTATTGTTCTTTAAAACCCAAGCAATGTAATAATAAATATTTTTTTCACATATCTTTGTTAGGAGAAAGTCGTCTTCAATTATAATATCCAATCTGCAAACTCGGTGGTCGATATCAGTTGGAATCATGTTCAAATCACTTTCATCTTCATCATGAAGTGATAAATTTTCAGATTCATCACTACTGTCCATACCTTTACTAAAAATATTTCTTGAAGGCAGGCAATTCATTTTTCTTGGTCTGTTTTTTTTTTACAATTTCATTTTCCAAACATTGTTTTTCTGGTGTATCGGTTAGGACACGACTGTGGCCTCGTTTTCTCCTCTTAACAGCTTTCTAGATAATGACAAAATTTAATTTAATTTATTATGGAAAAGCCCTGAGGATTAATGAGACTGTCCCATTTATCCCCATAAACACTTTCACATTCATCCCCATAGCCACATGCACTGTAAAAAAAAAATCTGTAAAGGTACTAAACATTTTCTAGGAAACTGGGATTCCAAGAATGTTTCATGTAACGTTAACAGGAAAAATCCATGTAACCGATTCTAAAACTTGAGTTTTTGTTGTTACCGTTACAGGAAAAGTTCTTGGAATCCCAGTTTCCAAGATAAAGTGTAGTACCTCTACAGATTTTTTTTTACAGTGTGGTTATGTAAAATAGTAATTATGCTTAGTAAGCACTGTCAATATTGTTCATTTGCATCATAAATATAACAAGAAATTATATCATTTTAACAGAGAAAAATTGTAAGGTTTTGAGAAGGTTAACTATCACTTAAATACTAAAAAGATTGAACAGCAAAAGCAACTTTGTTTCTTGAAAAATACACTTTGTTCAATAGCTAATCTTCTGTTATGGATACTGCTTTGAACCTATGTCTGTTGAATGACCTCAGTACTGCCATCAGTCAGGTAAATTATCAAATTGTTTATGTTTGGGGAACATATATAAATGTCTGTTGTCCCCTTCATCCCCTGTCCCATTCATCCCCACTCTCCCCTATGCTGCATTTGATTGGAAACAAATAAGAATAACTGCGTTCGAAAAATAATCATTAAATAAGAGGGAATTTTATAATTTAGGAAATAATTATACGCTTTTTTGAAACATAGAGGTAAAATAATGTATTATCAATCTATTATGCAAAATTAAATTTACCACTAATCTGTAAAGTTAAATCTAAAAAAATCTGTAAAGTTACTATAAGTTTTCTAGGAAACTGGGATTTCTAAAACATATTATGTAACGGTAACAGCGGAAATTCATGTAACAGATACAGATTTACACTGAAAATATAAAATCTATGTAAGGCTACTAAAAGTTTTTTAGGAATCTGGGATTTCTAGAATCTTTTATGTAAATACAGCCTAGGTAACAGATAAAATTTTAGTAAGATAACTGTATTTTTTGCAGATTCGTTTGTATAGTTACAGGTTTCTGTAGCGTTACAAAAATTAGTTTAGCAGATTTACATCTTTCTTTGTACAGTGGTTGGTAAAATGTTAGTAAACATACATATTTCGGCAACTTTACATCTGTAGGATTACAGATTTGTTTTCTTTACAGCGTAGTAAATTCGTAAAATGTTGTATACCAAATGTTTCTAAAAGAAAATCAACCAATTACTTTTTTTTGTTTCACATAGTGAGAAAGAAGATCTCAAAATGTTAACTTTCTTAATTTAAACAAATTATTCAAATACGAAAATTATTTGCTTAGATATTTTAACTGAAAAAAATTAAATATTTAATTTTCATCTGAATTCATTCATTTATTTTCTTTTGTTATCACACTGCAATTACATTGCAATGCTGCGACGTACTATCTTAATTAAAGATAATTTTTCAATGAACTAGGGCTTAAATACACTCCGTATATTCTAAAAATTTAAAATTATGGAATTCCCAGCACTTCAATTGTTTTAAAACAACTAACCAAACATAGTCATGAAATAAAGAGAGTGAGATGCCTTACAGACTTGATAACGATTGTAATAACATAATATAAGCATAAATTCAATGAAAATAATTTTAAATACGCCAAAAGAAAATTTACTGATCTGTTGTGTTATCTTTGGAAAAATATGTATAACTGTGAAAAAATATCATAATTCATAAAATAATCATAAAATGAGAAGGAATTCTATGATTTAGGAAATAATTATAGGTGTTTTTGAAACACAGTAGTAAAATAATGTATTATGAATGTAGTTTGTAATATTAAATTTGTTAGTAGTAGATTCGTATAAAATTGTATAATAAATATCTTTAAAACAACGTGAAAATATTTTCTTTACACTGAAGGTAAAGATTTAAAAATATATATTTTATGAATTTAAAACAAATTATTCAAAAACAAAGCATTTTTTTCGTGCATACTGTAACTGACACAATAATAAATTAGATATTTAATCTCCTTCTGAATTCATCAATCTATATTACTTTATTATCGCACCGCATTTAAATTGCACTATTACGCCGTTAATTAATGAACAATTTTCAGTGAAGCATGATTTAGCTATTCTCCGTATCGTCTCAGGATTTAAAGTTATGAAATTCTTAGCCCTGCGATTGTTTTGAAAAACTATCAAAATTTGGTTCTGATATTAATTTAGTGAAAGTCCTTATAATGCCCGTAATAACATATCACATAAGCATAAATTATAAGAAAATAATTTTTAAATTTTAAAAAGAAGTTAAAATTCAGTTATGTGTTGTATTTGATTGTACAAAATGTGAATAACTCTGCACGGAAAATAACCATAAAATAAAAAGAAATTTATAATTTAGGAAATAATAATTGGCTTTTTTGAAACACAGTAGTCAAATAATGTATTATCAACGTATTAAATAATATTAAATTTGCCAGTATTAAATTCGGATAGAAATGCATAGAAAATGTCTCTAAAACAAAATCAATGGCTATTTTTTAAACTGGAAGTAAAGATTAAAAAAATTATAAATTTAAATTATGAATAAAAATAAAAATTATTTGTAGGGATATTTTAATTGAAAAAATACTTGATTAAGTACATTAATCTTTATCTTAAATCATAGATCTTTTTTTTAATCATCGCACCGCAATTATATTGCAATTCTGCGACGTACTATTTTAAATAAAGAAAAACAGCAATGAACTAGGATTTAAATGTACTTCGTATCTTTTAAAAATTTAAATTACGCAATTCACAACGCTACAATTGTATTGAAAGAACTATTCAATATGGTACTAAGATTAACAGAATGAAAGGACTTTGAAAGTTTATAAAGACTGTGCAGTAATATATTATATAAGCTTCAATCCATACAAAATTATTTTAATAACTTCAAACGAAGATAAAATTCTATGATATGTTGTATTCTCTTGAGAAAAATATGAATAACTGTGTTTATAAAATAAACTTTTCTACCAAATTTGAACCGACTTCAAAAGCTACTGCAAAGTGAAAAATAATTTTTTTCCAGAATAGTATTAAGAAATTAAATTAAGAGCGTAGTATTTATCATGCGTATTATTATATTTATGTAGATTAATTTGATTTTTTGAAGTCGGTGCCAGCCAAGCCAAGTTACAAGTAATTTTCCAATAGACACGCATCCAAGTATCTACGAGTTTTTTTTACGATTTAATATTTAGTTGAAAATTTAACTTTATTCTTTTACGATTTGCATTGGATAATTAATTTTAATTTTGAACTTGGCTTGGCTGGCACCGACTTCAAAAAATCACATTAATCTACATAAATATAATAATACGCATTATAAATACTATGCTCTTAATTTAATTTCTTAATACTATTCTGGAAAAAAATTATTTTTCACTTTGCAGTAGCTTTTGAAGTCGGTTCAATTTTTGGTAGAAAAGTTTATTTTTCTCTTTTTAGTTAAAAGTTAACGATTTTTTGAAGTCAGTTAATAAAAATTATAATACGGGAAAAATCAATGTAAACCATACACGTATGTCAGGAGTGGGGTTCGAACCCACGACCTCTTTCAAGAACCAGAAATCAAATCTGCTGTCTTACACCGCTCAGCCACCTGACTGCGTTCCATTCGGCGAGCTTAGTCATCGTCCATGTTACTTTTAGTTTGCGAGAAATCACTAATTTTATTAGTTTTTACTTAATTACTAAAAAAGTACTGTACCAATTTCAATGAAATGGAAGAAGTACCAATGGAAGAGTAGCCTCTTTCATTTAACACAAAAAACAAATTAATAGATTGGATAGTTTCGGAGTAATCGGTGAACATACATAGAAAAAAAATACATTCGCGCCGAATTGATAACATCCTCTCTTTTTTTGAAGACACTAACACGGAAATTTTTTTTGTATACTATACACATATGTCAGGAGTCAGGTTCGAACCGACACTCTCTTTCAAAACCAGAGATTAAATCTTGTGCCTTAGACCGCCCGGCTGTCCGGACTTCATTCTCTTCAGAGAACTTATTCAATGTCATGTTACTTTTCGCAAGTCTATTCTCTTTTTGAGTACTCTTTCACTATTAGTATTTAACTTGTTAAATATATATTTAAAAATTATAATACGGAAAAGATTATCGTATACACGTACAGTGGGGTTCGAACCCACGCTGCCTTTCGAAAACCAGATCTTAAATCAAGCGCCTAGACCGCTCGGATATCCTGGCATCGGTAAATTTATCCGACATCCATATTACTACTGATTTGGGAAAAATCACTAATTTTATTATTTTTTGCCTAATTACTAAAAAAGTACTAAACCAATTTCTATGAAACGGAAGTGGTACCAATTGGAGAGCAAGCTCTCTCATTTAACACCAAAATCAAGTTAATTGGTTGGATAGTTTCGGAGTAATCGGTGAACATACATAAAAAAAAAAAAAATACATACGCGTTGAATTGATAACCTCCTCTCCTTCTTGGAAGTCGGTTAATAATTGTAAAATGAGAAGGAATTCTATAATTTAGGAAATAATGGTAGGTGTTTTTATAACATAGTAGAAAAATAATATTTCACGAATGATTTTTGTCTTATTAAATTTGCCAGTAATAAAATCGTATAGAAATTTATAACAAAAGTCTCTAAAATAAAATCAGTAGATATTATTTTATTATTGAAGGGTAAAGGTAAAAAAAAAAAAAAAAAAAAAAAAAAAAAAAAAAAAAAAAAAAAAAAAAAAAACCTTTTATGAATTTAAAACAAACTATTCTGTAACAAAACATTATTTGCATGGTGATTTTAATTGAGAAAATAAAGAATTAAATATATATTCTTCACTTTAATTTATTCATCCATCTTCCTTTATTATCGCACCGTAATTATTCTGCAGTACTGTATCGTACTATCTTAATTAAAGAGAAATCTCAAAGAACAAGGATTTAAATGTACTCCGTATCCTTTAAAAATTTTAAATTACGGAATTCCCAGCGTTGCAATTGCTTTGAAAGAAGCATTCAAACATGCTACTGATACTAATAGAATGAAACGGTTTTTGAAAGTTTATTAAGGCTGTAATAATATATTATATAAGTATGAATTCGAAGAAAATAATTTAAAAATCTTCAAAAAATATAAAATTTAATGGTTTGTTGTAATTCTTTTAGAAAAATATGAATAACTGTGTTCGTTAAATAATCCTAAAATAAAAAGGAATTCTACAATTTAGGAAAAAATCATATGTGATTTTGAAACATTGTAATATAATAATGTATTAAGAATTTTTTTGCTTTATTAAATTTGCCAGTAATAAATTCGTATAGAATTGCATAACAAAAGAATCTAAAACAAAATCAATACATATTATTATTTTGTTGGAGGATAATGTTTAAATAAATTTATGTTTTAATAATTTAAAACAAATTATTCAAAAACAAAACATTATTTGCATGGCGATTTTAATTGAGAAAATAACGAATTAAATATTTTTCTTTATTTGAATTCATCCATCTATCGTCATTTATTATCGTATCGTAATTACATTGCAGTAGTGCGTCACATTATCTTTATGAAATCGAATATCGAAATAAAGTAGGACTTAAATTTACTCCTATCTTCTGAAAATTTGCAGTTATGGAATTCACAGCTCTGCAAATCTATTGAAAGATCTATCAATACATAGTTCTAAGATTGATAGAATGAGCCGTCTTTGAGAGTAGATCATGACTTTATTAACATATCACACAAACATGAATTCATAAAAAATATTTTTAAAAACTTTAAAAGAAAAACAAATTCAATGATCTGTTCTATTCATCAGAATATATGTGTAACTGGGTTCGTAAAATAATCATGAAATGCGAAGCAATTCTATAATTTGGAAAACAATTGTAGATGTTTTTCAAAATATTATTTTAAAAAGCAGCATATTTGGTATTGATAAACAGCAGGATTGTTACTTCTTAATATTCAGGTTTATCTTGAACTTTGATACATATGCAAAAACGTTTACTTAAAGACGTAGCTAAGACTAATAAGACAAATTTTTAAATTTAAAATTAAAAGATAAAATTATTTTATTTTAATTTCTCAGATCATTTTCTGTAAGGAACAAATTGTTCACGCATAGCATTATAAAGATCTTATTAGTACCAGCAAGATAAAGCTACCCGCAAAGCATAGTGACGTCACTGCAACGTCGTTATGAAGTCACATTGTGACTTTGTGACCATCGATTGTCGATGTGACGTCATGTGACGTCAATGTGAAATCACAGTGACTAAAATGTGAAGTCATTATGGCCGTTTTAGAGCTCTTTTGTGACGTTTCACAAAGTGGTCACAATGTGACAAATTTGTGAAAAATGTGTCATTTGTGACTAATTTGATATTAACATTGTGACGAAACTGTGACAAAAGCAACGATATTTAAATTGCCAGAAACAAGTTTTCAAAATTAAATAAAATATTTTGAAGGATATTTATAAATTTCTAAATATTTTTAAGAAAGTCACATCTCAGTCACAATGTGACGTTACTGAGAGGTGGCATTTTGGTCACAGATGTGATGTGACCAAAGTGACTCACAGTGATGTCACTGTGACGACACTGAGACCATGCAGGCTATTAGGGTAATATGATTACCGTATATTTCCGTTTATAAGCCGAATGTTATTGGACATTTTTTTTTGTGGCTCGAAAGGGATGGGATGGGCTTATACACGAATCTAAGAAAATTTCCAGATTTGATATTCTAAAAGAAAAAATTCCTAAATATACTTTAATACTCCAAACTTTTATATCGAATCAAGACAATCGACAATGAATATTAAAGTGTCACAGTCATTATCAGAATTTTAAACAAATTCTTTAAAATTGTTTTTTCTCATCGGTACAGCAGGATGAATATCATCCATATCTTGTTCATCATCATTGCCATCTTCTTCAAAAATGACGTCATCCTCGGATCCATTTATCTAGTGGTGGAAGATTTTTTGAAAAATAGGACTATCCTTTCTTGTGGTAATTCAATCCAAGAAGTGCCCTTCGCCCGTTCAGAGACATAAACAATGCCACTGCTGCATTTTATTATTGTTATTACTATTATTATTATTATTGTTATTATTTTATTTTGTTTTATTTTATTTTATTTTATTTATTTATTTATTTATTTATTTTTTGCCAGAGACCATAGAGACCCGTTCAATGCCACTGCTGCATTTTATTATTGTTATTACTATTATCATTATTATTGTTTTTATTTTATTTTATTTTATTTTATTTTATTTTATTTATTTATTTATTTATTTATTGCCAGAGACCATAGAGACCCGTTCAATGCCACTGCTGCATTTTATTATTGTTATTACTATTATCATTATTATTGTTTTTATTTTATTTTATTTTATTTTATTTTATTTTATTTATTTATTTATTTATTGCCATAGCTGCATTTTCAGTTCACATCCACTAAGTCTATTTCGAACGAAGCCTGTCTTTAACTATTTAACTGATCAATATTTTGAAAAAAAAAAAAAAAAAAAAAAAAAAACTTTCAAATAATGCCTATTTTTTCATGTATTTTAATGTTAGAATTTTTAATCTTTAATCGCCACTTTTTCAAAACAGAATTTTTTGCCTAATTGAATCTGAAAAATGCTCAGATTAAATAATGCAAAATTTACAATAACCAGTAAATCTGCAGATCAGGAGCCTCAACGTCAGCTTTGCACATCATTTTTTTTAAACACACTTTGGGCAAAATTCTGGAAACTGTAATTTAAAATTTTCAAATTACGTAATTATTTTTAAGAATAAAATAGGAATAAGAAGTTTTCAGCCATCAAATCCGTTAAATTAAAATTTTAGTTATGCTAGGAAATTCTGAAATTTTCATGATCTATTATTTTTGTATTTTAATATAACATAGTAGATCTCTTCAGGGAGCCCTCCTGAACTCCCCGTAGTCTCATTAAATTTAAATTTTCAACTTTTTATTAATTGTGCTAATGGTTATCGTATATTTTGTATTTCTTTATACATTTTGATTTATAAGTATAAGTAATAGTTTGGACAAGCATTTTTCATTAACTTCATACTTCTACATGCCTGCCAACCACAAACACCTAAATCTGATGTATAAGGAACTTTTAAAAGTGTAAAATTAGTAATCTAGAGTTTTACTATTTTTTTCCGAAAACAAAAAGTTTGATTGCAATTTGCAGCAGTTATCGCGGAACAGACTGCAGAAGAACAGACTGACAGACGGAATAAACAATAAATTTCGAACAATTTCATGAACAATAAATTTCCAGTAACCAAAGTAAGCCTTCACTGAAGTTTCGGCAATGATGTCATTATTCATGAGTTATTGATATCTATGTTTCTTGTATTTTTAACAACTACTATAAAATACCTGTTTTATTTCAACTATGACGTCATATTTTACCAAGTGAATTGTTTGTTAAAAATATAATTCTTTTTTCTTTCTTTTACTTCTAATTATGTCTCCATTTTTGTCAGAAAAATTCTTATTAACGAAAGAAATATCCGTGATTAATATTTAACAAAAAGGACTATATCTATTTTTATTTTAATTCTGACGTCATATTTATTTATTTTTTCTTAGTTTAATTTCTCGATTGGAAATTGTTCAATTGAAACTTATTGCCGTTGAAAAATAATTATTCCAGATTTTAATTTTTTTGGCAACGGTAACGGAAATAGGTCAAATTGTATCTAAAAAGTCTCTATTGATACTATGAAAAAGAATGAAATTTTGAATTATTAAGGAAAATATTTGAATAAAATTAATAAAACATAATCTATGTTCTTTTCTGGGCTATGTTATATTTATACGCAAACATACAAAGACATTAATTAGTTCATCAGTTTTGATGTTGACTTCATTTTTAAATTTTCGTACATGCTTTTAAATTATGGATAAGAATTAGGATGAATGGTTGCTTAGCAACCAATATGAGAAAATAAAGATAATGAAATAAATACATTTGAAATAAGTAAATCGCTAAAACAAATTAGTCTATATTATTGGAACACATTTATAAAAAATCTCTAAAATTTACAGTAATAATTTAAAAATCTGACAAATACGCAGACAAGATTTCAAAACAATACGAATAAATTAACCAGTAAATTTCAGTATCCATTTATCATTGAATTCCATTAATCAAATGTGTCATTTTCTCTCAAGAAAAAAAAATGAAAATCATTGGATTTGCCATAGAAAAGCATTATTGCGGAAAATACAATATTCTATATTTTCCGAACGAATGAATCAAATCTAACCAAAAACTGTACAGCTTAATCCCAGTGCCTCACTAACATACCCACTTAATTTCAAGTCAATCGAATGCTTTTTACGTCAGTTATCGCGGAACAGACAGACTGACAGACTGACAGACCGACAGACAGACAGAAACACAAAAAATTTCGTGTCTCCAAAGTAAGCCTTCACTGACGTTTCGGCAAAAAGTTACTAGTGAGAAAGAAAAATTATGATTGGAATATGGATGCCCGTACATGGTACGGGCAAATCATGATTGACAAAAACACGTTGCCTGTATAAAGTACGGAATGAATATAAACGAAGACGGAATGAATGTAAACGAGGCTCGTATGAAGCGGTTAAAAATGACTCATTGAAGAAAATGTATAAGCGTTGAAGAATAGAAGTAAGGCTATCGGGCCTCTGCCGACGATTTCTAGAAGATTTCAATAATTTTGAAGTGCGCATTCCTTTATAATAGCTAAGCAAAATTATAGTGCTAAGTTTTCATTGGATGAATTTTTAATGGCGTTTGATTAATATTGGCTTATATATAGGTTTTCGATTTTTGACAGGTTTTCATTTGTATATTCGACTTATACACAGATCGGCTAACACGTAGAAATACACAGTACTTATTAGTTAAATATATATATATATTGAATTTCTTGACACTGGAAAGAGTAATCTTGAAGATGGCTATAGCGTTAATGGAACTTGTTGGTTTTGGAATTTAGGGCTTTTTAAAAATTTTTATAGATTTTATAATTGTTTTAAAAGTTTTATCGTGTATGCCTTATCAACGTATTTAAATAAATCACTTTGTATTGTTATCAAATATTAAAATTAGATCTGGCATATTTATTATATATTTATATATTTTATATTTACAAAATACATAAAATTTTAAAATTCCTTTTGGGGTTTAAAAATATAAAATATATCAAAATCTAAGGGAATATGATAAATTAAATATGCTAGACCTTATTTCTGTTAAGAATATCAAAATAGTAGTACATATCTGGTACTTTCAAACACATTTACAAAATAATTTTTTCGAAGTGATAAACTTACAAAAAATACAGAAGCTGTACCAACATTGAAGTAATATCTATTTTTTAAGTGAAGCTAAAGATGTAACAAATTTAATATTATGAATATTCAATGCACATTATTCTAAAACAAAACCTTCATAACATGTGACTTTTAATTTGCAAAACTAATAAAATAAATATTTATTCATCATCTAAATTTATCCATTCATATTTATTTATTTTCTATCGTAAATATATTGCATGATTGCAACATACTATCTTAATCAAGAAAATTTTTTTTTTTGCACTGGGATTAAAATATACTCTGTATCTAATCAGTGTATAAAGTTTTAATATTCCCAGTTCTGCAGTTGTATTAAAACAACTATCCGAATACAGGATTCTAAGTTTAATGGACTGGGATTTCTTTGACAACTGTAATAAAGTAATATTTATCCAAGCATTAATTGGAAATTATTTTAAAAACATGAAAAGAAAGTAATGTTTAAGGATGTGTTATATTATCTTGAGACATTATCCCCAACTGAACACATAAAATAATTATGAAAAGAGAAAGAATCGAGTAATTACAGTAATGATTGTAAGTGCTTTCGATAAATAAAAATAAAACTATTTAAACTTATGCAATATATTTATTATGTCGTTAATAAGTCACCTTTTAGACCACAGTAAATTCTAATGAATATAAAGGAAACTTGTAACTGGAACACTTCTGAAGGGAATAGGCAAACTGGGACGATGTTTCAAAGCGAAGGACATATACATGGCCCTTCCATTATTCAATGGTTTATTTTTGTTTTGCATGATTCCCTCTTTACCATTATGTAATGGAATACTTTTGTATCGCAGATTGTGCAGAATGTATATTTTAGTATATACTTTATAGATGCATATCAGTTTTATTATGTTCGAAAATAAGTAAAATCGTTAAAATGCACTTGAAATTATTTTTTCCACTTATTTTTTTCCACTTATTTTTTTCGTAATGTGAAGGAAAACGTTTAATTGTCCCTAAAATTATGCATCCGATTTTTACAAAATTTGAAACGACTTGACAAAATTTTGTGAATGTTACATATTTTAAATTTCAAACGATTCGGCTGGGTAGTTTTTGCTCTGTTATACTCTCTTAAAAAGTCAGCCACAAAATAGCTCAAGTTGAGCTGAAATCCACTCATCTCAGTGTTGAAAGGCAGCTTCTCAAAAAAGAGTTGAAATAACTCGAGTTTTAACCAATTTAAATGAAGTTGAGCTATTTAACTAACCAATTTAGATCCAGAAGATTTAATCGTTTGAAAAACAACTCTTTTATGATCTAAAAAATTACAGCTCTTTCATGAGAAGCCAAATCAGCTCTTTCGTTTTAAGAGTGTATGTAGACGGACAGACAGACAGATGGACAGATGAAGGATGGACTGAACGGTGACTATATGTGCTTCTTATTTGCATAACTACGAACGCACCTAAACACTTCACATATATTAGAGGGAAATGTAGTATTTAGATTGATTTACTTTCGGTACTTTACGGTAGATTTATTTCTTAAATATAAACAAAATACGAAAAATCTTAAAATTTTTTGGGGGGTTTAAAAACATAAAAAATATACCAAAGTCTAAGAGAATATGCCAAATTAAAGAAAAAACTATGCAGTTTATCTCTCGCAGATATTCGTAAATCCTTTATTCAAAGAATAGATAGAGTAAAAATATAAAAATTACACAAGCAATCAACAGATATATATTTTTAAAATGAAGTAAAGGTTAATAAACTTAATTTTATGAATATAAAACAAATTATTTAAAATTAAGTATTATTTATAAGAAGATTTTTAATGGGAATATTATAGATTAAATATATATTCGTCATCTGAATTTATCCATCCGTCTTTATTTAATCTCCTACCGCAAATATACTGCAAGACTGCACCGTAACATCTTAATTAAGGAGAAATTTTATTTGCATTGGGATTAAAATATACTCTGTATCTTATCAGTATATAAAGTTTTGGTATTCCCAGATCTGCAGTTCTATTAAAACAACATTCCGAATATATAATTTTAAGTTTAATAAACTGGGATTTCCTTGAAAAATGTAATAAAGTATTATGTAACCATGAGTTAATTTGAAATTATTTTAAAAACCCAAAAAGAAAGTAACGTTTAAGAATATGTTGTATTCTCTTGAGAAAACATCTATAACTGATCTCATAAAATAATTATGAAACCAGAAGGAATTGAGTAATTAAAGTAATAATTGTAAGTGTTTTCGATAAATATTAGTAAAAACATATAAACTTATGTAATATTCACTGGCCTGCAAAAGTTAAGGTACGACCAGTTTTTTGCATCTAATTTGCAAATTAATGAATACAAAAACAAAAAATTTGAAGGAAATGTGCTCTAAACTGTTATTTATTAAATGTGACATAGAAATTTTCTTAAGTTAAACGGATAAAGGAAATTACAACATAAAAGCACTCATGGTGGAAAATTCCATTCTTGAAGAAATCCGTACATCACAGTAATATGCAGTAAAATGTTTTAGAAGCATTAAAAAACTGGTTCTAATATGGAATATGTCTATCCCGAACTTGAATCCATTGGCGGCATCGAATTTCCATGCTCTCAATTAAATTTACGGACACCGAAATAGGCAGTGCTGACCAGACATGGAATAAATCATGTTACAGCTCATTTAATGACCTTGGAGGAGGAATTAAAGAGGACACCTGTCTTTCAAGATTGTCCCAAAGATGTTCTATCGGATTCAGGTTTGAAGAGTTAGCTGGACATGCCATTCTTTCCATACCGTGATCATCAAGATAATCCTCAATTACAAC
The DNA here is from genome assembly GCA_964019185.1 of Maratus speculifer. Taxonomy (NCBI): domain Eukaryota; kingdom Metazoa; phylum Arthropoda; class Arachnida; order Araneae; family Salticidae; genus Maratus; species Maratus speculifer. Next base: position 147,122,994 of record OZ025302.1, on the reverse strand, counting down.
AGCTCGGTGTGGTCTCACTTTATCATTCATTAGAATGAAATCTTTGCCAATAGCGCCGGCATATGGGTGCACATGTGAATCAAGGATCTCATCCCGATATCTCGCACCAGTCAGGGTTCCTCCACGGAACACATGCAGGTCAGAGTGGCCTCCGAGTGAGATCTCTGCCCAAACCATGATTCCACTGACCTGTGTGTTTCGACGGTGTTTGATTGATAATATCAAGTGTACTGTTCTCTTCAGATCAGAAGATGTCCTGGATCGCTCTCCAGTATGAACCTGGACTCGTCTGTGAAGAGTACAGAAGCACAATGTTGTCTGGTCCAGGAAACATGTTCTCGTGCCCAACATAAGCGGGCCCTTCTTTGAAGGAGACACACACGAATGGTAGCCTTGAGTAGAGATCTGCATTGTGAAAACGTCTTTACACCGTAGTAGCGGAGATTCTTCTCCCTGATGCTGCAAAGTGGTCTGCAATGAGTTGCGGCACATTAGTGCCTCTTCTCCTTCGGGCCGAAAGAGCTAGAAACCGGTCTTCTGAAGGTGTTGAAACACATGTGCGGCCTGGAACATGTCTTCTAGGCAAAGAATCTTCGGATTCATACTGATCTCAGAGTCGTTAGACTACATGGCGAGACACATTGAGCCATCTAGCAGTATCGGCCTTTGCCAACCCATTTCCATCCATCCTACCGCCCGCCGCTTTATTGAATTGGGCAAACGACTCTTTCTAGTCATTTCTAGACTCTACTGGCTGTTGTGAACAGCACTGACAACAATAATTCAATTACAACAAAACTTTTTGCGAAATTACGAAAGATTCGTAATTGCATATTTTACTCTCATTCATAAATACCTATTATTTTCTATAAAATATAAGTGGTAGTTGTAATTCTTACGTAAGTTTTTTTTTTTTAAAGCTTATTATTTTCATTCATATAAACTATGAAATTTAAAAGATGGCTGTCATTTTTTTTTCTGGTGAACTTCGAAAAACATGTTGTACCTTAACTTTTAGAGGCCAGTGTATTTATTAAGCCGTTAAGTAACGAAGTAAATCACCCTTTAGACCGCAGTAAAATCTGATGATTTTAATGGGGGTTTATAAGTGGGATATTTTTGAAGAGGATAGGCTAAATGGGAGTGCATTTTGATAGGGAGGGCTTATAACTGTCACTTTTCAAAAATAAGAGGCCAAAAATTACACTTCAAACGTAGCAAATGAGGTGAGTTCGTACGATTGCGAAGTTTTTAAAATATACAGTACTTATAACACAGTTTAACAACTGTATACGAATTAATTTGTGTGTCCCTGTAAATATTATCTTCTTTCTACTCTACACGAAGTAATTTGTAGTAAACCGCAGCAAAGTAAATCAATTTCATAAAATCGAAAATAATTAATATAATTAAAGTGAGCCTAAATCGTGACTCCCCCTTTACCATTATGTAATAGAATATCTTTGTGCGCCCTGTAAATTTATAAAAAATGATTTTTGCACCACAGATTGTACATAATGTATATTTTAGAATGTACTTCATATATGCATATCAATTTTATTATGTTCGAAAGTGTGTAAAATCATTAAAATGCACTTGAAACTAATTTTTCCCATTGGCAATAATGTAATGGGATACTTTTGATTGTTCCTGAAATTAATCTATGCATCCGATTATCATAAAATTTTTAAACTACTCGACAAAATTATGTGATTGTTATATATTTTTAATTTCAAACGACTCGGCTTGGTAGTTTTACTTCTGTTTCGGACGGACATACAGACAGATTGGACAGTCGGACTGAACGACGACTGTAGGCGCTTCGTATTTACCATAATAATGAACGCACCTAAAAAGTGTACATATATTAAAGATAAATGTAATATTGAGAGGGATTTATTTTCGGTACATTACGGTAGATGTATTTCTTAAATGTATATAAAATACGAAATATATTGAAATTCTGTTTAAAGTTTAAAATTATATAAAAAATACCAAATTATTAGCGAAAATGACAAATTAAAAATGCTACACTCTAAATAAAAAAGAGTGACTATTCACTCCGGAGGAGTGCATGCTCACTCTATCGCAGACTCAAAATATGCCCAACCTCTTTAGAGGTGCTATTCACTCTGGGCAAAAGTGGAATCGTTGACTCTTTGAAAGATTGAATACTTACTCCTGGGAAGTGAATATTCACTCTAAACAGGGGTCAACGATCACTCTTTCTGAGGAGTGACTATTCACTTTTGCTAGAGGAGTGCGTTTTTTCACTCCTGGTAGAAGTGAATAGTAACTCTTACCGAGGAGTGACTATTCACTCTTGCTGAAGGAGTACGTTTTTAATGGGGCATTTTAAAAGAATTGTATCTTTTAGAGCGTACAATGAAAAAAATACAAGCATGGTAAAGATTGGAATAAAATATTTTTATTGGCAATATTTATTTAATTCATAGTATGTATCATTAATTGAACTTTTTGAGGGACAACGTAATTAAAATTACTATGAATTAAATTAGATTATTGACAGAAATAAACTATTTTATTCCAATCTTTCCCCTTGTGTTTGTTTTCATTGGTAGCCCCATAAATATATGATAGTTTTAAAATGCCCATAAGTGCGAGTTATTAAACAGTTTTAAAATCTTAAGTAGTCAGTATATTTTTTTTTCAGATACTCATTAAGTTTTACATATTATTTTAATAATGCAAGTTTTCTATGTTTTTTTTTATGTGTAATTAAAAATTTTTTTGCTGAAAAACAAATGTTATTACAATCTGTATTTATAAAATGACAGGAAAAGTCATATTTAATTTCAATTTTTTATTCCCGTATATAAGGTAGATGTGCCAGTAATGGAAACCCTTAAGGCTCCTGTCCCTGCCGGCGAAGACACTCACGAGCGAATGCTAATCCTATGGGGAGGGACTTCTCTAATATCTCGTTTGCAATTTGACATTTTATTTTTTTCATTTTTGTTTATTTATTTATTTATTTTTATTTTCATTTTTTGCATTGGATAGCTAAAGTTCGTCTCAACATCGTATTTTTTATACTTTTCGAATTTGGTCTCAGATATTTTTTATTAACTTACCTTCACTTTCAAAACCGGTAACAAAAATGAAAGTGTTAATCAAGAAAATATCTGCGGCCAAAATTGAAAAAGTAAAAGTAAACAAATATTTAAGACAGAAAATATGTTTTTAATGACTTTTGTAACTTAAGTGTTTTTATTAAAATGGTGAACGATTAAGCCCCTCTTTGACTGTGCCCTTAAATAATATTATCGGCCTCATGAGTGGTTTGATTGCCAGATTATAAAATAGGCAAAACATAGATTCATTTTAATTAATAATAATAATAATATTAAAATGAATAAAATATTAAAATTTCTTTAATCTTATTAATATAACTATTTATAAAAGTTTTGGTGCGATTACATTTTGATAATTGTAATTTAAAAATAATATTTGATTATTTAGGTTTTCTTTTAAGTCAATATATTTTATGCACTATAAATATTCCCCAAAATTGCATTTTTAGTAATGCCTATATGAGGTGTACATTACTGAAAAATAACTATTTATAAACTAAATATAATAACTAACTTTACAAATAATAAACTTTAAAAGTGAAACAATATTTTCCGCTTCCCGATTGGTTTAATTAAGACTATCAACAATAGTGCAAAATTATAAAATATGCAAGGGGGAGTTACGAAAAAAAAAATAATAAAAGCTACATTTTTATTGGTTATTTTTTTATAAACCGAAAACATTCAGGGGTGTTTATTACTAGCTTTAAAAACATTTGTAATATAAAAAGCAGTTATTTATCTCTTTAAAAATATTTCGTTTTATATAAGTCATACTACGGACTTTTAAAATTACTAAACCAGTTTCAATAATGATCAGACATAAAAAAGCACTTTGTTTCAATACTTAAGTATAATGTTTTATTTTTAAATGTCTTGAAAAACATATGTCACAAATAAAGTTATAACAACAGATATAAATTTGATAACGAAATAAAATTTATTGTTAGATTCAAAAATTTCTCAATATCATTTCCCATATTAGAAATTCCTATTCGAATTACACATTTAACTTCAAAAAGAAAAAAAGTAAGTACTTTAAGATAAGACTGAATCAGAATAATAAAATCACGTAATTGCTAATGATGTTTATATTGTACGACTTGTGTCAGCATTTCTTTTTTTTCCCCTGAGGAGATAGAATGGCTGACACATAGCAAATGATTTTCTGCACAATGTGAAACTACACTGAATATTCACATAACTTAACATAATTAAACATAACTTCCTTGATAAATAACATCCTTTGTTTCATAAATGATATTCCCTTGTTTGGTAAATAATATCCATGTACTGTAACCTCTCTGTTATTGAATATCAATGAAGTAATATATCTTTTTACTGAATTATTTTTTTTTCTATTGTGATTCCAGAAGAAGAGATTAATCTAATAATTGGATTATTTCATAGCATACACATCGAAGCATATCATTCAAAGATCGAAATTTAAAATACGTTTCAATATTATTAATAAAAATGAAATTAACGGAGGTCCATGTATGTAACCGAGGAAACGAAAGATTCATTCCAAAATGGCGGAAACATTTTTCTTATCAGTAAAGGAAGAGAGAAGACATTTCTCATTGGCTGATGAGTCACTCTTGCCTACGGAGTGAGTATTCACTCTTGCCTACGGATTGAGTATTCACTCTTGCATACGGAGTGAGTATTCACTTCGAAAGAGTAATTGCTGACTCTTAAAAAGAGTGCGTTTTAATACCAAATAATCGTAATTTTCCAGGTTATATTATGAAATGGAGTAATTTAAATTAAAAATTGACATATTTTGGTGTTTTTTATTATTTTACTCCATATATTGGTTCAAAGTTTAACGGAATTTTTTTTTAAGTTTATAATGCCGGGGTTTCTCTCTCATTCGAGGAGTGAGACCAGTCACTCCCATCAATGGAGTAACTCTCTCACTCTCGACTATAGAGTGAGATTATTCACTTCTTTGTATAGAGTGGAAATTTCCACTCCTTTAGGAGTGTATTTTTACAAAAGTCACTCCAAAAAGAGTGAAAACGGTTCTTACTCTCCCTAAAAGTGAGCTTTTCACTCTTTCCACTTTTAGAGTATATATAATTTATCTCTCAAAAATAGTCTTAAATCCATTATCAGCTATTTTCTGACTTATTCACGAAATCCTTTTACCGAATAAAAATTATTTCCGTAAAAATACGGAAATTGTACAAGGAACCAATGAATATATATATATATATATATATATATATATATACATATATTAATAAAGTTAGAGATTGGTAAATATTATGAGTATAAAAAATATTAAAAACTATGCACCATTAACCTGAAGATTTTTATTAATAATTAAACATTTATTCTTCTATTGAATCCATCCATCCATTTTGCTTTATTCTCTTATCTCGAAAATACTGGAGGTCTGCTGAACTATCTTAATTAAAGAGGAATTTTTGAAAGAACTGGGATTTAAATATACTCTGTATCTTTTCAGAATTTAAAATTTAGGATTTTCGAGCGCTTCAATTGTATTAAAACAACTATCCAAACATGATTCTGAGATTAATGGACTGAAAGGTCTTTGAGAGTTGATAACGACTGTAATAACACATTATTTAAGCATGAATTGGTGGAAAATAATTTTAAAAACGTGAAAAGAAGATAACATTTAGTAGTCTGTTATATTCTCTTCGGAAAATATTAATAACTGTGTTCATAAAATAATAATAAATGTAAAGGAATTGTATAATTTAAGAAATGAATATATATATCTATATTGAAAAATAGTAGTAAAATAATGACAGATCGAGAAATATAGTTATTATAGATTTCTCATGTAGTTAAATTAAATAAAAAAATGTCATTCTAAAATAAACGCTTATGTATATGAATAACATGAAAATATATCACAGTTGAAATTTCATTGGATTGTTTACAAATGCGCATCCATTCAAAAAATGTGTATCCTTGACATAAGATGGGATTGAAAAGATTTGTTGTCTGGGTGAAAAATGCTCACCGGTTTCCGTGCCTAGTTAGCTTAAACACTAAAGCATTGCCCTTGTAAGCCAAGTATCTCGATTCGATTCCCGGCCGGGGCAATTTTTCGCTCAGTTGGAAATATGTAATTCGTATGAATACTTTACCAATCAGTGTGATTGTGTTAAAAAATGCCATTATCTACGTATCCGTCATTCTTTGGGGTTCTTTTACCTGCTGTCTGTTCTGTAGAGCTGTCTAAATGACAGACCAGATGTTAAGAACTAGAAGGTTATCTGGACGAAATATGGTCACCTCATGTCTTGCCCAGTCAGCTTAAACGGTAAAGCATTGGCCTTGTAAGCCAAGTATCTGGGTTCGTTTCCCGGACTGGGCAATTTTTCGCTCAGCTGGAAGTATGTAATTCGTATGATTAATTTTTCATTTGTTCTAATAACGGCTTCGGCTGAATGTGAAAAAACTTATGTAACTGAAATTTAAAGCGCAAAATGGAAGAGATAGATATATTATTTTTAGAAAGGAAAGAGAGTTTTGATTAAATTTGTAATTGCGAAAGGATAAATTAAATTTTAAACTGGATAATTTCATATCAAAAAGGGAATAAATAATAATATGTGAAGTGATGTTGCTTTCAACATCACACATGCTTCTTATAAACGATCCAATATGCAGAAGACCGCAGTGAAGATATTGAGGACTTTATCGTATTAGACAGAAAAGTAACTATTTAAATGAACATAAATGTGAGTCATCTTAGTTGCAGCTGTGCCTTTAAAACTATTCTCGACAGGGCCCGACAAAGGTCACGGGGTTGGCGGGGCAACACAAGCTTTAAGAAATATTTTGTGAATAACTTTGCTAGTACAGTGAAACCTTCAAATAAGGGACACTCCGAATAAGGGACACCTCTATTTAAGGGACAAAACTTCCGGTCCCATAGATGTCCCTTATTTGGAGGTTTCACTGTATTAACCCTTAAATGCATATTGTATCATTTTCAATACCATAAGTGTTCCCGATTTATTGGGAGTTTTATTCACATATTCCGTATTCTCACCAGAAATTTAAAAGAGCAATTTTCACTTTAATTAATGACGGACCATTCGTAATTAAATAAAGAAAAAAATACCATTTAAATTTTTCTCGTATGAATTCTGATTCTTTGAATTGCGCATTTTTTGGAACGCGTTATATTCTGTGCATTTAAGGGTTAAACTTCATACATACTGAACGCGAGCTTAATTTTTGTGCTTCGTACGGCTCACTACTGTATAAAAGATATCCTAAAAAAGATGGTCACAACTTTCATAAAAATTACTAGTTTGATAATAATAGAAAAAAAAAAAAGATAGATTGATTTACACGAGAATTTCTTTGCAAACTTTTGTTTTGCTTATCGTATATTTAAAAATGTCTAAAAAAGAAAATTGGTAAAAAATAATGATTTTAACTTGTCATGTTACAAGGAAACATTAATAAAGAATTTACTTTAAAAACTGTAGAATACTTAGTTGCTGTAATAAATTTTTTATCATTAGTTTTCTAATGATATAATTAGATTTCTGCGTATATGAAGGAAATACTGAAAGCAGAGAGGGAAAAAGGGACCGCACTCCAATCCTAAATATTTGGAAACATACGCATTTTCGTCATTTTATGCTAATTTTAGCATTTGGAACTCTAATAAAAATCCTGATTATTCTCATAGGGGAGGGGTGGCAACTGCCCCGCAAGCCTCTGCATAAGTCGGGCCCTAATTCTCGAAAAACTGCAGATTTCATAAATCTCAGTTTGCTGAGTTCCCGTGTTTCTCACTCTCTCTTGGTCCCCTTATCCCAAATTACTGTTGAAGAATCTGAGCAGTTTTGAAATGTAGTTTTGAAATTTTGCCACATCCGATCGATCTAGCTGTTAGCTATCTTTCTTACACCCAGAATTCGAAAAGAAAATTTAATGGTCCGTTTGACACCATAAAGGATGTAGAGCAATTGCTTTAAACCTAATATGCAGAATAATTCAATAGAGGCTTTTGAAAATAAAAAAAAACACTGGGAGAAATGTGTAACTCTCGATATTGACTATATACAGTAGCTTTGGATAAAAAATAACTTTCTATCTCAATTCTAGAGGGGGCTAAAATCATAAAATACCCACATGCACGTGTAATTGTCGCGTATATATGATGCTATGTTTCGCGTTTATATCGGAAAATGTGGACGTTTGATGACGCACAAATTATATTCGAATCGTGCGCTATGATCTTAGATTATATATTTTTTTAAATATGATCAATTGTTCAAATACTTAATAAAACATTCTAATTACAAGATAAATTATTTAAATTTTTTAATCACATTTAAATTTGAAAATTAATAAACAAGAACGAACGAGTGATGAGCCAAAACTGCATTTATGTAACGAACAAAAAGTTTATTATGTTTTACACAAATGATTCGTAAACTAACAATTTTAATATTTAGTAATCATTGGAACGCTGTAGTTGTTCCATGAATTTTGCAACTACAAGGTAAACTAGTCAGGTGTGTCAATTCCCAAACTTTATTATGCTTCATGAATGTTAATAATATAAAAATCCTTACCACAGTGTCAAAATTAAATGATAATCTATGCTCATCGTGAAGATTCCAAAGGTACAGAATTCACTGCATTAGATCTTAAAATAGGACTATTGTGATATTGAGAAAAATGCAACGTAAAAGCGACATTTGTTAAGCGATTTCTATCAAAATATAAACAGCAATATTGCTTAGCTATATCTGAATCTAAAGTTTAAGAATAAAAAAAATCATACATTAGATCTTGAGATAAAGGTATTGGAAAAATTGAGAAAATTCAGCATAGCAGCGCTACCTTTTGCGCTATTAACACAAAAATACAAAAAGAATTAGTTCATATTACTAATTTAATGAATTTTAAATATGATTGAAAATCCGCGGTATCCTTGAGATACCGCTATTGTGAAAACCGTGAAATATGCAGCATAGCAGAGCCACCTGTAGATCAATATGCACCAAAATGTAGCGGCATTAATTCATATCTAAAATTAACTGAATCTGAAGTTTAATGGAAATCTCTGCATTAGTTTTTGAGATATAGCTGTTGCGTAAATTATAAAAAATGTAGCATGGCATGACCAGCTGTTGAATTATTTACAGCTAAACCTAATTAGCATCGACTTACATCAAAGACTACCTGAATATAAATTTTTATTAAATTCTGTCCATTAGTTCTTGAGATAAAGCGCCCACAAAATTTTTATCGCGTACCGACAGGCAGAGTCACACAACTATAGACTCACAGACAGACATATTATAAAAACATGATTTTTTAGAATCTCTGACTTCTAAAACTTTTCGATCCGTCAAAAATCGAAAGTCAATATTTTTCATGAATCCAATACATTTCCCCCGTAAAGATAGAAAAAAGTATAAATGACAATTGCTTCTTAATTTACGAAAATGTATTGTAATCACGAACAAAAATATATAACGTCTTCCAAGTCGCCAATGATTCCGAAAAACATTCCTTCATTTGCAGAAATATACCAAAGAAATTTGTCTTTGAAATTAAAAAAACAATTTAAAAAGGAATATATTTTTGTTAGCTGTCCGTAGTTTACAAAAACGACTGCGAGTAGCTTTTACAATGCATTAATTTATTTTCTCTACCCGGAAAACTGTTTTTTCCGGTGCGATGAGTTTTCAAATAAATATTTTCAGCTTGAACAATGAGGGAATTTAATATAAATACGCCTGTATTTACTGCTTGTTGCTGCAATTATTTAATTTATCACTGAAAATGTATTTTTATGTATAAAAAAAATACATATTGAAAAAATATATATTTTTTCATACATTTAAGCGTATTTAAAAATAAGAGAAAGATTAAAAATGCTGCAGTTATACAATTTAATATATCGGAAGTCATTTTCATAGCAACAAAATTAGAGCGATAATGCTTAATCATATTCAAATTTGAACTTGAAACAATTTTATTTAATTAAAATTTTGATTTCCGTTTTAAATAATAGTTTTTTGTGGTTAAATTTCAATATACAAAATTACAGTTAAATCAAACTAAAACTGACAAATCTAAAAATATTTAAAGTGAATTTATTAAAAGAAGCTCAACATGAAAAGTTTTTAGCTGTTGACTTTTAGAGGTTTACCATTGTATTTTCCTGTTCCTTATCCTGCTGGAAAACATTATAGTAAACCTGTGACTAAACCACTAAAATCGGGTTTTCAGGTATTTTCTACCCCAATATATCTTGGCAGACCGATTGCGTTTTAATATGCTGGTCGATATTTAATTAATCCTAGAATTTCTACCGTGAACTCGATGCGGTGATAGACTGTGCTGCCGCCTTCCGCACTATCAAGTAATCATATAAATTAAACGAAAAATAATTTATGAAAAAAATATTTTTTAAGGTGTATTTAACCCTCTGACCACCGAGGAAACGGGTAATATTGTAATGTTTTTTTCTATACAATTTATTTTAAATGTTAATAAAAGAGGGATTTTCTATCATGGTATAGTTTTTTTGTTGCGTATATGCCTATAAGCCATGAAAGTATCAATCATAGCTTAATTTCTTAAAACTGCATTATATTTGTAGAATTATATTAACTTAAATGAAGCTCCAACTACAGCGAAACCTAGTGAACGGATATATCCAGTCGCGGCAGTGGGAAGGTTAATTTAAATACTCATATGATCAACTACAGTCGACTCTCGTTAATTCGAACTCGTCGGGACCATAAGAAATGTTCAAATTATCCGAAGTTCGAATTAAGGAAACATGCTTAATATGGTACTATTACAAAGGAATTAATGTTATAGTGTTTTTTAAACTTACTTCGTCTGTTATCATTAGAATATGACTTAATACTAAATTAGAATGTATAAATACATAAACTAATTAAAAGATTAGAAACAAGTACGATGGAAGAAAAATTTAAAGCGACACTGATGGACAGACGGGGCTCTAAGAAATTGGATGTCAAATGCATTGTATTATATGTATACTCGTTCGGAACAATATTAACAAAAATCAAAGAAAGAGAGTGATTCAAATGATCTGAAATCTGTGAAAAAGAAAAGAAAAATGAAAAATCGGAATTCTCGTTAGTTCGAATTAAACGAAGTCAAGAGAAAATGAGTTCGAATTAATGAAATTTTTTAACGTTATTCTGCCATTGAAAATTTCGGGACTTTATGTTTAGTTCGAATTAAGCGAAGATTCGAATTATACGATTTCGAATTAACAAGAGTCGACTGTATTTCGTTTTACTTTGAATTCCACAGATACCACATAGTTCTTCGCCATAATCATAATTAAAACAAATATTTTCAAAGAGTTACAAACAGTTTCAAAGAGTTTCAATTTAAATATACTCAATATTTCATCTAAAATTAAAGCTTTGATTCCGAAGGCCGCATTTCTTAGAAACTGTTGATTAAGGAAGACATTCAATTTAATAAACTATGATATATTTGAACCATGATAACGAACAAGATGAACAATCATGTAATCGTGTATCAGTTACTTTTGTAACTCAAAAATAATTATCAAAACAATAAAAAAAGCAGTAAACTGTATTATTTTTGCATGCTTTTATTGCATTATAGAGTTCAAAGATTGAAATAATACTTTGAAATATGCATAATTTTTACACTGAAAAGTAAATAAAATCTGTGTATGGTGGTGATTTTTATTATTTTTGTTTGAAAAGAGTTTTAAATGAAAACCTACGTAAATACATGCAAACCACGATGATTTACTAATGATCTGATATTAATATTATCTTTACAAAAGAATCTACTAAAATTATAGTAACCATTATATATATATATTTATATATATATTTGCCGTTACGTAAAAAATTCTTGGAATCTTTTTTTCATAAAAAATTCTTAGAAAACTAAGATATATATATATATTACACTGATAAAGGTTAAGTTATTGTTAAAACTTCTCCAGTTACGTTTCTAACTCTTTTATGGTTAATACTCTCAATATGCCAACCCTTCTAAAAATCTGAAACTACATATTGTTGCACAGTTACTCCACTGCTTTTATAGAATATCATTATTCTGACCAATGAAAATGCTCCATAATATCGTAAAGTAGTAATTTTCTATAGTATTTAAAAAGAAAAACCATAAAATTTGAAAAAACTCGACAAAATTATGTAAACACTATATTTTTTTTAATTTAAAACGATTCAGTTGGGTAGTTTTTGCTTTGTTATATGCGGACAGACAGACCAGACGGACCGACTGACGGACGCAACGAAGAACATAGATGCTACGCATTTATATAATTACGAATGCCATGCGTTTTCAAACAAGTGTTTCAAATTAATTCTAGAATTTAATATATTGTTGAAAAAACAGTTTCAATTAATGGGTCAGTTAGGAGTCATTGTCGGTCAGGGTAATTTTATCAAACAATTTTCCGTGGAAAGCGGTTCTATCGAATTTGATTAAATTTTATATTCCTTCGTTTTCGAACTTTGGATGACTATTGAGTGAGGTCGCATGTTCCAGGAAATGCGATTAGTGATTCTATTTGGGTCACTATCGTTCCGGTTCAAGCAATTTTATCTAAAGAACGTTTCTAAAGATCTTGATTAAATGTTGTATTTTTCGTTTTCGGACTCAAAAAGACCATGGGCTACGTTGCATGTTCATGAAAATTGTATTAATGGGTCATTTTGGGTCATAATGGATCAGAGACCAGATAATTGTATCAAAAACCCTCAAATGATTTTGACAAAATTTTGCATTATGTTGTTTGTGGACACAAAACATTATACCGATAGGTCCATGGTGTGGGTTAAATGTTTGAAAAACTTCAATTAGTGGGTCACTTTTGAATTTTCTTGTGGGTCCCGATTAATCTAATAGTATAAAAAAACTCAAACGATATTGAGAAAATTTTATATTATATCTTTTTCCGGTACGCAAAGATCACTAGGCTAGATAATATATTCATGAAATTTTGATTAGTGGGTCAAATTTGGTCTCTAAGGGTGAAAGAAGTTTATTTTCTAGAAAACGATTCTATAGAATTTAATTAAATTTTACATTCTATATTTTTTGACGATTATTGCGTAAGGTCACATGTTCACAATAATTCGATTAGTGGGTCTGTTCGGGTCACTTAACCCAAACTTCTTGGGTGAGGGTCCAGGTAATCGCATTCAAAAATGGCTGTAATGATTTTGACTAAATTGTATATTCTATCGTGTTCGAATTCAAGAAGACCACTGGGCTAAGTAGCATGTTCAAGAACATTCGATTAGTGGGTCATTTTGCGTCACAATGAGTCAGGATCAATCTAATTTTATCTAAAACATTCTAATAATTTCCGTTAAATTTCGCATTTCATCTTCTTTTGACCCAAGAAGAGATTAGGATTAAATCGCATATTAGAAAAAAAAATAATTAGGGGGTCATTCGAGATCATCATGACTCAGGTTCAACCTAATTATATCCAAAACAACAAGAATGATACATTGAGAATAACCTATCAATTTGAACACAAATCCAATTTTGACCGACCGTAGCTCGCTCATCTCCGCCAGTGAATGTAACACAGGGATGTGGCACATGTGCCACAAATATACTACCTCACTAAAAATTATCTTAAGATTATCTGAAGAAATCGCCACTTTTTACAGAAATTTGAAGAAAGTTTGCAGATTTAGCTTTACCTTAAAATATCTGCAGAATTTTTTAAGATAATCTTAAAAAATGTCTGCAGAATAGGCCAAATACTGGTAGATTTCCCCACCGATTTTGGGGACAAATACCTACAGATTTTTTTTTTTTTTTTTTTTTTTTTTTTTTTTTTTTTTTTTTTTTTGTGGAGTAGTATTTATCTATAGAAAAAGTAAACTGTCAAGTGCTGTTATTACTCGCGCTCAGAGGATTTTGTACGATAAATATAGGAATGTTTAACTATATTATACTACTGAAAGAAATCTTTCCTAAAAAAATAATAACAATATGGAAAACTACACAACGTAAAATTGGGTATAGAATTGATGCCAACATCTGTTAATTATTTTAGACTCTGATACAAGGCAAACAACTTTAAAAATGAATAAGGCCATGCAAACCTTTCGAAAATATTGGTGGCTAACAATTTAGCAGTTACTAAAAATGTGACTTACACGACAAGTGCTCATGGAAATACCCACGAATGGGTAGTGTCTTGATGTAATAAATGTCTTCTTCATTCACATTACACAATTTAAAACAAAACAAAAATAAAATCCATCACATGTTCTAAAGTAGAATAATCATGTTCCTGTACATTTTTATTTTCTTGAAAAATATTATCGAAGACAGGATATAAATAAAATAATTTCAATGACGCAAAATATTATAAAATACTGGTCACTGTAATCAATTCATTTGAGTTGGTGCAACTTTTTTATGTATCTTTTTGTTCTTTAAAGAATAATATGGATAATGTGATCGATATAAATGGATCATTAAACATTTTTTTATCTATAAAATACATAAATATGAGCTATGGATTTCCAGTTGAGAATGAGACATTATATACTAACCTGATGAAAATATCTTAAATTAAACAAAGAATCTCCTTGTAATCTTAAATAAAACAGATCATCTTTTCAAAATGCATAAATTGATAAGCAAGTAATCTTTCTTTATTTCCTTGTGTTAAAGAAAAAGAAAACACTTTCTTTGTACATATCATTTGAGATAAATAAATTTTATACTTTTAAAGAACGTTCTATGGCCTAAATCACAATGACATTGAACAGATAACGCTTTAACAACTTAATTGTTTCTATTTTTACGTACAATAAATTTAAAATAGGGCATAAACAACACTTTTTTTAAACTAAAATATTTTTAATATTTGACCTAAACATTTTTACTTTTAAGATTGATTAGAACTATATTTTAAAAAAAAAATAGAGGTGTCAAAAAGGATGGATCAAGCAAACTCTTTCCTCGTCCCTATGACATAATAAAGACAAATACGATAATTGCTTAAAATATATACAATTGAAAAAATTAATTTTCTTTTGTTAATTTCCTATTATCTAATAAAAAATTTCAACATAAAATCAATTATACAATAACACAATAATGATGCATTAAGTCCATATAGAATTTTCTTTTATTGAAAAAGAACTGAAGATCGTATATGAATGAAATATTTTCAAAGTATCAACATATTATAGAAAACTTCAGATTATAATTCTTTTTTTTATACGTTTGTACTTCTTTTAACTTTTTTTTATGTGTACAGGCCATTTTCATCATTCGCTTACATTTCATGGTAACGGACTTCATGGTGAAAAAAACTATTAAAATAAACTAGCTTGTATATTTTCTAACTTAGATAATAATTTACATAACTTCCAAAACTATTTAGTAAACTTACTTTGAAGCTTACATTTCATCGCTTACATTTCATGGTAACGGACTTGACATTTCAAATAAAACTATTAGAAATGAACTAGCTTGTATAATTTCTAACTTAGATAATAATACACATACTTTCTGAAACTATTTAGTAAACAATATTTAATTACAAAAGTGCAAAAATCATTATTTTAATATTAAAATTTACGGTAACAGACTTGACAGTGAAAAAAAAAAATACCAACTTTGATAAAAGCTTATTCTTGCCACTATTACATTGCTTCACAATTGAAGAGTAAAAAATGGCAAGTAGTAGTTGCGTGAATAGTTTAATTATATCGCCGAATATTTTCTGCTAGCTTTAGGCAGCATTCGAAACCTACTTTGACCAAAATAATCACAAGGTAACGGACTTGACAAAAAGTGAGGGACAAAAGATTTCTGGTAATTTCTTAAAGAAAATATCTTTTGTAATAATTGTTTTCATTAATATAGAACACTAACAGTCCATATTTAAAATAATTAAACTTTTTATATAAAAAAGTTAACTAAAAAAAAAAACACAGTTAAAAACATAAAACTTGGAATGGGACAGGTATTTTTGCTTAGAATCAAAAGATTTATAATCAAAACTTATTGATTTTTAAAATTTTTCTTGTTAGAAATGTTCAATATAATCTTATTTAGCTAATGCATAGCTCAAATCAGACTTTAAAAATTAATTTATGTTTGAATTTTCTTTTTTTTACTCTGGGGCAGCATATGTAAACGAAATTTGAAATGGCTCATACGTATAATTTTATCGGTATAAACCAATAATTAAACATGTGATTGTTTTCTTTTTCTAAAAAAATATATTAAAACGACTTGTGGATGTATATTTAAGAATAAAACATTACATACTAGATGAAATAATTTGTTTTAAGGTAATACAAAAAATATTTATGCATTAATAAATAAAAGAAATTTTATTTAAAAATACACTTTATGAAAACAAGTATTCGTTCTTATTTTCTTGCATTAAAGAAAAACAGAATATTTTTATTCCATACGCTATTTAAAATAAATGAAATTTATACTGTTTTACAGAGCGTTTTATTACATTAATATAATAAATTGAGTAAGTAACGCCTATAAAATGAGTACTTTGTAAATTGCAATTCTCTCTGGTTTATTTACAAACATTCAAGGAAACATTCTAGATTTATATGATAATCGTTAATTAAGTTAATACACAATTTTATTTTCTATGAAATTATTAACGAGGGCTGTACACGAATAAAATATTTTAAATGATGCTAAAGATTATAAAGGGATTTGTAATCCGTTCTTTTAAGCTAGTACTACTTTTATTTTTATATTTATGTTTTGTAAAAAGGTATTCATATAATGTGGCCCATATAAACTAATTATTAAACACCAAATGGTTTATTTCATCTGGAAAATATATAGAAATGCATTAATGATCTACAATTAATAATAAGATATTTTTTAGTAAATAAAATAATTTATGCAACGGTTTTTAATACATTTGTTTAAATAATACGTATACATAATCAATATAAATGGATCATTAAACATCAAACATTTCTTAATCTATACAACATAAAAAACAACCTGGGGGTTTTTAATGAAACATGAGACATTATTTTTCAACTGAAAGTGTTTATTTTAAACTTATACATAGAAATATTCTATAATGACAAATAAAACAAATCATAATATTTTAAAGATGCATATTTTGATAAATAAATGTTCTTTCTTTAATTTCTTTCATTAAAAAATAATTTCTTTATATGTACCATTTGTAATAAGTGAAATTTATGCTATGTTCAGAGCCTTTTATGAACCAAAACAAAAATAAATTGTACAAATAACACTTTAAAAATATGTACCATGCAAATTGTAATTTTATTTTGCTTATTTCCACACTTTCAAGGAAAAATTCAAGCATAAGAGAATAGTTTTGAATTAAGCCCTTATAGAATTTTATCTTCTTAAATGCGATTTTATTTACTACATAAAAAAAGATTGTTTTATGTTCTATAAAGAAACTTTATAAAATAATAATTAAAACAGATAAAAATTTAAAATATTTTCCATGCATTAAAGGATTTTGTTTTCTTTATATATACATTTTAAAATAAATTTTATTTAAATTTTATTGCAGAGTGTTTTATGACACAAAGCATAATAAATTGAAAAAATAACTTCTTAAAAATGAGTACTTAGCAAACTGTATTTTTCTTCTTCATTTCCAAATATTTTATTAAAACCTCTAGCATTACTAAATAAACTTGGATTAAGTCCACATAGAATTTTATTTTATGCAAAACATTAGCGAAGCTCATACATGAATGAAATATTTATAAAATAGCAAAAGATTATAAAAATCTTGCCATTGTAATCTCTTCTTATAAGAATTGTAGTGCTTTTAGTGTTGCATTTTTTTAAGAACACATATAATTGTATCGATATAATTGGCTCATTAAACATCACTTTGTTTATTTTACCTAAAAAAAATATAAAAACGACTTGTGAATCTATAGTTTAGAATTAAAATTGATTTACTAGGTTAAACAGTTTATTATAAATTTATACAAAACTATGTTCATATAATAATTATTGAAACAAATCACAATTTAAAATGCATATTCTCGAGAAACAATATTCTTTCTTTAATTTGTTGCACTAAAGAGAAATAATATATATATATATATATATTTATTTATTTATTTATTTATGAACATTTTTAAATAAATGAAATTTACATTTTTTTTAGAGACACAGAAGGTGAAGGTAATAAAATTGAAGAAATAACATCTCCAAAATAATTACTTTACAAATTGTAATTATCATTCCTTTATTTTTAAAGATTCAAAGAAAAATTATAGCATAAGAGAAAAATCGTGAAATAAGTCCATATAGAATATTTTTCTTCGAAAACATTAGCGAACACCGTTAGATGAATAAAATTATTTCAAAGATGAAAAAAGATTACAAAGAGCTAGTCAGTGTAATCCTTTCTTATAAAATAGTACTCTATTTTTAAAAAAAACATATATATATAAGTTGATAGACATAAACAGCTCATTAAAAATATTTTTTTAATGAAAAAATATACAAAAAGAGCTTCTGCATCTGTAATCAGAATGAGACTTTATTTGTTCTATAAGATTTACTTTTAATTTACAGAAAGAAGAAATTTTTTATGGTAATAAATAAAACCAATCTTATTTTAAACTAGTCTGATGTGGCAATCCCAAAACTATCTTCTATCTTATGCATTTTAATACATCCTGAAAATGCAGCATAGCAGTGCCACTGATTAGGTGGTTAAAACCAAAATCTTGTGAGCAACAACTTATGTCGACTTAAAACGGAATCTGAAGTTTGATGAAAATCCTTGCATTAATTTTTCTGACAGAGCTATTGCCAAATCTTAAAAATAAATCTTCATAACAGCACCCTCTATGTTGGGAGATATGCACCAAAAACTACTCAGGATCAATTTTTCTTTTATCAGGAGCTAATTGAATCAGAAGTTTCATGAAAATCCATGCATTAGTCCTTGAGATACATTTATTGCGAAATCGTGAAAAATACAGCATGTCACCGCCATCTATAGGGTGATTTACACCGAACACTAAACAATACAAATCTATATCAGGGACTAATTGAATCTAAAGTAAAAAAAAAAATTGTGCCTTAGTTCTTGAGGGAGAGATATTATGGAAATTGCAAATAATGCAGCATAGTAGAGCCACCTGCTGGGAGGTTACAAAAACCTAATCAGATCTACTTTAAATCAAGGTCTCACAGAATCTAAAGTTTTGTGAAATTCCGTGCGTTAGTTCTTGAGATAGAACTATGACGATAATCACAGATAATGCACCATGCCAGTGCCACTTGTTGAGTAATTTGCAACAAATCGTTAACAGCATCATGTTATATCAAAGGCTAACTAAATCTAAAGTTTTATAAAAATCTGCGTATTAGTTCTTGAGATATAGCTATTGTGGAAATTGTGAATAATGACACATAGCAGCGCCATTTGTTGAAAGGTATACACCAAAAACTAATAAGATGTAGTTTATATCAAGGTCTAACATAGACTAAAATTTTGTGAAATTCTGTGCTAGTGTTCTTGAGATAGAGCGCCCACAATTTTTTGTCCACATACAGAAAGACAGATTGACAGACACACAGACAGACGTTTTGTAAAATCATGTTTTTAGTATCTGAAACGTATAAATCCTTGGAAAATTGGATTTTGAAAATTTTCATATACTCTCTTCTCGTAAAGATAGAAGAAAGTTATAATCGTGAATTAAGATCACATAGAATTTTATTTTCTGGTAAACATTCTAACAGCTCTTTCAATAAACAAATGATACTTTCAAAATGAGTAATTTGCAAATTGCAATTATCTTTTGTTCATCTTGAAACATTCAAAGAAACATTCTAGCATAAGAAAAGAATTATGAAATAAGTCTATATAGATTTTTTTTTCTTCGAAAACTTTGACGAGCGTCGTTAGATGAATGAAATTATTTTAAAGAAGCAAAAGATTATAAAGAGTTAGTCAATGTAATCATTTCTTATAAATTAGTACTAATTTTATTTTTACATATCAATTTTTTTAAGCATATATATAATTTGATCGATATGAACAGCTCATTAAACATCAAACTTTTTAAATCAAAAAATATATCAAAAGGACTTGTACATCTGTAATTTAGAATGTAAATCTGTAATTTACTAGATAAAAAAAAGTACAAAAAAATATTTTAAATAAATAGAAAGAAGAAACTTTTTACAGGATGTGCCAGAAGTAATGAGACAAACTTTAAGGGTAGATAAGGGACATCACAAGGATTCAAAATTTCATGGCAACCCATGGTCGGAAGCGTTTTCCTGGTACTTAGGGGCGACACAAAACACAAGAAAGATTGGACACGAATAAGGGGAGAAAACATGTTTATTATTTTTAATACAGTAAAAAATTAAGAAAAAAGAACATTAAAGAGACAACGATCGTCAATAAATAGGTGTTCAAAATTACGATCCCGGGCCGTGATGCACGGAGCACATGTAGAAGCGCCTGAATGATCTTGTGATCTCGAAAATACTAAGAATGTCCCGAACTTCCCCAACAGCTACCACGATGCAGGTAACAAGTTCCACAGCACTCCCCAGCATTGTCTCAGTGTTTTTGCAGCACTAAGAATAATAAACTTGTTTTCTTTCCCTGTTCGTGTCCTTTCTTTTGTTTTGTGTCGTCACTACCGCGCCAGGAATACGTTGCCGACCATGGGTTTCTATGCAATTCTGAATCCTTGTGATGTCCCCTATCTACCCTAAAAGTTTGTCCCATTACTTCTGGGAAACCCTGTATAGTAATAAATAAAACCAATCTCATAAAAATATCCTAGTATGAAAACCAACATTCTATCTTTTATTTACTCAGATTTAAGAGGAGCAAAATATTCTCTTAACGTGCACAATTTGAAATAAATGAAATTTAAACTTTTCTGCAGATAACATAATTAAATCAAACAAATACACTTTAAATATAACTCCTTAGCAAATTGCATACATATTTTTTGTTGTTGTTTATTTCCAAACATTGTAAGAAAAATTCTAGGATAACAAAATAAACCTGAATTAAATTAATATGAAATTTTATTTTCTATGAAAAATATTCACGACGACTATACTTGAATATAATATTATCATAGTAACAAAATATTATAAATGAGCTTGGCATTGTAATCTTTACATATAAGAAAGTAAAACCTTTATTTTTACATTTGTGTTTTTTTTTT
The DNA here is from genome assembly GCA_964019185.1 of Maratus speculifer. Classification (NCBI taxonomy): domain Eukaryota; kingdom Metazoa; phylum Arthropoda; class Arachnida; order Araneae; family Salticidae; genus Maratus; species Maratus speculifer. Next base: position 147,101,651 of record OZ025302.1, on the reverse strand, counting down.
TTTTTTTAGTATATATATAATGATGTCTATATATACGGAATATTAAACATCAAATTGTTTATTTTCGCTGACAAATATATGAAAACAACTTGTGAATCCACATTTTAAAATGAAATTTCATTTACTTGATAACAGAGTTTGTTTAAAGTTTATACAAAGAAATGTTATACTACAATAAATAAAACACATCACGTTTTAAAAATGCATATTATAAAAACAAGTATTCTTTGTTTTATTTTCTTGTATTTAAGTAAAACAAAATATTTTCTATGTACGTACTATTTGAAATAAATGAAATTTGTACTTTATAAAGTATCTTTTATGAAACAAAACATATTGAATTTGAATAAAGAACATTTTAAAGATGTTTATTTTTAAAACTGTAATTTCAGTTTCGTTAATTTTCAAATATTCAAGCATAACATAATAATTGTGGATTACTCCATATAGAATTTAATTTTTTTATTGCGATTTTATTTACTACATAAAATAGTTTTTTTTTTTTAAATTATCAATGAAACTTTATAAAATAACAGCTAAAACAGATAAAATTTTAAAAATGTCTATTTTGAAAACAAGTATTCTTTCTTTATTTTCTTGCCTTAAAGGAAAAAATATTTTCTTTATATGGAACTTTTTAAAATAAATCAAATAAATACATTTTTGCACTGTATTTATGCCACAAAAGAAAATAAAATTGAACAAATAATACTTTAAAAACAAATACTTACTAACTGTGATTTTCTTTGCTTATTTTCAAAACTTCAAGGAAAAATTCTAGCATAACAGAATAATAATGAATTATGTAGATATAGATTTTTTTTTTTTTTGGGGGGGGGGACATTAACGAAGGCCTTTACACGAGTTAAGTTATTTCAAAGTAACAAAAGATTATAAAAAGAGTTTCATTGTAATCCTTTCTTATTAATACGTACTACTTTTATTTTTACAATTTGTGTTTATTTACAAAAAAGTATACATAAAACTTGTAGCAACATAAACGGATAATTAAGCATCATATTGTTTATTTTATCTGAAAAAGATATGAAAATGACTTGTGAATCTTAAGAATGAGATGATATTTACTAGATTAAAAAGCTTATTTTAAGTTTGTGCAAAGACATTTTATATAAAAATAAATAAAACAGATTACGTTTTAAAAATGCATATTTTTGAAAAACAATATTCTGTCTTTAATTTCTGGCATATAAGAAAAAGAAAATATTTTTTTATGAGTACCTTTCAAAATCGATGACATTTATAGTATTTTGCAGAGTATTTTGTGATATGGAAACACAAACAAATTGAAGAAATAACACTTTAAAAATGAGTGCTTTGCAAATTGTGATTTCCTTTCAAGTATTTCCAAACATTTGAGGAAAAAACTAACATTACAGAATAATCATGAATTAAGTAAATATAGATTTTTATTTTCTTCGAAAACATAAGTGAAGATCGTTACATTAGTAAAATCCTTTCGAAATTGCAAAATATTACAAAAAAACTTGTCATTGTAATTTGTTCTTATATGAAAATACAACTATTATTTTTACATTTGTGTTTTTTAAAAAAAGTATACATATAATTTTATCATTATAAACCGATCATTAAACTTCAGATTGTTTATTTTATCTGAAAAATATATAAAAACGACTTGTGAGTCTATAGTTGAGACAGAGATTTTATTTACTAGATTAAAGAGTTTATTTTAAGTATATACAAAGAAAACTTTTTATAATAATAAGTAAAAGAGATCACATTTTAAAAATACATATTTTCGAGAACCAATATGCTTTCTTTTGTTCCTTGCATTAAAGAAAAAACAATTACATATGAATTTGAAAATACATTTAATTTACAATCTTTTGCAAAGTGTTTCATAACATAAAAACTTTAACACGCACACTTTAAAAATGAGTATTTTTCAAATTGTAATTTTGTTTTAGTTATTTTCAAACATTCAATGAAAAATTCTAGCATAATATAATAATCGTGAAATAAGTCAATATAGAATTTTATTTTTTTGGAAAACGTTAGCGAAGGATGTTAGATGAATAAGAAGCAATGAAGCAATTTCAAAGAAGGAATGTATTATAAAGACCTTGTCATTAAAATGCTTACTTATAACTTAGTACTGCATTTTTTTAAAGCATATATATAATGCGATCGGTATAAACAGATGATTAAACATCAAATCATTTTTAATCAAACATGTATAAAAAGGACTTGTGCATCTTTAGTTCAAAATGAGACTTTATTTACTAAGTAAAATAGTTTATTTTAATGCTACAAAGATAGATCTTTATACTGCAATAAAGAAAGCAGATTTCAATTGAAAATTCATATGTAAGGACAGCAAAATATTTTCTTTATAAGAACAATTTGAAATAAATTAAGTTTTGCAGATTGTTATATATGACACAAAACATAAAGAAATTGAATAAATTACTCTTTAAAAATAAGTATTTGCAAATTGTAATTTGTTGTTGTTGTTTATTTCGAAATATGAAAAGAAAAATTCTACCATAACAGTAAAATCGTAAATTAAGTTAACATACAATTTTATTTTGCAAGAAAAATGTTAACGAAGGCCGTACATGAATAAAAGATTATCATAGTAGCAAAAGATTATAAAGAGATTGTCATTGTAATCCTTTCTTATGAGTAAGTAAAACTTTTATTTCTACATTTCTTTTAAGAATACATATAATTGGTCGATATAAACGGATCATTAAACATCAATTTGTTTATTTTATCAGAAATATATTTGAAAAGACTTATGGATCTACAGTTTAGAATGAAATTTCATTTGCAAGATAAAATAGTTTATTTTAAATGTATACCAAGAAACATTGTATAAAAAAAAGACATCTCATTTTAAAACTGAATATTCTGAAAACAAATATTGTTTCTCTTATTTTCTTCTATTTAAAATAAAACAAAATATTTTCTTTATGCGTACCTTTTAAAATAAATAAAATTTATATATATATATTTTTTTTTTTTTTTGCAGAATGTTTTACGGCTTAAAGCATAAGTAAATTAGACAAATAGCACTTCAAAAATATATACTTTGCAAATTTTAATTTTCTTTTATTTATTTTCAAACGTTCTTGAAAAAAATTCACATTATAACAGAATAATTGTGAATTAAGTCTCTGTGGAATTCAATTTTCTTGGAAAAAGTTTGCGAAAGACGTGCATGGATAAAATATTTTCAAAGTAGCACAAGATTATCAAGAGTTTGTCATTGTGATCCTTCCTCATAAATCAGAACTTTATTTCTATCTTTGTGTTTTTTATTTAAAGTATACATATAAAGGGGTCGGTATAAACGGATCATTAAACATTAAGTTGTTTATTTTATCTCAAGAAATATAAACGACTTGTGGATCTATAAATAAGTATGAGACTTTATTTACTAGATAAAAGAGTTTATTTTAAGGTTATACAAAGAAATTTATAAAATAATAAATAAAACAGATAAAATTAGTAAAATGCACATTTTGTAAATCAACATCTTCCTTTTATTTTCCTACTTTTAAGATAAACAAAATATGTTCTTTATATCTTCAAATTGAAAGAAATGAAATTTATACTTAATAATAGTGCAGATTGTTTAATAACCTAAAGCATAAAGACATTGAACAAATAACATTTAAAAAAATATTATTTTGCAAAGAGTAATTTTCTTTCTTTATTTTCAAACTTCCTAGGAAGGATTCTGGCTTAACATTAATTCTAGCATACCACCATAATCGTGAATTATGTTAATATACAAGGTCCGTATAGGAAAAAAATATTTTCTAAATAGCAAAAGATTATAAAGAGCTTGTCATTGTAATAATTTCTGACAAGTTAGTACTAGATAATTAGTTGAAACTGGTGTTATTATATTGAAATAAAAAAAATTTTTTAATAAGTATAAATCCAGATAATAAGTTGAAACTGCTGTTATTATATTGAAGTGATGCTTATTAATGAAGTTTTTTCACTTCAATATAATAACACCAGTTTCATCTTATTATCGGGATTTAGAAGTTTTTTCACTTCAATATAATAACACCAATTTCAAATTATTATCCGGATTTATGCTTATTAAAAAAGTTTTTTCACTTCAGTATAATAACACCAGTTTCAACTTATTATCTGGATTTATGTTTATTAAAAAAGTTTTTTCACTTTAATATAATAACACCAGTTTCATCTTATTATCTGGATTTATGCTTATTAAAGAAGTTTTCCACTTTAATATAATAACAACAGTTTCAACTTATAATCTGAAGTTAGTACTAGATTTATTTTTACATTTGTGATTTTCAAAAAAATATTCTAACTTTATCGATATTAACGGATTATTAAAATTCAAATCGTTTTATTATTTTTTTAAATATATGAAAACGGCTTGTTGATATATAGTTAAGAATTACACCTTACTTACAAAATGAATGATTTTATTATAAGGTATTACAAAGAACCTTTGTACATTAATAAATAAACAGATTTTACTTTAAAAATGCGTATTAGGAAATCAAATGTTCTTTCTTATTTCATTGCATTAACCCTGCTGTTCTGTTCGCATTTACTATACGTATGTAGTGTTCGGGTCAATGTGACCCGATTTAGAATATTACTTTTTCTAGTAGTAAATGAAAATAACTATTTTAGAAATAATTAAAAAAATTATTAAAATAAGCTTAAATATATATCAAATAATACAAAACACCAGTAAAATATCTTTAAAATATTTGAATACTTACTTTTATTTACAATTTGGACAAAAATAGCTTACCTGAAATTTGCAAGTGTGTTTTCTGCAATTGTAACATAATATATTAGTTTTGTTGTCATTGGTTGCTGGGCAGAACTTGCATCTTGCACGTTTAGTACACAATGAAGTGTTCTCATCTGATTCCGAGGGTACATTTGCACTTTTACTACACATTCGCTTCACAATTTTGACTGAATCTTCGCTTGTGGGAAGATGCTGTCTTACTTCAATGTGTGGAAAAATTAGAGATTTCCCCAATTCTTCTAAAAAGAGCCTTCGTTTGGTTAATTTATTTTCATTCCATTTACTGTTTATTGAAATCCACAGAATAAATGCATTGTAAGCAGGTGTATCAAGCATATTATAGAATACTATCATAGGCCAGCGATTTGTTTTTCTCTTACAAGTGTTTGTACTCAAAAGTTGATCAAGGCTATCCACCGCCCCTTTAGTTGCATTATAATCTAATATCATTTTTGGTTTTTTGTCAGGTCTGTCGCTAACTTCATTTTCATGATGGAAAGTGCTCATGGGATGTAGTTTACAACTGTTGTATCTTCTGTAAAATAAAATGATGAGCTGTGCACTTCTTTGTTTAGCATTTTCTCAGGAAGTTCGGGCTTATTTTTTCTAATGGTGCCAAGCATAGTCATTTTCCGTTTTAGAAGAAGTTTTTCCAAGTTATAGGATGCGAAAAAGTTATCACCTGTAACATTGTGCCCCGAATACCCATAAGTAAGGTCACTCACTACACGCATACCCTGACTTTTCTCTGGCTTTGATCCTTGATTTTTCCAGTATAAATTTGTGCATTCAGTACATACGAAGTTTTGCAATCACATAAAGTCCATATTTTTATGCCATATTTGGAGGGTTTACTAGGTATATATTGTTTGAAAGGGCATCGTCCATGAAATCCTACTAATTGTTCATCTGCAGTAACATTTTCACTTGGATCATACAATTTAGGTTGAATTTCTATCCACTTTTCCCAAATATCTCGAACAGCAGTTAATTTATCTACAGACCTTCTTTCTTGCCTGGTAGATTTATTGTCAAAACGAATAACTCTCGATATCATATGAAAGGTTTCGAGGGACATTGTAGCACGAAATATATTTCTGCCTGTTTCTTGATTCCACGAACTTTTTTGTTGATTCTCCATATGATTTGTACACACCAGCTAATAATAATAATCCGATGTATGCTTGAAAAGTTTCAGTACTAATATCTTTCCACTCTTTTTCATACACTTTTCTTCCTTCTATATTAGTCATTTTTATGATTTCGTTCTCGATTGTAGAATTGAATACCGTCGCAAATTCGCTTTTTTTGTCAGTTATCCTTGTCGTTGCATATCTTGTGACACCTGGAGTAGTTTTTATTATATTAGCAGACGTTAATCGACCAGAATGAAGAAAGCCATTCAATTTCCATACTATTTCACGATTCTTAGACTGAATACTCTGTATATTGTGCGTCTTTTGAATATCAATATCAAAATCGTTGTCAGAACTTTCACTTTCAATTTCCTCACTTGTATGATTTTCATACTCAGACGCATTTTCCTCTTCTCTGTCAGAGGCTTTCATTAATTTAGCAATATCAGCGTCGCTCAAATTTCTACGATTCGCCATTTTTTAACTAATACTCAGAGATACAACTGTTCTTCAGATTATTAGAAATTGAAATACAGCAAGAAAAAAGAAACGCTACTAACAAGTGCACTTTTTTCCTTCGGCCAATGATATCAACAGTTGACTTTGCTCTCCTGTCACGTGATCTAACACCTGTGCCAACGAGACAGATTTCGAAATAGATACGTTGCAGAAATTATTTTTATTGAATGATTCCAAACAAAATTAAAAGTGCATGATAAAATTATTTTTTAACTCGGGTCAATATGACCCGAACAGTACATTAGGACTAAGTTAAAAACTATCTCTTGGAAATATAAATAAACGTAAATACTTCTAGGGATATATAGTTATATTACTAATAAACAAAGTCAAAAAGTTTCATGGAAATATCTCTGCGCTAATTTTTTTTATAAGTGGACAATAAAATTTTCGGGTCAAATAGACCCGAACAGAACAGCAGGGTTAAAAAAAAACACAATATACTCCTTCTATACATCGTTTGAAATAAATGAAATTTATACTGTGTTGAAGACCGTTTTAGTATATAAATGATTATGAAATGGAACAAACAACATTTAAAAAATTATTACTTTCCAAATTGTAATTGTCTTTGTTTATTTTCCAACATTCAAGGAAAAAGCCTAGCATAAAAGAATAATCGTTAGTTAAATAAATGTAGAATTTTAGTTTCTTGGAAAACATTACCAAAGGTCGGTATATGAATGAATTATTCCAAAATAGCAAAAGATTAGAGATCTTGTCATTCTATTTCTTTCTTGTAATTAAGTACAACTTTTATTTCTTCATTTGGTTTTTAGAATCGTATATACCGTAATTGACCTGTGAATCAAGAAATGTATCCATAGAAGAAATTAAAACTGGAATCTTACTGAATACAGTTATTTCTGCATCCTGCCATATTGACTTTATTTCACTCCTTGCACTTTTTTATAGAAAAGCGATAGTGACATTGTTTAAATACTACTTAGAAATCCTCATTACAGCTACTGCTTTTTATGTAACGGTAATAGCAAAAAATCATTTAATGGATACAAATTTGCACAATAAATACAAAAATCTGTAAGGTAAACAAATTCTTAGAATTTTTTTTTTCTTTTAGAAAAATGGTAAACCTAGAACTTTTTATCTAACTGCAACCCAAGTAACATATAAAATTTTAGTAAGATTAGTACAATTTTACTAGGTTTATTTGTAAAACTACAGATTTCTATAGACTGTCTCTCTCTCATTTTTAGGTGCGTTCGTAATTATGTAAATACGTAGCACCTATTGTTGTCGCTCAGTCCGTCCGTCTGTCTGTCCGTCTGTCTGTCCGTCTGTCCGTCTGTCTGTCCGTCCGTCTGTCCGCATATAACAACGCAAAAACTACCCAACCGAATCGTTTGAAATTTAAAACACATAATTATAACATAATTTTGTCGAGTCATTTCAAATTTTATGAAAATCGGATGGATAGATCAATTACAGGGACATTCAAAAGGTTTCCGTTACATTACGGTCAATAGGGAAAAAAGTTTTAAATGCATTTTAATCGTTTGAAATTTAAAACATATAATTATTGCGTAATTTTGTCGAGTCATTTCAAATGTTATGAAAATCGGATGCATAGATCAATTACAGGGACAATCAAAAGGAATCCGTTACATTACGGTCAATAGGGAAAAAGTTTCAAATGCATTTTAATGATGTTACATCTATTCGAACATAATAGAATTTGCATGAATCTATGAAATATATACTAAAATATGCATTCTGTACAATCTGTGATGCAAAGAATTTTTATTATTAAATTACAGGACCACACAAAAGTATTCCACTATATAATGCTATACGGGGAAACATTGTTTGGTACGTGTTTAAATTATATTCAACTATTTCACATTTTATGAATAAGATATACGTTGCTGAGGTGTAATAAAAATTACTTCCTGCATATTTACAGAAACGTAAAGATTTCGACTACTATACTGTATCCGGAGTACGCTCTACTATATCAGCAAGATCTCAATATTTTTAAAACTTCGTTATCGTAAGAACGCACCTCATTTGCTACGTTCACGTGCAATTTCCAACTTGTTTCTTTTTTTGTACAGTGTACATACAACATTTTAGCAAGAATACAGATTTCTGCAACCTTACACTTGTAGTATTTGTAGACTTATTTTTTTATCTAAACAACGTAGACGTTTCCAAGTATTTCATTCGCAAGTGACGTCACCATATCACCATATCCTAAGTCAATAATAATAATAAAAAAAGAAAAAAAAAGACTTTTTTTTTTGCCCGACGTAGCATTTGTTTCGATTTTCTTTTCTGAAATTCATTTGATCTTTCATTCTCTTGCATGTCAGATTTACGGTGCGTGTTATATACGAGTTACAAAAAATCACTATTTTTCTTCCTAATATACTGGGTGCGCGTTATACACGCATGCGTGGTATATACGAGTAAACACGGTAAATAATATCGTCGATCTAAACGGCACATTAATTATCAAGTTGTTTAGTTTATCTGAAAATATATAAAAATGATTTTTGGATATTTAACTAAGAATGAGATTTTTATTTACTAGTTAAAACACTTTATCACTTTCTTCTATCTTCAATAGAAGAAAGTATTGTAATCATATAAAATTTTTTTGACTTCCGGTTTTCGATGAATTTATACGTTTTAGAGGTCAGGGATTCCAAAACACATGTTTTTACAAAATGTCTCTCCGTCCGTGTGTCATTCCGTATGTCGCCATTCTACCATCAAAAAGTGTATGAAGGTATGCATAGAATTGAACCAATTTTTTGTGAATATTTTTGTTTGTGATAAGCAGGTCCACCTTCATTTTTGAAATATTCCGCCGGAAGGGAGCGCTGCAATAGCAATTTTTGTGCCATTTTCAATATTGTACCGGCTAAAAGTGTATGAAGTTATATCCATCGAACTGAAAAAAATTTATTGTGTAAGTACATAGCTATCGCCAGTTCGGTCCTAACTGAATTTGAAAAAAAAAAAAATCCGCCGGAAGGGGACGCTGAAATAGCGATTGTTGTGCCACTTTAAATATTGTACCACCTAAAAGTGTATGAAGTTATGCATAGAAGTGAACCAAATTTTTTGTGTTTGGTTATGACTAGTAGTTTCGCCCTAAATTAAAAAAAACCGCCGGAAGGGGGCGCGATATATAATCCCGATGAATGTGCCATTTTCATTAGTTTACCGTCAAAAGTGAATGGAGTCAAGCACAGAAAATGAACTAAAATTTTTGCATGATTATTTTTGGGTATGGCATGTGGGTCCTCCCTGAATTAAAAAATATATATATATATATATGCTTATCATTCTATTGTCCATAGGCTCGTGCAGAAATGAAAACTTGTTTTTATTCCGATTAACTGACTAAATCAGAAATTTAAGATGAAAATTAAAATTGGTCTAGTATTGAAATAAAATTATTAAATTAACTATTGCGTAACTATTGCATAACTATTTTTTAAAATATTAAAATGTACGCCGTCATTGTTATCCTTTTTTTTATAAGTAAGTATGAAATTTATTTCTAGATTTGTGTTTTTTATTTTAGTATTAGCAGCCCCACCGGTGTTTTCTGGTCTTTTCTGGCCTTTAATAATATTCTTAAATTAACCTGAAATTTCTATTCTAGTCCATTTTTAGAGGAGGGGGGGGAGATCAGAATGTGCAGTTTTTAGGGCCGACTCTTGATCAGTTGGAATGCTGTGAACTATCAAAGTTAATGTTTTTAATTAATTTTTTTGGTCACACTTTAAAATATTTTACTTAAAATTTATTTATGAATTCAATTAAAATTTAATTATATTTTCAACATTTTAAATTTTTATTCATAATCTTTAGGCGAAAAAGTAATTATAAGTATATCAAGTTTTAAAAAAATCATCTATTTAATAGGTAAAAGAGTTCATTTTGTGTTTATACAAAGAAACTTGCTATAACAATATATAAAACAGATCATATTTTAAAAAATGCGCGTTTTTGATAAGAAATATTCTTTTTTTTTTAATTTCTTACATTATGTAAAACAAAATATTTTTTTTTTATTTATGCCTACATAATATATATATATATCTATATCTATATTTATATTTTTTTTAGAACATTTTATGACATAAAAAGTAATGAAATAAGATAAATAACACTTTAAAAATAAGTACTTTATTAATAGCATTTTTTTTTTTTTTTTTTTTTTTTTTTTTTTTTTTTGTTAATTTTCAAACATTTAATGAAAAACTCTAGCATAACAGAATAATCGTCAATTAAGACGATATAGAATTTTATTTTCCCTGAAAACATTAGTGAAGATCGTACATGAATGAAATATTTTCAAAATAAGAAAAGATTATAAAGAATTTCTAATTGTAATCTTTTCTTATAAGTTGGTACAACTTTCTTTTTTTTTTTTTTTTTTTTTTTTTTTTTTACATTTGTTTGTGTGCTTTTTAATCCTTCATTGCACGATTTATTCTATTGTTAAGAAAAAAATGTTTGAAATCTATATTCCGGTCTAATAATGCATAAAATAATAATAAAAAAATTAAATTTCAAATTTTCATCTAAAATTTTATATTTTATGGCGTGTACCTTGTATACACAATTGGGGTTTTTAATACAGTATTGTTACATTTTGCAATTAAATGGGCTTTAATTAATTAATTTTATCTGCTTAACACTCTGCAATTTGCTTTATAATAATATTTTTAAGTACTCAGTAAAAACGATAAAGGTAAATTTGGGCTTAAGAGCACACACTAGTCACGCAGTAAAAGTCGAGCGCTAATGTAAAGTCTATGGGGACGTTCTTTTCGAATATCTCGCTGAAATTTTAATATTTGTACATGATTTTTTTGAACAAGATAGCTGAGGACGATCCACAACCGGCCTAGCTTTTACTTTTTCAGTTTTCGTTTTAGATTTTCTTTAAACAATTACTTAAACTTTCGGAACCGGTTTAAACCGGTTCTGAAATTGGAACTATCGTAATATAAAAATATATAAGCAAAATCAAAAAAGTAAAAACTAGGCCGGTTGTGGTTCGCCCTCAGCTATCTTGTGCAAAAAAATCATGCAAAAATATTAAAATTTGAGCGAGATATTTGAAAAGAACGCCCCCATAGATTTTACATTAGCGCTCGGCTTTTACCGCGTGACTAGTGTGCGCTCTTAATAGCTTGATAGATGTTTTTTCTTTCTGAAAGATAAATTCTAAGTTTTTGTCAAATGCAGCAATCTGACATGGACAAAATAAATGTTATTCCATTCTTTGGATTGTTCGTGTGAAAACACTCTTCACGAAGACTCCCTGACTCCCTGGCGCCAGCAGCCGATGTTTTTCAGAACATTCTTTTTTTATTTTTTTTTCTTTCTTGTGCAAACTAAAAGCTGATTGGTTATTTTACGATCTTTTTTATTAATGTTCTTTTTGTATCTTTCAGATTTTGATGTAGTCAAATTAAGAATAATGATCAAGAAACATGTAATATCTGCGCGCGTGTGTAAATAATCAACTTTTCTTTTTTGTGTGTTTACGTTTTGTCTCTTATTTTTGCTGTGGATTTTCTGTCTTTGAAGACGGCCAAGAATTAAGATTCTGACCACCGTACATCCCTCAAGAACCCTCAAGAAAGGTAGGAATATTTTATATTATTATTTTAAGAATATTTTTCTACTGAAATATCGCATTTGAATTTAAGAGTTCGTGATCAGTTACAGCGATAATATTGGTCAAATTCATGACACATAATGAGAATTACTGCGTTTTTAAGTATGTGCCATATATGACCCACTGTGCAGTGAAGGGTTAAGCATACATATAATGGGATAGATATAAACGTATGATTAAACAACAAATTATATTTTGATTAAAAATATATAAAAACGACTTGTGCATTTGTAGTTCTTAATAAAATTTTATTTACTAGATTATAAAATTTATTTTACGTTTATAGAAAGAAGAGATTTTATATAGTAATAAATAACAGATCTCTTTTAAAAATTCATGTTATGAAAACAAGCATTCTTTCTTTTATTTTGTCGTATTGAAGAACATTAAAATACCGGGTATCCCGAAAATGACTGATGGATTTAAAAAAAAAAAAAAAAAAAAAAAAAAAAAAAAAAAAATTCAGGAGGGTTATGTATAATGTCGCGTTTTTTTTTACCGTAATTTTTTATTTAAGTTCGAATTTCAAACAATAGGTGGCGCTGACGGCGATCGACGGTCGACGCTTCACTCAGCACTGATGACCTGGTCTTCAATCGCTGTCAGCGCGCCTATTGTTTGAAATTCGAACTAAAATAAAAAATTACGGTTAAAAAAAAAAAAAAACCCAGACAATATACATAACCCTCCTGCAAAAATTTTTTTAATAGCTGTCACCGTTTGCGCGTTATTGAATTTTAAAATCCATCAGTCATTTTTGGGATACCCGGTATATTCTTTACGGGTACAATTCGAGATAAATGAAATTTTAAATTTTTTACAGGCTGTATTATGACACAAAACATAATCAAATCTAACAAATAATAGTTTACAAATAAATATTTTGCAAATTGTAACTTTATTTTCTTTTTTCTAAACATTCAAAGGAAAATTTTAGCATAACAGAATAATCGTGTGTTATGTCCATGTATGTTTTAATTTTCTAAGAAACCATTAGTAAAGTTCTTTCATAAATGAAATATTTTTGTACTAATAAATGTAGTATAGAACTTGTCATTATAATTCTTTTTTATATGTAATTACTGCTTTTATTTTTCCATTTGCGTATTTAAAAAAATACATATAATTGTGGCCGATATAAGTAAATCATTAAACATCAAGTTGTTTAATTTATCTGATGTATAAATACAACTTGTGTACCTATAGTTAAGAATAAAATTTTAGTTACTAGATAAAAGAGTTAATTTTAAGTTTATAGAAAGAAACATGCTGTAATAATAAATAGAATAGATCACATATTTAAAATGCATATTTTTGAGAACAAATATTCTTTTTTTATAATTTCTTCCATTAAAATAAAAAAAAAGTATGTATGTTTCTTTTAAAATAAATAAAATTCATAGTTTTTTGCAGATTACACCTAATGATTCACAACCTAATGATTCACAACCTAATGAAGTTAGCTGAGTAATCCTTTAAAAGTATGTACTTAGGAAATTGTAATTTTCTTTCGTTTATTTTCAAACATTCATAGAAAACTTCAAGTAGAACAGAATAAACGTAAATTAAATCCGTATAGAATTTTTTTTCTTGGAAAACTGTGAAGATCGTGCATAAATAAAATATTTTTGAAGTAACAAAAACTTGTCATAGTGATCCTTTCTTATATGAAAATACTGGATTAATTTCTATTTTTATGGGTTTTTTTAAGTATACACATAAAGTGGTCAATATAAACATCAGTTTGTCTATTATATTTGAAAAATATTTAAAAAAACATTGTGAACCTATAGTTAAAAATAAGGTTTTATTAACTATACAGGAGTTTATTTTTAGGTTTTGCTAAGAAACTTTAAAAAATATTAATTAAAATAGATAAAATTTTAAAAAAAGCATATTTTAAACAGAAATAATTCTCTTTTGCACTAAACAAAAACAAAATATATTAAATTATATGTACCATTTGAAAAAAATAAATATAAATTTTTTGCAGAGCATTTTATGACAAAGCAAAATAAAACGGAAAAAATAACACTTTAAAAATGAGTATTTTGCAAACTGTAGTTTTATATGTTTTTTTTTTTTTTTTTAAACATTTAAAGAAAAACTATCATAATAGAATAAGCGTGAATTAAGTCAATATAAAATTTGTTTTACTGGAAAACATTAGAAGAGTTCGTACTTGAATAAAATAATTTGAAAGTTCCAAAAGATTATAAAGAGCGCTTGTCATTATAATCCTTTTTTAAAAATAAGTACTATTTTGTTTTTTACATTTGTGTTTTTTTTTTTAAATATTTGTATTTTTTGAAGTCTATAAAGAATGTGGTCGATATAAACGGATCACTAAACATCAAGTTGTTTATTTTATCTGAAAAATGTATAAAAAAGACTGGTTTATCTATAGTTAAAAATAAGATTTTATTTACTATATAAAAGAGTTTGTTTCAAGATTATACAAAGAAACTTTGTAAAATAATAAATAAAACATGCAAAATTCAAAAAATGCACACAGAATGCCCATAATTAAACGGCACAACTTTAGATTTATCTATTAACAAAACTGTTGTTCGTAAAGTTGCGAGATTTTGAGAAAGGCATAATGAAGGAATAGAAATTTGTTTAAACACAATAAAAAAAATAATAATAGTTAAAACTTTCACCACCAGAGGGCAATTTATAATTAACTACATAGTTAGTATTACGATACTTTAAATATTTTATTTACAGGATTTCCATAATAAAAAGAGCCATAACTTCTTCAGTCCTGATATCGTCTCAAGGCGATACAAAATAACACCCTTTAAATTAATTTAAATTCTACTAAAATTGTTAAAATTACATTTAGACTTTTGTATTAAATGCGTGCCTATCATTAGAAATGATATATAGACTGATACATCTTTGGAGATGTTGTATAATTTATTTAAACCGGTTTTTGTTGTCCTTCGTAATAATTATTTCAGGACTGAGGAGGTTATGCGACCCTGTTTTAAAATTGCTACTCACGAACATATTTATCAGAATGTTTTGAAACTTTTTAGAGGTCATAATAAAATTATGTGAATTTGTTTCTGCGAAATAAATAAATAAATAAATAAATAATAGGAGATCATTTATTGTATTGAATTTCACATATATACATAATTATATATTTATAGTTTAATGAATATTGTTTTAATCGAACATGTTTCTCATGACTGCTATTATTTCCATACACAATCTAGTATTATAAATAAAATATTCAACAGTTAACCACAGTGTTATCTGGGAAATGATAGAAACATTTCACGAAATACTGTCTTAAGAATCAAGTTTAGTTAATATAAAAAAAAAAGATCTAAGCCATTTTAATGCACAATGTGTAATAAATTAAAAATAGTTCTTTTGCGACAAGCTTTTGATCTATTTATTTATTTATTATAAAACAAATGTCGATCCCTTCATTGTAACCTTCACAAAATTTCACAACATTATGAACAAGATATTTCTCTGTAGACAACTTTAAAGTGGGGTCTATCAATTTTGGACACTTCTTATTTTGATATGAAACATTTTTTCTTTCTTTTTTTTTTCAATTATGAAAAACAAAATATGTTCTTTATATGTATAATTTAAAATAAATAAAATTCATGCTTTTGGACAGATTATTTTTTTAACATAAAATCCAGCAATTTTGGATAAATAATACTTTAAAATTTTTTACGTTTCTAGGAATGTGTTATTATCTTTGTTTATTTGCAAACATTAAAAAAAATCTAGAATAACATTTGCTCTAGCATAACAGAATAATCGTGAACTAAGTCGTATGTTTTAAATATCTTGGAAAATATTTGCAAAAGTCGATCATGTAAAAGATGTTTTCAAAATAGAAAAAGAATATGCTGAGCTTGTCATTGTAATCAGCATTCTCTTGCATTTATGTAAAACAAAATATGTTCTTTACATGTACAATAAAGTTTATCCTTTTCGACAGATTATTTTGTGACATAAAATACAGCAATTTTCAGCAAATAACACTATGAAAATTATTACTTTGCAATTATAATTATCTTTGTTTATTTGCAAACATTCAGAGAAGAATTCTAGAATAACATTAAATTTAGCAAAATAATCATGAATTAAGTCGTATAATTTTAGTTTCTTGGAAAATATTAGCAAAAGTTCATCATGTATAACATGTTTTCAAAATAGGAAAAAAAATATGCAGAGCTTGTCATTGTTATCTGTTCTATTAAGATACTACTACTTTTATTTTTGCATTTATGTTTTTATAAATAGTGTAGCTATAATGTGAGTAATATGAATGGATCATTATATATCAAGCTGTTTCTTTTAACCGAAATACATATAAAAACATCCTGTGGATCTATATTTAAGAATGAGACTTTATTAACAAGATGAAAAGATTTATTTTTTTGTTGTGCAAATAATTTTTGTAATAATAATTAAAAGAGCATATTATATTTTTTAAATGCATACTTTGAAAAATAAATTTTAAGATTGAAGTTTTTAAAAAGAGATTTTATTTTTAAAAACTTTCAAATGCTACAATCGATATTTTTCAAAAATTAATTTAAAAAAAATTAAATACTTTTTTGGGAAAAATTAGGAATGTAACACACAGTTTTTTTAAACAAAAAATTAATTTGCGAAAGCTTCAGATATGCTAAAATTACTGAAAAGAATGTTTGAGTTATATTTAAAAAATTAATCACATTGTTTTCCAGTGATTAAAAATGAGTTTAACATTAGTGTTCCAAAATTTAAACTTGCTCAGTTCCAGAACTATTGAGTCAATAGAATATTTGTTTCTTATCTCACGATAAACTTTACAGAAAAAACCAAGAAATTTGCACAACTAGGCGTTAAAATCGCAAAATTTAACGCTTGCTGCAATTTCTCTATGTTGACATACATTTTACAATTAAAAATCTTTGATTATAATTCTTGTAACTAGTGTGGCAAATATTACAATAACTTTATTAAAATAAAAATATTTTTACAGGCTGAGAAAAAAAACCTGCACGAAAGAAAATCAACCAAGTCTACCTTTAATTATTACAAATATAAAATATATTAATATTCATAAATGTATTTTAATTTTTACGCACACTTCTATATTTCATTAATTTGATTCATCGAACAATATATTTCGTTCATTTTTTTTAAATCTCATAACTAAATATTCAACAAAATTATTTATTGGATGACATTACGTCTTTACTATTTCTAGAAAATACCTAATATTTAATAATTACAATGCATGATTTGTTTTGATTCTGTAATGACTTTAAAAACAGAATTATTCATATTTTTCAAAAGGATATCACAAATCTTTCGATATTTTCATCTTTTAAATATTTTTTTCATAATCCATGCATTTATAATATGTTATTTTAATATTTTCAATGCTGAAATAAATCTCCGTCTTTTAATCTTACAGTAATGCTCGAATAGGGAATTTGAAGATTTTAAGTAAGATAATTCAGTATAAATATTGAGTATATTTCAATCCAAGCCCTTTATTATTTTATCTTTAATTAGAAAATAAGATGCAGTGCTGCATGTTGCCTTTGAGAAATTTTAATAAAAAAGAGAAATGAATGGATTTAGGAGTACAACATTTATTTGAGAAATACAATTCAACTATTTATTTACTTATTCTTATTATTTTTGTCCTATGCCTTATTAAAAATCATCTTTCGTGGCTTAAAATCAACATGTAAATTAATTTTTAAGGTTTATATCATCCGCTTCATACAAGAAATTTTGTTTGTTACCTCTATATTTAAATTTTGAGTTTAAAATATAGAATTTCAAGCAGGGTGAGGTGACCTGAAGTAATTCTAGCAGGCAAAACGATCCACATGCCAAATTTTCTGGCAGACATGTCGCGACAACTAACACATTAACTAAGGTGGTTTGGTGTAATAACGCCAGGCGGGGTAATAACGCCAAGTGCTAATATTTTGCATAATTATGAAATAATCTGGTTAATGACACCCATGCGCTCTGCGCAGAAGGGTTTTTAGTCATATAAATCGCAAAAACAGCTTCAAGTTAATTTGTTTCATTTTTAGGTCTTATTGTTTTTACAAGCAATTAAAATTGACGGTTGATCTAAAATTTGCGAGATACGTTTTGTGATTGCGTAATGGATTTTCAAAATGTTGTTGAAGATCTTGGATATCTTCTCGAAATAATTTGTAATTTAAAATGTACAACGCAATAACTATAACGGGGTAATAACGCCAATCCTTGGCATTAACACCTCGGTTGATTCCCTACAGTAGCCGAGCTACATCCTAAATACTGATTCAAATAAACACAGTTAAAACTGTGCAATGTTTCTAATAATTCTATTTAAGCGGTCCTTTTTAAGCAAAAAGAAGCTCACGGTCTGATATTCTTTTGCTTCATCCTCCTCCCACACACACACACCACACCTTTATTTTTCTTACACTTTCACAAAAAATTGAACATTTTCAATAGCTTAGAATGCAATTTGTCAATTTCTAAGTTTGTAAAGTTTGTATTTTCAGAATTCGGCAATCTACATGCAATTATTCCATTTTATTTCATAGTTTTGTTTGCATGGCGTTCTCACCCATATAGGTAGGTAATAACGCCAAATAGCATTGGTCAAGAAATCACGCCATTACATTTTATGAATACATATCTGTTAAATTATTTTTTTATAGATAGTCAATGTGTTGCTGTATGAAATCATATATTTGTTTAAAAAATACAAACTAAAACTGAGCCGTGAAAATTGGTAGAATCTTAACGTGGCGTCATTACCCCAGGATAACCTTAGTTTGACCAAATTAAGTAGAGCGATGGTAGTATTTAAGCGATTGCAATATTACGTGTCGGAAAAGAATTCTTTGAAAAAAAATGGGTTTTATAATTTGTATTATACGATAAGCACTAAATTTCATAATTATTTAGATACAAAGTCTTTCATGTATAGAAGTATGATTTGATTTATTTAATAGAGTATATTTTTTAAAGGTATTTCATTGCTAAATTTGTTATGTTTCTCAACGTCATCGAGTTATCTATTTATATACAAAAGATAAAAATGGAAATTTCGGACTGGCCGATTACTACTTGAATTCTACTGAAGGGATTTCAATGAAACTTGCACCGTTAAATAGGTATTATGCCAAAGAAGGTTTTCGTACATAGTACACCATTCAACGTAGATTAGTCATAGAATTATTCTGTAAAATCCTGTAATTTTAGACAAAGGATTACTATTTTGGTGAGGTAAATATTTGGCGACCGTTAATGTTTTTAAAAGGGTTGAAATAACTATACATCTCTAAAATGTTTTTACAATTTTTATTTAAAAACTAGTACAGAACCCCTGTCAAAAATGACGGAATTTTGACCTGCATTTTATTTTCGTAAGACTTCGTACAAACAAACAGAATGAAGATTTTATTATTAAAGAATTTGTATTGTAGAAAAGCATATTTTAAAAATAGCAATACAAATGATTTTTTTTTTTTTTTTTTTTAACTTGATATTAAATTTCTGAAATAGTTCAACAATTGGGCAAAACATACAGCAGTATTTATCACAACAATGAAAATAATTAGCAAAGTAAAACACATTTTCTGAAAATTTCACTAAACATTAAAATTAAATAATGATTTTTTTAAATTTTAAAATGCATTATTTTACAAAAAGCAATGATTCCTCAGTGATTTTAGCCAAATATATAGGAAAGATATGAAATAGATTCCTAGATAATCGATTAATAAAGCTTTATACTTTATTTTTAAATATGGGTTTGGCTCATCTAGTAGCAGTTAATATAAACAAACAACAACATAAAAAAACTTTTTGGAAAATTTGTATTTATTTATAGAAAATATCGAACTAAGATGCATTGATTTAGATCAAAATCGGTTTTAAAAAACTCTATGTGACTTTAAAAATTCATTTATTAATGAAAACCAAAATCGTTATTATTATTTCCTTCGTAAAATTTTAATTTTATTACGCCAATTTACAAAAGCTTAGCTTATATCCACTTGAAATGTGCTTACATTGTAAACGAAATTTACATTTCTTATGAAATGTAATTTAAATATAAGTAATATACAGTCATGTATAACTTATACTAATTACAACAAAACAGATTTTTTTTTCTTTTTTTTTTCTTTTAGCATAGTAATTTTTGAATATAATAACTTTGAAAAGTAAGAAAAATTATACTTTAATAGAATGTGGAAAAATAATTTTCAATCTCATTAATGCAGTTATTATAATATATCATATATCCATTACACCTTGAGGGAAAAAATATTTTCTTTATAATAGAAAGCAAAATTTGAAAAATTAAGTTGATAAATGTTGACATCTTAAAAAAATAATAATAATAATAAAACGGAATTTAAATTATATTTAAGAAATCATATGAAAATTATTCTATTTATTTATAGCTTGGTATTTTAAAATTATACAGGGGAAACGTTCAAGAGAAATCTCTTACACATTATTACATCTTGCAATTTTTATTTAATACTATTAGTATTATTATTTTACTATAAATCTAATGGAAAAAATTATTCATTTGCATTGATGCTGACAGATAGCAGCACAATAAAAGCTGAATCCGTCCACAGTGCATAAATCCATGAAAAAACCATTGACTTGAAAAACCATTGAGTTTTTTTTTTAATGTTGTAAACTTACTGCCTATAATAAATGTAAACGAAAGAGAAAAATATAATTTAAAATGTATTTAAATGTTTTAATATGATTTTACAAATACTTTAAAATCATAATTAGACATTTTTATTGTTATTATTATTTTAATGAATCACTAAGAATCATTCATTTCTTTTTTGTGAAACCGTCGATTGTTTATTTTGTTTATAATAGCGTACGTTTAAATTGAAACTTAATGTATTGTAATTGGATATGATATACATGTTTTATAAGGAAATTTGCCCGACAAACATTATTTCAAGCAGAAGAAATTATCATTTAGCTGTCATATGTTAACATATGTTTTCCATTAGGCCTAACATGGCATTTAGCTTCTGTGGATTACTACACCAGAATGAATGGTACGCATTGGAAGCGTTCTACACACTTCTCTCCAAACGCATTTCATTATAAGTAGATAATAATAATTTTAAATAATAATTTAAAAAGGAAGAAAAAAAGAAAATAGTTTTGATAAGTAAAAATAGTACAAAACGAAAATATTTAAACATGAGAAGAATACTTTTAATGTTTATAAATGATTAAATGCGAAATATCGCAACTAATACAAGATTTGGCGATTTATTGATTGCGTCAGGTTAAAAAAAAATGAATCTGTAAAGCTGATTACACGACATTTTTTCCTATTATTTTCTTGTGTTTATTATCTTATTATTCAATCATGTGACACAAGAAATTATAGCAGAAGTAATTTTAAAAATGACTGCACTTGTGAGTTACATATTAGTGTATCTTTCCGGTTTTTCTTTTACTTTCGTCGCCAAATTATATGATTTTAAGTCAAAAATACATTTATGAGATCGCGTATAATATTTGCTATGGTTTTTTCAAGTGTGCAAAACCATGTTTGAAGTACTTTTTTATATTCGTCTGTAAATTATACAGATAAGATGAGTTAACATTACAAAAAATGGAGTCAAATGTAAACATTTTAGTTTAAATGGCTGTTGCACATATGTATTGTAACTAATGTTACTCTTTTAAAAAGTATCTCACCATATTTTATTATTCTTTGTTGCTTCCAAACATGTCATTTTTATAGATTTGAAGACAAAGAATTGTCCATTTCTTTTTTTCTTTTTTTAACAAACATTATCCATAATTATATATTTTTTAAACATATCTCCAATTACAAGAATTCAAACATATTCACTCTTTCAAAAGTTCAGAGTTGAAGATTATTTTCTCGGAAACGATATATTAAGTTATTATTGATGAATTGAAATGATTATATTATTAAGACAACAAATACCAGGATCATGGAAAAACTTTCTGTTTATTTTATTTAAAAAAGAAATTAGAAAAAGAAAGAAATTAATGGAACTTAGAATTATTCATATGGAGATTTATGCAATTGCGAATTATTGCAAGAACTTCTAATGGTGAAATAAATTTTTTGCCTCATTATATTTTAGTATAACTGCATGTGCACGCCATTGGAATCACTTTGGGCCACGTTCTACTATATGATTGTCAATTATAATTTTTCAGGGTTTTTTTTTAGCATATAAGCAAAAATATTATAATATGCAACATTTGGCAATTATAAAAATGTTTAATAACACTTGAATTAATTTGAGATTAATTGTTTTTGTCAAAAATTATTGTTAATTTAAAATTATCGATAAAACAACAGGTAAGCAATCAAAGAAATCGATTAATATCTAAAATTAAAATTAACAGCAATAAAAAAATATAGCCGGCCAATGAAGACTTTCCGTTAAATACATATAATGCTCTCTAAATAATAAATAAACTCAACGCATCGATACTTACCTTCCGTTATATAAAACATTGACTTGGATCTCAGAATATCCGTGTGATTAAATGCACACCACTCAGCCCACATCTCAATCAGATAGAGATTATCTATGGAATTCCCTCATGTGAGTCAACAGGAATGATAAGTTTTTACTCTGTGTAAAAGCTCAAATCAGCAATCGAGGAAACCTGGTAAAAATTCGGTCCCAAAACCTTCTTTATTCTCGTGTTATCAATGAACAATCGCGTATTCGATCTCATTAGGTGCAACGGAAACGAGATAAACGATTAAATGACTTTTGTGCTTTGTAGAATGTAAATATTCGATATTCGATTTTCACTTTCCGTTGCACAAAAAATTGGCTTATATTGCAGAATATATATGTGATGAATCGGCCAGCACTCAGACCAGATCTCAATTCTATAAGGAACATCCATGCAGTCCCCTCATGTGAGTCTACAGGGATGAGAATTTGTATTATGCGGTGCAAAAGCTCAGATCAGCAAACGAGGAAACCTGGCACAAACTCGCTCCCAAAACCTTCTTTACACTCCTATTATCAATGGAAAATTGTGTACTCTATCACATTAGGTGGAAATGAAATTCCATAGACTATTTAAGGAATTTTGTGTTTTGTGGAATATAAATATTCGATATTCGATGTTCACCTCACGTTGACTCTCGGGTTTTATCAATAAAAAATCGTGTACATGATCTCAGTAGGTGCAACGGAAACACTATAGACTATTAAAGGACGTTTGTGCTTTGTGGAATGTAAATACAATGAGACCTCAAAATAAGGGACACCTTTGGGACTGCAACTTTCGTCCCTTAAATAGAGGTATCCCTTATTCGGAGTTCCTTAGATAGTGAAACCTCCAAATAAGGGACACTTTTGGGACCGCAACTTTTGTCCCTTAAATAGAGGTGTCCCTTATTCGGAGTGTCCCTTATTTGGAGGTTTCACTGTATTGGATATTCAATATTCACCTCCCGTTAGACAAAAAAAAGACTTAGATCTCAGAATATCCGTGTGATGAATAGGCCAGCACTCCGCTCAGTTCTCAGTCCGATAGAGAACATCTAAGCAATCCCCTTATGTGAGTCTACAGGCATTAGAAGTTTTATTATACGGTGCAAAAGCTCAAATCAGCGATAGAGGAAACCTGGCACAACCGCGCTCCCTAAACCTTCCTTACTCTCCTATTATTAATGGAAAATCGTGTACTCGATATCATTAGTTGCAACGGAAACGCCCTAGAAAATTAAGGGACTTATATACTTTGTGGAACATAAATATTCGATATTCCTCTCTCATTAGACAAAAAAAATGGCTTCGATTCCAAAATATCCCTTTGATGAACCGGTCAGAAGATAGTTCTGATATTAATTTGATAGAGAACCACTAGGCAATCCCCTCATGTGACTCTACAAGAATGAGAAGTTGTATTACTTGGTGCAAAAGCTCAAATTAGCGATCGAGAAAACCTGGTACAAACGCGCTCCTAAAACCTTAAATTCTTTAATGTTACCAATAGAAAATCGTGTATTCGATCTAATTATGTTCAACGGAAACGCCATCGTCTATTAAAGGACTTTGTAAAATGTAAATATTTCGTTTTTGTGCAGACACTTTGCGACATCATAATTCTGATTTTTTTTTAATTTATTAGTTTTCTTATAATGAATTGTTTCTTAATTCGAAATTTGAGTTTGTAATAAATTAATTATTTAAATATAGTAAAAGTTTGAAAACATTCCGATGTCTGTTTTTCATTTTATAAGAACATTTATACATTAATATTGAGCATAAACTTTTGTGCCGACACTTTAATGCATCATTACTCCTGATTTTGTAATGATTTTAAAAACAGAATTATTAAAACTTTCTCAAAGGACTATCACAAATCTTTAAATGTTTTCATATTTTCGTGTTTCAGATGTTATTTTTCATAATCCATGCATTTGTAAAATGTTATTTCAATCCTTTTCAACACTTGAATAAATAACTGCACCTTAATCTTAGAGTGATGTTTGTAGAGTTGTTTGAATACAATTGTACCATAGGGAATTCATGAAGTTTTAATTTGATATAAATGTGGAGTATATTTAAATCCAAGTCCTTTGAAAATTTTCTCTTTAATTAAACAAATGCAGTATAGAGTCGCATGCTGTCTTTGAGAAATTTCAATAAAGAAAGAGGAATGTATTAATTTAGGCGTACAACATTTATTTATTTGTGTTATTTTTATCCGGTGTCTCATTTAAAATATCATTCTTCGGGAATTACAGTCTTTATGTAAATTGTTTTTTTAATTCAATATTATTCGTATTATCCGAAAATTCCATATATTATGACTATAATTAAATTTTGTGTATGAAAAAAAAAATTAAATTGTTTAATTACCAACTATATAATTATGTTTTTTTTTTTTTAGAAAATAATGTAAAATAATTATAATAAAACTATATTTTTCTATTGTGAAAATTGTTTAATAACATTCGAATTAATTTAAGATGAAACGTTTTCTGTCGAAAATTGAAGACAAATGTTGTTATTTATTGAAAGAAATCAATAACTAACCAAAATAAAAAAAATAAAAACAGCTATAAGAAAATATTGCCGGTGAAAGAAGATTTTCCGTAAATTCAAATATTTTGATCACACCCATCCTTAATATAAAGAAACTTAAAAAATGTACCCATTGAAAGTTTATCAGTTTTATTTTAATTGAACAAAAAAAGTATAAAAGTAACATTCTGTTTTGAAAAATGATGCTTTTTCGCATTAAATATACCGGGGGATCCAGAAGTTCAGGGAGTTTTCAAATGCTAATAATTAACAAACTATAAACAATAGAAGTATGCGGTTTTCACAGAAATGCTTAGAAACTTATGGGATTTGTATTTTTGATGAAACAAACATTATTATGTTAGTTACACTTTTTGCCAACAGGTGGCGCTAAAACTGATAATATTATTTTTATGGTATGATATAGCTCTCTAAAAAGAAAGAATTAGTGTCCAAGAGTTACCAATTTTCATTATAACGCCCATAGCTTATAAGTACCGCTGTGAGCAGACGCAAAACAACGTACACTGCACAGTATCCTCAAAGGTGTTGGTGTATTTTTGTCGTCCGATTATCTACGCTAGGAATATAGGACCAGAGGGGAAGTGCCCTTCGTGGGGGTCTTTCTAAGGGAACCTAACCCGTATTCACGCAAGATTCGAAGAAAACCACGAAAACTCCGAACGGTTAGGCCGACAGCCGCGATTGGGTTCGAACCCAGCACCTGCCGTCTACCAGTTGAGAGGTCCGTACCTCTCGGCCACTGGTGGGGCAGTATCCTCAAAGGAGAAATAAATTCCAGATGAAATTTCAAATTTATCGTGATATTACAAGTGTACTGATTCATTATGAGCTGGTGATTTCCACCGAGTATTCGCATCGAATTCTACCTCATTTACTATTCCAACAGACATTTGGGATCTCCTGCTTCTATTACGCTCTTTCAATTAGCCTTTTTCTCAAACCTTTCTTACCATGGCATTTCACATTCCTAATTTCCATCGAATCTTTTTCTATTTTAACTTCCGTATTGTACGATAAAAACACAGCTCGACATGCAAAGAAAGCATGTTTAAACATGGCAGTTACTCATCAAATTTTGTATCAAAATTCCCTTTCAATGCAATTTCAACCACTTTAAAAAAAGTCATTGAACATAAACCACCCTTAAAACGAAATCTCATTAATAGTCTACAAAAGCTGTTTCGCAATGAACTCATACTCATGTTCTATAAAGCATATTTTATAGTTACATCCAGTGTTGTACAGCAGCGCCACCTGTTGCTAAAAATTGTAACTATATATATGTAAAAAAAATTATGCTAAACAAAATCCCACGTGTTTCTGAGCATATATCTGAAAACCGAACCTTTGTATTGTACATAGTTTCCAAATTATTAACATTTCAAAACTCCCAAAACTTTTGGTTCACCCGGTATATCATATGCTTTCTTTCTTGAATGCATTTTTTTTTTTAAGGATACAATACTATAGTTGTACGTGTATTTCGATTATGGGAAAATAACTGTAAGGATTAACACTCGTCAAACAAAAAAAAAAAAACGCAAAATGTCACATTAATTTCAAAAATAAATATGTAACTTTTGCCGCCTTTTTTTAAAAAATATTTAATCGGAAAAATATAAAGCATATTTAACTTATACATTCATGATTTATAAATGATTTTACAACCATATAAACATAACTTAATGAATATTAAATCCTAAAAGTAATTAAACGTATTTTAAAAATAAATATAATACTCTTTCTTCTACGTCGTCTTATAGTTTTTCAATAAATTTTGTCCTCGTAGATCGCAGCCAATTGTCCTACTTTTTGCCAGAATAGATTGTCGTATAATCAAAGTTTCTGCTGTCCTAATGCAACAAAAAATATTGTCGGGGAAAGAAGACTTAACCTAAATTAAAGTGCTTTTATTACATCCATTTTTCAAACAAGAGAACTTCCTCAGTAAGACCAATCACACAATTAAATTTCATATTATTACAACGTTGAAGTCATATAGTTAAAGCACCAAAAAACGTAGCTATTAATACATTTACTTATATTGTGTAATATTAAGGACGTAAAAAAAATATTCATTTTTTAGCAAAGAAATGATAATTAGAAAATGCATTTAACAATGGTTTAATAAATTCAAAAGTCTTATACAGATGTTTAATTTAAATATAAAATTTTCGAATACCTATATATACTATATATGGTGTATGTATGCTTTTAAAAAATTGAACTTCTTAAATATATTTTAAATATAATAAGCAAATTATAAAATATTTTTTGAAATACTGTTTCTGAAAATTTTTAGAAAAATTCTTGATTGTAGTTTGTTAATAGTTTTTATTGAGATAATTAATATTGCATATAAAACTAAAATATGGTGAAAAAAAATATTCTAAATATATAAGAAAACTGATTTTAACACAAAAGAAACAACAGTTAAGACCGCTTTACATTATGGAAAAAATACATAAGGAAAGTGGGATGGAATGGGACACTTTTTACAAAAATGAGAAAATGAACTTTGTTTGAAACATTGAAACAAAAACAAAAATTTCGATTTTTAGACTACAAAATGAACTACTTTCTAATGTTCTTGAACAATATAGAAATGAAATTTTCAGAAATAGTTTTATAATTAAATAAATTGTAACTTTCAAAATGTGTTCCATTCCTTCACACTAACAGGGAGGTATGGGAGAGCTATAAAACAACGTATTATAAGACACAAATAGTCTATCTTCGGTTGTATATACAATCTAAAAAAGTTTGTAAGTTGGTAAAGTCAATATCAAAAACACAATATCAAATTCCAGTATCTTCCTCGCTGGAAGGAAAATTCAGGATTGTCAGTTAGAGATAATATCACAAAAAATCATCCGTCAATTTATTTATATTTTGAAGTAAATGAACATATTTTCAATGATATCATTAATAACTCTCTAAAAATATTTGCATATTAGCTATTTATACTCATATTGCTAAAAAGAAGGAATTTATCTTATCCCATTCCTCCCTTTTCTGGCATATCCTATTCCTAAAAATAAGGTTGATCTAACCTTCTTTTTTGTTAAACTTGGTGAATAAACAGAAATGCTATTTTTATGCATAGTTTAAATATGGATAATATGCAGTATACTGTTCCATAAATAGGGTAACTAATAAATCTGTTCATGAACAAATCATTAATATGCAGAAAGCATAAAATATATGAAGAAAGTTTACTTTTGATTCTTGAAACAATCTTTTCGTCTATACACTTGCAAGCTTTTTTCCACGAAAGATTTGTTTACTGTTTCTTCATCTAATGTGTAATTGATGAAATGTTTAGAATGATACATAAAGAGAAGTACCTATATTTATCTCACTGTTCCATTCAACCCCACTCTCCCCTGTATATCATTTGTTAAATATACTTTAATTTTGATGCACACTTGTATATATCATGCTTTGAAACTTTAAACGTTATAATTCATTTATATTTATCTTAGATTATAATTAGATATTTAATAAAAATTTTTATATCGATAACATTGCTTCTTTACTATTTCTGAAAAATACCTAACATAAATTTCTGATAATCCATCTTTTGTTTTGATTTTATAATGACTTAAAAATAGAATGTTTAATACTTCCCTAAAAAATAGCACAAATAGTTCGATGATTTCACATTTTCGTGTTTTAAATATTATTTTTTATAATCTATGCATTTATAATACGTTATTTCAATGCTTTTCAATTCTGAAATAAATAACTGTACCTTAATCTTTGAGTCAGGTTTGAATATTGTTTAAAATGCAATTGTAGCGTAGGGAATTTGAGGAGTTTAAATCCGGTATAAGTATGGAGTATATTTAAATCCAAATCCTTTGAAATTTTTCTCTCTAATTATAAAAATGCAGTATCGAGTCGTATACAGCCTTTGAAAAATTTCAATAAATAAAGAGGAGTGAATGTATTTAGACGTACAATATTTATTTAAGAGACAGAATTCTTCTATTTATTTATTCTTGTTTCTTTATCCAGTGTCTAATAAAAGAAAATCCTCTTTAGTGTCTTAATATCTTCATGTAAATTATTTTATTAATTTTATAACATTCGTTTCATACTGGAAATTTTATACGATATGTCTATATTTAAATTTTGTGTATGAAGAATAGAATTATATGATCACCAAATAAAATATTGCAGATTTTGTTTTAGCAAGTAACGTAAAAATATTAAAAGAAAACTATAGTTGGAGATAATAAAAATCGTTTAATTACGTTGTAATTAACTTGAGATGAAACGGTTACTCTCAAATGTTAGTATTACTTTAAAACTCTATACAAAAATAGGTAAGCAATCAAATATATAGATAAATTACTAAAATTAAAACAAAGAGCTTTAAAAAAATATATTATCATCAAATGTAAACTAAGTCTTTAACCTCTTCAGACCTGAGGTAAACAAATGTGTACCTCCATCCTTTTCCTCATAAAAACTAAACTGTTCGATTTTTAAAATTTTTTAATTTGATTCTATACAGCTGAATGTTTTTTGCTGTAAAACAAAACCAATAAATGTCAGCATTGATGAATATTACCTCATAAAATAAATATTATTTTCATCTGAGTTTCGAAAATACCTTCAAGACATTGTGGCCAAGAAAGTAAGAAACATTCATGATTATTTAACTTAAGTCCTTTACAATATAAAATTTTGAGGATTTGCTGATCATTTACTTGTTTAAAAACCTTAATTTATTATTCGGTAAATTTATATTACTGAGAGTTAAACTGATGTTTTAAGGAGATTAGTACATTTATATCCATATTTATAAACCTAAATTACCTGCCCCCTAAAGTAATAATTTCATAAAAATGACTCTTTCTGTCATCTATGATGTCATTTCGATTATGCAAAAGCAATAAATATATATTTGAAGAGTTATTTTATGGTCAGGTCTAAAGAGGTTAAAGTTTTCTTTTATTTAAAAACATCCTATAACTAAAATACTCTGATTACATCAATTTCATATACAAGGTACTTTAAACAAATATAATTAAATATTACTAGAAATGTGTTTATTGAAAAAAATATTTAAAAAATTAAAATAATTTTTTAGCAATGTTCTATAAGCATTAAACACATATCTATAACATTATGCCTTCTTTCTTGAATGCATTTATTGTTATTACAAAAAACAATGTCACATTGCTTTTATTTGGCGTGAATTCCGATTATGGAAATTTCACTAGAATGATTATTGCTTGCCAGAATTCGAAAAATATCATATCTATCTTTTAAAATATTTAATTTTTCCTCCTTTAAAAATATTGAAATGAGAAAAAATTAAACTAGAAATACATGATTTTTATGATGTTTTCAAAAAATATACACATACTTTAACTAATAATAAATTATTAATTAAATGTATGATTTCTAAGATATTTCTCAAACATATATATAATTTATTTATTATTAAAGTTTAAATAATTTAATTAATATTAAATAATAGTAAAATAAAATAATTTAATTATTATTAAATAATATTAAATTAAAAAATTTAATTAAAACTAAAAAATTAATTTAAACGTGTTTTAAAAATTTGTATTATACTTTATTTTAAAATATTTTTTTTCTATATTTTAGGTGTCAATATATATTGAAAAAGCTTGAAGTTTCATATCCAGATGATCTATTTTTGAGAGAGTAGTTTGTCATATAATCAACGCTATTGCTGTTCTAATGCTTCTTCTAAGCATTTTTTTCTAAAAAAAAAAAAGTTCTGGAGTTTTATTATGTGCGGCCAGCTACTCATAAAATTCTTTAAAATAAATTTGTAATAAAGTAAATTGTTGTATTTTCACACGAATCATATCATGTGGTTTTTTATGTATAATTTTGCACATTAAGAAGTAAATTACACAATTAGATTTCTTATTTTTAAAAGTTGAAGTCGTAATACACTTAAAACGCAAAAAAAAAAAAATAAAAAAAATAAAAAAAATAAAAAAAAAAAAATAAAAAAAAAAATAAAAATAAAAAAACTTGGTAATCAATACAATCATTTAGAGTGTCTCACATAAGTGATGGGACACTTGTGCTTTACAAAAGGAAACTAATCAAATAAATTAAAAAAAAACATGTACACATTTTTTGTGGGTGTGTTTCATACTTAAATTTAGTAAAGATTATTACATAACATACATTTTGTCAAAACACTAAAATATTAATTTAATAAAAATACAAATGTTTAGAACGGAGCAAAAAATAGCTCACTTAAGTGATGGGACACCATTATATATGCAACAAAAATCGTCTGAAATAAGCAATAAAAATATTTTTTGGGGTTTTATTTTTACTTAAAAGAATAGGCAATAATTTATAAAATCGTCTGCAGTATTTTTCTCTAGTTTGTTTTGGAATTTTTGTGTTTTTTTTTTATCTCTGTGTAGCCATGAATGCTAAACGAAACTTCGCCTGAAATTCGAAAATTAGTTATTAATTTGCATATTGAACGTGGAAAATCTATTAGAAAAACTGCTGAAACAGTTAACTTGAGTCGTTCAACAGTTTTCAATATCATTAAACGATATAAAAAGAATCATAAGATTCAGGATAAAAGAAGATCTGGCCGACCGTCAAAGCTATCCAATGGAATAAAGCGAATTATCGTTCGAATTATAAAAAAAAATCCCAGAAATAGTGCTTCAAAAGTTGCTGCTGATTTACAAGCATTAGATGGAATAATTGTTAATCCTGAGACTATTAGAAAGGTAATTCAATCTGCTGGATATCACGGTAGAGTAGCCAGGAAAATAATTTTCGTAAGTGAAAAGAATAGAAAACTCAGACTAGCTTTCGCAAAATCCAACATAAATAAGAATTCTGATTACTGGAATAAAGTTATATTTGCTGATGAGAGTAAATTTAATATACAGTCGACTCTCGTTAATTCGAACTCGTCGGGACCACAAGTAATGTTCGAATTATCCGAAGTTCGAATTATAGAAAATATGAAGTAAAAATATGCTTAATATGGTACTATTACAAAGGAATTAATGTTATAGTGTTTTTTAAATGTATTTCGTCTTTTATTATTTGAATATGACTTAATATTAAATTAGAATGTATAAATACATAAACTAATTAAATGATTAGAAATAAGAACAATGAAGAAAAATTTGAAATGTCACTGATGGACAGAAGGGCACCAAGAAAATGGATATCAAATGCATAGTATTATATGTATACTCGTTCGGAACAATTTTCTCGAAAATCAAAGAAAGAAAGCTATTCAAATTATCTGAAATCCATGAGAAAGAAAAGAAAAATGAAAAATTGGAATTCTCGTTAGTTCGAATTAAACGAAGTCAAGAGAAAATGAGTTCGAATTAGTGAAAGTTTTTAAGGTTATTCTGCCATTCAAAATTTCGGGACTTCATGTTTAAATATACAGGATCTTTCTGATAAGGCAATTCCTTGATTTGATTTCAGAATCCGTTGGTTAAGTATAATGGGAGGACCTGGGAGCTACCTTTCTTTATTTCGGTAAATTGGTTTTTCATGCAGAATTAACCGATTTGCTTCAATATTTGGATATAAGTTCATACTGATAAGACATTTCGCTGATTATTTTTGGTGTTCTTTGTAACGAATAGAGAAGAAAATGGGCGATTATCTCCAGTTTAAATTAGGTGAATGGGTTGTTATGCAGAATTATCAGATTTGCTTTAAATTTTGGATATAATTTCTTTTTGATAAGGTGAATCCTTGAATACTTTTGCTGTGTAATGGTTTAGTATAAAGGGGAGACGGGGAACAGCCCTTCTTAAATTAAAAAAATAGGGGTTTATGCAGAATTGTCCAATTTGCTTTGAATTTTGGATACATGTTGATTATGATAAGGCGTATCTCTGATTAAGTTTGGGGGTTCATTATTAAGTGTAAAGGATGGAAGGGGGGGGGGCTGAAATCCCCCTTGATTTGTGTTTGAAGGCAATATTTCATGAAAAAAAATAAGGCTATAATATACAATTAGTTTGAATAGCTACTGAACTCAATGCCATCAATGTAACAGGGCAATATTTTTCTTATTTACTATTTCTAGAAAATATCTGATATACAAATTTTATAATGCAACATACGTTTTGATTTTATTATAACTTTAAAAACAGAATTCTTAAGATTTTGCCAAAGCAATATCACAAATATTTAGATGTTTTCACATTTTCGAGTTGTAAACATTATTTTTGATAATCCGTGCATTTATAAAATGTTATTTGAATCTTTTTTAATGCTCAAATGAATCTTTCTACATTAATCTCAGAGTCGTGTTTGAATACTAAATCGAATGCTATTGTATTGATGGAAATTTGAGAACTCTAAATTTTGAATAAAATTTTAAATATACTGAAGAGTATATTTAAATCCAAGACCTTTGAAAATATCTGTTTAATTATGAGACTTTATAAACAGAATTTTAACAGAATTTTTAATATTTCCCCAGAGAAATATCAGTCTTATTTTGAAGTTTTCATACTTTTGTTTTTATTTTAAATATTATTTTTTATAATTCATGCATTTTAAAACTGTTATTTCAAGTTTTTCTACGCTTAAATGCCCGTACATTAATCTTAGAGTCATATTTAAATAGTATTTCGAATACAATTGTAGTTGGGGAAATTTAAAAATTCTTAATTTGGTATAAGTATGGAGTATATTTAAATCCAAGTCCTTTAAAAATTTATGTTTAATTAGAAAATGCGATGCAAGTTTCATGTTATTTTTACGAAATGTGAATAAGAGAAGAGGGATGAATGGATTTAGTCGTATAACATTTATTTGACAAATAGAGTTCTCTTATTTATTTTTATTTCGTTGCCTTATTCAAAAATTCTTTTTCGCGGCTTAACATCGTCATGGAAATTAATTTTCAACTTTTATATCATTCGTTTTATTCTGGAAATTTTGTGCGTTATGTCTATATTTTAATTTTGAGCTTGAAAAATATAACTTAGATTATGTGATTAGCAATTGTAAAGTAATATATACATATATATATTTTATAGCAAGTAATGTCGTAGAATTATACTACTTAACTTAGCTATTAAAAAGAATATGTTAGTAATTAGATTAAATAACATTGGGAAACAACATTAAATAACATCAGAATTAACCTTGTATGAAATGTTTTAAGTAGAAAATTCATGTTAATTTAAAATTCTAGATACGATATTTTCTAGAAAAAGTATCATAAATAACAAAGTATGCTCTAGATAAGTGAGCAATAAAATAAATAAAAAAATCCCTATAGTTCCGAAAAAAAAATACTAGAATCCAAAGAAGGTATTTCGTTAATTAAAATACTCTATACGAATTCAATATTTTGCAAATCCGGATTCGAATTTAAAATCTTTGACTTACAATGTCAATGGTCTACCGTTTGAGCTACCAGGTTTGACATATTTTACTCGGATATCCTTATTGCCAGTAACTCAATTATACTTAATTGTAAAGTTATAATACCATTTCAATTTGAATTCGTATCATAAATTCCATGTAAAAATTAGTCGCAAAATTGAAATCATATGATAATGAACCATTCATTATGATTGACCTTCAAACAATATTACATCTACCTACCCATCGCTTAAGAAGGCGAATCATGTTGATAATAAAAAAAATATTTTTACGAAATTCAGAAAGGATATTGTTAAAAGTTACAAACCCACTGCAAAATATACTTTATAAAAAATATCATTTAGAACAGAAGTTTTGGCTAAAAATATCTTGCACAAATGCATTTGCTATTATGTTACGAGTCAATTTTGAAGTCGCTTTTCCAAAGACTGATTTTTTGGTATTGCGTACAATCTCACTTAAAATTAATCATCATATAATCTTGAAATTACGTAGATTCTTAGCTTACACATGGAATTTTTGCTGATTCTCAATTTAATAGAACGTCAAAAAAAAAAAAGTCCTTTAAGTTACCTGTGAATTAGACCTCTAAAGGTGCCTTGCCAGGTGAAAAGTCTCGTCATCAGATCAAGGTTCTAAATTACGAGACCAACTTGATAACCATTTGCAGTACAATCAGCAGGATGTAACGTTAAGCAACCGAGATAACAAAGTATGCTCAAACGAGAAGAAAGTACTGCAGATATGCTGACGTGCGAAGCACAGTATTCAGGTTAATTGCCACTACGTGGCGATTAGGTGGTCACCTGCCCCGATACCTGGTATCTAACCAGTTAAGATGAGGTAACTCAGCGGGTAGGGACTTGGTCATTAGTTAGACAGAACAAAAGAAAGATATAGACAAAATAAAAAAATCGCTGGAATTTTTGTATTAA
This sequence comes from Maratus speculifer, assembly GCA_964019185.1. Classification (NCBI taxonomy): domain Eukaryota; kingdom Metazoa; phylum Arthropoda; class Arachnida; order Araneae; family Salticidae; genus Maratus; species Maratus speculifer. Next base: position 147,066,090 of record OZ025302.1, on the reverse strand, counting down.
GGCCAAATACATAAAAGTAAAATATGCTTCAAATGTAATTTTTTCTTGCACTAAATTATTAATTTTTTTTTAAATTTAAGTGGCCGCCATTTTGAAACAATATGGCGGGTGATATGGGCCAACGAATTCAGTCGAGATATTAGTATGTATTTTTTACACACCAAATTTTATTCAAATCGGTTCATAAATACAATAGGTACAGCAAGACAAAGTTCATATATATTATATATTATGTATATATACCGGGTGTCCAGTAAATGACTGACCCATTTTGAATGTAAATAAAAAAAAACTGTTTGAGATAAAAATGCGCGGCTTGCTGTATTGTTATTAGAATATAAATAATTTTTAAAATATGCACTTTGTTAATGTGATATAATAATATTTAAAATAATATCTCAGTCTCAAGACTGAGGAGGGGAAATATAGTACAGATGGTTCAATCACAAATATTATTTTAAATCACTTTCCAACCAACGTACTCTATTTCTGAAGCTGATTCGAGAGTCAATTCAACATATAGATTTAGATTCGACAACATATAGATTAAGATTCAGCCGAAAATATCATATTTATGAAAATTAGAGTCATGTCTGTATTCAAACAGCCTGTTACCGCCAGCGCAATATTTTTTTCCGAAATTTGTACTACATTAACAAAGTACATGTTTAAAAATTTATTGATTTTCTGATAACAATACCGCAAACCGCGCATTATTATCTCAAACCGTTTATTTGTTATTTAAGTTCAAAATGGGTCAGTTATTTACTAGACACCCGGTATATATATAGATAAATAGATTATCTAGTGGTTTGGAGGTCATGATTGGTGAAAATATACCAAATTTTTCCAGAAGTGCTTATCTCCGGATGGCTGCAATAGGTAGCTTTTTACTTTTTGTAATAAAAGGCTACCTTAAAATTATCCACACGAAAAGAGAATACCAAAGACACGGATTTTTATTTCTCCGTGCGCAGAGGGGGGAAAGCAGAAAAATTCAGCTTCCCCATAAGACTCTGCTGAACTGAAACTTCCCGATCGCAAAATCCTGTGTTAATCTATGGAAGAACTTTGAAGCGCTATGCTCATTACTTAATATAATTATTAAAATACCGTTTTTACCACCAGTAAGTAGAAGTCAGATGCCTATGGATTGCATTGTTAAAAATAATCTCCTTTAATTTTAAATACATAAATTTCAAAATTCCCTGTAAAATTTGCAAATTTTATTTGATTAAAGTTTATCAGTTTCTTAATATACACAAACTTTTTGTAGAGAATTTTTAAAACGGCACGTCATCGGCATCTGACGTCTACTTTCTGATGATGAAAACGGAATTTTAATATTTACTAGCGAGCTACGCCCGCTAGCTGGGCCAGTTTTTCCAAACGAACCTCGATATTAAGCAATATATAATAAACAAAAAAATTCATTTAATAAGCAAGTCTTGGTGTTCGAATCCTCAAGCACAAAAAAAGTAAATTAAAGAGCTATGGTTGTTATGCGCCCATTATCCCGTTAAAAATATGTGATTTCGCACAGTGGGCTCTACGCTCCATGGTCGCCATCGTCCCATTAAAGATATTTGGTTTGTACGGTTGGCTCTGCGCGCCCATAAGACATTTTCTCGTATTTTTTGGTTCATCAGAAGCAGACTTTTACGCAGATTCTGAATATGTAATCAGTTTTTTTCTACTTTAAAAACTGTCTGCATGATGGTTTAAGAAAAAACGCGCAAAAAAGGGAGAAAAAGAGGTTTTCGACTGCTTCTTCTTTTAGCCAAAGGGGAAAAGTTCAGGTTCTTCAGCGCAAGGTGGTGCAGTGTTCTGCCTCGGAGCTCCGTTTGAGTGCAGTTTGGGATTTGAGACATTTTTCGTTCCGATTCCCAAGGGGTTTTTAATTCATAACTTTTTTAATTTTAGTCCCACGGTCTCGAAAATGCCCGAAATGACTTCCCCGGAATTTTTCCAATCGAAAGACACCTCTCGCGACTTCCAACTCGCCCGCGTTGCGAAGTTTAATCGGCTTCAAGCAGACAGAGGCGCACGGATTTTATTAGTATAGATATTAGGTAATGACTATGACTAATCACGCTTCAAAATTTCCCCATGTGTAAACATGGGGATTTCGTGATCGGGGAGTTTGAGTGCAACGGAACCTTAACTCAACTGAAAACTATACTATTGAAAACTAAACAATGAAGATAAAATTATTTTTTAGCGCTTGAGAAAAAAGCAATTTCAATACGAAAGAAACATCAGTTAAGGCTGCTTGAAGTTATGCCAAAAATTAAACATACATATTATTTTATTTAAATATATTTGATGCACATCTTTATGTTACATGCATTTGAATCTTTAAATTACATCTCTTTCTATATTCTTACATTTACCTTTTTAAATTACATTTCTTTGATATTTTTCTTATATCATAACTAAGTATTCCCCTCCCCCCCCCCAAAAAAAAACTCTTTCTTTATATAACATCACTATTTTTTTTCAAATTATTTGATATTTCATTTTCAAAAGGCACCATTCATTTTGATTTCATAATGATTTTATAAACAGATTATTTATATTTCCCCAGATAAATATAACAAAGCTTTGGATGTTTTCTTATTTTCAGGTTTTAAAAAATATTTGTCATAAGACAAAATTTTATAATATGCTCAGTGGTTTTCAACTCTCGAATAAATCTCAGTCTATGAATTTCAGAGTTGTATCTGAATGCAATTGTAACGTCGGGAGTTTATCAACTTTAAATTTTGAACAAAAAAGGAGTATATTTAAACACAAGTCCTTCGAAGATTTCTTTTTAACACTAAAATGACAGTAAGGGGCTATTTTGGCCCCTATCAAATGAAAATATTTTGGTTCTAACCAGAAATATCTTCCAAAATAAACTTAGGATAAACAAATGAAAAATTATTTCATTAAACCTTTCCTGCGCGGTGTATCCACTCCGAGCCCACTTAATTTTAACCCTTTTCGGCGCAGTGGGTGCACTCCGAGCACACCTATTTTTAATACCAAACTTACAAACGGCACCAATAATATTTTAGTAAAATTTTACTTTTACAATGACAGCTTAAATCACCCTAATAGCATGCATGGTTACAGTGACGTCACTGTGAGTCACTTTGGTCACATCACATCTGTGACCAAAATGCCACCACTCAGTGACGTCACATTGTGACTGAGATGTGACTTTCTTAAAAATCTTTAGAAATTTATAAATATCCTTCAAAACATGTTATTTACTTTAAAAACATGTTTTTGACAATTTATATATCGTCACTTTTGTCACAGTTTCGTCACAATGTTAATGTCAAATTAGTCACAAATGACACATTTTTCACAAATTTGTCACATTGTGACCACTTTGTGAAACGTCACAAAAAAGCTCTAAAACGGCCATAACGACTTCACATTTTAGTCACTGTGACTTCACATCGACGTCACGTGACGTCACATCGACAATCGATAGTCACAAAGTCACAATGTGACTTCACAATGACATTGCAGTGACATCACCATGCTTTACAGGCAGTTAGTTCTTAATTTCTAAAATAGTCTTTTGTAAATTCCGGTGTCAGTCAACAATTTTTCATTTTACGAAAGAAATTTGTCCGCACCGGAAAGAGTTAAATAACTTAAGCAGCTTTATATAAAAATTCTGGGATTAAATATTTTTATGTAACTTGAGTTAAAGCTCCCGTCTTTCTAATGTTAATTATAAGAATGCGATGTAGAATCACATAGTTTCAAAGAAAAAATAAATCACATATTTAAACAAAATGTTTATTTATATAACATTGTTTCTTTTTTATTAAAAAAATGTCTGATACCACCAACCGGGGCTATCAAAATGGGTTCCATCATATTTCCATCATACAAAAAAAATATTATATGTGGTTTTTCAACGTCGAAATTGAGTTGTAAACATTTAACATGAAACAATGAAGTAAACTGAATGCGTTAAAAGAAGATTTTCTTTTAAATTATTTTTTATGTTCTGGAACAATATAGCCCCTACTGGGGGTTATCTTTAGTTCATTCCCTTATTTTAACATAAAATGAAAACATTTTATATCTAAATGAATACACTTTTATTGAAACACCGTTGCAATAGCATCTGCTAATGAATTAACACTGCAAACTACTCTCTTAAAACGAAAGATTGGATTTGGCTGCTCAAGAAAGAGTTCTAATTTACTGGATCGTGAATGAGCTGATTTTTAAGTGGTCCACTCTTCTTGACTTACTTTCTTCTATTTCTAATGCACTCATTGAGATCGGAAATTAAGCAAGTGAACTCGAGAAGAAAACAGATCATTCCCGCGTTATTTTCATCCACCGCTGGCGCTGCTGTCGACCTGACCTTCCAAAATACAAGATGGAGGATTTCCGAATGCACTGCACGCTGATTTTCGATGCATCTTAAAAGTTCGTGGTTTCCTCAAGATTATTTGCTAAAGAAGCCGATATTTTACGAAGTAAGTACTATGAAAGTATTTTATTTACATTATACTATCCTTTTAATAGATTTCTCTTCTCTTTTTTTAAATAAACAATTAATGTTAATACTCATACGTACAGTACATAACAACCTTGAAATAAAATGGTATATCAAGCGAAGTAAACATTGTCTTATAATGTAAATACTTAGTTCATTTAACAGTCTTGTAGTATAAAAGTTTTGAAGAATTAAGTTATGCAATTATTGCATATGTATTTATAGAAATTTATTTATAGATGTTCAGGCTGGTTAGAAGTGCTTATTTTTTAGTGTACTCCTATTTCTCAATTTTGCTAATATTGTTAAGGGATGGAAAACCCTATATAAACACGAAAAACAAAGTCCTCTTGTATTTTGATCTACATGTTGCTGCATATAAGGAAAAAAAATAGTGTGTATATAAACACATTTTTAAGACTCTTGCCTTCTTAACGTTTGAACATGTATGTACTTTGTTACTGTTTTGTTTGGCAATGCTTTACATTGCTATTGAGCAAAATTATTGCATGCATGGTCTGTATTATTATAGTTTGTTTAATATTTAAAAGTAATTAGTACATTGTTACATAAAAATTGCTTTAAAAGTAATATTGTTTTCTTACACTTGCTTTCAGGTAGGTTTAAATGAGGATTTATTAACAAAACGTAGACAAATATATTTTTTTTCTTTCTATACTGGTAAATACAAGTATCATTTCCCAAATATTATGTTCCTGATTTCTTTAATAATGAATTATATGGCAGGTGAATGTGAAACGGTGGGAGAATTTCAAATTTTGGAATGAAATGATTTTATAAACTTTTAATGACTTCAGTAATAGTATTTTCACAAAAAATATAATCGTAATAAATGTAAGACTATTTAGATGTTATAAAATGCTATTGAAAAAAAGAAAAGTTTATTAAATCTAAAATAACTATTGAAGCAAATCCCTTTCCTTTCAGAAATGTTTTGTGATATCATTGCTTTCCCCTAAATTGGTAATGTTAAGATGCACCGCCCCTTAGCAATATCATGATCTCTTTTGATAATTTGCACAGCACATAAATGTAGGAAGTATTTAAGTTGATGTGTGATCACGAGGCACTGAATTTAGTTATAAGCTTTCTTTACATTCTAAATTTATCTTAAGTGAGGCACTGTAATCCCAGCCCAAATGCTTTAATAACATGAGTAAAAAAAAAAAAAAAAAAAAAAAAAAAAAAAAAAAAAAAAATTCAAATTGTGCTTTTTAGCCTATCATAGGTGGCCCTTTAAACCAGCATTTTGTACTTTTTAAGAGTAACTTTAAAAACTATTTGAAAGAAAAAAAATGAAGTTTTGGATTTACATAAGGCAGGACATAATAAATATAAATTAATCAATAAAATTGTAGGTTGTGCAATTCATATCATAATTTTTTTCAATAATACATTTATATTTTGATATTAGTATTAGTACTATAACCACACAAAAAATATTCACAATTATAATTTCAGGAGATAATTATAGCACTATGAAAGTACAAATTAACATCAGAAGCTCAAAGTTTTAAGTGTTTGATTCAAAAACTTATTATCCAAATGACATTTCCTTTTTAGGCATAGTTTGAACCAAGATTATATCTTGTGAAAATTGGTTGTTGCCATTAAAAGACAAATTTTGGACTGGTTTTGATTTGCAGGTTGGCCTACTAAAAATTTATGTACATTATTTAAAAAATAGTTAATTTCCTATTGTTTGGTTCTAGTAACTTTCTTTTACGATTCTTACTGTAGAGTTAGGAGTGTTTACTTTTTTCCACTGCGACTGTATACAGCGTTCGAAATTCTTAGTAGACTGCTAATATAAGACCACCAAAAACTCAATCGAACCACCAACATTGTTGTTTTGCAAGACTGGTAACTTTTTTTCCCCTCTGTCTGTTATGTAAATTTTCCCGTTTCTGAAAAAAAAAGAATTATTTGAAAAAATATGCATAAAAAAGGAAAGGAAAAGTATATACCAATTATTAATAAATAGTATATATATTTTTTGAAACACCCTGTATGTATAATACTGTATTTTTTACAGAATAATCAAGTAAGCCTGGCTGATAACAAGTTCTACTGATTACTTATTGTGTAGATTTGAATAAAAAGTGTTCCAGAATCTGACTGAGGTGCTCCTATAAGTGATACATTGCCGTCAACAAGGTCGGTTCTAGTGAAAACCTAAGAAATGTAAGTGGTTTTACTTTTATTTATTTAATTAATAATTATGTTTGTATGTGACAGTCATCTTATTTTCTCATTCACTTCCTGTTCACGTATATTTAAAACTTGGAACTGGGGCAGATGTAAACGTCACAACTTTTCACTAGTCGTATTTTATTATTATTTTGAAAAAAAAATAAATAAGTTCTTGACATTTTGTTTGTCCTCTGCAGCCGAAACCACTGTTTATAGATTTTAAAAGTAAAGTCCCAGTTCCAACTTTCTAGGCAAATAACTTTTCTTCATTTATTAAAATTTTAATGTTCTAGCATATATTATGAATGAGTAATTTTGATAAATAAATTCTTCTAAAATTGAGAAATGTCAATAATTTGTCAATTTAACTCTAGTGCGAATGTAAGGTGCTTGTCTAGTTGGGCACATATAAACAGTTCATAAGAGTGGGTCTCAAAAATCATTCTGCGATTCTGTTTCTTTCAGTTAACTTCACGAAAAATAACTTAATCTCCAATATCTATTGTTTTGCTGAAATAGATTTTTTGTCATATATTTAACTTTGTATCGAAATTTTCACATCTGTCAATAAGTGCATAAAAAGAAATAAGCTTTATTTATATTTAATTATAATTTAAAGACATGTAAAGTTTTCCAGGGTTCATACAGACCTTAAAAGTATTTAAAAATTCCTTACATTTCAATAGTCTTTATTATTATTTTTTTAATTGAAAGTCCTCCTCCTCTTTTTATGCGAGCTAAATATTTACTGCAAATCCATAAAATATAAATCGACAAACTTTCATAATCCACCCCCTTTAAAGAAATCAGGGTTCTTTATTATAATTCTAATTTCTGATTGGACATCTTAAGGCCACTGTCCTCGCTCGAGAAACGCTCGCGAGCTAATGCGATTCCTATGGGGAAGCATTTTGTCTAATAACTCTTTCAAATTTTAACATTTTTTATTTTTATTTTTTTTATTTTTATTTTTTTTTTTGCATAAAATAGCTGAGGTGCATGCCTTTTTTACTTTTTCGATTTTGGTTGCAGATATTTTTTACAAAGTTAGTTTCCCTCTCAAAACCGGTTTTGAAACTGAAAGTTCTTTTTAAAAAAAATATCTGCAACCAAAATCAAAAAAGTAAAAAAGGTGCTCTGTCGACATGCACCTCAACTATCCAGTGCAAAAAAAATTATTTGAAAATGTGAAAATGCGAAACAGTTATTAGAAAAATGCTTCCCCATAGGAATAGCATTAGCTCGCGAGCGTTTCCTCGAGCGAGGACCAGGGGCCTTAACTGACTGTTTCGTTTTCCTATTGAGGTAGGGAAACTTCATATCCGCATAGTTAGTGCTGAAACTAGCCTCTTTTGTGCCTGGAACAAACATGGATTTTGACACCTCCCATCCCCTCACACTTAAAAGTAAATTTACAAAAAAAGGGGGGCTGTTTGTGATTTTTAAATACATAACATAAACTATGTAATTAGCTTTGTCAAACATTGATTGAGTAAAATCTTGAGTATTCCGCGCAATTGCCTCTCCTCCATTGTCAGATGATATAGAAGAACATTAGAATGCTGTTCACAGAAAATTTTCAAAGTTTGCAGACAATTTTGATTTTTTTCTTTTACAAATTTTTTTATTAAAAATAAATAAATCAAGACCCTGGGCAGAGAATCGGTTTGGTGCATGTTGCAAACTCTTGAGAAGCTATGCAATCTATTTTTCAACTGGAACATAAGTTTGTTACAAGTTATTTGCTGGTACAGTATTTTTTGGAAGAAGCACTGCGGCAAAAAACGAGTTTTTAAAACTTTAAAATATCGTAAGTGCAGCACATTGCTGGAACGGCAGGTACAATCCCCACCCCCCCTCCCTTTTTTTTTCCAGCCAGGGCTGGTAGCAGAAACAGTAGCACTGAAGCGGATGCTGTCGATTATTTTAGGCTTTGCAGATTAATTTAACAAATTAAAAATAAATTTTGTGTTAAAAAATGCATGTTAAATGTTGATCTTTTAAAGTTTATTTCATTCGAAAATTTTAGTGTATGTTTATGCGCTTGTTTAGCATTTTTCTGCAGTTTGCAGTGATTTTTTTTTAACATTTGAAAGGGAAATTCTGTTTTAATATTTTGTAATCTATATCTTAAATCTTATAATCATATAATTATAAATCATATCTTTAATCTTATAATCTATATGTGATGGTAAATCTTATCATCTTTTCAATAAAGTCTGATTCAGAAAAATGAAAGGTAGAAGTGCATGTAATGTAATGTGAGAGATTGAAAAAAGCGCATTTGTCCTTAAGTTCTGTTGGCTGTTTATCGCAATCCCCAAAGCAGAATACTGTGGAATGTTCTGCAACGAAATTTAACTAATCAAAAATGTTTTTTGGGAATTGTACGAGTTTTTCTCACTACAAATTGATTTTTGCAATCTTTTTAAATGAACGATTAAAGAATTGACGTTTTTTCTCTCGGTTATTGAGTGAAAACTTTCTAGAGTTAAAGAAAGAAATCTGAAATTAACAGCAAACTTTCAAGTATTACAGTAGTAAGGGGTGAAATGTATTCTGGGCTTTTTTTTTTTTTTCTTCTTCACCTTTTTGACAAAATTAGCAGTTTTTATGCAATATTTTCATGAAATTTGCAGTTTTTAATGTGGTCTTTTGACGATTATGTAGTTGTCACACAATCTTGTGATGAAATTTGAGTTTTTTTTTTTCGACTTTCTGCTGAAATTTGTTTTTTGAAATTTTTGACAAAATTCGCAGTTTTTTTTTTTTTTTTTTTTTTTTTTTTTTTTTTTTTTTTTTGAGTTTGTGACAAAATTTGCAAGTTTTTCATGGTCTTCCGATAACCTTTATTGGTTGGGTATTTGCCAGTGCTGATACATTTTGAAAGTAGCAACAAGGGTGAATTTTCAACAATATTTTATAATGTTGCTTTAAGAACTTTCATTTTAAATTTGTTTTTAAAATGGTGATTTATTTTAAGATTGTATCAGAAGTAACACCATGATTTAAACAAGCGGATAAGTGTAATCGCACAGGATTTATTTATTCTATTTCCATTTTATTCATGATTGGCTGAATTTTCAGTAGTGCAACATTTATAAAGCTAAAATGTTTAGTGTATGGTTCATTTTTTGTTTAGACTATGGATGGGAAATTTTATAAAACATTTAATCTGAAAGCTGCAAAATATTTTAATATGTTCATAATCATTCCTTAACATTATATTTATTGCTATTTAACTTAATTTCAATATTTTCTTTTAACACAGGAAGATGGTGATTTCATAGAGGAGTAAAATTCTACTGTGAGGAGTCAAATTCAACAATCTTATTATTTAATCTCAAGGATCCTCAACAAAGTGTCTGTTTTGCCTAAGATTTTAAAAGTTGGACAAACCAGTGGATAGATTACAATATGCTCTTTATGTATTTAATGTTTAATGCAAATGGACTGTTATATTTATAAAGGCCCTGTTAAAGATGTTATTGAAACTTGTTTATCTGATGTTGGAAAGAATTGTTATCAATTAATGTTAGGTTTATTTTAAATAAAATGTTTTTGTTGTTAAATAAAATTAGTTTTTTTTCTTTCTTGGAACATTCTAAATTGCACATTTGGCTCTAACTTTTGACACAAAATGCTGCAGTCTTATGCTTTTATATTTATTTAAAAGTTAGTTGATTTAAGAAACATTGAATAAAATCAAAAATTAAAAGATTAATTAAGAAGAAATAAGTTATTCTTGAATATAAATTCAAGTTTTAACAAATGTTTTAAATGATATAAAGGATAATTGCACATGGTCAATAAATCCATTTCTCAGTTATTTCTGCATTTGATTTTTGTACTACAATATTTAGTGGAAGGTTTTTCATACAATAAAATAATTGTCCATAATCAAAATTTTAGCTATACAAGTTTTTTAATGGCATTCCTCCACATTTCCCAATTGCAATGTGCTTATATAAATGCTATGGGTAACAATTATTTTATCTAAGATTTCAAAGCCATTTAAGATTTCAAACTAAACAATTAAAATATTTTTTTTAAATTTAGTCAGTTTAAGAAATATAAGATTTTGATTGAGATTTAAATCTAGGAATAATTACAAGGTATCATGGGTTGATGTTTATCCATTTAAAATATTTTCAATTTCATTTATTTAAACCCTGCGCTGGCCATGTGTGTGTGGGGGGGGATACTTTTTTTAATTTAGGTTTTATGTTTTTTAATACTTTCTTTTTCAAAACTGGTTCTGAAACTCGTATTAATATTAAAAAAAAAAAAAAAAACTAACCAAAATTGCAAAAGTAAAAACTAACCCACTTACAAATCATCCTCAAATATTCTATGCCCCCCCCCAAAAAAAAAGATAAACATTTTAAAATCCAAGAGTTATTTGAAAATAACTTCTGCATAGGATTATCTAAACTCTTAAGGGGAACAATCAGCTTCTGACATTGTGGTGCTGAAGTTGAGTCGTTGGGCTGATATCAAGTTTATTTTTTCAATATTTTTTTAGTAAGATGCCTAAGATTGGTTTATTTGATTGAAATCATAAATTTTTAATAAAAAAATATTATTTACAATTAAATCAGAAGCTAATGAAAAAATTAAAATTGTATATAAGCATATCTGAAGCTATAAGTATCATTGGAAAATATGTAAACTTGAAATTGCCCAGGAAAGGAAAGGAAAAATCCCATTAGCACCACAACATCAGAAGCTGATATTCTGTTTAATGTTGCTCGGGTGCTGTTGTACAGTTATGCAAATTTAGGCAGTTTGCATGAATAAGTGTTTTCAAATTTACAATTTTGAGATCACCAGTATTTTTAATTTAATGAATATATGTACTTTTAAATTTAACAAAAGAAAATACTGATGTTAAAAATTTCTGATTTGACAGAATAATAAAAAATTCATGTAAGCTCTATTTAATTTTGTATAACGATTCATTTGCCTTTTCCCCTAAATTGACATAGGAAACACTTTCATTGAATTAGAAAGAAAAAAAAAACGTTTTTATGATTCATTAGAGAACTTTCAGTCATATAAATTAGAATTTTTTAAGTCTTGTTAATTAAAGACTTGGAAGAAATATTGGAGAATCCATGTTACAGTTTTCCGATCTCTCTCTCTCTCTCTCTCTCTCTCTCTCTCTCTCTATATATATATATATATATATATATATATATATATATATATATACCCTTGTAATGTCAATAAACAGAAATTTAAATCCGGAATAAGAATTTAATTGCAACACTTGAAAATGTGGCAATAATTCCATGTTACATTGAATTTCAATGATAAAAATTAATCGAGGATTACTGAATTTAGTTTTAAATGATGTTATTTTATTTAAACGATTTAGAAATCACTTGAAGATTTTTGTAATTTTAAGCAATTTTGCTTTTCTTAAGAGTGAATTTATTCAATTCCACAAATTCAAGGAGTTTTGGATTAACTCTTAAATGAGTTGATTTCATTCATGTATGAATTGGTTACAAATCGCCTAAGTGCTACTGGATTAAATCAAAAATGACAACATTTCACTCCAACTTGAAGTGATAACAAATCTCTCAAGTGCTACTGGATTTGCCTTAAATTAGTTCACTTCACTCAAATACGAGTTAGCTGCAGCTAACTCAAATGCTACTCGATTTAATCCTAAAGACTTCATTTCACTCAAGTATGATTTGGTTACAAATCGCTCAAGAGCTACGAGATTCAGTCTTAAATGACTTCATTTCACTCAAGTATGACTTGATTACAAATCACTCAAGTACTACTGGATTTAACGTTTATTGATTTGATTTCACTCAAGTATGAGTAAAATGGAGATCCCTCAATCATGAGTTGATTAAAAACAACTCATTCACTTGAGTTGTTTCAGCTCTTCTTGAGAAGGTTCCTTTCAACATGGGAAAAGAGTGGATTTCAGCTCAACTTGAGTTATTTCAGCTTTTTCGTTTTAAGAGAGTAGATAAACAAATGTTTTTTTATTTTTATTTGTTTATTTTAAGACGCTACACTACTGACTGAAAAAAGATTCGGATGATAATGTAATGTCTATGGGGGCATTCTTTTCAAATATCTCGCTCAGTTTTATTATTTTCACGTGATTTCTTTTAGCATAGGATAGCTGAGGATGATCCATAACCGGCCTAAATTTTACTTTTTCGATTTTGGTGTAAGATTTTTTTAAAAATACTTTAACTTTCAGAACATGTTTGAACCGGTTAATAAACAGAAACTATGCTAATATAAGAAGAATATAACCAAAAAAAAAAGTTAAAACTAAGCCAGTTATGGATCATCTTCAGCTATCCTATGCAAAACAAAATCATGTTAATGTATAAAAATTTGAGCCAGATATTTGAAAAGAATGTCCCCATAGACTGTACATTATAATCCGGGTCTTTTTGAATCAGCCGTGTGGGCTCTAAACATTTAAATAAATAAAACAATTGTTAATATTAAAGAACTTAGAAATAGTTTTCTTCATGCTAACCTGAGCAATTGAAACAAAAACAATTAATGTAACATTTTGCGACAGTAACATTTCCCCCAAGGCATGGTGACGTCACTGCGACGTCGTTGTGAAGTTACATTGTGACTTTGTGACCATCGATTTTCGAAGTGAAGTCGTTATGGCCGTTTTAGAGCTCGTTTGTGACGTTTCACAAAGTGGTCACAATGTGACAAATTTGTGAAAAATGTGTCATTTGTGACTAATTTGACATTAACATTGTGACGAAACTGTGACAAAAGCAATGATATTTAAATTGCCAGAAACATGTTTTTTTAAGTAAATAACATGTTTTGAAGAATATTTATAATTTTCTAAACATTTCTAATAAAGTCACATCTCAGTCACAATGTGACATCACTGAGTCGTGGCGTTTTGGTCACAGATGTTATGTGACCAAAGTGACTCACAGTGACGTCACTGTGACCATGCATGCTATGAGGGTTGAAAACAAAATGTTATTTAAAACATTTTTTTCCCATTTTTTTCATTTAACAGATGTGGTTTTATAAAATGCATCTCTAAGTAATTGGGGCTATTTTCATACCAAAAACGGACGGGTACAAAGTAGCACTGAAATACCAGTTTCCATATTAGCTCTATGAAGATGTAAACATTATCTGTCAAAATAAAAAGTTTAAGGAAAACCTATGATAACACATTTATTACACTTTACTAAAGATCATATTTTTACGCTTACCTTATTTGAAGCTCTTATCTAGATTGTTTCACGATAGAATGTTTGGAGACTTAAAATTTACACTCGATAACAGTTGTTCACAACTACATCCAGTTTTACTATTATTTTAACACAATCAAACTGATTGGTGCAATTAAAAAATTGACAACTTTATCATTCAGTTTTGTTGTGTTAAAATAATAGTATATCTGCGTACCCATCATTATATGAAGCAAGGCCCCCTTATCATAATATCAAGGCCACGCATTCAGGAGAAAATCTGTTGTTGAAATTGTCCCTATAATTGCCAACTTATTATATGACTTTGTCTCGTAAGTAACGCCACCTGGTGCATACTACTGCTAATAATCCCATAGGAAAAAATGGAAAATTCTCACATTAGACGGCGCTACCAACGGGAAAATCATGTGGTTTCAGCGCCCCCTGTACTGTGGTCAAAGGAAACTTGGCGAATGACAAGCCTTGATATTATGATAAGGTAGCCTTGATATTAAGTGCCTTTACCTTTAGTTTATTCTGTTGATCTATCTAAACGACAGACCATATGTTATGACCTATAAGGTTAACTGATCAAAAAATGCTCACCTGTTGTCAACCCAGTTAGCTTAAGCGGTAAAGCAGTGGACTTGTAAGCCAAGGGTATGTGTTCGATTCCCTGATTGGGCATTTTTTGCTCAGTTGGAAATATTCATTTCACATACATTTTGTAACTAAAAATATTAAATTATCCCAAACTTTCAAATACTCTACAATAGGGTATTAAATATTTTTAAGGTCAAAAACCCCATGTTATGGTGTACTGTTTATTCAATACAAAGATATATATATTTTTTTTAATGTGATGGACCAAAGTAAGCATATAGCTAGAATAAAGTACATTCATATTGATTTTATACAGAATTCGTACACATCAAAATAATTAGGGGATTTTAGGTGTTTTAATAACAGAAATTTCATAAAATACGCATCACTATGTGAGGGAGTGACCTTTGTAATAAAGGCACTCTAGCATTTTTGAGATCGTGACGTCAATGATTTAACATGTGTAAGCGTGAAAGCGACATCTATCCTCTCTTTTACTTTAACTTTCTAGAGCGTGTGTGTCTTTCTCGGATTCTACAGTTATGTCGCGGTTAGAAGTAATATGTAAATTGGCAATATCTCAGTTTGCAGCATATAAAAGCTTGGAGTTTGAGTGTGTGTAGAGTGTATCTAACGGCATTCGCCAAATAGTAGTGAATCTAGAACAAGCGATATCAAGTATTAGCGAGCCTCCAGTGAGTTGACAAGGAGTTTTGGAATTCGATTCGAGAAGTTGGCTGGTGGTAAGAAGTTAATAGTAATTACGTTGAACATTTCAAAGTTAATAAAGAATATATATACAGCCACGGGCTGTCTAATAAGATTTTATCTAGCAGCTTAGCTGAAGTTAAAGGAGAAGTAATCTGAAGTGCCCCGATTGAGTTAGTGCCGGAGCTGTGAGTATGAGTTTAACCTTTTAGTATTGTTATCAGTTATTAAAATTACAGAACGGCTCCACGTCTCTTGAGCCCTTATCGTTTTAAATAAACTGTTTTTATCTTACGTTCTGAGTTATGTCTGCATTCAACACCCAGTACGAGCACCCAACCGTTACAACTATATCTAAATATAGATTTTTTTCATTAAATAAGGCAAATATTACTTTACGAAAATTCTGATAAAAGGGGCTTCTAAGTTCATGAAGCATACGAATCCTGTTATAATAACTTTAATCTCCCGGTCCTGAAATAAATATTAAATGACTTCAAAACAAATGGGTAAGTGTGATCACAGATCGCACAAAGGGTTTCGTTTAATATCTCTTTCAAAGATACTTTATCCTTATTCTTGTTATGTGTTATAAACTTTAGATTAGTTTTCCCAAACATAACAAAATTTAGAAAATATCCCCTCTTCGGACGACACTCATTTCCCCCTGAATTTTTCACTTTTACAAATATTTAATATTGAGAAATAATATTTACTTTAGTGCTCATAAAAAAAAAATAATAATTCAAATTGCATTTAACTCGCCTGTCTAATATTTCGTTAATTGTCTGTGCAAAAAACTATCTTTTACATAAGTTTTTATTTTTTCATAAATTGGAAAGTGGTGGTCTCGCTTCCTTTAGATTTTATGAATCAGAACATGAAATGAAATAATAACCGCATGCGGAAGTACCAAATTTGTAAAACCAATAATTTAAAAAAAAAAAAAAATGTACTGCGATTATCGAATCCTAGTAAAAAAAAAAAAATTATCTACTTTTCTTTCCATTTTATGTGGTTTGCCGTGGCAAAAAAAAAAAAAAAAAAAAAAAAATACATTTCGGATATGGTTTGGAGAAGGATTTTTTTAGACTGACAAACAGCTGAATTGTAGTCTCGAGTGATCCAAAACACGATAAAAAAGAAACAACATCGAGAACGAATTTAAAACAATTCTGGAATCAATTAGCAAAATAAAAAGTTCTCTTAGCAAAATAAAAACGTTTTTCACGTGATTTATTTAATCCATTAATTTATGTTAAATACGTACTAATTTTTTAATCTATTTAAACAAAAATGAACGGTTGACATTAAAATAAATATTTTAATTAAAATAATAGTCTTTTTCAAACTTTTATGATTTGTTGTGTGACAAGTGGTCAGCGGTAAATACCCAAAATTTGAACGCTCTGCCTTGTATAGTTTTTTTGTACGGACTTCGAGACAGACAGACAGAGGACAGAGACGAATAGGGTTTCGTAAGATGAACAAAACCCTAAAAAACCTGTTTAAAATTATTATAAAACAGCTCCAAAGATGCATCAACCTATATATCAATACTTACTATACACTGTAAAAATATGCTCTGAATTTTAGAGGTGTTACTCTGTGAATTTTTCTTGATTTAGCTGAACATTTCCGTTTTAGAAAAAACCTGGAACTTTTCCTTTAAATACCGGAAATTTTTATTCCTGGACAGTCGTCTAATTTAAAATTTCCGTAAAAAAAAATCTGCAACTATTCCTGGAATTACCGGAATTGTTTATTCTAGAGCAGTCGACTAACTGAACGTTTGCATTTAGGGGAGTAGAACGGAAAACCCTCAGCTCGGTTTTTTTCTTCGACGCCTTAGGTCGAAGATAAAATCAGTCCGAGTTCCCGAGTACATTAACAAATTAGTTTGAAAACTGTAAACACAAAACGCAACACGTGCATTACTTGTAATATTTACTTTGAAGACCGAATTTGTTATACAGAAAAGAGGTTAGTTATTCAATTATAACTTTTTATAATGAATATTATAAGTATTTTAAATAAACGTTGGTTTGAATAAAAATTCTTAAATGCGGTTATTACGCGTTAGGTCAATTGAAATTTTGAAATACATATACATGACTATACAATCAAAACGATTATTGTAAAATAGGATTAAGATGACTAATTCAGAAGATTCAGAAGTTAAAACTGATTTTCTGTCGATTTGTAGACAGAAATGCCCAAATGCAAAATATAAAACTAATTTAATGTTTTAGTCACATGTAAAGGTATTTTAACAAAAATTTTGAAAATATTTTTTGGAGACATTCATGAAAAAATATCAAAATTTATATTTAGGTGTCCCTTTCCGAGTGATTTAAGATATATTGATGTTGAATTCAGGGGATATCCGGGGGGGGCATTCCCTCGAGGAATAATAAGATGTATCTCATGGAAGATATGAGATTTTGTTATTTTAATGTTAAATGTGCAATCCCAAGGAACTCTATAATACCCCTCCTTCCGAAGCCGCTAAAATCCCTCCCGGAGAAAAGTGTCTGAATTTCCTACTGGAGTATATTTATTTTTCCTTTATATGTATTAACTGCAAATTCTCTGTTAAACTGAAAGAACTGGAGAGTGGAGTGGATTTTGACAGAGAGAGGCAGATACTTTGACAGTAGCAGTGTTGAATTCAGACACCTTTCTCCGGGAGGGACTTTTGTGTCTTCGGGGGGGGGGGGGGATTTGCCCTTTTGGACCATTGAAAACCCAAAATATTAATTTTTCCGGGGGGAGGAATTTCATTGCTCTGGGGGGGATGTTCCCCCTGGGCTATTCCCTTGAATTTAATACTGAACAGTAGGATTTTCTCTTTATTTTGTCATTCTAAGCATTTCATCAATCGCACACAATATGAAACAATGGTAGCCGAATCTTCACATGAAAAAAACATTGGTATGTATAAGCTTGCAATTGTCTAAAAGAAAAGAATATTTCAAGAAACAAGAATAAATTTGCTTATACTTTTTATACATTTTGTATATAATGACTTATTTATGCATAGATGTGTTCGTTTTCCCATTTATGAAACATCATACTGTAAATTATCCATTTTTTAAAATAAGTCTAAAATCAACATTTTTGTTTATACAAAAAGTGTGACATAAAACATGGAAGTGGTGAGGAATAGTACATGTCAAATTCTTTTTTTTCTTTTTTAATAAGATGAATTTTCATTCCAGTCATGAAGATACTGGAATTTTACATTATGGTACGTACTACATAATTAACCTACAATCTTTGTTTGATTGTGTATCTGGCCGACACTATACTATTTGTGCCTTATAGCATTGTTTTATTCCTATACCATACCTTCCTGTATGTGGGGAGGAATGAGACACATTTTGAAACGTACACTTTCTTTAATTATAAAATAGCTTATGCTTGCTATGTTTCTATATTGTTCAGGGATTTTAAAAAGTGTTTTACCTTGCACTCTATAAATATAAATTTTTGTTTTTGTATCAAACAAAGTTTATTATCTTACTTTATAAAAAGTGTCCCATACCACAACACTCTCCACTATATTATTAAATAAACATGCTAAAATATATTTATTTCTGACAATTGCTCATGTCTTTCTAATAAAAATTTAACCCATAACTAATGTTAGCGGTCTGACCGCAGAGTTTTTAAAGTTTCACAGTTTAACTCGTAATTTTTAGTTTAATTATTGACACTGCTCGAATTTTGTTTTGTTTGGAGCCTTATTACTATTTCTAGAGACTTTTAAATAGCTGAATTTTATTTATAATAGTCAGATAAATAAAGTTTATTACCTAAATAGTATTCTGAGAATTAATGTAACATTACATTCATCTTTAAATTAAGCGGTCTGACAGACCGCTCACAGTAGTTATGTGACAAATCTTGTCACAGCAGTTAACAGTTAATATTTTTTGAAGTAAAATTTCTTAAGTTGTATTTTCTCAAATGTTTGTATGAATATTTTGAATCAAAATTAAATTTTCGAATTGCTATTTCTTGAAAGTAAAATTTATAAATTATTGTTATCGTTATTTTAAATGAATTGGAACTGAAAATTGAATTTTCTATTTAATTTTCAGAAAACGGTTAGATTTATTTATTTATTTTCCCTAGTAGCTTTTTAATTATTGTTGAATAAACTTAAAATTAAATATTTTTAAATAGTTTCTAAATATATTTATATATATATATATATATATATTTATTTATAACACCGATTATATTTTTGTTTAGCGAACTGTTTTTTCTAGTCACCATATGGCTTTAATGTTCTGAGATCTATAAAAATATTTATTGCAGAAGTATTAAAACCCTGTTACTCTATAAAATCATTGTTTTAGAGGATCCAAAACTTTCCATGGCTTCCAATGATGTTTGGGACACAGGAAGAGTAACACGTAGTTGATGGTGCTCTTCCTTGGCCAACAATAAATGTCATGGAGAATCAGACTGATTTACGCTGATGCTGGGTAACACGTTGAGAATTAGGTTTTTCAGATTTTATACTTCAAGACGACTTGCTGCACGGCATGTAAATTTTGTACTGCTTATCTAGTTACATATTATTTTATTACAAACTTTGTTTATTTTAATTTTTCAAAATCTTTGCTGACATAAATCGAGATACAGGAGGCAAAATATCCAGGGTAAATAGAAAAATAATGGTACAGTTGCAAACTGCCAATAAATCTAGTTAATATACATAGTTTATGAAATGTATTTTAATTTGTGATGTTTTAGTAATGAAGTATTTTTGATATTACATTTAGTTTTGCTTTTTTATTCATGCTTTTTTATATTTTCTACAAAAATTCTATTGTCTTTATATGTAATTTGGATTTACTTAAATAATCATGATTGCTAATTGATATCAATAGTTTGATCACAATTGCGATTGTTAATCAGTAAAAGAGGGAGGGAGGGATTTATGACGACATTGACATGAATTACTGTCAGGATTTTTTTCTAGCTGAATGTATTGAAATAGTTGCATTTTTAATTAAATCCTATTTTATTTTGGGAGGAATTCACAAGAATTCACAATATGCTCACTCCAGCTCCCCCCCCCCAAAAGCATAGGAGGGGGGTAGAGTGAGCATATTGTGAATTCTTTTTCAGAATTTTGAAGATCTGGGAAAAGTTTTATTGAATGGTTTATATCTTCTTGATTTTCAACAAAATGTTTGGCCTTTACTGGGATATTTCGAAAACAGGTCAATTAATTAAAAATCTGAGAACAGCCCTTAGTAACAAATTAATTGTTGCCATGTTTAACACGATTGATATTTCATTGCGTAAATGGTGGGTGTAAAACTGCAATTTTCGATGAACATAGATTTTTTTTAGCGATATTTTTTGTTTTGAAATATACATGTAAATAAAATGCTTTATTTTAT
Organism: Maratus speculifer; assembly: GCA_964019185.1. Taxonomy (NCBI): domain Eukaryota; kingdom Metazoa; phylum Arthropoda; class Arachnida; order Araneae; family Salticidae; genus Maratus; species Maratus speculifer. The sequence goes on along the minus strand of OZ025302.1, from coordinate 147,045,409 downwards.
ATATTTACTTAGATTGGTAACAAGAGTTACTATTGAAGTTTTACAGTGTGCAAAGGTAGAATTATTAATCGTGAATAATTAGTAAAAATGTTAAACTTCTGAATTTCCTGTAAAGAAAAATACTCCTAATTTTAGAAGTTTTGTCAAAAAAGAGTAGTATGTGTTAAATGTTGTATAGTACTAAATGTTATTTTCAAGGTACTATGTAGTTGCTAATCTTTTTGTCCTTTTTCAAGTTACCTAGCTATAATGAAAACTATAATGAAAGTGGAAGTAAGTTAAATGAAATGTTTCTAATTTGTATATTATTATTGACATTTTTTTAAAAATAATTTTCATCTAATTTTTTAAAAATAAAAAGATTGGCAGCTAGATATTTTTATGTGAAGTTTTAAATTACATTGATACAAATTGAATGTCTAAAATATCATTATGGTGCATACTAAAAAAAATTATTTAAACGGATTATGACATCGCAACGATAAATATTCTTCCCTCCAAGATTAAATAAAAGGAACAAAAACAATAGCCTACATATAAATATATACAAAAAGTCTTTATTATCATCAAGTTTGTAAAAGTAAAAAAACTCGGATGTTTTAAGCTTCCGATACACAAATATATACACAAATTCTATAGACATTTAAGAAGTACAACTTTTACAACATAAATAGAGTGATTCATTATTAAATTAAAGACTTGAAAATTTAAAGATTTGTGCATAAAAAGGTAAATTTATAGTCAGAAGTGATGATATGTTTATTTTCAGAGCTATTAGGGGGTATTAAATGTCTTAGTTTCTACCTGGCAGTGCAACTTAGCAATAATGCAGCATTTATTTTTTTTTCTCGATCTTTATAAAAAATAAATGCATACAATTTTTAATATAGACAATCTAATTTCTTTTCTATGTAAAATCATTTTTTAACATTCCATACTGAAATTTTATTTTTTTATGTTTAAGTTTGATTAAAGTAAATGTAAAATTGTTTTTCAGTTTCATTCACTGCGCGTAAGATGGTAGCATAACTATTTGTTCAAGAGCCATCAAAAACATTGATAATGATGTAAAAGTAATGTAGTTTGAACATACATTTTATTTGTAAGCTATTTCTTTATCTATTGAAAATTTAAATTTAGATAATAAAAAAATTTAAAATTTCATTTTTTATTGAAAAATGACTAATTTTAAATAAAGATATTATAAATTGCTTACAAATGAAGTATACATTCATGATACATTAGTTAAACATTATTATCCGTATTTTTTTTTCGGGAGGGAAGGGGGAGGTGGGGTTGAACCAATAGTTTTGCTACAGTCTTGCTCGCAGTGGATGCAAGTCAAAAACCAATTTTCAAATTTTTACCTTAAGGAGTTAAGGAGGGCACGGCACTTTTGAAAATGGAAAAAAAAACTGATATCAATGTATCTTTTTTTTTCTTGAAAATTATTGAAGCAATTTAATATATATCATTTTATTATATTGGCAGAAATTATAAACATAAATATTTGTTTATTTAATTAACATTATTAAAGTTTCATTAAATAAGAAAGATCTAAATATTGCAAATTATAATAACGCAAAAAATATTACCAGTAACAAGTGATAAACCAGTATTAAGTGGAATGCAAATCGCATCTCTAATTCCCTCATCAATGTTAAACATATCTGTGTGCAGTACTAATCTCCATAGGTAATGCATATTTCACAGTGTGCAAAGTTAGTTCTTCAAGCATCAAATTTTTGTGTGAAAATATTTGTTAAATATATATTTAATTTTATTTTTTACTTTGTTTTGCGAAGTACCAACATTTAAATTATATTAAGTATATATTTCAGAATTATTTTGATATTTTGATAACTAAAAAACAAATCATATAACAGTACACAGAAGAAAAAATGAATTAAAAATAATAGTTTGCTATTTTTAAAAATATATGTAGGCATTAATCCTCTCCCCTCCTCATACGTATAACATCAGAGTTTGAGATCTCACTATCTCAGTGTGAGACAAATTTTGAACGGATAATTGAATATGGCTGAAAATAACCGGGATAAAACTGAAGATACCAGTTTGCAAAATGAAAAAAACCTAGGTTTAAACCTGAAAGCGACAGTTTCTATAATGGAACATTTCAGTTCCTAAAACGAAACATTTCAATTTTCAAAACAGAACAATTTGGTTTTGAAAACGGTATATTTAAGTTTCCAAAACGGAAAATTTCAGTTTCTATAATGTAGCATAGAAAAACCAAAATAGAACATTTCAGTTTTCAAAACGGAACACTTCATTTTCCAAAAATGGAACATTTCAGTTTCGAAAACGGAAAAGACATAAAAGTAAATTTTACGTGAAAAAATGGAGCAGATACGGCAACTTTGCTGCCAGTACGTTTTCCGTTTTTTCAAGGAAATTTTTTTTTACAGTGTATGAACACATTTATTTAAAATATTTAGAAAAAAATTTAATAATTCCAGAAGCCTTTAAATTCATTTAAAGTGTGTTCTTTAGTCTCCCTACAGGCGACATCAGGACTGAGAAAGTTAAAAACCGAATTATTAATATTTTCCTAAACGAATATTGCAAATTTTTGGATGTTTTCATATTTCCATGTTTTAAATGTCATTTTCAGGATCCTTGCATTTATAAAACTTTATTTCAATCTTTTTTAATGTTAAAATAAATCTCTGTACATAAAGCTTAGAGTCTTGTTTCAATACTAATTTGAATGCTAGTGTAACATTGGGAATTGGAGAACTATAATTTCTGAATAAATAAAGAATACATTTTAATTTAAGTCCTTTGAAAATTTCTCTTTTATTATAAGATTGAGATGTACAGTCACATGCTGTCTTTAAGAAATAAGAATAATGGAAGATGAATGCATGAATTCCAATGCATGTTATTTGTTTAAGCTATACAAATATTGGAATTATCATATTTATTTATATTTTCATGATTGTTTTGTTTCGATACTTTTTTTAAAGATTAATTTTGAGTGATTTCAAAACTGCATTGAATTATTTTTTTAAAATTTGCTTTGCTAATATTATTTTCTTTTTTTATTTCAAATGCTATATCTGTATTTAAATTTTGTATTTGAATAAAATACTTTAAATTATGGGATTATCAGATAATCGATTATATATCTCTCTTTTTTTTTTTGGGGGGGGGGGAGGTGTTAGTAACGGAGTAGAATAAAACTGCACAATATGATTATTTCAAAAATCCTTTGCATTAGAATTAACTTTAACTTGATACATTTTCTGAAGAAAATTAATTTTGTTTAAAATTGATAAAAAGAAAAAAGGTCTAAAAATTATTTTTTTTAAATATACCATACGTAATAACAAGTTTTTTAACAGAAATCATTTTTTTAGAAGTTTCAAATATACTAATACAAAATTATCACTCATTCCACCTGATATATTTTTAAGTACTACAACCTGTTTTGCAATGATTAAAATTTAATTTAACGTTAGGTATTACAAATTTTAAATCCCCTTCTCTTTTGGCACTCAACAGTCAAATGTAAGTAAAAAGCGAAATGCCACTTTTATTAAAACAAGTCCGAAATTGTAATTCATACGTAGCAAACGTGGTGCATTCGTATGATAACGAAGTTTTGAAAAAATACAGTAATTTGGATGCAATACAAAATCCGACATATTTTGTGTGTCCCTGTAAATATTAAATGCTTTCTGTTATACAGGAATTAACTAGTAATAAACCTCAGCAACGTATATCAATTTTATAAAATGTGAAATATTTAAATATAATTAAAACACACCCTAAAGAATGTTTTTCCTTAAACTATTTCCTTACTGTAATAAAATACTTTAGTATGACCCTGTATATTAATAAAAACTCTCTTTGCAAAATATATTGTACAAATATATTTTAGGGTATATATTTTAGTTAATATTAGTTTAGTAAATATATATTATTATATATTAGTTTAGTAAATATAGTTTAGTAAATATATTTTAGTATATATTTCAGATGCATATTAATTGTATTATATTCGACAGAGTGCAACATCATTAAAATGCACTTGAAACTGTTTTCTCCCATTGAGTGTAATGTAACGCAATGCACTTGATTGTTCCTGTTATTGTACTATGCATCCGATTTTCATAAAATATGAAATGATTCTTAAAATTATGAAATAATTATATATATTTTAAATTTCAAACGATTCGGTTGTGTGGTTTTTGCATTGTTATATGCGTACATACGGACGGATGGATGGATTGACAGTTTGACAGACGATGACTATAGGTGCTATGTATTTACATGATTACAAACGGACCTAATAATGTGTTAGCATTGCAATTTTTACTCTTATCGGCCCTTAATCACTTTCCACGAAATTTTTATATTGGATATACATACATTTACAATCCACATTTAAAAAAACAAAAAAAAGTGCTCCGGTTTAACTAAACACGAAAAGGTTGAACATACACAGCAGTTAAATACAAATTGCGCACATTAACATATATTATACGCAACTCTTTAAAAACACAACTTCATGAATTTACTTTATGTATGTAATAAAAAAAATATTTGGTAAAATATAGTTAGCTAATACTTTTTTTTACGTTAAAAAAAATTCTTAACTACAATTCTTAATTACAATTCATTTATTAATATTATATAGATAATTTAGCTATACGGTTAATCTACTTTAAAAACTCATCTTTTTAAAATTATTTTAAGTATATAATAAGAGATATTAATAAAATATGCTTAAGTAATATTTTTTTTTAACCTTTGAGGAAAAACTTGAATATAATTCAAGACGTTGAATAAAATTAAGAGTCAAAGCGATTATTAATTTAAAATTTTATGGAGAAAAAATATTAGAATTTGAGAAAAAAATCAACACAAAATAAAAAAGTGTTTAGTGTGCTTTAATTCATACAAAAAATAACACAATTACATACTTTTTTTAAATGTATTTTAATTTTGATACTCTTCTCTATGTTATACTTATTGAATCTTTAAATATCACATTTCTTTATTACTCTTATTAAAACGTTTATGAAATATTTAACACAGAAATTTGTTTAAATGAAATTGCTAACTATTATTTAGAAAATAAATGTTATTTTATCCTTAAAATACATCATTCTTTTTTCATTTTATAATGATTTTAAAAAAATCGTCATTTTTATTTTCCCAGGGGCATGTTATCATTTCGATGTTTCTTATTTTAAGTTTTTAAAAATTCTTTTTTATAATCAATGGTTCATAATAAGTTATTTCAATCCTTTTCAGCACTGGAATGAATCCCTGTCTATTAATCTTAGAGTCGCATTTGAATAGATGTTTGAATGCAGTTGTAGCGTTCGGAATTCCAGAACTTCAAATACTGAATAAATATTGAGTATTTTTAAATAAATTTCAAAATTTTCTCTTTAATTATAAGTATGTATCTTTTTCATTTTATAACGATTTTAAAAATATCATATTTTTTATTTGCCTAATGGCATATTATAAACATTTGGATGTTTCTTATTTTAAGGTTTTAAAAATTATTTTTCATAATCTATGGTTTTGTAATGAGTTATTTCAGTCCTTTTCAGCACTGGAAGAAATCTGTGTCGATTAATCTTAGAGTCGTGTGTGATAGAAGTTTGAATAGATTAGTAGCTTTGGGAATTCCAGAGCTTAAATACTGAATAAATATCGTGTATATTTAAATCAAAGCCTTTCAGAATTTTCTCTTTAAAGCCCCACACTAGTCATTGAAAAAGACCCGGATGATAATGTAAAGTCAAGGGAGCTGTCTTTTCAAATATCTTGTTCAAATTTTAATATTTTTACATGATTTTTTTGCATAGGATTGCTGAGGATGATCTACAACTGGGCCAGTTATTGCTTTTTGATTTTGCATAGATATTTTTTATATTATGATAGTTTCAATTTCAGAACCAGTTTAAACCGGTTTTGAAATATAAAGTCATAAAAAAATCTGAAACCAAAACTGAAAAAGTAAAAACTAGGCCGGTTGAGGATCGTCCTCAGCTGTCCTATGTAAAAGAATCATGTAATAATATTAAAAATTCAAGCAAGATATTTGAAAAGAACGCTCCCATAGACTTTAAATTATCATCCGGGTTTTCTTCTATGACTAGTGTTGCCCCTTAACTATAAGTATGTCATGTGGAGTTGTGGAGTCACATGATATCTTTTAGAAATGATACTAGAATAAGTTGAATGAATGGAGTCGTATGATATTTATGTAAATTTAGTTATATTTATGTAAACTATACAGGATGGTTGAATTCACATATTTATTTATTCATTTTATTATTCCTATTTCTAATCCTATTCCTAATTATTTTTTTTTCTTGTGTTGAAATCTACATTTGAATTATTTTTTTTTAAATATTATATATCTTCTTATAGAAAAAATCATTGTACGATATTTAAACGAATGAAGAATATTTATGACCAATAAGTGTATTTAATTTATTTTAAAATGCATAAATTCTGACGTATGTATCAAAACCTATGAATATCTATTGACTTCATAGTTGAAGCCGTTACTGTTTTTATTGAGTCTATTTTAACCCCATAACTATTACATTTTTTTTTTTTTTTTTTGACAGCATAAATTAAAAATAGGGGTTAAACGCAACTTTTTCAATACTAAAATATTTCCTATAGTTAATTGAAATTTACAGTTGCAAATCAGTAATATCAAAATGCATAACATAAAAAAACAAGCAAGGTGTTCTTGCCGAAATCGAGCTTGGAAAACACAGTTAAGGGATTGATCAGTGGAGGCACATAGGTCGAGCTTATTGACACCACATAATTTTTATAGTTATCTTCATCTTAAGGTTGTTCTCAACTGCTCCGATTAACAAGCGCAAAATGTTTGACACATTTCTCAAATTCATTTTATAACATAAAAAAAATTAAATTGGAAGATCTCGGTATGGAAGCGATTTCGAATCTAATTTAATTTCCCATTTTCTGATAATTAAATTACTTATCCAGTCCTAAGCCATATCGATCACGTGATCACCCGTTTTTCTCCTGCTTGTCGACCGTTTTTTCTGCTTTCATTGAATAATGTGTTCAAAAACGTCAAATTTGAAGGTTTGTTATGAAAGATCTATTGCGTTTGTAATAAAACAGAAAACTAAGTGCAATTAGACAGTTTCTGAATAACAACACCTGCTAGTTTCATGCATTTCCGAACAAAAATAAAAAAAATCTTATGTCACAAAGTTGCCCTTTTTCATTTAAGAACACCCTTAAGAAAAAATTAAGAATTCCGTCATTAGATAAGCCGCTTAAAATTTATTGGTGTCAATGAGCTCTACATCTGCTCCAGTTTTCCACAAGAATACATACAAAAAATAACACAATTATATATATATATTCTTAATATATATTTTTTTTCTAATGTGCTTCTCTACACTGTAAAAAAAATCTGTAACCTTAGTAATCTAAATTAACCGAAATCTCTTACGCTTACTAAAATTTTATGTGTACACTGTACAAGAAAATGATGTCAATCTACAAAACTTGTAAGCTAAACTAAAACCATCTGTAACTTTACAAAAGAATTTACTAAAATTTTGGTAACTTTACTAAAATTTTATCTATAATGCTCGTTATCGTCACTTAAAAAGTTCTTGGAATACGATTTCCCAAAAAAATTCTTAGTAACCTTAAAATTTGTTTGATTCAAAGTGCAAATCTGTATCTGTTACATGAATTTTTATTGTTGCCGTTACATAAAAAGTTCTTGGAATACAATTCTACTAGAAAATTTTTTGTAATTTTCCCAATTTTTTTTTACAGTGTATATTCGAAACATTTGAATTTTTAAAAATTACATTTTTTTATTAATTTTACTTCAATATTTACGAAATATTTAAAAATATATTTAAGTAGATGACGTTAATTCTTTAGCATTTTACGAACATATATAATATTTAATCCTTTAAATACGTCGCGTCATTCGTTCTGCGCTCTCATTTCGATACTATAACGATTTTAAAAATAGCTTGCATCTAATTTTCCTAGGAGAGAATTATTTATTTTATATATAAATTTTGTCTTTATTTTACAAGCCTTTGCATGTTTCTTATTTGTACAGTTTCAAAATTCTTTTTCATAATGCACGGTTTTAGAATTTGTTATTTCAATTCTTTTCAGCACTGGAATAAATCTCTGTTTATTAATCTTAGAGTCGCGTTTGAATCGAAGTTTGAATGCAATCGTAGTGTTGGAAATTTCCGTATTCTAAATACTGAATAAATATAGAGTATATTTAAATCAAAGTCTTTTGAAAATTTCTCTTTAATTATAAGTATGCCGTATGGAGTCACGTGATATCTTTCAGAAATGATACTTAAATAAGGTGAATGAATGTCTTGAGTCCTACAACATTTAAATAAATTATGCAGAAGGGGTTTTTTTTCGTGTACCTTAAATATTTACTTTAACACCTGTCTCCATTTTTAAAAGAAATTATTAAGATTGAAAATTAAAAATAAAGTTCTGAAATTTAAGCGAATTGGGAAAATGGTCCTGCCCGTTAATCCTAGAGTCACTTTGAATAGATGTTTGAATGCAATTGTAGCGTTTGGAATTCCAGTAATTTAAATACGGAATAAAAATGTTGTGTATTTAAATCAAAGTCTTTTGAAAATTTCTGTTTAATTATGCGTATACCATGTGGATTCAAAAGATATCTTTCAGAAATAAGACTAGGTGAATGAATGAATTGAGGTGTACAATATTTACTTCAGTTATTCAAGAATCAGAATTCACTTATTTGTTTATTCATTTTAATATTTTGATATTGATTTCAATTCCTTAAAATGATTCTTTTTTTCATATATTTAATCTAAATATGTATTATTTTTTAAATATTTTAAAATATAGTTTGTCTAACGTGGTATTTTCATCAGAATCTTCACCAAATAACTAATCTTTGATAAACGAACTACGACGACTTTCTTGGTTGATTAGTGAAATTTACACACAAGCGAACACAAGAACAAGAAAGAATGAATATGTAAGGACGCTTGCGCTTGATCGCACAGAAACGTTGTATCTACAGTGCCATCCACGGATCTACATTTGTCAGGATGCCAAGAATTTTCTTTTCTTCCTCTCGACCAGAGATTTAGAGTAGGATATACGTGGATATACGCCGTATATATTCTGGATTTTTAAAAGGAACATCGTATACTCTCTGATTCTCATAAAAGCTATAGTGTATACATTCCTGATTATACTCTTTGTTTTGAACGCATACCCTGTACTTTTTATAGAAATACACCACTGCTCTTGACAAGTACAAAAGGATAGAAAGCTTTCATTTATTCCTTGAGAACCTATGCTGTGATCTATGTGTCTGAATTCGCATTTTCTACAAATAAACAGAAGAGAAAAATAAATGTGCTAAACATACTACGTGAAAGAAACTATAAAATCAACCTTTATAAAAGAATTTCTAGAAATTTTTTTATCACATATATTTTTGATGCAAAAAAAAAAAAAAACTGCAAAATGAACATTTTGCAGTTTTTTGCAAGTTTTTTTTTTTTTCAAATTATTTTTGGGGTATCAATTCTAATACAGCGAGTATCAGAATTATGAAAAATTTACGGGGTATGCCTGTATTTACACTTTTATAGAATAATATAATTTAAACTATGAGATTACCGGTTGTAGAATACCAAGTACTTTTTTAGTATGTAACGCAGAAGAATTAAAACAATACAATGCAAAGTCTAACGATCGGAATTCTCGGGACTTTCATTTTTTACGAAATATGGGCATCAAAAATATTGCTTTTCTAATAAAAAGAAAAATAAATGTCAATTAAAAATGCAAAATATGACATTCATACATATAAAAACTATATGAAATTATTAAAACTAAGAAATGGAACAAAATAATGGAATAAAAAGCAAACGAAAACATTCATTTAAGCAGGCCTGCCACAAGCGCCATTTTTAGGTGCGTTCGTAATTATGTATATACGTAGCACCCATTGTTGTCGTTCAATCCGTCTGTCTGTCTGTCCGTCTGTCTGTCCGTCCGCATATAACAACGCAAAAACTACCCAACCGAATCGTTTGAAATTTAAAATATATTATTATTACATAATTTTGTCGAATCATTTCAAATTTTAAGAAAATCGGATGCATAGATCAATTACAGGGACAATCAAAAGGATTCCGTTACATGACGGTCAATGGGGAAAAAAGTTTCAAATGCATTTTAATCGTTTGAAATTTTAAATACATAATTATTACATAATTTTGTCAAGTTATTTCAAAATTTATCAAAATCGGATGCATAGTTCAAATACAAGGACAATCAAAAGTATTCCGTTACATTACGGTTAATGGGGAAAATGTTTCAAATGCATTTTAATGGTGTTACTCTCATTCGAACGTATTAAAATTGATATGCACCTGTAAAGTAGATATTATAATATACATTTTGCATAATCTGTGGTACAAACAATATTTGTTAGTGATTTACAAGGCCACACAAAAGTATTCCATTGCATAATGGTATAGGGAGAACATTGTTTGGTGCGCATTTTAATTGTAATTATTTACAGTTTTATGAGATTGATATATGTGAGTGATATTTTTTAAACTTCGTTATCGTACGAACGCACCTCATTTGCTACGCTTCACGTGCAATTTCCAACTTGTTTTCTATTATATTTACATTATTATTATTATTATTATTATTATTTGCAATGCATTTCTCTTGCAAAAGTTGTCAAACTGTGTATCCATGATTTTTGTTTTGAGAAAGGTATGCGACGTAGAATAAAATATAGCTTCGTATGGTAGCCCTGTTTAAGTGTGTTCTTAAATCAAAAAGAGCAACTTTGTGACATAAGTTTTAATTCATTTTTGTTGGAAAATGTATGAAACAAGCAGGTAATGTTATTCAGAAACTGTCGAATCATTCTCATTTTTCTGTTTTTGTGCAAACGCAATAGATATTTCAAGACAAACTGTCAAAAATGATGTTTTGAACTGCATTATTCTACGAAAGCAGAAAAACAAGTCGACGAAAGGTAGAAAATCGAGTGATCACGTGATGAAAATAGCTTATAACTCGGTAGGTAATTTAATTATCTTAAAATGGAAAACTGAGTTCGATTCGAAACTGCTTACATAGACAGACATTTCATTTTTTTAAGTGCATTCGTAATTATATAAATACGTAGCACCTATTGTTGTCGCTTAGTCCATCCGTCTGTCTGTCTGTCTGTCCGCATATAACAACGCAAAAACTACCCAACCGAATCGTTTGAAATTTAAAATACATAATTATTACATAATTTTGTCGAGTCATTTCAAATTTTATGAAAATCGGATGGATAGATCAATTACAGGGACAATCAAAAATATTCTGTTGCATTACGGTCAATGGGGAAAAAAGTTTCAAATGCATTTTAATCGTTTGAAATTTAAAACGTATAATTATTACATAATTTTCTGGAGTCATTTCAAATTTTATGAAAATCGGATGCAATCAAATACAGGGACAATCAAAAGTATTCTGTTACATTACGATCAATGGGGAAAAAGTTTCAAATGCATTTTAATGGTGTTACACTCATTTGAACATAATAGAATTGACATGAATCAATGAACATGTACTAAAATATACATTCTGTACAATCTGTGATGCAAAGAATATTTATTATTAAATTACAGGGCCACACAAATGTATTCCACTAAATAATGTTATACGTGGAAACATTGTTTGGGGCGGGCATTAATTATATTAAACTACTTCATATTTTATGAATAAGATATACGTTAATGAAGTATAATAAAATTTACTCCCTGCATATTTACAGGAACACAGAGATTTCGACCACTATACTGTATCCAAAATACGCTCTTCTATATCAGCAAGATCTGAATATTTTAAAACTTCGTTATCATAAGAACGCACCTCATTTGCTACGATTCATGTGCAATTTCCAACTTTTATATCTTTCAGTTAAGAAATGAATTTGTTGATGTGTTAAAACGTTCTGTGCTTATTGAGCAGAACAGTTAAGAACAACCTTAAGAGAACATAAAATTTGAGAACAAAATCAAACTTACGTAGTTATTCAAAATTTCGGTTAATGTGTGCTGCTTTATTATTTTAACATTTCCATGAAGAAGATTTACATTTATTCTATTTTTAATATGGGTTCTGATCCAGTAATAAAAGCTCTTTTCCCAAAACTTTTTTTTCTGTTTGTTTGTCTCAACACTTTTTTTAGGTGCGTTCGTAATTATGTAAATACGCAGCAACTGTCGTTCAGTCGATCCGTCTGTCCGCTTATAACAACGCAAAAACTACCCAACCAAATCGTTTAAAATTTATAATATATAATTATTACATAATTTTACCGCATCACTTCAATTTTTACGAAAATAGGAAGCATAGATCAGTTACAGGGACAATCAAAATTATTCCGTTACATTATGGTCAATGGGGAAAAAAGTTTCAAATGCATTTTAATCGTTTTAAATTTAAAATACAAAATTAATACATACTTTTGACGAGTTATTTCAAATTTTATGAAAATCGGATGCATAGTTCAATTACAGGGACAATCAAAAGTAATCCGTTACATTACGGTCAATGGAGAAAAATGTTTCAAATGCATTTTAATGCTGTTACACTCATTCAAACATATAAAATTGATATGCAGCTATAAAGTACATATTATAATATACATTTTGTTCAATCTGGGATGCAAATAACATTTGCTATTGATTTACATGGCCACACAAATGTATTCCATTACATAATGGGATAGGGAGAACATTGTTTGGTGCACATTTTAATTGTAATTAGCTATTTACAATTTTATGAGATTAATATATGAGAGTGATATTTTTAAAACTTCATTATCGTACGAACGCCCCTTTATTTGCTACGCTTCACATGCAATTTCCAACTAGTTTTTCTTTATTTTCTGGAATATTGCCAATGCAAAATCTAAACATTGGACAGTTGCGAATTCTATGTGTCCAAACTTTAGACTTTATATTGAACAATATTTTGTGATTATAAAAAATCCCTGTCGGCTGGGCCTATAGGCGGAGGTAGATTTCGAAGAGGGCTCATTTCAACAATATATATATATATATATATATATATATATATATATATATATATGATTAGAGATAAACCCAGTTTAATAACTTCATTTGGCCGTTTATGAAAAAATTTTAATTTCATTTTTCTGCAAAAACTGGTTTTATCAGAATCATCTTAAGAAAAATTCAGCTCAAATGCCCATTATGACAACATATTTTGAAATAGATTCTAAATTTATTAAAAAATCGACCAAAACAGTACATTATACAGTTCCTAAATAAGAAAAAACTGTCAGCTGAAAGCAATTGAGAAAAAAAATTGAATTTAAAAATGAGTCATAAAATAACCGATTTGTTGTTTGAATACATCCTTAATTCTTTAATCATGATTGCTTCGGAAAATTTTGTGCGAAATACTCACTTTGACAACATTTTAAAAATATATTCTATCTTTATCAAAAAACTGGCCAATGCGTCACAGTATATAGTTCCTAAATAAGAGGATCTGTAAATTGGATGCATTTGAGAGCGAAAATGGATTTTAAAACGAGTCATAAAAAAAGCAATTTGCTATGTGAAAACTTTAAATTTTCAAATATCGAAGACTTCGGGAAATTCTGTTCAAAATACCCTTTTTGGTAGCCTTTTTCAAAATATATTCTGTCTTTATCAAAAAACCGATCAATGCATCACATTATATAGTTCCTAAATAAGAGGATCTGTAAATTGGATGCGTTTGAGAACAAAAATGGATTTAAAAACGAGTCAGAAAAAAACGCAATTTCTTATTTGAACACTTCCTTAAATTTTCAGTCGCGATGATTTCTGAAAATTCTGTTCAAAATACCCTTTTTGTAGCCTTTTTTGAAATATATTCCGTCTTTATCAAAAAACTGACCAGTGCATCACATTATATAGTTCCTAAATAAGAGGATCTGTAAATTGGATGCGTTTGAGAACAAAAATGGATTTAAAAACGAGTCAGAAACAAACGCAATTTCTTATTTGAATACTTCCTTCAATTTTCAGTCCCGATGACTTTCGGAAATTCTGTTCAAAATACCCTTTTTGGTAGCCTTTTTTGAAATATATTCTGTCTTTATTAGAAAATTGACCAATGCGTCACTTTATACAGTTTCTAAATAAGAGGATCTACCGTTTGGATGCGTTTAAAATCAAAAATGAATTTAAAAATGAGTCAGAATATAAGCCGTTTGGATTTGAGGTTTTTTCTCCAACTCCTATTTTTGTTTAATTTCTTTTTGCTATACGAATTGGTCCTATGAAAACATGTCAGTATAAAAGTTGTAGATATTTTTGAGAAGATGTAAAATAAATTTAATCAGATTTGATATCTTAAAAATTGACGGAGTTATGGATTTTTCTCTTTTTTCATCGCCGTTTTTCTTTTCGTTTTTAATTTTTTTCATCGGTAAAAGTTGGTCCTATCAAAAACTTGTAAATACAAAAGTTTTAGATAATTTTAAGAACATTTATAAAAAATTTAGTTGGACTTGATATCTTGAAAATTGGCGAAGTTATGAATTTTTTTTTCTCAAAATCCCTGTTTTTTTCGCCTCTTGAGCCCACTTCTAAATTTATCAAAAATCTGTCATGTATTTACTTTTGGCCCATTTTTAAGAAGTAATATAAACTTTAAACGGATTCGATATATACTTTAATTAAGAAGTTATGGCGTTTTTTCGGTTTTCACAAAAACGCCCCCTATTCCGACCCCCTTGGTCCGATTTTGCCCATTAACGAACTCAGCCAAGATTTTATCTCCATTGATTTTATGTACCAGTTTGATGAAGATTGGTGAAGAATTACAGAAGTTATAGTGTCCATAAAAAAGTGAGATATATATATAGATAGATAGATAGATAGATAGATAGATAAACTGGTGCGATTGCATTAGGTAGTATTTCTTACGAAATCTACCTAAAATCGGAATTAGAATTAACTTGAGATGAAGCGTTGTAAAATGTTAATTGAGATGAAAGCATTTAGTGTTAAAGGGAAAATTGTTCAAAAAATTGATTTTTTTTTTTTTTTTTTTTTTTTTTTTTTTTTTTTTTTTGTTCTTTAATATTAACTGAAAACGTCTTTAATCGTGAATATTTTGACACCTCATTTTTACATATACGACTATTGAATCGAGAGATACTGTAAATTTTGTTAACAGATGCAGCGCAATTACCCATACAAATGAAACATTTGTACGATAAGTTTCCAAGAAATAATTATTTTAAAGCTAGCATATTTGAGGGGCTGTATCTAAATTGAAGTTCAGAACTAGATTATTGACCGAGATAACCCCTTTCTTGATCAAGGCATTCAGGTGCTACTCAAGCAGCCATTAAAGACTGCTAGATCACTGGATAGCATAAGAAATTTCAAAATGCCTAATCACTTTTATCGAAGACGACCCCTTAAACTATAATTTTTCTGTTTTTAAGCATAATTTGAAAACTGCTTAGAAGAAAATTTTAAATTTTCTGTTTTTATAAAGCAGCACTTAATAAATCTAAATACGTAAAAAAAATTGTAGGTTGCATTTCATAACTTTTTCGAATATTAATTTTATAATTCATATCATAAAAATATAAAAAAATGTGTTGAACGTATTTATGTTTAGGTATTTTAGTATTAATTCTACATAAAAAAGCCCGTTAGGAATTTAATTTCAGGAGATATTAATAAGAATGTGAAAATGTAATTTAATATTAGAAGCACGAAATGTTCAATATTTATAATTCAAAAAGTTATTTTCTAGTAACTTGAAATTTAATATTTAGGAATAATTTGAACCGAAGAGTTGAAATATCTTGTTAAAATTGGATTTTACTATTGGAGAAAATGAAATTTCCATTATTTTAAAATGTAGATGTCCCCCTAAGATAATGTTACATACATCATTTAAAAGGAGACCTTATTTCCAATCGTTCGGTACTAGTAACTTTCTTTTATGATGAATTGTTGAGGATTTAGTAGGGGTCTTTATTTTTTTTTTTCACAATTGCACCTTCTCATTAAAATATTAAAAAAAAATTAATTTTCCTTCAGAATTGTTTCTTTTCTTTTTTTTAAATCCATTATTATTTTGAATTATTTATATTTAGTTTCAACAACGAAGGCTTATATAATCTGACACTTTATTCGTTAGTAACCACAAGATATGTCTTAGTTCATTAATTTGAGAAACATGTTTGATTACTAGCTTGCAACAAAGGTAGAGATAGGATTCAAAGCTTTGATTTTTGATAAAATATAGAGTACAAAGTTCTTTGATTATTTAACTTTAATTAGAATTACAGCGTACAGTAGTATGGGGCCTTTGAAGAACATGAATAAAGTATATGAACGAATTGGGAGGGATAAGGTTAATAATTAAAGATTCAACATAACTAAGTAAGAGCATAAAGCATGGTTCTGATTTTAAATATTTCTTTAAGAATAACTATATGAAATCGAAATAATCGCAATGATTACATTTTTTTTTTACCCAATATATATTTTTAAAGGATATTCTTTATGTTTGCAAAAAACACAATGATTGTCAATGACACTTTGCTCGAAAGAATGATCAATTAATACCGAATTGCGTAAAAGAAGCATCCTAATAATTAAAAAAATCATAATTACATTAACTAAAAGTTTACTGCGCTGAATTAAGCATTTGATTTTAAATTAACATATATATTTGAATTGAAATTTGAATACATAGAAGGTCGTGAAAAATCGAAGAATGGGAAAAATAGAATTACAAATATCTCAGCAGTTAATTATCCAATAGACTTCATTCTTTTTGCAAAATATATGTTTTGTTATTTTCTTTTACAGCAGCCCCTTACAATAAAAGAGATCAAAATTTTTATATACCTTTCGTCAGAACAAATATTTCAAGAGTCAGAAAAAATAGTTCCGGATAATCGAAGTTACTGATATTAAATTGCCTTCTTTCCATTCTTACATATTAAATACATATCAAATTTCAAGCCTTTATCTCATTTTGTTCGGGAGATAGAGCGTTTAAAATCACATAGACAGACAGACAGACGGACAGCAATTTCTTTTCTAAAAGTATATTTTTCGTAATCCCCAGTGTTTAAAATGCATAAATTCGTCATTACGATTGCAAGACTTGCCCTACATTACGTATGATGGGTAAGTAAAAGCAGGGCAAGTAAAAATATATATTAACTATACTTTTAACTACGGTATTTATTTGTATGTAGCATCTTTGAAATTATTTAAAGCTTTTATTATTATTATTATTAGGGATCTCTGCCACCTACAAGCTATGTTTGTCAATCCCCGTTGAGACACCACAAACTCTAAAATCATGCTACTATAATCGGATTTCAAAAGATTGCGAAACATTGAACTAATATATATATTATATGTAAAATAGGTTACGATCATTTTGTTAACGACTTTCCATCCTTTTCCCTTTGATTAAGGGAATTTTAAGGTCTAATCAGCTGCTGTTGAACATCTACTGGCTATTTACATGTTTGATTAAACAAGATCAATTGAACAGTGAAATATACAGAGTCATTATCTCCTGGTATTTTTTGAAACGCAGTATAAGAAAAGTATTTAAGTAAGGCATTTTAAATGTATAATTTAAATTCGATGTAATTTTCACTAAATTTTCTTTCTCTTTTTAATATTCATATGAAAATACTTTTGTTGTTTGAAAGGAAATATCAGTTTTGTCATCTTAGAATTCACAACAATAGTTAAAAGGATAATATCAAAAACAGAAGTAAATGCCATATACATATATTTTTTAATGTTTTGCAATGTTATTTGGTCATTTTATATACGAAATAATTTCTTTTACTTACTGTTTTTAACGCATTTTAATGAATTTATTTATTATTTAAAAGTATTCTACCTCTTTTGAATAATTATGTCAATCTGTTTATCTTACTAAAAAGAAAATGTCTTTTATTCCAAAATTAATTACTTCCATATACGGCGGTTTACGCATTTTAATGAGCTCATTTTATTATTTTTTTCACTTTTAATATTTACATATAAATATAGTTTTATGATGTAATTTACAATATCTCTCGATTTAACTCATATTTTTTTTAATTCTCATTTAAAAGATTTTCTATTTCTGATAAAAACGTGTAAATGTTTTTTTTTTTTTTTTTTTTTTTTTTTTTTTTTAAAGGAAACATTATTCTTTGATCATTTGGCAACAGTTTAAAGTAATAACCTTTTCTAAAATATGTAAATAATGTCTTCCAAATGGCTGAAAATTTTAATTTTGGAAATAAATCCTCGAAAGGTGAGTGAAATTTAAAAAAATGCAGTCTGCACACAGGAACTTTCAATGTACAAAATGATCTAAAAAGTTTTAAATTTCTATGCTCTCATAATTTATTTTAATGGAACATATTTGACAAATTTTAGGATTAAATGCCTTTTAAAAGAATTCTTGAATTTAAAAACTGCATGCATCAGTGTGTTTATGTAACACTTTTTTGTAATACTACTAATTTTTATATTTCTGGGTGCAATAGTTTTCTTAATATGATCGAAGATATACCATAGATTATTAAAAAAAATCCCTTTCGGCATGGCCTATAGGCGGAGGTAGATTTCGAAAAGTTTTCATCTCAAAAAAAAAAAAAAAAAATGCCTATCTCTACTTAAATGCCCATTTTGGCAATATATTTTGAATTATATTCTTACTTTATTTAAAAAATTGACCAATATGCTCATTATATAGTTCCTAAATAACAAAAAACTGTTAATTATATTCGTTTGACAGCAAAATTGAATTTAAAAATGAGTCATAAAATAAACAATTTATTATTTTAATACATCCACAATTCTTTAATCAAGATCGCTTTGAGAAATTTTGTGCGAAGTGCCCACTTTGACAGATTTTTTAAAATATATATTTAGCCTTTATCAAAAATCTGACCAATACGGCACATTACACAGTTCCTAAATAACAAATAACTGTCAATTGAATGCGTTTGAGAGCAAAATTGAATTTAAAAATGAGTCATAAAATAAACAATTTGTTATTTGAATACAACCTCAATTCTTTTATCATGATCACTTTGGGAAATTTTTTTGCGAAGTGCTTACTTTGACAGCTTTTAAAATATATATATTCACCCTTTATCAAAAAATCGACGAATACGCACATTATATAGTTCCCAAGTAACAAAAAACTGTCAATTGAATGCGTGTCAGAGCAAAATTGGATTTAAAAATGAGTCATAAAATAACCAATTTGTTATTTGAATACCCACAGTTCATTAATCATCTCGCTTTGGGAAATTTTGTGCGAAGTGCTTATTTTGGCAGCCTTTTTTGAAATATATTCTGCCTTTATCAAAAAACTGGCCACTCCGTCACATTATATAGTTCCTAAATAAGAGAACCTGTAAATTGGATGCGTTTGAGAACAAAAAAAGATTTAAAAATGACTCGGTAAAAACGCAATTTCTTAAATTTCCTCAAATTTTAATCACGATAACTTCGTGAAATTCTGTTCAAAATACCCTTTTTGGCAGCCTTTTAAAAAATATATTCTGCCTTTATCAAAAAACTGGCCAATACGTCAAGTTATATAGTTCCTAAATAATAGGACCTGTAAATTGGATGGGTTTGAGAACAAAAATGAATTTAAAAATGACTCATGAAAAACGCAATTTGTTATACTTAATGAATTTTTTAATGATGAAAACTTCGGGAAATCTGTTCAAAATACCTTTTTTGGCAGCCTTTTTAAAAATATATTCTGCCTTTATCAAAAAATTGGCCAATAAGTCGCATTATATAGTTGCTAAATAAGAGGATCTGTCATTTGGATGCGTTTAAAATCAAAAATGAATTTTAAAATGAGTCAGAATATAAGCAGTTTGGATTTGAGGTTTTTTCTCCAACTCCTATTTTTGTTTAATTTATTTTTGCTATAAGAATTGGTTCTATGAAAAACTTGTCAATATAAAAGTTGTAGATATTATTGTGAAGATGTAAAATAAATTTAATTAGATTTAATTGCTTAAGAATTGAGTAAGTTATGGATTTTTTTCTTTTTCCTCCCCCCTTTTTCTTTTCGTTTTTAAATTTTTTCATCGGTAAAAATTGGTCATATCAAAAACTTGTAAATACAAAAGTTTTAGATAATATTGAGTACATTTATACAAAATTTAGTTGGATTTGATATCTTGAGAATTGGCGAAGTTATGAATTTTTTTCTCCCAAAAACCATGTTTTTTTCGCCCCTTGAGCCCATTTTTAACTTTATCAAAAATCTGTCACGCATAAACTTTTTCCTCATTGTTTAGAAGGAATATAAACTTTAAACCGATTCGATATCTATTTTAATTAAAAAGTTATCGCGTTTTTTCTGTTTTCACAAAAACCTTCCTAACTTCTACCCCCTTGGTCCGATTTTGCCCATTAACGAACTTAACCGAGAGTTTATGCCCCTTGATTTTATGTAAAAGTTTGATGAAGATCTGAGCATAATTATGGAAGTTATCGTGTCTAGAAGAAAGTGATATACACCGATAGATAGATAGATAGATAGATAGATAGATAGATAGATATATATATAAACTTTTTTACTGATGGTAGTTTTGGGGTCTAGGAGTCATGATTCGTGTAGATCCGCAAAAATTTTTCAGAAATTCCGACATGGGAGACAATGCAATAGGTAGTATTTCATACGAAATCTACCTAAAAATCATTGTCAGCGGCGATGACAGCGTTCGTTACTTTTTATAGAATAAAGAGATACCATGTTTGTTAACTCAATAGCAATAAAACCTTATTAAAACATATCTCATTTTAAAATTCATTTGAAATATATCTTTAAATCGCGAATACGTTGCCTAATTGAATAAACTAGCTATATACTGACAACTATAAATACTTGATACTTACTTGCACATTTCTCCATTACGGATTATGGTATAAGGACATTCAATTTATATGGAGATGCATTAGTGAATCTGTTGAATAGACCAGTGTTAATAGGCTAACATGATGCATTATCTTGTTACAGTAATTCTAATGTATCATTGTATTAGCATATTTACTAATCCTGTATTTACAGTTACATGAAGGTTATATATTTTTACGTTAGGTAAAAATATTTATGTTGAAGAATAAAAAAGAGTTATGAAAAGGTAAATATATTGTAATAAAAAGAATATTGCCCAGTTAAACTGATGGCATTGAGCTCACAGGCTACGCATACTAATTGTACATTACAGCCTTGTATTTTCGTTAATTCCGTTCGAAAAAAAAATTAAGAAGGGGAACATCTCTCCCCTTTCTCCTTTTTTATACTTAATCATTGAACCTCCTAAACTATGAAGTACATGCTTTATCATATTAAAAAATCTATATACAAAATTCAGAGCAAATCGGATAATTCTTAATAAAAACCCATTTAGCATTTATATAATTTAAGAAGAGTTATTCCCCTCTTTTATACTTAACCATTAAACTTCCAAAACTATTCAGAGATTTGGACGAAATCTGACAATTGAAAAATCCATTTATACAAGTTAAGAGGATTGGAATTAGAACCCCCGTTCCCCCTGTTTATACTTATTCAATGAACACCTAATAACAACCACGGTATCGCCTCATCAGAATGATCCTATATCTAAATTTTGAACGAAAACTGTTAATTCTGCATGAAAATCTCGTTTATATCAATTAAGGGGAGGGGCATGAGCCCCCCGTTCCCCCTCTTATACATATCGAATGAACTCCAAAAACTAATCAGGGAAGCGCCTTATCAGGATGTACCTATATACAAAATTTCAAGTGGATCCGATATTTTTATCATGAGTTATCGCGTTACGCACGAACGTACGAACGTACATACAGAACGGACGGGCACATAAGCTCTCAGGCTATGATAGCCTTTGAGCTAAAAATGATTACCGAAGAGTTTGGATATGATAATCTTTTTAAATAGTTCTGCTATTAATAAAATGTAAATTAAAATTCTGTTAAAAGCTGTTTTTAAAAAATGATAATTAAAGTATACATGAAATAAAATATTTAGTATCCTCTATAAACGAATAAGGAAAAACATTTTTTCAAATTATAAATATTATAATCACTGTAAAAATTTATGTAACATTACTCCATAAAATGGGTGTCAACATTAAACTACTCCAAATTTATGGAATAGTTTAACTTAAATAATGGTGTAATTTGAACTCCTATAACTTGTGCAATATGATATATTAGTGTAACGTAACACCAATTATATCGATTAAATTACTTAATATACACGGTGTATCTAAAACCTTGGGAAAATTTTTAAGGGGTGATAGTACCATCAAATCAAACAATATTAAATAGGAAACCAAGAGTCCCAAACGTTTTCCAAAGGAGATAGCCGCCATTGAATTTTAGGGTCCAAAATTTCAAATAATCATAAAAACGGAAAAATTAGTCGGTTGATTTGCAGTATTCACTAAAACTACTCTTTATGTCAGTATTATCTTGAAAATAAATTAGAAAGATAAATTTCACAAAAATGCCGATAGAGGGCGCTTTAGACTTTGGAGTAAGAACAACTATTTTTTGCCATTATTTTTTGCATCTCATTAAATGTTTTCGGAAGCTTAGACATAAACTTAAATTTTGAGCTCAAAATTTGAATCATTGGGAGTGGTTAAGTAGGAAAACTGAAGTGTATTCAAGCAGGGGAGGGGGAAAGGTTCAAATTTCAAATGTTTATATAAAAAAAAAAACCGGAAAAATTGGTCGATATGTTTGCGGTTTTCACTTAAACTGTTCTTTATGTCAGTATAACCTTAAAAATAAATTTTAAAGAAAATTTTTAAAAAATTCCGTTAGAGGGAGTTTTAAACTTTAGAGTAGCCAACAGCTATTTATAACCGTTATTTTTTGTATCTTATTAAATGCTTGCAAACGCTTAGATTTAAATTTTGAGCTCAAATTCTGAATCGTTGAGAGAGGTTAAGAAGCGCAAACTGAACTGTGTTTAGGAGGGCGAAAGAATTCAAATTTCAACTTGTCACCAAACTGTATTGGAATTGCTTATCAATGAATCGCATTATAACTGTTTACATTCACGGATTTATGAATTTTTAGGTGCATTCGTAATTATGTAAATACGTAGCACCTATAGTTGTCGTTCAGTCTGTCCGTCTGTCTGTCTGTCCGTCTGTTTGTCTGTCTATCTGTCCGTCTGTCTTTCTGTCTATCTGTCCGCATATAACAACGCAAAAACTACCCAACCGAATCTTTTGAAATTTAAAATATATAATTATTACATAATTTTGTCGGGCCATTTTAAATTTTATGAGAATCGGATGGATAGATCAAATACAGGGACAATCAAAAATACTCTGTTACATTACAGTCAATGGAAAAAAGTTTCAAATTCATTTTAATAATATTACACTCATTCGAACATAATAATATTGATATGCATCATAAAGTACATTTTAAAATATAGATTTTGCATAATATGTTGTGCAAAGAACTTTTGTTATTGATTTACAATGCCACACAAAAGTATTCCATTACATAATGAGCATAGCGAGAACATTGTTTGTAGCACATTTTAATTATAATTAACTATTTACAATTAATATATGAGAGTGATATTTTTAAAACTTCATTATCGTACGAACGCATCTCATTTGCTACGCTTCACGTGCAATTTCCAACTTGTTTACATATGAGTTTAAATACCGTTTTTCTGTGTAAGGGAGACTGGGTAGGATTAACCATTGGGAAGGCTCGATCCGCCATTCAGTTTCCGAATTTAAAAGAATTTCAGAATTATGTCAATAATTTGCAATCCAAGTTACCTAAATATTCAACCAATAGTCTTGGTTTTATAAAGATAATTAAAACAGGTGTAAAAAATTAAATTAAGAAGAATTTTTAGCTTAAAATGTGTAATCTATGGAAACGTTTTACAAGATTTTATCGGATAAAATATGTAAGAGAAATTTAATTAAGTAAGTTTTAGTTATTGGCGAAATATTGAGTTTTTATTCAAAACATAAATATTGTGCAATGATCTACACTGTAAAAAAAATTCAAGAGGTTACTAAAAATTTCTTAGTAAATTTGTATTCCACAGAATTTTTTCGTAAACATTACAAACTTTTTTTTGCAAGTGAAACAAACATTTCTTTTGTAAACTGAACAAAAGAATTTTTTGTATAACTAACTTAAAACTTTTTAGTATGATCCACCAATAAAATTTTAGTAATAGCTCCAAAATTATTTTTAGTAACCATTACGTGTGCCCGAAGGGCAAGAGTTTCCTTCGAGTTGCATCCAGTGGGTAAAAAGAGAGACTTCTGAAACGGAAGATTTTCGTTAAAGCCGTAATAGATGGCAGCACCAAACATTGCTACCTACTCTATTTTGACATGTTTCTAAAGGGGAGGGAAAGTTCAGAGATCATTACCCATAGTAACTGCTACGACAGGGTTTTCATAATCCCTTTATTTACATTCGGTGCATATTTGGTGGCGGCCAGCATCAAACAAAGGTACTTTCAGCCTGGAGATCGGTGCTATGGCCACTAGGCTATCAGGGCCACGCCAAATGAGTTTTAGTAATAGCTATTAAAAATGAAAACTATTAACTCTCTTCGTTGCTAGCTTTTTTCTAGTAATTCTTACAGATTCCTTGTAACCCAGTAAGATTACTAAATTTTTTTTAGTAATTACAAGAATTACTAAAAATTTTTTAGTAGATAGACCCTTTTTTTACAGTGTAAGCTAAACGTAATGAGAGATTTTTAAACAGAGGTATTGGGAAAGCTTGATACAGTCATTGTGGGGAGGGTTGACCGTGGTCAATGATTCCTTAATTAAATATTTTTAGAAATATTTTTATTATTCATTGTACATAATGAAAGATACATAAAGTTATATAGATTATATGCGTTTCTAAAATAATGTAAATATATTGTGAAAGGCTACAGTAGATTGCAGTGATAAAAAAGAAAATGTAAAAAAAAAAAAAAATTAAAGGAAGATGTGAGAAATTGCTATAAAAGCAAAAGAAAATTTAATAAAACACAAATTACAAAGTTGATAGGAACTTTTATTTTATTTAAATAATATCCATAGTTGAGGTAAATAGAAAAAATGGAAAACACCAGAAAGAGGAAAAGTACACTGTAAAAAAAATCTGTAAAGGTACTACATTTTATCTAGGAAACTGGGATTCCAAGAACTTTTCCTGTAACGGTAACAACAAAAACTCAAGATTTAGAATCGGTTACATGGATTTTTCCTGTTATCGTTACATGAAAAGTTCTTGGAATCCCAGTTTCCTAGAAAATGTTTAGTACCTTTACAGATTTTTTCACAGTGTAGCGGCATCAACAAATGTCAAGTGTTCGTGCTTCTGCAAAGTAACATAATATTGATTAAAACGCTTTATGTAGGTACGCAGAAAAAATTAAACAAGGCGAACAGAATGGGATGAAACAAAAGTATGTGGCGACTAGCGTTTCCAAATAGATTATGACAAAAAATAGGTGTTTAAAATAGAAATTTTGTACAGTGCCGGGAGAAAAATTTGATCAAATGTGAGAACGTTTGATGCAATCAATGTGTGGAGTGTTAATCATAGTAAAATCTTAATTATTTTTACTATACACTGTGCATAGTGAAAGGTTAATAATAATATTTAAAAAATAATGTGAATTTATTCTGTAAAACTACAGAAGCATAGAGTGATAATTAAGAAAATGTAAAATAATAATAATAATTATAATTAAAGGAAAATGTGAGAAATTGCCGTAGAAGCAATAGAAAATTAAAGAAATGCAAATAGCAGTGTTATTAGGTACTTTTATTTCATTTAAATCGTAAACGAAAGCATGGTAAAGATCATAAAGAATGAAAACCTGGACAAAACTTCGCCTGAGAATAATAAGGTTCTATCTGTGTTTTTGAAAAAAAAATGATTTATCGATATAGACAGGTTCCATTTGTATTTATTATGGCATTTCTGAATTAAAATATTGTCATTAATATAATAGTAATGTCATGTGTAAACTACCGTAATTTCGGGTGTATAAGCCGCAGATCAAACAATTCTTTTTCAACCCAGAATTTTTTAAGAAACAAATATAACTACTTAGATCGCCGTAAATATTTGTCTTCAATCATTAAATAAGATTTCTGAGTCCAAAAAGAATTGTTTGATCCGCGGCTTATACACCCAAAATTACGGTATATATAACATCATTTTGATGCAAAAATGCCTTCAAACACAAATATAACCTTTAGATACAAATATAAACTTTCTGTATGGATAAGTCATCTTTTTTTCAAAAACACAGATAGAACCTTATTTTTCTCAGGTGACGAAATGTAAAGTGTTCATTCCTCTGCAAAATAATATAACTTTGATTAATCTTTCATGTCCAAATTTTTCAATTTTTTGAGAAAAAATACTTTTACATTAGTAATATTAATACTAGCATCCAAATAGATTTACTGAAGTTTAACAAATATATAATTGTCCTGAAATCTAAATATTGTAGTTATTTTGTGTATTATTCAATTCATTTTGATATGACAATAGACTAAGCAAGAGTATTTGGAGACGTTTGGAAACTATCAAATTAAAACAAAATTTAACAGATATTATAATTTTCTAATATTTTGTGCGCTTTATCACACATTAATCCTTCAGAAAAACCACCAATATTTTTAATTTAAAGAGTGAAAATTATATTTAAAAAAAAGAATTGCCAACGCGACAAAGAGAATTAAGCAAATATTAATTATTATTATTATTACTAAATGCCTAAACGTTAATGAATCATGCCGTAAATGAGATGAAGCAAAAGTATGTCGCAACTAGCGTTTCCAGATAGATTATGACAAAAATAGGTGTTTAAAATAGAAATTTTGTCCAGTGCCTGGAGAAAAAGTTGATCAAATGTGAGAACGTTTGATGCAATCAATTGTGGAGTGTTAATCATAGTGAAATCTTAATTATTTTTACTATACACTGTGCATAGTGAAAGGTTAATAATTACATTTAAAAAATAATGTGAATTTATTCTGTAAAACTACAGAAGCATACAGTGATAAATAAGAAAATGTAGAAAAAAATAATAATAATTAAAGGAAGTTGTGAGAAATTGCCGTAGAAGCAATAGAAAATTAAAGAAATAGAAATAGCAGTGTTATTAGGAACTTTTATTTCATTTAAATAATACTCATAGTATGTAAAATGAAAGAAAAGTAAAGATCATAAAGAATGAAAACCTGGACAAATCGTCACCTGAGAATAATAAGGTTCTATCTGTGTTTTTGAAAAAAAAATGACTTATCGATATAGACAGGTTCCATTTGTTATTATGATGGCATTTCTGAATTAAAATATTGTCATTAATATAATAGTAATGTCATGTGTAAACTATATATATAACATCATTTTGATGCAAAAATGCCTTCATAGATACAAATAGAACCTTTCTATATGGATAAGTCTTTTTTTTTTAAAAACACAGATAGAACCTTATTATTCTCAGGTGACGATTTGTCCAGGTTTCCATTCTTTATGATCTTTACTTTTCTTTAATTTTACATACTATGAGTACTATTTAAATGAAATAAAAGTTCCTAATAACACTGCTATTTGTATTTCTTTAATTTTCTATTGCTTCTACGGCAATTTCTCACATTTTCCCAATTAATAATTATTTTTTTGACTTTTTTTTTCAGATAGAACCTTATTATTCTCAGGTGACGAAAGGTAAAATGTTCATTCCTCTGCAAAATAATATAACTTTGATTAATCTTTCAGGTACGAAATTTTTCAATTTTTCGAGAAAAAATACTTTTGCATTAATAATATTAATACTAGCATCCAAATAGATTTACTGAAGTTTAAAAAATATATAATTGTCCTGAAATCTAAAGGTTGTAGTTATTTTGCGTATTATTTAATTCATTTTGATATGAAAATGTACTAAGCAAGAGTATTTGGAGACGTTTCGAAACTATGAAATTAAAACAAAATTTAACAGATATTATAATTTTCTAATATTTTGTGCGCTTTATCACACATTAATCCTTCAGAAAAGCCACCAATATTTTTAATTTAAAGAGTGAAATTTATATTGAAAATAAAAGAATTGCCAACGGGGCAAAGAGAATTAAGCAAATATTAGTTATTATTATTATTATTACTAAATGCCTAAACCTTAATGAATCATACCGTAAATGAGATGAAGCTAAAGTATGTGGCAACTAGCGTTTCCAGATAGATTAAGACAAAAAATAGGTGTTTAAGATAGAAATTTTGTCCAGTGCCTGGAGAAAAAGTTGATCAAATGTGAGAACGTTTGATGCAATCAATTGTGGAGTGTTAATCATAGTGAAATCTTAATTATTTTTACTATACACTGTGCATAGTGAAAGGTTAATAATTACATTTAAAAAATAATGTGAATTTATTCTGTAAAACTACAGAAGCATACAGTGATAAATAAGAAAATGTAGAAAAAAATAATAATAATTAAAGGAAGTTGTGAGAAATTGCCGTAGAAGCAATAGAAAATTAAAGAAATAGAAATAGCAGTGTTATTAGGAACTTTTATTTCATTTAAATAATACTCATAGTATGTAAAATGAAAGAAAAGTAAAGATCATAAAGAATGAAAACCTGGACAAATCGTCACCTGAGAATAATAAGGTTCTATCTGTGTTTTTGAAAAAAAAATGACTTATCGATATAGACAGGTTCCATTTGTTATTATGATGGCATTTCTGAATTAAAATATTGTCATTAATATAATAGTAATGTCATGTGTAAACTATATATATAACATCATTTTGATGCAAAAATGCCTTCATAGATACAAATAGAACCTTTCTATAAGGATAAGTCTTTTTTTTAAAAAACACAGATAGAACCTTATTATTCTCAGGTGACGATTTGTCCAGGTTTCCATTCTTTATGATCTTTACTTTTCTTTAATTTTACATACTATGAGTACTATTTAAATGAAATAAAAGTTCCTAATAACACTGCTATTTGTATTTCTTTAATTTTCTATTGCTTCTACGGCAATTTCTCACATTTTCCCAATTAATAATTATTTTTTTGACTTTTTTTTTCAGATAGAACCTTATTATTCTCAGGTGACGAAAGGTAAAATGTTCATTCCTCTGCAAAATAATATAACTTTGATTAATCTTTCAGGTACGAAATTTTTCAATTTTTCGAGAAAAAATACTTTTACATTAATAATATTAATACTAGCATCCAAATAGATTTACTGAAGTTTAAAAAATATATAATTGTCCTGAAATCTAAAGGTTGTAGTTATTTTGCGTATTATTTAATTCATTTTGATATGAAAATGTACTAAGCAAGAGTATTTGGAGACGTTTCGAAACTATGAAATTAAAACAAAATTTAACAGATATTATAATTTTCTAATATTTTGTGCGCTTTATCACACATTAATCCTTCAGAAAAGCCACCAATATTTTTAATTTAAAGAGTGAAATTTATATTGAAAATAAAAGAATTGCCAACGGGGCAAAGAGAATTAAGCAAATATTAGTTATTATTATTATTATTACTAAATGCCTAAATCTTAATGAATCATACCGTAAATGAGATGAAGCAAAAGTATGTGGCAACTAGCGTTTCCAGATAGATTAAGACAAAAAATAGGTGTTTAAGATAGAAATTTTGTCCAGTGCCTGGAGAAAAATTTGATCAAATGTGAGAACGTTTGATGCAATCAATGTGTGGAGTGTTAATCATAGTGAAATCTTAATTATTTTTACTATACACTGTGCATAGTGAAAGGTTAATAATTACATTAAAAATAATGTGAGTTTATTCTGTAAAACTACAGAAGCATAGAGTGATAATTAAGAAAATGTAAAAAAAAATAATAATTAAAGGAAGATGTGAGAAATTGCCGTAGAAGATAGAAAATTAAAGAAATACTAATAGCAGTGTTATTAGGAACTTTTATTTCATTTAAATAGCACTCATAGTATGTAAAACGAAAGAAAGGTAAAGATCATAAAGAATGAAAACCTGGACAAATCGTCACCTGAGAATAATAATGTTCTACCTGTGTTTTTGAAAAAAAGATGACTTATCGATATAGACACTAGACAGGTTCCATTTGTATTTATGATGGCATTTCTGAATTGAAATATTGTCATTAATATAATAGTAATGTCATGTGTAAATTATATATAGCATCATTTTGATGCAAAAATGCCTTCATAGATACAAATAGAACCTTTCTATATGGATAATTCATTTTTTTCAAAAAACACAGATAGAACCTTGTTATTCTCAGGTGACGAAATGTAAAGTGTTCATTCCTCTGCAAAATAATATAACTTTGATTAATCTTTCAGATCCGAATTTTTCAATTTTTAGAGAAAAAACACTTTTATATTAATAATATTAATACTAGCATCCAAATAGATTTACTGAAGTTTAACAAATATATAATTGTCCTGAAATCTAAAGATTTTAGTTATTTTGTGTATTATTCAATTCATTTTGATATGAAAATAGACTTTGCAAGAGTATTTGGAAAAGTTGGAAAACTATCAAATTAAAACAAAATTTAACAGATATTATAATTTTCTAATATTTTGTGCGCTTTATCACACATTAATCCTTAAGAAATCCACAAATATTTTTAATTTAAAGAATGAAATTTATATTTAAAATAAAAGAATTGTCAACGGGACAAAGAGAATTAAGCAAATATTAATTATTATTATTATTACTAATTGCCTAAACGTTAATGAATCATACCGTAAATGAGATTAAGCAAAAGTATGTGGCAACTAGCGTTTCTAGATAGATTATGACAAAAAATTAGGTGTTTAACCCCTTAACGCGCTGTGTTGCCGGGTAGGCAACACTGCGCGTTAAGTTTTAAGTTTAAAGTTCCCCCTGTTTAGAGACATTAAAACTCCGTGAATATTTCAAAAACTACTCTAATGGCTACTTTAAATCTTTCTTATGAGATCTAGATGGCAGCACTACAGAGATCAAACTCTACTGTTTTTAAATAATAGGTAAAATGTTTTACTGTAATACACGCTTCACAGCAATGCTCTTCTCACTGCGCTTATCAATGCTTTACTTATGGGAGGTTACCACTTCGACAACAGCTGTATAATTAAAATGGTTAGTGCAATCTTTACAAAACAATACCTGTGTATTCCTCTAGGCCTAAATATATTGCCTATTTTTTTCTTTAAATTCCAACTTTAAAGAGTAGTGCGCCGGAAAGGGTTAAAATCGAAATTTTGTCCAGTGCCTGGAGAAATATTTTATCAAATGTGAGAACGTTTGATGCAATCAATGTGTGGAATGTTAATCATAATGAAATCTTAATTATTTTTACTATACACTGTGCATCGTGAAAGATTAATAATTACATTAAAAAAAATAATGTGAATTTATTCTGTAAAACTACAGAAGCATAGAGTGATAATTAAGAAAATGTAAAAAAAAATTATAGTTAAAAGAAGATGTAAGAAAAGCAATAGAAAATTAAAGAAATACAAATAGCAGTGTTATTGGGAACTTTTATTTCATTTAAGTAGCACTCATAGTATGTAAAACGAAAGAATGGTATAGATCATAAAGAATGAAAACCTGGACAAACCGTCAAATACTTAAATTGCTTCATGCAAACAGTAACAAAAATATTTGTTAAAACAAAATAATTAAAAGATATGTACTATTAATATTATACCAGACCCGAAAGGATTAAAACGCTTAGGAATGTATGCACACAAATGTAAACAAGATGAACACAATGAGATTAAGCAAAAATAAGTGGCAAAGATAGAGTATCACAAAAGATAGGTGTTTATAATGGAATTTTTCTTCTATGGATTGAATTTAGTCTAAGCAGGTTTGTTACACATCACATTTTCATGAATATTTTTCATAATCATGAAACTCTGTAGCATAATTTTTTTCTGTCTTTTTCAAACTAATTTTATTTACCTAAATATAAAATAAAGGGGATCAAGCTTCTTATATTTAGGGAGACTTTACCTATTGTTTTCTCATGATTAAAATCATTCCTTTTCCAACTTTCTTTTCAATATTACACGTATGTGGCAATTTTATTTTGATATGGCGAATAAAATAACTTTATTCAAGGTTCAATATTTTAAAAATAAAAAAGACATTTTGTAAAAAGTGGGTCAAACCTCCCTAGTCGCCCCTGCAGCATTTATTTTTCTGTGCAGGGGAGTTCTGTGTACATTTGTACGGCAATTTTATTGTGATAAGAAGGATAAAATGACTTTATTCTAGGTTCAATATTTAAAAATAAAACGCCATTTTGTAAAAAGTGTGTCAAACATCCCATGTATCCTCCACACCATTTATTTTTCTGCATGATTAAAATCACCCCTTTTTCAAGTATCTTATATATTTCACTTATGTTACAAATTAGTTTTGATATGACGAATAAAATGACATTATTCAAGGTTCAATATTTAAAAAATAAACAGACATTTTGTAAAAAAGCGTGTCAACCCTCCCTATCTCCGCTACAGCATTTCTTTTTCCATGTATTATATCTAAAAACATATACTTCATTTAGAAAGAAAAATTAAACCTTCATTGCAATTTTTGTATATTGAATATTATGATGTTTTTCATTCTTTTTGACAAAAACAAAGGTCTTGTGTCCCATTAAAGCGAAGCTTTTAGTATTTTTTGAATTTAAAATGATTTTGAACTTAAAAAGTCTTCTACAACAGTTTAGCAAGCTTTAAAAGAAAAAAAAATATTATTTTTCATTTCTAATTTACAAATGATAAATTAATAAGCAAAATTAATAAAGTGAAATTTTTGTTTCTTCTGAAGAATTTAAGATGAAAATGCCTTCGCTTTTTTCTTTGGAGTAGAATTTAACATTATTACCCGAACGCTTGAGCCATCAGACTGTTATTTCTTTTTAAAATAATCCCTAGACATGTCTAAAAGTTTACTCGACTTTTAAATAGTTTTCTTAATTTACTTGTTTGGCGACTAGAAAAACGCTATTTTATTTCAGGTTTATGTGGATATTTTTCAGAACTTTTGTTTTATTTCCACTAATAAAGTCTTAAATTTGACAGAAGAAAATTCTTACATTTTGCAATTATATTGATTGCAATCTTAACAATGTCCAATGTTTTATTCTTAAATCGTTTGTCATGCACATATTACTCCAATTATAAAAGTATTTTTAACCCATTAAAAGTTATTTTAAAAGGGAGTTTGATCAATCGAAATATTTCTTAAAAAGTTATGAAATTTTTTATTTGCGTACGGTCTCCCCAGTCCGATAAGTGATGTTTAACTCTATAGTAGTCGCGTACCGGTCCTTTTGCCGCCCATATAAAATATTATTATTTTTAAAGATTATATTCCTTTATGAATACAATTGATAACTACCATGTAGCTGATTTTAAATGTTTCTTCATCACCATAATAGAGCAATAAAAGATCTCTGTAGAGCTCGCAAAAGAGCTCTCAAATTTTAATATTTTTACATTATTTCTTTTGCGTAAGATAGCTGAGGACGATCCACAACCGGGCTAATTTTTCCTTTTTCAATTTCGATTTCAGATATTTTTAAATTACTTTAACTTTCGAAACCGGTTAGAACCTTTTCTGAAATTAAAACTATCCTAATATGAAAAATATGTAACCAAAATCGAAAAAGTAAAAGCTAGCCTCAGCTCAAAGCTAGCCTAGCTAAATCATTCTCAGCTATCCTATGTGAAAAAAATCATGTAGAAATATTAAAATTTGGGCGAGATATTTGAAAAGAGTGCCCCCATAGACTTAACATTACCATCCGGGTCTATTTCAGTGACTAGTGTTGCGTCTTAAATACGTGATTCGCGATCCCTTGGTTTGTGATAACTTTTCATCATTTTGGTGCCAACTATCTTAATGTGAATTTGTCAATCGAATTCCACACCACCCTGTATTGCCTTTCTAAATTTAATTTGCTCAACAATTCATTTGAAAATATTTAACCCTTTATCTACCGCATTATGAATTAAAAATTTTACATTCTAAAGCATTTTAAAAAATTGTTAGAATTAAATTAAAAAATTTACATAATCATTTAATAAATATTTAAAGAATTTTAGATGGATTGAAAGATTTAGAAGGATTACTTAAATTTGAATTATTTTGTGAAATTTTTTTAACCCCACTCAAATATTTTATTTTAAATTGTTTTCTTAGTATTTTGTAGAATTATAAAATGTACAAATATGATGTTCTTGCTACATAAATATAGAAAGATTTCCGCATTGAAAAATTCCCCTTCCCCTTCCTCAGCTCCAAAAAAGCTGAAAAGGTGCAAAGGCAAAAGATATCATCCTTTTAAAAATATTTTTGTTTTCTGCAACCAATAATGCTTTTGGAACAAGATAAAGTAATATATCTGTAACTCCTTTTAAACAGTATTACATCTAACTAACTGACGTATTAAAAGGATTTTATAATAAGTTATATTAATAGTACTTATAAGTACCGTCGGTAGATAAAGGTTTAATAACCATATGAGTATTGTAAATTTTCAAGAATAACCGACAATTTTTATGATCTATTATCACCACTATTCTGCAAAAATATATTTCTTAGTATATTTCTCTATCAAATGTTCTCAGAGAGCATATAAAAGAGTATTGTTTAGAAAATGTGGTTTAAAATTTGAATTACAGGCGAACAATTTTCAATGCTACTTCGCATCAATTTTTCAAAACAAAATTATTTTACTTACGCATTAGGAGCATTTGCAGGAGAAATATACTACAAAATGTATTTTTTAAAATAGTGGTGCAGATGGAATATAAAAGTAATTGTTTGCAACTAAAACCTACCCCACATACACAAGGATTAATTAATATGCAGAAATTTTTTTTATCTAAATATCTCAAGTATTTCCTACTAATAATTAAAACTTTACGATACTCCTATATCCATTAAACATTCTTCAAATAAAACTAAATCCTTATTTTGGTTATACCATTATTTCATGGATTGTCGAATATTCTTTTCCTATCACTGTTCATTGTACTTTAAGAATTTAACTAAAAATTTAATATTTTCTCAAAAATCGATTTACATCGCAGAAGCAAAGTGGAAAAGTCACATAATAAAGTTTGATCAAAATCTATTTTAAGATTTAAAAAAATCCTTTTCTGTCATAGTATATCATGCTAGTGAAGTAGATTTAACTTTATTAATACTTTATATGACAATCTTTCCTCTGAACTATATTTTTAATTTGTTTTTTCTGTACTTTAACTTTAGAAATAATGTTTAAACTTTTCTACTTTTGCAACCCATTTTTTACTGAATGGTTTAAAATAAAAGTTCATTTTCAAACTTTTCTGGCTTTTAATTTGTCATACTTTTTTTTAGAAAGTCTTATTGGAGATGAAGCGTGTTTTTTACAGCATCTTAATAACCTTTGATATTTTTATCGAATTTTTAAATAAGTTTTCTTTTACTAGTTAGAAAATTTATGAAAAATTTGAGAAAGTCAAAAGTTAATTTCATGTATTATATTTGCTTTGTTTATTCCACTCTGCGGTTATGAATTATATTCAACAATATTTTCTATACTACAATAAACATATTATATGTTTTATTAGAATTTCAGCTACTGCTTCTAAAATAGTAAATATATGTATTTTAAAAATTATATAATCTTTCTAAACCTATCTTTTGTAAGTTTTTAAGTGAAATATTATGTTATCAGATTTTATAACAAGATTTTCACCATTGAAATAACGATATTTTGTGCTCTGTTCGAATTATAATTACTGCTTCGAAATTTAAATACAGTGTGGCCTCTCTCAACGGTGGCCAATAGCTAATTTTTAAACCATTGGTCATAGACATATAGTTCCAATTGCAAAGATGCTTTAAAAAAAATAAAAAATTACTTTTTAAAATATTTAAGTCAACAAAATTTATTAAATAATTACGAAAATTAAATTTTTATACGATCCCCCAGTCCTATAAATGATATTTAGTAAAATTTTTCCATCATTCTAACAAACAATGCAAAAAAGGTCCCATTCATATAACATTAAAATTGATCAGGTTATGAAACTTTAAATTTCATGACTTAAACCACTTTTTTGTATCTGAAAACGGATGAGTTAGACTTGGCTTTAAGGGGACGTACACTAAGTGCTTAAGGGGGCTCAGGGGTTGATCGATACGGAAAACATATAAACAAAGCTCTCGCTTCGAGTCCATATAAAAACAAAAGTATTCAGTGTAATTAATTTAAACTTTCTGATATTTTAAAGGAATGTTTGTAGTTTTATAAAATTATAAAATGAAGTACTTCAATGTAATATAATAAGATATATAAAAAAAATATGTAACACAATTTTCGAAAAAAAAATTATGCGTTATATCACCAACACCAAGATATCTTTACGTTGAATTGATTTAAGAACCTAAATTTTACTTTAAAATGATCCGGGAACTTTACTCTATAGAATGAATTAAGGATATAACAATCACTCGAAAAAAACCTTATTAAAAAGCTCTCAAACTTAAATTTTTTAAAAAACCCTAAATAATACAACTTTTTTTTCATTAAAAATACTCAAAATATTAAGCTATCTAAACTATATTAATTCATTCTATAGATAATGATGTTATATACATGCAAAAAAAAATTAAGCCATTCCATCAAATAGTTTTTTTTTTTTAAATCTTGGTGTTAGTCGTCAAAAATCAAGTTTTGGGAAAACGCTACTTAAAGTTGAAATTATATGGGTGCAGCTATGAAAGTGTTGATACATAAATGCTTATAACTCCGTTAAAAATGAAAATATTTTTATGCGCTTTTTTTTGCATTGGGTTAAGAGTTAATTGAATAATCAAACTAGATCATAAAAAAATTGATTTTTTGAAAAGTTTTCAACCCCTGAGCCCCCTTAAAATGTTATAAAGGGCGCCCATTTTCAATGTTGTCCAATTGCTAATTCCTAAACCATTGGTCACACGCATATAGTTCCAATTACAAAAATGTTTTAAATAAAGGAAAAGAAATATTTTTAAAGCGATTTAACTGAAGGTGTTGCCACCGAATAAGTTTTATGGAAAAGACAGCGATAACGCTGTGAGATCCCTGAATTGCAGAAATTTTTGCATTAAAGAAAAAGAAATTTCCTAACTTAAAAAAAGTAAATGTTGGCTGCTATGGTTTTATAAAATCTTAATTAAAATCTTTTTTTTTTCAATTTATTTACTTTAAAAAAAAAACAGTCTATGAAAAAAAATTCTCTTTTATCAGAAACTTTTTAACAACACATTAAAAAGAGCTTTTGAAAAAATATATAACTTTGAGCGAAAAATGTAATTGTTCCATGATTACGCATTGATCGAGGTGCCAAACTTTCGAAAAAAAATATCTTCAACTGATAAACTAGGTTAAAATGAATAATGGTCAAGGTGTTTGTCATGATAGGTCCAATATTTACAAGATATGTTTCAAAAAGAAAGCTTTATATTTTTATATCGGCTTTTTAATTAGCTCTTATCCATTTTATATGTTGCTTGCTTCTTTATTAGTTATTATTAACGAGTGCACTCTAGACTTAGTTTCAGCACCTGCGCACTACATGCTAAAGAAAGTTTTAGATTCGATTACATAACCTACTAATGTATTAAAAATTTAAGGATAATGAAATATAACAAATGATCCCTGAGCAAAAATTTAATGAGTTATTGACTTGTGATATAGATTTTTATCAAAAATTTTTTTCTTAGTGAAAAAGGCCAATTAATGAAAACATGTTTTCAAAAAACACCCACGTTTGAATCTTCGATTTGTGTGAATTTCCAATGTATACACACACACATATTGAAACTCATAGCAAAGAAATTTGAAAATAATTAGAATTAAATTAAAAATAAATTTAATGTCATTAAAATTACAACACTTTAATATTTTTTTACATATTTTGTATTACAATATTACAATATTTTATATTATTTTTAATGAAAAATATAAAAAAAAATAAAAAATGAAAAAAAAAATTTATTTCTAATTTTTAATTAATGTTTACTTATTTTATATTTTGCTTGTTTTTATATTAATAATAATTATTTTTAAAGAATTGTATTTTCTATCCCCATAATATACTATATAATAATTTTATTTATAGATTTTTTCTTCTATGTGTTTATAATATTTTTATTATTCTGCTTTCACAAACATTTCGTAAGTTGCGGCGAGAATGATTTGGCGCATAATTAGCTCAATTATTTTTGCAATAAGCAAAAAGGCCGCATAAGGTGCTCAGAATCCTTGATTGTTCTCACCAGTAAAATTATATTATAAAATTTAACTTATTTAATCAAAGCATTTTCCCGATTAAATCACGCAAAAATTTCTATTTTAAAATTCGGTGATAAAAGATTGCAAATATTATATAGTACCCTCGTCTTAAAAGGGTTAAAAAAAAGAAATTCTCTATTCTAAAAAACATAAATTTTGGCTGCTATGATGTTATAAAATCTCAATTGTACTCCTTTTTTAAGAAATTCAGTTACTTTTAGAAAATCATTCTATGAAGATAAAGTCCTCTTTTGCCTGAAACTTTTTAATAATTTGTTAATAAGAATTTTTAATAAAGAAGAATACAATTGTTTCATTGGGACGCAACGGTTGAGGCGACAAATTTACAATGAGAGAGTTATCTTCAAATGACGAACTATCTTAAATTGAATAATATTCCATGTCTTTGTCATTTCATGTTCGATATTTGCCAGACACGTTTCAAAGAAACTCTTTATCTTTTTCTATCGGCTTTTTAATTAGCTCTTACCCATTTTTTTCTATTTTCTTCTTTATTAGTTATAATTAATCAGTGGACGTAGTTTCAGCACGTGCGCAACACATGCTAAGCAAAGTTTGTGATTCAGTTACTTCAAGTGCTAATATGTTGACAATATAAGG
Organism: Maratus speculifer; assembly: GCA_964019185.1. Taxonomy (NCBI): domain Eukaryota; kingdom Metazoa; phylum Arthropoda; class Arachnida; order Araneae; family Salticidae; genus Maratus; species Maratus speculifer. The sequence goes on along the minus strand of OZ025302.1, from coordinate 147,006,250 downwards.
ATAATGAAATACAGCAAATAATCCCTATGCTAAATTTAATGAGTTCTCGACATGTGATATAGATTTTTTATCAAAAATTTATGTTAAAATTAATATTTTGTTAATGGAAAAAATATCAATTAACCAAAACATATTTAAAAAAAATAAAATATATTTTTGTTTTGCAGTTTTGATTAGTGCGAATTTCCAAAGTGTACACCATCACACATTGAAACTAGCAAAGAAATTTGGAAACAATTAGAATTAAATTAAAAATAAATTCATATTATTAAAATTACAAAATTTTAAAGATTATTTCATTCCTTTTTTACAGAACTTTTGTGAAATCATTGTATGAAAAAAAATGCTCTTTTGCCAGAAACCTTTTAGCAACATATTAATAGTTTTTTTTAAAAGAAGAATACAGCTGTTTCTCCAAGATGCATCGATCAAGGCGACAAACTTAAAAAAGAAAAAAAATCTTAAGAATTTTCAAATGATAAACTATCTTAAAATTAATAATGTTCCTTGTCTTTGTCATGATAAGTTCAATATTTACCAGGCATGTTACAAAAGGAAATCTTTATCTTTTTATAACGGTTTTTTAATTGGCTCTTATCCGTTTTATAATTTGTGTGCTTCTTTAATAGTTATTATAAACGAGTAGACTCTACACTTAGTTTCAGCACCTGCGCATTACGTGCTAAGGAATGTTTCGAGTACAGTTACTTCGACTGCTTATGTGTTGACAGTATAGGGATAATGAAATATATCAAATGATCCCTAAGCAAAATTTAATGAAATATCGATCTGTGATATAGATTTTTATTAAAATTTTCATTTTGTGAATGAAAAATGCTAATTAACGAAAACATGTTTTCAAAAAACACACACAAATGAAGTTTCGATTAGTGAGAATTTCCAATGTGCACACACATATCGGAACTCATAGTCAAGAAATTGGAAATAAATTAAAAATAAATTCATATTATTAAGTTATAATATTTTAATGAGACATCAAATAAAATAAAAAATGAAATATTATGTTTTCAAATTTTTAATTAATGCTTACATATTTTATATTTTACTTTTTGCTGTTTTTTGTATTAATAATAAGTACAGTCGAGTCTCTATATAACGAAATTCGTTGTTCAGTCAAAAAATTCGTTGAATAGAGAACGGCAAAAAGTTTTTCATTAAATGTTTAAATTTTGAAACGCTATTGTTTTTTGAGCTGTTAATTAAGATTTTGAAACTTTTAACGGAATTTTCCTGGAATCTCAAACATTTTTTCCACTTGCTTTTTTTTCTAGTGTCTTATTGATTATTTTCCAAATTATAACTTTATCAGAGAGAGTTATGCTTATCCTAGGAGCGATTTTATGCAGATGCAGTAGAAAATCACACCAGCATAGATGACATTTATAACAATTCTTCATTCAAATGATCTCTCACAACAAAAAATGTTCCAAGTCGCCACAATTTAAAAACATCCACTTTAAGCTGTAAAAGTAATGAGACTTAGTTTAGACAGATGAAAATCTGCTGAAAAAGACGCTTTTTTAAAAATTACCCTTTTATCCCCGCCTTACTATTCAACTCAAGAAACAAACAACATTTTCAAGGCGATAATGGAATAGTTTTATATTTTAAGATGTTTGTGATATGTTTCGATCTTTTCCAAGAAAGCATGCTCATTTTGGTTAAAACAAACTCAAGTGTAATCATATAAAAAATAATGTTTTTTTTTTTTTGGGGGGGGGGGTTAATATCTTTTTTTGACATAAGGAATAAGGTAGACGAATACATCTACAAAATATAAAAATGAAATCCACAAAAAACACTTATACCACAAATAATTTAAAGCGTTTTCTGAACATATAAAAGAGCATTTTTGATAAAATTCGTTAAATGGAGATACATATTTCGCTATATGGAGATATTGTTTAATGCAATTATGAAAAAATTGACCGTTCCTACAAAAAAATTCGTTAAATAGAGAAATTCGCTAGATGGAGTTTCGTTGTATAGAGACTCGACTGCATTTTTTAATAAGGGTATTTTTTATTCTTATACTGTATTATATAATGTTTTATTTATAGCTGTCACTTTTTAGTGCATAATATTTCCATTCTTGTAGTTTCACATATATTTGCTACATTGCGGCAAGAATGGTTGGGCGCATAATTAGCTCAACTAGTTTTGCAGCACACAAAAAAAGAGCCTCATAAGGTGCTCAGAATCCTTGATTGTTTTCACCAGTATAAATTTACTGTAAAATTTACTTTTTAACAAAAGTATTTGCCCAATTAAATTAGGCAAAAATTTCTGCTAAAAAAACTGGTGAGAAAAGATTAAAAATTTGGAAAGAAGCATCGTTACAAAAGGGTTCAAGAAAAAGATTCTATTCTTATGAAAAAAAAAAAAAAAAAAAAAAAAAAAAAAAAAAAAAAAACATTATTTGCTATGGTGTTATAAAATCTCAATTGAAGTCCTTTTGTTTAGAAATTCAGTAACTTTTATAAAATACGCCTATGAAAAAATGCTCTTTTGCCAGAATCTTTTAAACTACATATTAATAAGAACTTTCGAAAACGACGAATGTAATTGTTTTATGAGGATGCATCGATCAAGGCGAAAAACTTTGAAAAAAAAGTTATCTTCAAATTATGATCTATAATAAAATGAATAATGTTTCATGTCCTTTGTCTTTATAGTTTCAATATTTACCAGACACATTTCAAAAGGAAATCTTTATCTTTTTATATCGGCTTTTTAATTAACTTTTATCCATTATATATATATATATATATATATATATATATATATATATATATATATATATATATATATATATATATATATATATATATATTTGCTGCTTTATTAGTTATTATTAACGAGTAGACTCTACACTTAGTTTCAGCGCTTGCGCACTACATGCTAAAGAAAGTTTGGGATTCAGTTGCTTCAACTGCTAATGTAATTGACAATATAAGTATAATGTGATATAATAAATGATACCTATGCAAAATTTGATGAGTTATTGATTTTTATAAAAAAAATTAATTTTGTTAATGAAAAATGTAAATTAATGAAAACCTGTTTTCAAAAAACACTCCCGTTTGAAATTTTGATTGGTGAAAATTTCCAGTTGGTACACATACACATCGAAACTCATAGCGAAAAAATCTGAAAACAATTAGAATTAAATTAAAAATAATTTATAATATTTAACTTACAATATTTTAAGGAATGCGAGACATAAAATGAAAAGAAAAATTAAAAATTTTATGATATCAAATTTTTAATTTATACGTCACCTTTTAAATGTTGTGTAAAATATATCAATATGTATTAAAAGTGTAGCAATAATAATTATTTAAAAAAAAGGGTATTTCTCATTCCTATGCTAAATTACATTACAATTTTATTTATAGCTTTTACTTTTTAATATTTATAATATTTTCATATATTTCATTTCATATATTTTTCATTATAAGATTTTCGAAATAAAAAAATAAACGAAGTAAAAATCTTAATATTTTTCTTTCGTTGCAATATTTTTAATTTTACTCACGTGTAAGTGGCAACATTTTTAAACTTTTAATTCATTTAGATTTTAATTTATTGGAAATATTATCTCTCGATCAAGATGTAAACTTAGTCCTTCCGTCATCATATTTTCCTGAAGACGCCCGCAGAAGACGGCGCGAAACGTTGATAGTTTTATTTTATTTTAATTGTACAAATGTATATTAAAATTCTCGTTTTGTGCTCCACTGAGCAATGTGTTGTATTTTAATAAATACATTCTTATTAGTTAAATTTTATTGTGCAACTGTCCTGTATATATTTTATAAAAATAATGTTACCACTTATGTATTTTTTATTTCTTCAAACTTTTTCTGCCACAAGTGTTTAATGTAGGTTTCCAATCACTAAAATACTGTTATAATGAGTACTAGTGCCATCCTTTGGCCGTTTATGAAGTTATTTTCGCTTGTCACAAAAATGATGCATCATAGGCTTGCATACATACAATTTAATTACTCATGCATGATAATGAACTTAATATTAATTAAAAAAATATTTTCCTTTGAAAACAAAATGTTTTGTTTACAATAATTAGCAATCTCTATAAATAAAAGGAATTCCGAGGATAATTAATTAATTAATTAATTGAGGCACAGGGGAAAGCAAATCTTGGCAATGCGCCAACTCGGTCCAGAGGAAGCAAATCTTGGCAATGCGCCAACTCGGTCCAGAGGTATAAAAGCAAGATAGAAAAAAACGCGCAGGTCTGTGCATTCAAGTACAACCACCCATATGTATATGCTGAAAGTTTGTTCTGACGCTCACCCGACGCACGTGGAGTGCCGATGGTCCGGGAAGCGTACCATACACATAAATTATTAAATAAACCTTCAAATTAAGCCCGGCGAAGCGGGCTGGGTATGCTAGTTTTTATAAATATTATTTCATTTTTGTTTGAAGAAATCATACTTTATATGTAGACATTTGGTCCTAGATACTGTCACAAAAATGACATTTTTAAGGTTTAAAATTTTCTAAAAAATAATGAAATTGCAATAAAAACTTATTTTTTTTATTTATTTATTTTTAAAACAATAGTTCTAAATAATAATAATAATATTTAACATTTATTTTCTTAAAATCAATAATAAAGGTCTGAAACACTAAAATGCACGTTTATGTGATATTCAGCCTTAATTCACAACTTCCCTCATCTCTTAAAACATGGAACGGTTAGGTTATGAAAATAACACCAGCATGGATCCGAGAATGTTATTGTAATTTAAAGAATAAAAAAAAATAAGTTAGTTTCCATGATATTAACTTTTTTTCTAATTTTTAATGACCTTCCTGAAGGATGCCAAAAAATTACATACAAAATGCATATTCATCGTAAAATCACAGAATGAATAATATTTTGTTTAATTCCTTGTATTTAATTAACTTAGTTAACGTGAAAGTTGCATTGGTTTTATTTACTTTGGCTTCTATAGCCAACAAACTAGGTTTGACTCCCAGCTTGGGCAATTTTTCAGTCGGTTGGAAATATTTAATTCGAATGATAACTTTACCAATCAGTTTCATTGTGATAAAATAATTGTATATCTACATATCCATCGTTTATATGCAGTTCAATTACCTGCAGTTTATTCTGTTGATCTGCCTAAATGACAGACCAGATGTTATTACCAATAAAATTATCTGAGCGAAATACGCTTGCCAGTTGTCGGCCCAGTTAAGTTAACGGTAAGGCATTGACCCTGTAAGGCAACGATCTAGGTTTGATTCACAGCTTGGACAATTTTTCCTTCAGTTGTAAACATTCAATTCGTAGTGGTTGGTAGCGTCAGCTCCTCCCACACCGCTGGACCCTGGTTCGAGTCCAGCTAGCGGCATGGGTGTATGTGTTGTCCCTGTGATGTGTATTAAAATGTATGCACTGTATTTCCTGTAATAATAAAGTGTTCTGTATTTGTTTCTGTGCATTCTGGATCATTCGAGGTAACAGCCATTGTAGCTATAGACCTCAAAGCATTGTTAACTCAAACTCAAACTCAAACTTCATTTAGTATAATAAATTTACCAATCAGTTTGATTGTGTTATAATAATAGTATATTAATAGAATGTCCTCGCAAGATTATCAGTAAAAAGTTCTTACATTAACTGAATTCCAAAGTATGATTCCACGATGGTTCTCATTATATGAACGGAATGTTCTCTTATTTCGGCTGAGGGCATTCGATGAGTACATTCGTCGTCGTAATACAGAGTGTATATAAAAGAACTCCGGGGTTTTGAGGCAAAATATTTTAATGTAATAAAAAACATACATACATGCTTTATACATGACTGAAAAGCTTACATTTTCAAGTATTTTTAACACTAATAAAGTTCTATATGAGCCCCGTTAGTGGCCCGGTAGACGTCTAAACGGTATTCTACCTCTTCCGTCTTTTAAGACGTTGATCTTACCGACAGTTGATCTTGGTAACCCCAACTCCAGGCTACGTCTTGTCAACGATTTCTTAGGGCTTCAAAGGCATGAAGCTCGGATTCTGTCCACTTTCTCTTGAGACACACTCGGCCTACCCGGCGACTTTGCTTCAAAACACTTCCTTTTTCCTTAAATGCACTGAACCATTGACGAATGGTTTTGTTAGAAGGCGGGTTAACACAATAATTACGTCGAAAGTTTCTTTGTACGGTAACTACAGACTTCGTTTCTATGAGCCAAATAACACATTGAGCCTTTTGTTGCGGAGTCGCCATCATTTCGAGGTCAATGCCCTGCAGCGCCGGCAACAGTTGATGCAAACATTCCCAATTCGTATGAGTAAAATTTTTGAGCTACTCTTTTCAGAGAAATCTACTAAATTTTGCTATATTTTATAGTTAGTGAGATATGAATTTTTAAAACCCCGGAGATCTTTTATAGACACCCTGTAAGATATCGTCAGACCAGGAACCTTACTGAACTATTTATACAGTTTTAAATGTAAACGAATTAATCTTTCATAATCAGATAACAAGCCATACAGGTAACCATTAATGCTTGAGAATTATTTAAAAAAGCTATAAAGAATCAATATATTGAGAGATTCAAGAAAGAAAAAGTTGAATTTAAAAGTTTATTTTAGCTTAGATACTTTTTTCGTCGAAATGCAAATTTAAATTCCGCGATGTTTATTCCTCTACGTGTTTTGAATGTACTTTTCCGTTCACTAAAATTCAGGTTTCCCAGCAATATAGGCAATATTTAAGATAATATAACTCTATATATTAAAGAAAGTTTTAATACATTTTAGGGTGATAAATACTCTCTGGGATTACACTCATATTTGAAATTAAGTTTTTTTCATAATGTTGAAAGAATCATATTTTCTGAGCATTTAAAACAATATGCAAAGAAGACAACATTAAAATTTTGCGCATTTGCAAGACGCTCAGAGTTTTGATATATATATATATATATATATAATTGACATAAAATAGAAATTTATAGGTCTGTATTAGCCTCCAAATTGCTAGGCAGATGTTTTTTTCGTTTATAATATATTATATACATACATATATATATTAGGGTGTATCGATTTTTAACTTTTTTTTTGTTTCCGATTTCCAAGCTGATAAAAAAATGCTACTAGACACCATAACATACCACAAAAATTTTGAATTTTTTTTTAAAAAATTAGGTCTCCCGCACAAGGCCTATAGTTTAGAAATTTTACTTAAAAAGTAAATTTTTACAAAAAATTTAAAAAAAACCTAAAACACTTTTTTCTAAATTGTAAGTTAAAATTCCACTAACAATAAGCACAAAAAACGATAGAAAATGTATTTCAAAAACTTAGTACAACATTTAGGTCTGCGCAACATTTAGGCCTAAAAGTCGGAAATTTCAGCCAATTTTTGAACATTTTACAGTGTTTTGATATTTGTGTTGCTGCTGGTTTTAAAATTAAATGTAACTAAAGCCTCGTGAGGATTTATTGGAATTGTTGAAATAAGTGAAATAATAAATCACATTTCAAAACGTCAAGCGTCAACTTGAAGCGATGGGGTGGGGGGAGGCCAGACTGTCGCGCCGCGGTGACGCGACACCTATGAATGACCGCGCAGTTTGCCCACGAGCGAGCATTACGATTGTGTTTTAGTGCGATAGTCTTGTTGTAAGAATCAATTTAGTGAGTGTTGTTGTTGTTGTTCATTATAAAAAACCGCATCTAACTAGACAAACAACCGACAGGCGGGTTATCGGGCAACCTATTGATGCGAGTGAGTTTAATGTTCTGCCAACCAGGATGGATGTTTCGAAGTATTTTGAGTGGGTACGCATTGAAATGAAACAAGAGGGAATACATCAGCCTGCAAGGAAGGTAATTGCGTTGAGAGTTGCTTTAAAACTTGAGAAAACATGGAAAAGAGCTTCAATTCCTTTTTGTGGCACCAAAAACACAATATTTATGTTTTTAAAATTGCATGAGCAGCTTGAGAAAATTAAAAAGTGTTCAGGTCCTAAAAGGAAGTATCCTAATTTCTACAATGATGCAATAACTAGCTTTCAGTCAAAAACTGAGACTGCATTGTTTGATATTTTGCTTGCAAATGTGACCTCAGTAACTGTATTTGCTCTATTGACAAAAAAGTCCCGGCACTAGAGCACGAGTTTTTGCTCGACTAACGTGGTCCTAGATTGATATCAATTGCAGAGTGTGACAAAAACCAGACTAAAAAGCTTGAAAAGCGATTAGAAAGAAAATCTAGGTCACAAGCTTTAATGCAAGTAGTTGTAAAAAAGATTGAGGATGAAAATTTAAAATCTGTTGATAACATTGCTTCTGGTGATAGTACAGATGATTCAATGGCTCACACATCATGTCAAAGTAGTGGTTTTGAAATAAATGTACTTGATACGAGTTAAAAAAGTGTTTGAAGTGTAGAAGTAAACAAGAACTGCCACAACGCATGTCTTTGTTTTCACGAGCTTGTGACCGCAGGGGCATTTCTACTAGAGCTGGAGCTCAGTTAGCTACTGCACTTTTGCGAAACTTAAATGTCGTTAATGCGAAGAATCCAGAAGCAGTAATCGACAAATCAAAAGTAGCACGTTAAAGACTTACGTCTCGTAAAGTAGTAAACTCAATTCGAACCTCCGATCTGTTGGCCATTTACTTTGATGGTCGTAAAAATGAAACCATAGCAAATGAAATCGTAGCTGGTAAAAGTGTCCGAAAATCTTTAATGGAAGAATAACTATTTATTGTTGAAGAACCTGGATCCATATATTTCGGTCATCTAACTCCATAAATAGAACAGGGAAGGAAATAGCTACATCACTTGTAAAGTATTGTGAAGAAAAAACTGTCGAAGTTGAAAGAATAAAAGCTATTTGTTGTGATGGTACGGCAGCAAACACAGGCACTTCAAATGGAGCTATCAGCTTATTTGAAAATAAAATACAATAGCTATTTAAAACAAGTCAGTTAATTTGAAATAGAACAAGAAAATTGCGCTCATGTTCTATGAAATTACATCAGCAACATTTTGTACTTATATACTACTAGCTGTTACCCGTGACTTCGTTCACATAACATTTAAAAAAGTTTAAATCCATCAATTAAGAAAACAATTTCGATTTTTTAAAGCATGAGTGATTAACATTTTATCATATTTCATAGCAGAAAGACTTCTGATGGTAACAATTTGCTTATTTTTGTTTATACAATATTGGGTCATTTAAAATTTCTGTCATGAGCATGGAATTTCATACATGTTTTCTATGATTAAATCAGAAATAAATTTACGTCTGTGTTATTTTATTTTATTATTTTTATTCGGTGTTGAATTCAAGGGGTCCCCCCGGAAAATTTGAGATTTTCTGTTTTCAACGGTAAAAAAGTGTAATTCTCCCCCCCGGAACGCTATTGTGTTCCCCCCCCCCGGAGAAAAGTGTCTGGATTCAACACTGTTTATATTTTTGCTATTTTTTATTTATTCCGTTCATATATATTGGTTTACGTTTTCGTGACAAAGAATATTATTTAAAGAAATGCAAAACATAATTTCTGAAACATATTTTGTTGTTTTTAGATTTCATTTTCAATTTTGAAGCTACTGAGATGAAAATGGCATCATTTTGACGAAATTAAAATATTTATCTATGTATGTTACGTTAACGTATGTGGCACAAAAATCATGATTATTTGTTATTGTTTAATGGCAACGTCCAAATGAAACACATCTTATTAGTTACTGTGCAAAAGTCCTTTGGTAAGATTTAGGGTGTGGTAAATTTGGTTTATTTATGTTTTGTTCATTCGCTGCAATTATGGAGCTTCAAAATATCATTATTTTTATTTCTTCTGTTATTTTTACTTTAAAAAAATAAATAAAATTCAAGAATTTTTAATTTTTCAGTTTCAAATTAAAGATGTGTAATATAAATGAAATGAGTGAAAGGAATATATTAATATATTTAAAAAATTTGGTGAAATACAAAAAAATGCCACGGGTACAATATTTGACGATTTATTATCTGCGCCATGCTATCATAAAAATATCGATTTCTTAATTTATCAGTACAGATGTCATATGCACTACATTGGTGCGTTATTTTTCTGACGCCCATTTGGCGAAAACTTCGTTTTCAGATACAAGTTACATACAAATTTTTTAACTAATTTCTATTATTTTAAAAAGGAAATAATAATAAATAAAAAAGGGATACTTAGTTACCCCATCGAGTAAAAAAACACCGACAAACTATAAGATTAAGTGCCAATAATGGATGATCATGAATGTCGTATTCAATGACATTAAATACGATACATGTGTTTAAAACGCCATTAAGTGATTTTTATTTCGACTTTTTATTTGTATTTTTATTAATATTCTATTAGTTATTTGTTTGTTCATTATTTAAAGTAGAAATTATGTCAATATGTATATTTTTGCTTTCAGTTTGCGATTTATATAATTTGGAGAAATTGGTCGACGGGATAACCAAGTAGTGCCAAAAAAATTTTGTTAATAATCATAGAAAAAACAATTTACATAATTTTAAAAAATAAAAGTAAACAAACAGTTTATTTATAAAAAAAATAACAATGGCCGGGTTACCATCTGAGGCACATATAATTGCCATTTTGTTGAAATCGCACCAATGTGGTGCGGATATGGCATCTGTGTCTGTTTCTCTAGCAGAATCTTCTAATTTGGCAAAAAATTGAGCAATTAAAATAAATTATGAATAAAAGCAATATGATTTAATGCTTAGGGGTTGCTTATGATTTAATGCATTCAAGGGAGACCAAACTGGTCGTCAAAGGCGTCTAGTATATTTTTGTTTTTCTAATTAAAATGATTGCTTTACATGAAAAAAATATTGCATCATTTTTACTCGATAAAACTTTTTAGTAAAAACGCCTTTGCGACATGTTTTAATTGCTATCTTTTAAAAATAATTAATTAAAATAGTATATTATTTTTAAAAATTCAATTCGTAGGAATTAGTAGCAATAACTGTCCACTTAAATGTACGGAAGCTTAAACTACATCCTTGGTTTTAAATGTCAATATGTTGCAGACGATTTTCGCTTCTGTGAAATAAATCCAAACATGAAACTCCAACCTGTGAACACATATACATTTTCAGTTTTAGGAAATTTACTTTTGTGGCATCGCTACAAATTCAAATTATTTTTTATTATTATTTTAGCGAGAAACAAAAAAACTGAGAATCAGAATATTAACTTTGATTGAAAACTTTCATATGCATGTAAATCATATTAAACTTGTTAATCAGTATTAATTAAAAAAAATATTTTTCTTTTTTTTTAAATGTGACGTCATTATTTTCTGATTTTTATTAGTTACACATATCCTTGCCTCCTGTACTTTTAACAATTACTTCAAAATTTCTATGTTATTTAAATTATGATGTCATATTTTTCCAAATGGAATATTTTATTAATAATATAATTCTTTTTTATTCACTTTAATTCTAATTATGTCGCCATTTTTCACTGAAAACCTTTTATTAACGTAGCCGATATTCATGCTAAGATTTCATTTTTTTTCAAGCGTGAGTCATATTTTTTTCCCTTTGAATTCTTTTTATTTTAATTTTTCACGTGGATATTGTTCAACTAAAAATTAATTGCCGTTAAAAAAATATTCCAGGATTTGATTTTCTTGGCAACAGGAAATAAAAATGGTTATTTTTTATCGAAAAAATGCCTACTTATTCAGTATGAAAAATAATGAAATTTTGAATTATTAGGAAAAATATTTGAATAAATTAATTAAAAATTAGCCTATGTTCATTTCCAGGTTTTAACGTATCTATATGCAAAAATTCAAAGACATTAATCCATCCGTTTTGAAGCCAAGTTCATTCCAATTTTTCGGACACATTTTCACATTTATAATATACTAGCTGATACCCGTGACGTCGTTCACGTAGCATTAAAAAAAAAAAAAAAAAAAAAAAAAAAAAAAAAAAAAAAAGATAAACGCTTTAATTAAACAAAACGGTTCATTAACAATAATTTAAAATATATATAACATTTATCTTATAGAAGGCTATGCAGTAGTTTTTTTTTTTTTATAGGGGACTTTAAGAACTCAGTCAAATAAACGGAAAATGTGTTAGATAATATGAACAATCGCGAAAATGAAATTGTAACCACTTATACTCTAGAACAACTGTAACGCACCCCAATTGTACAGAAATCATGTTGTAGTGCATTTCAGAATTCCATATTAAAGAAAGAAAAATCATGTGTTAAACCTAAATAATAAAAAAAATATCCAACATTTCCATAATGCATAACTTCACCGGGACATTCTTTTCTGAAGCTGTGTATATGATCTATGTGTTTGTAAATATTCTAAATACAATGTTAAAATTTTGCTTAGTGAGAAAAAGTATAACGAATATTAAAATTCACCTTTAGCAATTTCTAATTATAGACAGAAACTTACTTGAATTCTTTTTTACAGTCCTGCATATTACGTGCAAATATGTATACGATCGCATATTTAGCTTAAATTATTCAAGCAAAAAACCCGATTCAAATTATTGAATTCATATTTCCGGGAATCGCTATTGCACTGGTGACTAATACAGTTTATTGTATAGTCCGATACATGATTTATTTAAATTCTACAAACATCTCTTATTATATCAAATGTAGCTGAACTTCAGGATGCATTAGTTTTCCAAATACATACGATAATTGAAAAAGCTCTTCAGCAATCTTTTCTAATAGACCATACTTTGGATACAATATCTGAGATCTGGACACAGGTCCAAAATCTTTTATGCGTCTCTGTAAATGAACAACAAATGTGATGCAAATGATACATAACTGCAAGCTTATTGTAGTAAATTTCAGTATTTATCATTGTATTGATTATCTCAGTATATTAATTTCATCATGTTTGAAATAGCGCAACACAATTAAAATACGCTGGGAATATTTTTTTCTCCGTAGACAATTATATTGCCGAACATTTTTCTGTAATCTTGTAAGTGAATGTTAAATGTTTTCACCCCATTTTCTACAGAAATCCTATTTTAGTGCACTTCAGAACCTGATATCAATTTCAATATCATTAAAATAACCTTAATAAAATAACATTATTAAAATACGTTGCAAATGGTTTTTCTTCACAGACCATAATATATTGAAATACTTTTGAGCTCTCTGTACGCACACTATAAGTGCTACATTTAACATATTCGATAGTAACCATGTTCTTCTGAACCTTGAAAATGCATGTAAATTTCATTACATTTAAAATTATGTAACATTATCAAAATACACCACAAATGATTTTTTCGCTTTAGACCATAATGTAAAGTTTCCTTTTGAGTGCTCCTGTGATTCAGCTATAATTGCTACCTGGTCCATTTTCAATGCCGCATATGCTATGGTAAATCTCAATAACGTATGTTATTTTCGTATGAATTCCACTATATTTACCCAACTTGAAAAACGGACAGACAGACGGCAGACCCCACGCACTCGGCATCCGGTATACAGACAGGTTGAAGTCGTAAACACTTTTAGACCATGTTAGAAAGTGTCAAAAAGCGGGTAGTTTCCGCAAAACGAAAAAAAAAACAGTGTTAGGAAAAACATACTACAAAACTGTGTTTTAGGTGGCATTTTTGTATAATTTGTACATATATGCTCTGCATACCATAAAAATTTATAGAAATTTATTATAAAAAACATTCTTAAAAGTCACAACATATTTTTACTTTTTAAGAGCTAAAAAAAAATGTGCAATTAACATCCATTTACAAACCTGTTTCCAGTACACTTTGAGCACATTATGCCAAATTGAGATATTGACTGAGGGAATGTATTTTCTCACAATTACATTAAATCTTTAGATTTTAAGCCCGAAAGTGCATTTTTAAAGTGATATTTATTTATATTTTCAGACTTGAACAATTTTCAGAATTAACACACAAAAATATTTTTTTTTATTTGTTGAGCTTTTCTTACTTTCTAAAAATGATAAAAAGTTTTTTCATTATCATTACGTCATTTACGATATGTATAAATTATTAATATTTTCTAGTCGTTTAATATTTAACCTTTAAAAAAACTTATTTCATTTTAAAATTAAATATTAACCACGCCCAGACGATAAACTTAATTTCCTTTAAATAATAACTTTTGATATCATAATTCAATCCCATTTCATTGCAACATCAGATATATTTATTTTACTTTCAATATGTGACGTCACAGTCGTCTCTTTTTAGCACTTACTCAAAATTACATTGTATTAGTAAAAATGAAAACTTGAAAACTTATACTTTGTTTCATATATGACGTTACATTGATATTTTTAAAATTCTTAATGGAAAGTATTCCTCTGACGTCACAATTGGTAAAAAGTTGAATTTTATAGCCTCGAACCGAAAAAAAGAAAAAGGTTCATTTTGATTACGGATTAATATCTGGAAAAACTACTAAAATATTTATATTCTTGTAAAGTGTGAAGTTATACTCTTGTAAAGTCTTCTAAGTGTAAAAGAAATTTTATATAATCGTTTGCATGATATAAGAAGAAAAACAGTATTCCTCTGACGTCACAATTGGTGAAATTGCGGTTTTAATCTCGAACCGAAAAACAGAATAGGGTCCATTTATTTATTTCATTTTATTTTATCATGTGAAAATCTTTCAGTTGAAAATTAATTACAGAAGAGAAATAATTATTCCGTTTTTATTTTTATTTTTTGGCAACGAAAAAAGAAAGATAATTAAATATTATGGAAAATTTTTCAATTTATTCTGTATGAAAAATAGTGAAATATTGAATTATTAAGAAAAATATTTGAATAAAATAAATAAAAATTAGCCTATGTTCATTTCAGGCCAATAATTTACCTATATACAAAAATTCAAAGACATTAATCCATCCGTTTTGAAGCCAAGTTCATTCCAAATTTCGGACTCACTTTCACATTTATAATATACTAGCTGATACCCGTGACTTCGTTCACGTAGCATAAAAAAAAAAAAAAGATAAACGCTTTAATTAAACAAAACGGTTCATTAACAATAATTTAAAATATATATAACATTTATCTTATAGAAGGCTATGCAGTAGTTTTTTTATAGGTGACTTAAAGAACTCAGTCAAATAAACGGAAAATGTGTTAGATAATATGAACAATCGCGAAAATGAAATTGTAATCACTTATACTGTAGAACAACTGTAACGCACCCCAATTGTACAGAAATCATGTTGTAGTGCATTTCAGAATTCCATATTAAAGAAAGAAAAATCATGTGTTAAACCTAGGTAATAAAAAAAATATCCAACATTTCCATAATGCATAACTTCACCGGGACATTCTTTTCTGAAGCTGTGTATATGATCTATGTGTTTGTAAATATTCTAAATACAATGTTAAAATTTTGCTTAGTGAGAAAAAGTATAACGAATATTAAAATTCACCTTTAGCAATTTCTAATTATTGACAGAAACTTACTTGAATTCTTTTTTGCAGTCCTGTATATTACGTGCAAATATGTATACGATCACATATTTAGCTTAAATTATTCAAGCAAAAAACCCGATTCAAATTATTGAATTCATATTTCCGGGAATCGCTATTGCACTGGTGACTAATACAGTTTATTGTATAGTCCGATACATGATTTATTTAAATTCTACAAACATCTCTTATTATATCAAATGTAGCTGAACTTCAGGATGCATTAGTTTTCCAAATACATACGATAATTGAAAAAGCTCTTCAGCAATCTTTTCTAATAGACCATACTTTGGATACAATATCTGAGATCTGGACACAGGTCCAAAATCTTTTATGCGTCTCTGTAAATGAACAACAAATGTGATGCAAATGATACATAACTGCAAGCTTATTGTAGTAAATTTCAGTATTTATCATTGTATTGATTATCTCAGTATATTAATTTCATCATGTTTGAAATAGCGCAACACAATTAAAATACGCTGGGAATATTTTTTTCTCCGTAGACAATTATATTGCCGAACATTTTTCTGTAATCTTGTAAGTGAATGTTAAATGTTTTCACCCCATTTTCTACAGAAATCCTATTTTAGTGCACTTCAGAACCTGATATCAATTTCAATATCATTAAAATAACCTTAATAAAATAACATTATTAAAATACGTTGCAAATGGTTTTTCTTCACAGACCATAATATATTGAAATACTTTTGAGCTCTCTGTACGCACACTATAAGTGCTACATTTAACATATTCGATAGTAACCATGTTCTTCTGAACCTTGAAAATGCATGTAAATTTCATTACATTTAAAATTATGTAACATTATCAAAATACACCACAAATGATTTTTTCGCTTTAGACCATAATGTAAAGTTTCCTTTTGAGTGCTCCTGTGATTCAGCTATAATTGCTACCTGGTCCATTTTCAATGCCGCATATGCTATGGTAAATCTCAATAACGTATGTTATTTTCGTATGAATTCCACTATATTTACCCAACTTGAAAAACGGACAGACAGACGGCAGACCCCACGCACTCGGCATCCGATATACAGACAGGTTGAAGTCGTAAACACTTTTAGACCATGTTAGAAAGTGTCAAAAAGCGGGTAGTTTCCGCAAAACGAAAAAAAAAACAGTGTTAGGAAAAACATACTACAAAACTGTGTTTTAGGTGGCATTTTTGTATAATTTGTACATATATGCTCTGCATACCATAAAAATTTATAGAAATTTATTATAAAAAACATTCTTAAAAGTCACAACATATTTTTACTTTTTAAGAGCTAAAAAAAAATGTGCAATTAACATCCATTTACAAACCTGTTTCCAGTACACTTTGAGCACATTATGCCAAATTGAGATATTGACTGAGGGAATGTATTTTCTCACAATTACATTAAATCTTTAGATTTTAAGCCCGAAAGTGCATTTTTAAAGTGATATTTATTTATATTTTCAGACTTGAACAATTTTCAGAATTAACACACAAAAATATTTTTTTTTATTTGTTGAGCTTTTCTTACTTTCTAAAAATGATAAAAAGTTTTTTCATTATCATTACGTCATTTACGATATGTATAAATTATTAATATTTTCTAGTCGTTTAATATTTAACCTTTAAAAAAACTTATTTCATTTTAAAATTAAATATTAACCACGCCCAGACGATAAACTTAATTTCCTTTAAATAATAACTTTTGATATCATAATTCAATCCCATTTCATTGCAACATCAGATATATTTATTTTACTTTCAATATGTGACGTCACAGTCGTCTCTTTTTAGCACTTACTCAAAATTACATTGTATTAGTAAAAATGAAAACTTGAAAACTTATACTTTGTTTCATATATGACGTTACATTGATATTTTTAAAATTCTTAATGGAAAGTATTCCTCTGACGTCACAATTGGTAAAAAGTTGAATTTTATAGCCTCGAACCGAAAAAAAGGAAAAGGTTCATTTTGATTACGGATTAATATCTGGAAAAACTACTAAAATATTTATATTCTTGTAAAGTGTGAAGTTATACTCTTGTAAAGTCTTCTAAGTGTAAAAGAAATTTTATATAATCGTTTGCATGATATAAGAAGAAAAACAGTATTCCTCTGACGTCACAATTGGTGAAATTGCGGTTTTAATCTCGAACCGAAAAACAGAATAGGGTCCATTTATTTATTTCATTTTATTTTATCATGTGAAAATCTTTCAGTTGAAAATTAATTACAGAAGAGAAATAATTATTCCGTTTTTATTTTTATTTTTTGGCAACGAAAAAAGAAAGATAATTAAATATTATGGAAAATTTTTCAATTTATTCTGTATGAAAAATAGTGAAATATTGAATTATTAAGAAAAATATTTGAATAAAATAAATAAAAATTAGCCTATGTTCATTTCAGGCCAATAATTTACCTATATACAAAAATTCAAAGACATTAATCCATCCGTTTTGAAGCCAAGTTCATTCCAAATTTCGGACTCACTTTCACATTTATAATATACTAGCTGATACCCGTGACTTCGTTCACGTAGCATAAAAAAAAAAAAAAGATAAACGCTTTAATTAAACAAAACGGTTCATTAACAATAATTTAAAATATATATAACATTTATCTTATAGAAGGCTATGCAGTAGTTTTTTTATAGGTGACTTAAAGAACTCAGTCAAATAAACGGAAAATGTGTTAGATAATATGAACAATCGCGAAAATGAAATTGTAATCACTTATACTGTAGAACAACTGTAACGCACCCCAATTGTACAGAAATCATGTTGTAGTGCATTTCAGAATTCCATATTAAAGAAAGAAAAATCATGTGTTAAACCTAGGTAATAAAAAAAATATCCAACATTTCCATAATGCATAACTTCACCGGGACATTCTTTTCTGAAGCTGTGTATATGATCTATGTGTTTGTAAATATTCTAAATACAATGTTAAAATTTTGCTTAGTGAGAAAAAGTATAACGAATATTAAAATTCACCTTTAGCAATTTCTAATTATTGACAGAAACTTACTTGAATTCTTTTTTGCAGTCCTGTATATTACGTGCAAATATGTATACGATCACATATTTAGCTTAAATTATTCAAGCAAAAAACCCGATTCAAATTATTGAATTCATATTTCCGGGAATCGCTATTGCACTGGTGACTAATACAGTTTATTGTATAGTCCGATACATGATTTATTTAAATTCTACAAACATCTCTTATTATATCAAATGTAGCTGAACTTCAGGATGCATTAGTTTTCCAAATACATACGATAATTGAAAAAGCTCTTCAGCAATCTTTTCTAATAGACCATACTTTGGATACAATATCTGAGATCTGGACACAGGTCCAAAATCTTTTATGCGTCTCTGTAAATGAACAACAAATGTGATGCAAATGATACATAACTGCAAGCTTATTGTAGTAAATTTCAGTATTTATCATTGTATTGATTATCTCAGTATATTAATTTCATCATGTTTGAAATAGCGCAACACAATTAAAATACGCTGGGAATATTTTTTTCTCCGTAGACAATTATATTGCCGAACATTTTTCTGTAATCTTGTAAGTGAATGTTAAATGTTTTCACCCCATTTTCTACAGAAATCCTATTTTAGTGCACTTCAGAACCTGATATCAATTTCAATATCATTAAAATAACCTTAATAAAATAACATTATTAAAATACGTTGCAAATGGTTTTTCTTCACAGACCATAATATATTGAAATACTTTTGAGCTCTCTGTACGCACACTATAAGTGCTACATTTAACATATTCGATAGTAACCATGTTCTTCTGAACCTTGAAAATGCATGTAAATTTCATTACATTTAAAATTATGTAACATTATCAAAATACACCACAAATGATTTTTTCGCTTTAGACCATAATGTAAAGTTTCCTTTTGAGTGCTCCTGTGATTCAGCTATAATTGCTACCTGGTCCATTTTCAATGCCGCATATGCTATGGTAAATCTCAATAACGTATGTTATTTTCGTATGAATTCCACTATATTTACCCAACTTGAAAAACGGACAGACAGACGGCAGACCCCACGCACTCGGCATCCGGTATACAGACAGGTTGAAGTCGTAAACACTTTTAGACCATGTTAGAAAGTGTCAAAAAGCGGGTAGTTTCCGCAAAACGAAAAAAAAAAACAGTGTTAGGAAAAACATACTACAAAACTGTGTTTTAGGTGGCATTTTTGTATAATTTGTACATATATGCTCTGCATACCATAAAAATTTATAGAAATTTATTATAAAAAACATTCTTAAAAGTCACAACATATTTTTACTTTTTAAGAGCTAAAAAAAAATATGCAATTAACATCCATTTACAAACCTGTTTCCAGTACACTTTGAGCACATTATGCCAAATTGAGATATTGACTGAGGGAATGTATTTTCTCACAATTACATTAAATCTTTAGATTTTAAGCCCGAAAGTGCATTTTTAAAGTGATATTTATTTATATTTTCAGACTTGAACAATTTTCAGAATTAACACACAAAAATATTTTTTTTTATTTGTTGAGCTTTTCTTACTTTCTAAAAATGATAAAAAGTTTTTTCATTATCATTACGTCATTTACGATATGTATAAATTATTAATATTTTCTAGTCGTTTAATATTTAACCTTTAAAAAAACTTATTTCATTTTAAAATTAAATATTAACCACGCCCAGACGATAAACTTAATTTCCTTTAAATAATAACTTTTGATATCATAATTCAATCCCATTTCATTGCAACATCAGATATATTTATTTTACTTTCAATATGTGACGTCACAGTCGTCTCTTTTTAGCACTTACTCAAAATTACATTGTATTAGTAAAAATGAAAACTTGAAAACTTATACTTTGTTTCATATATGACGTTACATTGATATTTTTAAAATTCTTAATGGAAAGTATTCCTCTGACGTCACAATTGGTAAAAAGTTGAATTTTATAGCCTCGAACCGAAAAAAAGGAAAAGGTTCATTTTGATTACGGATTAATATCTGGAAAAACTACTAAAATATTTATATTCTTGTAAAGTGTGAAGTTATACTCTTGTAAAGTCTTCTAAGTGTAAAAGAAATTTTATATAATCGTTTGCATGATATAAGAAGAAAAACAGTATTCCTCTGACGTCACAATTGGTGAAATTGCGGTTTTAATCTCGAACCGAAAAACAGAATAGGGTCCATTTATTTATTTCATTTTATTTTATCATGTGAAAATCTTTCAGTTGAAAATTAATTACAGAAGAGAAATAATTATTCCGTTTTTATTTTTATTTTTTGGCAACGAAAAAAGAAAGATAATTAAATATTATGGAAAATTTTTCAATTTATTCTGTATGAAAAATAGTGAAATATTGAATTATTAAGAAAAATATTTGAATAAAATAAATAAAAATTAGCCTATGTTCATTTCAGGCCAATAATTTACCTATATACAAAAATTCAAAGACATTAATCCATCCGTTTTGAAGCCAAGTTCATTCCAAATTTCGGACTCACTTTCACATTTATAATATACTAGCTGATACCCGTGACTTCTTTCACGTAGCATAAAAAAAAAAAAGATAAACGCTTTAATTAAACAAAACGGTTCATTAACAATAATTTAAAATATATATAACATTTATCTTATAGAAGGCTATGCAGTAGTTTTTTTATAGGTGACTTAAAGAACTCAGTCAAATAAACGGAAAATGTGTTAGATAATATGAACAATCGCGAAAATGAAATTGTAATCACTTATACTGTAGAACAACTGTAACGCACCCCAATTGTACAGAAATCATGTTGTAGTGCATTTCAGAATTCCATATTAAAGAAAGAAAAATCATGTGTTAAACCTAGGTAATAAAAAAAATATCCAACATTTCCATAATGCATAACTTCACGGGGACATTCTTTTCTGAAGCTGTGTATATGATCTATGTGTTTGTAAATATTCTAAATACAATGTTAAAATTTTGCTTAGTGAGAAAAAGTATAACGAATATTAAAATTCACCTTTAGCAATTTCTAATTATAGACAGAAACTTACTTGAATTCTTTTTTACAGTCCTGTATATTACGTGCAAATATTTATACGACAAATTGTAGGTGTATCACAGTTTTGCCTAGTTATTTTGTTATTGCTGAAAAGATGATAGTTTGAATGAATTTTCTGACTTTTCTGCTTGCGTTGCATAATTCGCGAAGGTATTGTCCCATAATTGTTGCTTCATAGCAGTGCTAAAAAGTGGATAACCAAAAATTTAATTTCCGTCATATTATGTGCTCTTTTATTTCAAAAAAGTAAACATGTTAGTCCAACTAATGGTAATAAAATTATATTGTATGTACACACAATGCTTTTTAAGATAAACAGTTCGAAGGCAGTCTGCAAAATTTAAGTGCAAATATTTCAGCCTCAAAGATGGTGCTCGTTCTGGAGATTCAATCATCTGTAAAGGAGGCGCTGTTAAAAGAATCTATCATTGAAAATACAAGTTACAAAATTCAGATTATTTTCCTAAAACAAAATAAAAATTCTTTTTTTTTCTTTTAAAAGCTGAATACCACAGATCAAAAATGAATACAATACAATAATGTTATAATGAAAAAACATGAAATAAGTCAAATGCACCTCCCCAAGTAATATCGAGTGAAGGCCTGCATAAAGAAAAAAATAATGATTTATTCTCTAATGAAATCGACTGTTATTTGCTTATATTTGTCAGACTTCTGCCCCTGAAGATGTGTTTTACAATATAAACTTTCTTTCCTATCTATCCATTTGATTTATTTTCTGTAATTTTCATAAATCTTTTCATAAAGAATCCATTTTAACACATTTTAACAAAGTTGAAAAGTGTTTGTCTCCGGTTTTCCTGTCTTGGCACAGCATGTCCCTCCAGAGATTTTGCTCCATAAATCCCCATTCAACCAACAAACCGATTTACTTGTTTGCGCAATGGCTCTCATAAGTACACTCGGATTGCTCTGAAATTTTTGAATATTACTAACGTTTACCATAACACGAACGCTATTTCAAATGAAGTTTGTGGCATATTTAGTTTATCTGCAGGTATAGTTAAAAAATATTCCGTTACATTACGCCTAATAGGAAAAAAAATGTTCCAAATGAATTTTACAGATGTTACGACATTTAAAAAAAAATTGATATGCATTTACGAAGTGCACTTAAAATATCATTATGTACAATATACCATACAAAAAATAGTTACTATTCATTTACAGGGTGAGACAAAAGAATTTCATAATGATATAGCGGGAAATGTTTTTGTGCCTTATTTTAATTCTGTTAAACCGTTTCATATATAATGAAACTGCTATACGTCGGTGAGGCTTTCTATAAGTTATTTCAGATATAGTACGAAATGGGTAGCAATTACAGGGCCACGAAAGAAGATTCAGATAATATAATCAATCCGAAGTACTGTATTATAGCGATGGCGGCAGGAGCTGCATTATTAATTATGATATGCGCTTTTAACCCTTTAAGCTTCCTAACCGTGTTTTTCCCCACATATCCTTTGAATTCACGGGCTAATTTAACAAAAAAAAATTATATTAATGTTGTAATTGGGCAGTATGGAAGATAAATAAAAATTCAGAGTAGTAGTGAAAAATGTGCAGATGTGGAGCTTATTATCACTACAAAATTCTTATGGTGTTTTCAACTTACCGGGTGTCCCAAAAGTGACTGATGGATTTTAAAATTCAATAACTTGCAAACGGTGACAGCTATTTAAAAATTTTTTGCACGAGGGTTATGTATAATGTCAGGAGTTTTTTTACCGTATTTTTTTTATTTTAGTTCGCATATCAAATAAAAGATGGCGCTGACGGCGATTGAAGTCTAGGTCGACACTTCACTCAGCACTGATCAACTGGCTTTCAATCGCCGTCAGTGCCACCTATTGTTTGAGATGCGAACTAAAATAAAAAATTATGGTAAAAAAACTCCTGACATTATACATAACCCTCCTGCAAAAATTTTTTAAATAGCTATCACCGTTTGCAAGTTATTGAATTTTAAAATCCATCAGTCATTCTTAGGACACCCGGTAATATAAACTCTGAAATTCTATCTTTAAATAAGCCGCAAAATATTACTAAAAATTAGAGATGTCAATAAGCTTTATCTCTGCGCCAATTTTTCACCGCTGATGTCGCGTAATCATAAACAAATCCTCATTCAAATGTATTTCATAGCTATTATTTTATGAATCATTAAATATAGATGAAGAATTATGCAGGTTGTTTAAAAGATTAAGTTTTACTATATTTATGAATACTATATGGTGTGTGTGTAAATGTTATAATTTATATACAGGGCTGTACGAAAGAATTAGTAAAGGTTACTGAGTATGAGCGTAAATTGCTTAAAGGTAGTTTTTAAATGTGTTATGCATTTTTACGCTGAACGGCATTCAGTTTAATCTAAGAATTTTTTGTAGAATATAGATAAAATTATTTACAGGGTCAAGCAAAGAATTGGATACATGGCCGTCTATGATGATAATTTCTGGAAATGTGACCTCAGCTATTTTAACTGTGTTTTAATTTGAATTAAACTTTAGATAAATAGTTGCAGGTAATAGAGGTACTAATTAAAGTACTGGGTTGAACAACTATATTAAAATATGTTTCCATTTATTGGTATAAAATGCTGAAAGAGGAAATCCAATTTGCTATATATTTTCTTGCTAAACTAAATTTTACCATTATCTAACATATATCGTTGGCTTCCGGTAATAACTAGGTAAGGCACATTTTGAAAAAATTGAGATAATTTAGTAAAATATATCTTTAAAAGAGTACTTTCATCTGTCATAGTACTGAAAAATTAAAATCGAATAATTCCCGTCATAAGGCAACTATAAATTTTCATTTAAAAATTGAAAAAAAACAGTAATTATTGGGTAAGTGCATAAAGTAACGGAACTAACCAGATACGATTTTCTATTTATTTCTTTAAATCGTCTCAAATTATAAAAATAACATAAAAATGGCTTGTATAACTTGTAAATTTCTCTAAATAATTAAATTAACGTCAATAAACAATAAAAATTACATATCTGTGGCGGGAAACTGCAACCAGCTAGTGGATTAATTTGCAAAATGTGTTCTCGAGCGCCGTCTATTGTGAAAATTGCTAATAAAAACGCCGCGAAAGATTCAAGCCGAAAAAAAGTATAAAAAAATTGGCAATGTAATTAACTGTTATGAAATTAATGCTTAAAATGTAAATAAATATTTAATTTTATTTACATTTATTTTTAATAAATGTAAAACGGTAATATGCAGATAAAAGTAACGTTTTTAATATGTCTCAATTAATAAAAATCACTTTATATAACTATTTTGGTAAAAAAAAGAGGATCTTATATCCTAATTGAATGTAGTAAAAATTATTAAGTTCTAATCTTTTTTTATAGAAGTAATGATAAAAAACATTTTTGAAAACTTTAAATGTTAATTACTCAAAATTTTAAAAATGTGCCTTACCTGGTTACTACCGGAATCCACAGATAAATCAACCTACAGATCAAATACTGGGCTATTCAAAAAAGCTGGAATTCGTATATGGCTATGGAAGATAACAGCTTGAATCAGATTTTCAAAAGTTTTTTCTGTTTTCTAAAACGTTTTCTTAGTTTTCTTATTTAGCTCATTTACTAAATATGGAAGTTTTGTTAAATTTGCAAGAAGTATTGGAAAGTGTTTCATAATCTACGCTTAACGAATATTTTTTCTTCCTTGTTTAACTAGTATTCTATTTCTTTTGTTTATAAATGGCGATTTTAATTATTTGGTCCATTTCATCTGGTTATATGATTTAATTTGGAAAAATTACTAACTGTACATAAAATTTTTACATTCGTGTTTTAATGTTCGAAATACAGAATGTTATGGCAATTTCAATTCTAACAAAAAAAAGCACCATTCAAGACAATAAAATATGTACATTTTAAAAATTTACAATTTATTCTAATGGTGTTTATACTTAAAATCTTTTTTTAGGCAGCAAGATAAAAAATATATACAGATTCACTTGAATTTGCAACTGGTTTTCAATTAGCAAATTAACCTCTCGAGAATTAGAACTTTTCTTTTTTACAAGTTTTTACATTCATTTAAAAGAAAAAAGTATCCAATCACATCTACAAAAAGTTCGTTATAAAAGTTTCCCTCCAGGTATGTTTATTTTTAAATAAATGTTATGTTTTTCGATGCATGCTCAAATATATTGCTTAGAAGTAATGTATTACATTGTTATAAAATATTTATAATGCTATAATCAGTTCAATTTTGAAAAAGTCTTTCAGACAATTTTTGTTTGAAAAGTAAGCTGGAAAATGTTTCTTTGCTGTTAACATACAGATGTGAATTAAGTTTTTCTTTTCAATTTATATAAATTTCCTTTTTCTAAAACGATGAAGTTTTGCATTAAATTCCATACATTTTTCGATTTTAAATCAGTATTCGTAACTGTTTTGTGATCGTGGTTATTCAATATTATAATTAATAGCATTTTAAAATGCATTTAATTTAGTTTGCATTTGATATAATGAATATATAATTGTAATTTAATGTAGATAGTTACTGTGACTTTGGGCTTTTAAATCTTAAAAATTCTTTTTGAATAAAAAAAACCCGTAAAAAATTAATTGTTTTTTACACTTTAATCATTTTAAGGGCGCTGTGACAATAGAGTTATAGAGAGAGAGTAAGAAAAATCATGCGTTAAGCATAGATTATGAAACACTTTCCAACACTTCTTGAAATATTAAACAAAACGTCGTTATTTAGGGAAATGAGATTCCATACGGAAATAAGATATTTATAGCCAAATATATATTTCAATACTTTTGAACAGTCCTGTATTTGATCCGTCGGTTGATATATACAGGGTGATTATAAAAAAACTATCCCAACATTTGAGCTCCTAACTATCATACCTTTCACAGAAACTGAATGAAATTTTGGAAAAAGGTATTTTGAGGTATGCGCTCAAGAATGATATGGAAAACAACAGTGTCACTTTAACAGTTATGGTTACAGTGACAAAATTTCGAAAAAATCAAATGGCAACACTAAGTTTTTTGTATTGGAATGTGATCCCCATTGTGAAAACCCCTATATAGCGTTGGAATGGCAATTGTTGCATAAAAATCACTGGTGGTAGATAGGCTGAAAGTGAGGACAAACAATAAGGACAGAGAAGCAGTATAAAATGAAGCATTTTACTGTGTTTCACAAATTTTTCATATGACCTCCTTCACACACGATGAGACTTTGCACGCCGCAGATGGTGGATAGCACTACAGCAAGTACCACGGCAATAGCAATCTCTTGAATCGCAGTTCTGGTGGCACATTTTCAGATGCAGTTTAAGGACGAAACTGATACACTTTGGATTACAGATATTCCCACAGGAAGAAATCCATTGATGTCAAATCAAGGGACCTTGAGTAGCCACAGAAACTGGAAATGATGGGAGATAAATCTGACACCAAACTGTTGACTTAAGACACGTTTGACTAAGGACCCTACATGTGGAGGAGCACCATCTTGCATTCACACAACTTCAGATATAGCATTTGAAAGTTCCAATGAAGGAATGGCGTGAAAATTTAACATGTCTAGATAGCGAACACTCGTTATTGTACACGTTTGCAGATCACCTGCAGTAACCTCGTCAAAAAAGTAAGGACCTAGGATGGACGTACTCGTTATACCAACACCACAGAGTCACTAATGGACGTGCAAGCACATCATGTGGATTATTCTCTGCCCAGTGCACACAATTTTTCGATTTCAGTTACCAGTTAACGAGAAATGCGCCTCATCTGTCCACAGAATGTGTAAAGGCCAGCTGCTATCTTCATCGCACCGAATAAGGAAATGATTTGCAAAATCCAGCCGTAATTGATAGCCTCCCGCTTCTAACATCTGGATATGCTGGAATCGGTACGAAAACATGTTTATCACAGGGCGCAGAATCTTGTGTACAGTTGAATTCCACAGATTCAGAACACGTGAAACACCGCGTGCAATTTCAGAACGAACTGTGCTTATCGTTTGATGGAATTCTGCAACAGCTTCCACTGGAATGGAAAGGTCGTCCAGACCGAGGTCGATTGCATGTGCAACCAGTTTCTTCAAATTTATGAATCAAGTCCCGTGCAGCTTTGGCAGTGCACGGGCCTCGCCGTGATCCATGGTTAAGGCGGTAAACACGCAATGTCTCCTCAGCATTTTGTCCATTCAGGTAATAAATCTTTACGATTTTTCTTCGTTCTGTCCTTGAAAGCGGCATCTTCTTCGGAATGGCAGAAAACAACATAAGAGGCTCGCGTTTTGCAGAGCCTTTTCATTCATTTAGCATGACGGTGTCAGTCATGAATGTGTCTTACATAGAACCCGAAGTTTGCGTTTTTCGGTTTATTCTTCTCGTTTTGTTGGGAACTAATCAGGATGGAATATCAGCCGAAGAAAAGGCGTGATGTGTGACATAAATGAAACGAATATTAATGCTTTGGTTCACGACAAAGACCTTTTTACTTTCTCTTTCCTAGTTCCGGTGATTTTCATGCTACAGTTGTCTTTCCAACTCTATTTATGGTTTTTCACAATAGAGATCACATTCCAATACAAAAAACTGGGTGTTGCCATTTGGTTTTTTTAAAAGTTTCTCACTGTAACCGTAACTGTTTGAGCGACAATTTTATTTTCCATATCATTCTTGAGCGCATACCTCAAAATGCCTTTTGGCAAATTTTCATTCAGTTTCTGCGAATAGTATGATAATTACGGGTCCAAATGTCGGGATAGTTTTTTATAATCACCCTGTATATATATGCGATATAATGGGAAAATATAGTTTAGAGAGAAAATGCCTAATTGTTTGAAATTTCTCTTTCAGCATTTTATTCTAATAGGAAAATACTTCAATAGTTTTGTTCAGCACTGTAATTTACCTACTACCTTTATTACACGTCAGTAATTTGTCAAATTTAGATCAAACAAACACACTCTTAAAACTACTTAAATCACATTTCCAAAAATTATCACATATGGGTGACCATGTAGCAAATTCTTTTCGTGATCCTGTATATCATTTTATCTATATTCTACAAACATTCCTTAGTAAACTGAAAGCAGTTCAACGTAAAAATGCATAACTACCAGTGTCTTTTTTTTTCACTCTGTCCCTAGTGACACGTGTTTGGATAAGCTGATGACGAGCAGTATTTTTGAAGCTCGAAACGCGTCCTGTTTAATTTTCTTTTTTATTGTGATTTTATAAAGTTTTTTAGCTTATTTATAAATTTATCGCCAGTGATTTCGGTGTTTCTCAATAATGTTTCTCAATAACTACCACCTTTAAGTTAATTACTCTCATATTCAGTAACTTTTATGAGCTCTTTTGTGTAACCCTGTATATCAACTATAACATTTATATACACCATATAATTTGCAGGCATTTTGTGAAACTTAAAAGCGCATGATTGAAAAAGCATTTGAACCATCCATCAGCTATCATCGATAATATACAGTATTTCGGATAAATATATAAGGTTTGAAATATTTTGTGTGTCCCTGTAAAAGCTATGCACTTTATATTCTGCATTAAATATTAAGTCTCAGCGGCGTATATCAATTTTATGATACTTGAAATCGTTTAACGTTATTAAAATATGTCTCAAACAATTTCCCTCTTTATTATTGGGTAATGGAATTATTTTGAGGACCGTGTAAATGAATAATAACTATTATTTTGACTGCATATTTTACAAATTGCGTATTTAAGTGCACTTTGCGAATCCATGTAAATTTGAATAAGTTTGACACGGTGTAACAAATTTAAAATTCATTTTAAACGATTTTTTGCCATTGGCCGTAATGTATCGGGAAGCTTTTTACTATCCCTGTAAATAAACTATTCACAGTAGAAACTTCATTTTCAATAGATTTTGTGCTAGGGTAAACATCAATAAGTAAAAATTTCATAGCAATCCGAGAATATTTACATGAGTTACAGCGCGGCCAGACAAACCGAATGCATAAACACTTTTCAACTTTGTTGAAAAGTGAGAATAAAATGGTGGGACATATTCTACCATTTGTCTATCATTTATAAATCATTGTCATATTATAGTCATTGTCTATCAAAGTCTATCATTTGTCTATACATTGTCTATACATTGTCTATCATTTGCGAGTGAAGTAACTGAAGAAGTTGTCATAAGATGGTTGCAGTTTTTTTTCTAAATTATATTTAAAGTTCCTGACTACCACAGATGAAAATTTCTATCACCAAGCTTAAATAGAAAATTTCGTCTTATTTCAGCGATTTATTGATGGAAAATTTCTGTCACAAATATTGTAAAAAATTTCTAATTTTTTTACTGGTATCAGTTTGCCCAGGTATTATAATCTTTTCACATGCATCGACAGGTGGTTCTCTTGGTTGTTCCAGTCTAACGGAACTATTACCGTCAAATTACACTTTTACCAGTAAAATTAAATATGGGATTTTGCCATTATTTTGGATTGAAACTTTCCATTAATGAGGCGTTTAAATAAAGAGGGATTCTCTATATAAGTATACTAGTGATAGTTTACTCTTGTAGTAACGAACACTCTGCGAAAGCGGTTACAGTGGAAGTTTTACTATTTTAAGGTTG
Source organism: Maratus speculifer (assembly GCA_964019185.1). NCBI lineage: Eukaryota > Metazoa > Arthropoda > Arachnida > Araneae > Salticidae > Maratus > Maratus speculifer. The sequence goes on along the minus strand of OZ025302.1, from coordinate 146,975,979 downwards.
TACTAGATGGAACCCGTCAAAACTTGACGGCACCACAGAAATAAAAGGTATTTTCCAGCTATTAAAGGACTTTTTAATGACTAATCTTCAGCAAAAATTTCAATAAATAAAAGAAAAACCTGCATTTTACATCCAGGCAAATGACCTGCAATTGGCAGAGTTACATTCAAACATGCTGCTATAGAATTAGAATCTCTCTCATTCGATAATTTTCCATTTACAAATACAACACCAATAAATTGTACATGACATGAATAAACCATACATTACCGTCATTTCTCATTTCATACAAAATATACATACTTCACTTACTTCGCAGCAAAATAAGACAAATTATAGTTTGCCATTTAGCAACAACTGTAACAATGATCCTCTCAGTGGTTAATTTGTTTTTACATTACCCACCCCATTCAACAAATAAACATTTGCATTTTCAACTAACTTTTCTATTACATTTTCATAAATCAAAAATACATGTCGATTTCACATATTAAAAAAATTAATGATATTTATTCTGGCTAGGTGAAACCCGTCAAAACTTGACGGCAACAATATGAAAGAACTAAAGAAAAAAAAGTATTTTGCCGCTATAAAAAAAATTAATATTTCTTAAAAATTTCAATATGCTTTTCCATTTACCAACGTAACACCAACATGACATGATCCTGGGCACAGAATCGGTGCAATGCTGCGACACACGTCACAAACTCTTGAAAATGTTTGAAGATTATTTTTCTACTGTTAAAGTTTTTTTAAAAAAATGCTAGAAATCATTTACTATGTACAAAAATTTCTCTAGGTACCATAAAAAATGCAAATTTTGGCAAATAATCACAAAAAATAGCTATTTTCGTTAAAATACCCCCCCCCAAAAAAAAAACAAACATCCGGAAATTTTGCAAATGGATGTGAAAAAAAAACAGCAAATTTCGTCAACAGATTGCAAAAAACAACAAATTTTATGAAAAGATCTCTAAAAAATTTGTCAAAAAAATGCAAAAAAAAAAAAAATTGTCTAGGTATTCCAAACAAAACAAATTTCGTGAAAGTATTGCAAAAAATCAAAATTTTGCCAAAACGTCTAAAAAAAATTGGCAATTTTCATGAAAAAATTTCGAAAAATAAAGCCAAATTTGACAAAAAAAAAAAAAAAAAAAAAAAAAAAAAAATCCCTAAAAAATGGCAAATTTGTAAACATAGTGTGAAAAAAAAATTCAAAATATTGTAAGAAAACAAAAAAATTTGACAAATGATTGTGAGTAAACAACAAATTTCGTCAAAGGATTGAAAAAAAAAAAAAGCAAATTTCATCAAATAATCACAAAAAAAGTAAATTTCACAAAAAAACCCAAAAAATTTTGCAAAAAGATCTTCAATAAAACAGGAAATTACATCGAAAGATTGTGACAAAACGACAATTTCATCGAAAGAACTCGAGAAAAACGATAAACTTCTCCGAAACTGTCTAGGTATCATAAAAGACACAAATTTCGTCCAAAGATCTCAGAAGCACATAAATTTTGTCTAGGTAATCGCAAAAAAAGGTAAATTTTGCAAAAAATAGCAAAAAAAAAAAAAAAAAGAACAACAACAAATTTCTCAAAAAGATAACAAAAAACGACAATTTCTCAAAAAAGTCATGAAAAAAGGTTAAATTCGATAAAACGGCAAATTACATCAAAAGATTGTGAGAAAAAAACAACTTTCATTAATTGCAGGGGGAAAAGATGCAACATTTCTTTGTTTATCAGAAAAAAAAAAAAATCACAAAATTTCTCGATCCATCACATGAAAAATAGAAAATTTGTCAATCAGTCGAAGAAAAAAATAAAAAAATCGACAGTTGGTCATGTGGGGTAAAAATTATAAAATTCATTAATGAATCATGGATAAAAAGTCATTTAGTTATGTAAAAAAGCGCACAAAAATTTTGTGATTGATCGAGACATTTCAGAATGTCTTTTCTGGGTAATCTTACGATGCGAATACTGCAGTTCAGTGTGCCCATTGAACTGTGTGCTGAGTGACATATGTTTATTGACTCATTCTATAGACAATTAAAAATATGTATGGAATTTTTTATCGCAATGTAATAAGTATATTTTTAACATAGGATCAGAGTAAATTAGTCTTTTCAACAAATAACCTGGTAAGTGAGAACTAACTTTTTTATTGATAGGCAATGTAACATCGGGTCGATCGAGTTTATTTTGATTTTGCCCTTGTTTTTGAAGGACATAATTTAACCGTTTTTTCTATTGCATAACACTTCTTATTTTGTTTTCAATCTTTTTTTTTTTTTTTTTTAGTAATTTCTTATTGTGATCTTCATTTCTGTCATACGAAAAATTCATTTCTATTTCGCCTATAGCATTTACATAATGTTGACAAATTTCTGAAAAAAAAAAACAAAAAAAAAAAAAAAGAAAAATGAAAAAAAAACAACAAATTTTCAAAAAAAGGATAAATTCGATAAAACGGCAAATTGCATCGAAAGATGGCAAGAAAATACGACAAATTTCACCTAAAATCCCTGAGAAAACAAATAATTATTTCCTGGTATCATAAAAGACGTGAATTTCGTCAAAAGATCGTGAAAGTACTTTAAGTTTGTCTAAGTACTTCAAAAAATGCAAATATTGGTAAACAGATTGTGAGAAAACAACATATTTTGTCAAAAGATGAAAAAAAGAGGCACATTTCATCATAAGAACACAAAAAGGTAAATTTTGCAAAAAAAAAAAGGGAAAAAAATGACAAATTTCTGAAAATAACAAAAAAAAACCCAACACATTTCACAAAAAAAAAATCACGAAAAAAGGAATAATTTGATAAAACGGCAAATTACATTGAAAGATGGCAAGAAAAAACGACAAATTTCACCTAAAATCCCTGAGAAAACAAATAATTATTTCCTGGTATAATAAAAGACGTGAATTTCGTCAAAAGATCGTGAAAATACTTTAAATTTGTCTAGGTACTTCAAAAAATGCAAATATTGGTAAACAGATTGTGAGAAAACAACATATTTTGTCAAAAGGTGAAAAAAAGAGGCACATTTCATCAAAAAAACACAAAAAAGGTAAATTTTGCAAAAAAAAAGTGAAAAAAATGAGAAATTTCTGAAAATAACAAAAAAAAAACCCAACAAATTTCACAAAAAAAAATCACGAAAAAAAGAATAATTTGATAAAACGGCAAATTACATTGAAAGATGGCAAGAAAAAACGACAAATTTCACCTAAAATCCCTGAGAAAACAAATAATTATTTCCTGGTATAATAAAAAACATGAATTTCGTCAAAAGATCGTGAAAATACTTTAAATTTGTCTAGGTACTTCAAAAAATGCAAATATTGGTAAACAGATTGTGAGAAAACAACACATTTTGTCAAAAGATGAAAAAAAGAGGTACATTTCATTAAAAGATCACAAAAAAGGTAAATTTTGCAAAAAAAAAAAGGTGAAAAAAAAGACAAATTTCTGAAAATATCAAAAAAATGAGAAATTTCACAAAAAAAAAGATAATTCTGATAAAACAGCAAATTGCATCGAAAGATCGTGAGAAAATGACAAATTTCACCGAAAATCCCTGAGAATTCAAATAATTTTATCCAAGTATAAAAAAAACATGAATTTTGGCAAATAATTACAAAAAATAACAAATTTTCGCAAAATACCCCCCCCCCCCCCAAAAAAAAAGAACACCTGGAAATTTTGTAAATAGATGTGAAAAAAAAAAACAGCAAATTTCGTCAACAGATTGCAAAAAACAACAAATTTCTTCAAAAGATCTCTAAAAAATTTGTCAAAAAACTGCAGAAGAAAAAATTGTCCAGGTATCTCAAATAAAACAAATTTCGTGAAAATATTGCAAAAAATCAAAATTTTGCCAAAACGTTTAAAAAAAATTTCGAAAAAAAAAGCAAATATTGACAAAAAAAAAATCTCTAAAAAATGGCAAATTAAACATATTGTGAAAAAAAAATTCAAAATATTGTGAGAAAACAACAAATTTTGACAAATATTTGTGAGTAAACAGCAAATTTCGTCAAAGGATTGAAAAAAAAGCACATTTCGTCAAATAATCACAAAAAAGGTAATTTTGCAGAAAAAACAACAAATTTTGCAAAAAGATCTTCAATAAAACGGGAAATTACATCGAAAGATCATGACAAAACGACAATTTCATCGAAAGAACCCGAGAAAAACGATAAACTTCTTCGAAACTGTCCAGGTATCATAAAAGACACAAATTTCGTCCAAAGATCTCAAAAGCACAGAAATTTTGTCTAGGTAATCGAAAAAAAATGTAAATTTCGCAAAAAATAGCAAAAAAAGACAAATTTCTCAAAAAGATAACAAAAAACGACATTTTCTTTAAAAAAAAATCACGAAAGAAGGATAAATTCAATAAAACGGCAAATTACATCAAAAGATTGCAAGAAAAAAATAACAAATTTCAAAAAACAACTTCCATTAATTGCAGGGAGAAAAGATGCAACATTTCTTTGTTCATCAGAAAAAAAAAAAATCACAAAATTTCTCGATCCATCACATGGAAAATAGAAAATTTGTCAATCAGTTTGACAGTTGGTCATGTGGGGTAAAAATTATAAAATTCATTAATCAATCATGGAAAAAAAGTCATTCAGTTATGTAAAAACCCCACAAAAATTATCAATCAGTAGAAGTCCCCACAAAAATCTTGTGATTGATTGAGACATTTCAGAATGTTTTTTGCATGTCCAATTTAAAAAAATATATGTATATATATATTTTCTAGCTGCAGATTTAAAAAAGTAAGTTATTTATAAGGCATCTATTTTGATCTCTTATTATTTTGTTTATTTTTTGCAAGACCTACGTTTATTTAGTTAAGTAATACGAATTTAGAATTTGCAATGTTTTGTCTTTTGTTATTTTTTATCAATTTTCAAAATGATAATGCAACAAATGTAAATGCTATAGGCAAAATGGAAATGAAATTTTCATATGACAGAAATGAAGATCACAATAAGGAATCACTTTAGAAAAAAGAAAAAGATTGAAAACAAAATAAGAAGTGTTACGCAATAGAAAAAACGGTTAAATTATGTCCTTCAATAAAAACGGGCAAAATCAAAATAAATAATATTATGAAATATAAAATTAAGCATCGATCAAAAAAATACTCTCCGAGAAAAGTTTTTGCGAACATCGTAAGAGGGATATTTTACTTCAGTGTACCCATGGCAAAATAGAAATGTATTTTTCATATGGCAGAAATGAAGATCACAATAAGGAATTACTTAAAAAAAAAAAAAAGATTGAAAACAAAATAAGAAGTATTATGCAAAAGAAAAAACGGTTAAATTATGTCCTTCAATAAAAACGGGCAAAATCAAAATAAATAAACTCGATCGACCCGATGTTACATTGCCATTCAAAAAAAAGGTTCTCACTTACCAGGTTATATTGTTGAAACGACTAATCTAAGGTGTAATAAATTACTCTGATCCTATGTTAAAAACACACTAATTAAGTTGCGATAAAAAAATCCATACAGATATTTAATTGCACATTTTAAACATATGTCACCTCAGCACACAGTAAATCCACAAACAATGTACGCGGGCATACCACGCTAACATTTAGAGACAGTAAGTATCTCTTCTCTCATTGGTTCTGTTGTCGGATCTGCGCAAGCACGAATCTGCGCAAGAGCAGAGAGCTGTTTGAGTGTGCTGACGAATCTGCGCAAGCGCAGAGAGCTGTTTGAGTGTGCTGAATAAAAATGGGGTTTCTTTTAATATATAGATGAGTTCCTTTTTCTTCAAAGTTCCATGGTTGTTATATACATTTCGTTATGCATATCTCATTTAATTTATTTGCAGTTACCAACTGCAACATTGGCACCAGAAATTTTAAAGAGAATTTTACATTTATAATGTATTTGAAGAAAAAGTTAAGCTTATTATGAAACAAATGTGTTCTTAAAATCTGGTGTCAATCAATCTTTTCAACAGGTTAGCCACTGAAGTATTTTGCACATAAAGAGTTAAAGCAAAAAGCATGAACAGAATCTTATATTGATAAAAATATAATTCTCAAAAGTTAACTTTAAAGTCATTTTTCTCGAAACGTAATTTTGGGCATTATTCACTGGATAGAAGAATTTAAGAATCGGTTGAGATAAGAATAAGAATAATTTTGAATAAATCTAAATTTTCAGGTTTAGAAAAAGATACAGCGAATACCGAATTATAAACGATTAAAAATTAAGTGATTTAATTAAATACTTAAATTCTTAAGAAACCCGATTCAAATTATTAGACTAAAAGAAACGAATTTTAGTATTTTACTTACCCCTTCTTCCCAATAATCACACAGAGACTGGAAATTAATAGCTTGATGAAAATAGTTCACAAAATTTTATTAAGGACAAAAAAAAAATATCAGAGGGAGATCAACAATGAAACATAATATTGTTGAATAAAGAACTTCCATTAAACATGATGTTGACTCATACATAAATGGGTTGAATTTTCTTGCAAGATCATAGCATCACGAATTCGTTCGATTGGATACTATGAAGAGAATTTCATAAATTCACTTTTCTAAACCAGATGACACTTATTTCACTAGAATAAATATAAAAAAAACTTATTTTTACACAGGTCTGCAAATTCTAACTTTGGAAGACATGTCAAATATGCTGACACCAAAATATGAAAACGAATCATAGTTTAAATAGGATATTTTTTAATTGAACAACATACATCTGACTCGTGTGCTCGACATGAAAGCCTGCTTATAAGTCATCGTCAATAGACAGAAACGAGACAGCAAAAAAAAATTTTACATCACAAGAGAAATACAATTAGGCGATCCACACAAAGAGTGTGTGTAATGCAGCGAGGGATTCGAACCCACAACCTCTTACATTCACAAGCGATTAGCGGAGTGGTGTCTTGACCACTCGGCCACGGAAGCCCTTTGAGTAGTATTAACTACTTCACATCTTAAAATAAATAAATAGCAATGAATTTTCAAAATCAGAATAAATTTCTTTGGCACACACCACAAGCAAGAATTTTATGCAGAAATAATAGGTTACGTCATCATGCAAACGAAAAAAATCTGTCCGCACATATCCGTTTCTATGAAGATTAAATTTCCCATTAGCTTTTTATTCCTACTCATAATTACTAATTGTTCACAAAAATCTCCAGTTTAATCAAAACATTCAACAAACCTGAAACTGAAAAAAACTACCGTTTCCTCTGCAAGCATGTTGCACAAACCTGTTATTTTTCTAATTTAGATAATAAAGCAAAAATTTCGCTCACAGAATAAGAGATTAAAGAGTTCAATGCAAACCTGTTCACAGTAGAAAACTGTGAAGAACCTCCCCCTCCCCATCTAAAAATCATGTTATAAATAATTCGAATACTGGATAATTCGAACATTTCTTGTGATCCGGACGAGTTCGAATTGACTAGAGACCGACTGTATTTATTTTTATGCATTCAATCTTTGATTTTTTTTCTCCTACATTCTCAAGAACTTAAAAGTTTCTACAATTGAATTTGAAAGGAAAGCGGGAGAATTCCATGATGAAGCGAGAAAAATAATGGACTATATGTTTAAAAGAACGACACTGAGAGATTTTTAGAAAGGAACTGTATTTCTTTCTTGAATTAGACAGTTTTAAATAGAATATAGTGAATTAAATAAAACGAGGTGGAACCCGTCGAAATTCGACGAAAGAATATACTTAAGAAGGAATTGTTTCATTGATTTATAATAAATCTACAAAATTAGTAACAGTAAAATATGTTTCTCATATTGGTCAGTTTTAATTTTCAAACCAATATTATTTTAAGCTAAAATTAACAAAATACTATTTCTATAAAACCCAGTTGTCCAAATTATTAATATTAAACTTTAATGGCGTATGTAATCAGTAAAATAAAATAAAAATCAGTTATTATGATGAAGTTATTAATTGAGGCTCTTATGTTTGGCATAAAAGCGAATGAAGAAAACAAAATTTATTCCAAATTGACTCCATCATAGAATTTTACGTGAAATCTAAATACGTCATCATTTTCATCTTCTCAAAATTTATATACGTACTTCTCATATCCGTATTCACCATGTTTAAAGAATGTGTTTTAATTTGATCATTGATGAATAAAAAAGGAAATAAACCTGAAATTCACCGAATTTTATAACAGACGATATATTTGACATGCGCATTTTAATTTCTTTCCAATTTTAAGAGAAAATGGAGCGATTCTGTTGCCACAATTACTAAATTGGTACTAAAAACTAATAAAAAAATTAATATCTCAAAAATAAATTGAGGTACAGCTTTCAAACAAATTGCATTTAAAAGTAAATTTTTTTCTCTATACGACGGTATAAAAAATTAAAACGGGCGAAGTTTAAAAGTGTAAAATTTGCAGTAGCGAAAATTGCAAAACCGAAATTGCAGGGGAAAGTGTTGCCATTCACAAAATCACGTATGCGTTACGCACAGATACGTTTGGCCTTTATAATATAGATATAACACTATTTTAACCCTTCACTGAGCCGTGGGTCATATGTGGCACATACCTAAAAACACAATAATTTTCATTACGTGTCAGAATATGGCCAATACGATCATTGTAACTGATCAAGAGCAGTCCAAAGAATGAAATGTAACGTATTTTATCCATGTGAGATGGCTGCATTTGACACAAAATTATAACTTATCACTCGGAAAGAAAAAAAAAATCGATCATGCTTTTAAGGCCAAATTTGCTTTAATTATTTTTACTGAATACTTTATAATATTAAACTATATAGAAAGTTGCAGACTTTTAAGTACCGTAATTTCGGGTGTATAAGCCGCAGATCAAGCAATTCTTTTTCGACCCAGAATATTTTAAGAAACAAATATAACTAGTTAGATCGCTGTAAATATTTGTCTTAAATCACTAAATAAGATTTCTGGGTCCAAAAAGAATTGTTTGATCCGCGGCTTATACACCCGAAATTACGGTAGATAAAATTTACTAATTTAAGCCAATTTAATTGCAAAATATAATAATACAATATTTAAAAGTCTTGAAGGTGTACATTGGGTACACGCGATAAAATATCAAATTTTATCTGAAAATTAGAAAATTATTTTTTTTTATTATTTTCCCCAATATTAGACCGATCTGAAGAATTCAAACAATTTTTTTTTCATAACAATAGAAAAAAATCGTACACTGAAGGGATAAATAATGTAACTGGACGGCAAGTGGTCAGGGAAAAACCCAGTCAAAAAAGTTGTCTAATACCAGAACTTTTAACGAGAAATTTCCCTTCTTTAATCCCTTTATAATCTTTGAAGAAATTTTCATAAGAAAATACGGGTAGTTTCCCTCTTTTTTAGTGTATTTTTCCCTGATCACTTGCCAAACTCTTTAAAGATAAATGTCAATGTTTGGGTATTCCAAAGAAACAATTTAAATACTATGTGAATTACATAGTTTTCACATGAATAGGATGAATTAAATAAAAATATAACACTATTTTAAATAATGTAACAGTATAGCAAGTGGTCAGGGAAAAACACAGTCAAAAAAGTTGTTTAATACTAGAATTTTCAACGAGAAATTTCCCTTCTTTAATCCCTTTATAATCTTTGAAGAAATTTTATAAGAAAATACGGGTAGTTTCCCCCTTTTTTTGACTGTATTTTTCCCTGATCACTTGCCACACTCTTTTAAGGTAAATGTCAATGTTTGGGTATTACAAAGAAACAATTTAAATACAATGTGAATTACATAGTTTTCACATGAATATGATGAATTAAATAAAAAAATAACACTTTTTTAAATAATGTAACAGTATAGCAAGTGGTCAGGGAAGAACACAGTCAAAAAAGTTGTCTAATACCAGATTTTTTTTTTAACGAGAAATTCCCCTTTTTTAATTCCTTTATATTATTTGAAGAATTTTTATAAGAAAATACGGGTAGATTCCTCCTTTTCTTGACTGTATTTCACCCTGATCATTCGCCACCCTCTTTAACCCTTAAATGCATAGGATAGAACGCGTTCCAGAAAATGCGCAATTCAAAGAATCAGAACTCATACCAGAAAAATCTAAATAGTAAATTTTTCTTTATTTAATTACGAATGGTTTGCCATTAAGTAAAGTGAAAATTGCTCTTTTAAATTTCTGGTGAGAATACGGAATATCTGAATAAAACCCCCAATAAATCGGGAACACTTATGGTATCGAAAATGATACAATATGCATTTAAGGGTTAAAGTTAAAAGTCAGTGTTTGGATATTACAGAAAAAATATTTAAATAAACTTCCATACACAATAAAGCGTTGTTATTTAAAGAATTTTTATGTTATTTTGTTTTGTTTTCTATCTATAAACATTCTATCGTATTCAAAAGTTTTTTAGACTGGTGAATTAACAAATAAGAAAGCAGCAATTATTCTCATGCGTTTGTAGCTTGTTTCCAATAAACAAATTGAGCTCATGAGAATTTTACTTTTTGTCTTTTTTTTATGATGCCATTTATATTTTTACAATTATGCAAAAAAAGGTTGTTTGACATAAGCAATAAAAGTCCATTTAAAAATATGCCCTCAAGATTCGTTTACATAAAAATAAATGCTATTCATGATAAATTACACTGCAACATAAATATTTAGTTTTTCTTTTGAAGTATTTTTAATGCAATGATCAATTATTTATTGAAAAAAAAGACATTTAGATATCTTTTGTTTAACAAGCAAGATATAAGCGTTTATAATCGTTTTCTTTTAACTAAAAAAACAAATATGCTCTTAAGTTTTTCTGTTTAAAATATTCATTTTTTTATTATTCTAAAACAACTAAAATCTCTCTTTAGTCTTAAATTTTGGTTCATTTCTAATAAATTATGTTCTTTAACTGTCATTACACATTTCTTATATATTGATACATTAGCGACGGAAAAAAGACAATTCTCAAAGACAATTGAAATTGAAATTTTAATTATATTTTTTTAATTATGACAAGTTTATCATGTGATTTTATTTACAAAAAATATTATTAACCATCACAAAAAATGTCAAAATTGTAATTTATTAAATATATTTTTTATGTGTCTTGGACCCCCTAAGCTATATATATACTACACATATGATTTATATACAGTATAATTATGCTTTTAATCAAGGACATCGACTTATTGATTTTGAACTTATATACAAACATTTATCAACATGTAAAATTCTTCTACACTAAAAATTCTAAAAGATTCTAGGTTTCTTTTTAAATCCTCTTATCATTAAGCATTAAGTATTTTATAAGCACTGGGGATTTATTGGTTTGACAGTTGTGAATCAATCTTGGGTGTTTTATTTTGAAAACAAAAAATACCTTTGTTTCCTTAAGGGAATAGCGCTCTTTGTCGTTGCTATGATACATTTACGTAGATGAATTTTAAGTGAAATTTACATTTTGTTTTTGAAAATATATTTTATTTAACTTTCGTTCATTACTATGCATTTAAGTATTGTTTCATATTTTTTACTAGAATTTAAATATCAAAATTTTAATTCAATAAATATATTGTTTAATATCTCTCGGACCCATTTAAGCTATATATATACATATATACGTCATATATATATATATATAAATATATATAAATATATCACATATATATTACTACATATGTGACGTATATACAGTATAATTATGCTTTTAATTACAGACATCGACTTATTGATTTTGAACTTAGAATACCAACCCTTATCAACATGTAAAATTCTTCTGCACTAAAAATTCTAAAAGATTCTAAGTTTCTTTTTAAATCCTCTTATCAAATGCGTAAGTATTTTATAAGCACTGGGGATTTATTTGTTTGACCGTTGTGAATCGATCGTGCTGTTATTTTAATAACAAAAAATACCTTCTCTTCCTGAAGGGAACAGCGCTCTTTGTCGTTGCTATGGTACATTTACGTAGCTGAATTTTAAGTGAAATTTGCATTTTCTTTTTCAACAAATATTTTAACTTTCGTTCATTACTTTACATTTAAGCATTGTTTCATATTTTCTACCTAAATTTAAATATCAAAATTTTAATTCAACAAATATATTTTTTAATATGTCTCAGACTCGCTTAAGCTATATATGTACTACATATGTGATGTATATACAGTATAATTATGCTTTTAATAACGTACATCGACTTATTGGTTTTGAACTTAGAATACAAACATTAAATTCTAAAAGATTCCAGGTTTCTTTTTAAATCCTCTTATCAAATGCATTAAATATTTTATAAGCACTGGGGATTTATTGGTTTGACAGTTGTGAATCGATCGTGGGTGTTTTATTTTGAAAACAAAAAATACCTTTGTTTCCTCAAGGGAATGGCGCTCTTTGTCGTTGCTATGATACATTTACGTAGCTGAATTTTAAGTGAAATTTACATTTTGTTTTTCAAAATATATTTTATTTAACTTTCGTTCATTACTATGCATTTAAGTATTTTTTCATATTTTTTACTTGATTTTAAATATCAAAATTTTAATTCAATAAATGTATTTTTTAATATCTCTCGGTCCCATTTAAGCTATATATATAGATATATACGTCATATATATATAAATATATATAAATATATATAAATACATCACATATATATTACTACATATGTGGCGTATATACAGTATAATTATGCTTTTAATTACAGACATCGACTTATTGATTTTGAACTTAGAATACAAACATTTATCAACATGTAAAATTCTTCTAAACTCAGTCAATACTAGTTCGACTGAATAATCGAGTATGAAGAGTGACTGTATAATTTTTTTTTTGTTTGTTTTCTTCTCCAAGCTGCAGGCAGCTGTTATATATATTTTTTTCTCTTCTTTATTTAAGTCATCTTCTCCTTGATGCAATGCAATTGTCACCCTCCAAAATATGTAATGTATTAATATTTTTTTCACTAGTCAATGTATTCTCTTATAAACCATAATTAGTGTAATATGTATATTCTCTCAAATATGCCATATACTGGTACTTATAAAACCTTTAATTTCAATAGTTAGAGCTAAATTGAGAAAGAATTTGTCCTTTTATATACTTGTTGAAATATTGTGTCATTATTTAAATTAGTTTTGACAAATGTTTATTCTACAAAGAAAAGTGAATTTTAATTGATGTAAGGTAAACATGAGTACTCATGAAATCATTTTCCCTATTATGACTTATATAATAATTTCTTTTTACAATGCATGCATGCTCTAACATTTAACCTCCTTTAACATAAAAAAAAAATGAATGATAAACTTATGCATACTAATACTTCTACTCTTATTGTTGACCTATAGAAAAATAAATGATTCAGAATAAGTATTTTTTCTTGTATGTTTCTAAATATTTGAAAGTTCATAAAGATGTAAACAAAAAAAAAAAGGATTTTTGTTATACTATAATCATACTTTGGATCCAAAGATATTGGTTGAGTCATTATATATTTATATTAAACAAATACTTGATATATGACAAATAAAAATGATCACTTGTTCTTTAAAAATGTTTGAATAGTACAATTAAACATATTCAAAATATTTTATATAAATTTTTGACATAATAGATTTTTGTTTGTATGTTGACATTATCAAAGTCATATGGTAGATTGATATATTCATGTAAGTTCCTTTTATCAGAGTATAAATATCCTCTGTTTAAATTTTTACTTTGAATATAGTATTAAAAGTATTTATGAAATTATTTTGAATTTATGTTGAAATTGTTCAAAAATATTCTTTTATGAGAATATAAACATTCTCTCTTTGAAACTTATTGTGTTCATTTTGAAGGTATTTTTTATTGGAAAATAACATTGTCCTTCTCTACGAATTTACATATGCCTTTTTAGAATTTGTTATATTTTCTTTGAAAGTGTTGTTATTGGATGAAACTAACATTATTCAGTTAAGATTAGTTAAAATCTTAAAAAAGTTACTATATGTTGATATATATATATTTTTATGAGAGCCTAAATACTCTCTCTTGACCATTTGTATGTATTTTTCTTTTTCAAAATTTTCAACTTAGAAATTCATTGAATTTCACATGTGTCATTTGAAACCATCTACTTGTGTATACAGTTATAGAATGGTTCATTTTGATGTCAACTGAAAAAAATATATACATGTTGTTGTTTTATACTCAAATATTTTTACATATGCTAAAGTATTTTATTATCATATTGCATTTGCACAGCTTAACAAGAGACTGCTAATAGTTAAAGACTGTTATTTTGCAAATATATATATAGACTTTAACAATTTTTGATACATGATAGCTACCTCTGGAAGAAACTTACCTTTTGTATACCTTCTATTTTAATATTTGCTATCTTTTGTGTATGAGCATAAGGACTACTACTATGATAGTAATTTTTATTATTATTTAATATAATGTAACGCATCATACAATTATTTCTAGTTCATTTATTTTCTATGATTATTTTCTATATTTTTGTACATGTTTTAGAAAATATTGTCTCGATGAAAAAATTATTCAATTTTGTCATCTTTCCAATATTTTCTTTTGGGGAGGCCCGGGTAAATATGTGGTGGTTACTCGATAACCCCTGCCATATTTTTATTTTAATTCAATTGTATTAACCATTTTATTTCCTATCATCCCCTTTTTATTAATGTTCTCATTTTAAATATTATTTCGATTTCGTTTCTTTTGATGTCTTCTCCTGTAAATATTTCTTCCTTACGTAGCTTATCGAATGTTCTAATACGGTAAAATCTTGTTTGAATTCATTCCTTCCGGTTTAAAAAGCTTTTAGAAATTTCTAGGTCGTTCTATGGGTGGTTACTTCCGTTTAATCAAGCCCTCCCCTTGGCCTATCAAATTAAATTCTACAGATGACGTGATTTAAGCAGTTAAGTGCCTGGCCACCTTTTTGGCTTTCCTTCTTTAAGTGTATTATCATTTTTTTCCTTATTAAATTCATATTTCCCTATACATTGACACGTAACTTGGCCTTTTTTTTTCTCGCTTTTCCCATTCCAACTTTGCCAACTTGGCGTGTTCCGTTTTTGCGGTAACCCTTACGCTTTCCTCTCCCCTTTTCTCAGTGCCGCTAGGGCAGTCGGATGGAAGGTAAGCTGTCGTGTGGTTGTTTTGTTGGGATGAGCAAAGTACCTCTACCGCATCGACCTAATCCTTTTGGCCGTTTTTTTTTCTTCTACCGACCGCTTAAAGGTTCCCATAGCTTGTCGAGAATCTATTAATATCATATATGCTTTATCGCAGTTTAAAATGGCACTCTTCTATGTTGTGCGAATTTTTCCATTTCATCCCAGATTGTTTCTCAATGAAATCACTTTTTTTTCGGAAGCTAATGGCAATATTATTCTTCTTGCATAAAATATTGTAATTTTTCTATTTATGGAAGATGGCTTATAGGCAAAATATAATTATCTTCGCAAAATGGGATCCCCAGGAGAAAATAAAAAAAATCTCATCATGATTCAATCTCTTCTTTTATTGAGTTGATAATGTTAATGATGTTAAGAGTTTATTTTCAGATCTTTATAAAAATGATTGATCGATTTTGTCAAATGAATATATATAAAGAAATTTGTGAGAAAAAGAATATCTATACCTGTTTATCATCCATGAGAAGAATTATGATAACATAAATAATGATCTATATACATATATTGTACATTCACGAGAATATATTATAAAAATATAATGTCATCACTTTGCTTCACAAATGATTATAAATAAAGTTTTATTCTTCAATTTCTTCAATTTGTGCCAAGGTAATTTTTTTTTCGTCTTGAGTCTTATTCTTCAGTCGTCAAGATTCAGGTAATGTTTTTTTTCTTATTTACTTTATTTTATTTTCACAAGTGACTTTTAAGTTGATATTGTCATAAAAAAAATCTATGAAGAACTATAAAAGTATATTTTTTCGTGTCCTTTTATTGTGGGTGTTTCGCTGGCCCTCATTCAATGCAATGTGCTTCTAACCATTACTATGATCATTTGGCCTATTTCATAGAACGAAAAATAAAAAAAGGGGTTCTCGTCCTTTTCCCAAACACACAACATCACATATATATTACTACATATGTGACGTATATACAGTATAATTATGCTTTTAATTACAGACATCGACTTATTGATTTTGAACTTAGAATACAAACACTTATCAACATGTAAAATTCTTCTAAACTAAAAATTCTAAAAGATTCTAATTTTCTTTTTAAATCCTCTTATCAAATGCGTAAATATTTTATAAGCATTGGGGATTTATTTGTTTGACAGCTGTGAATCGATCGTGCTGTTATTTTAAAAACAAAAAATACTTTCGCTTCCTGAAGGGAACAGCGCTCTTTGTCGTTGCTATGATACATTTACGTAGCTGAATTTTAAGTGAAATTTGCATTTTGTTTTTTAACATATATTTTATTTAACTTTCACTCATTACTATACATGTAAGTATTGTTTCATATCTTGTACTTGAATTTAAATGTCAAAATTTTATTTAAATAAATATTTTTTAATGTGTTTCGGACCCTCTTAAACTATATATATATATATATATATATATATATATATATATATACTACATATGTGACGTATATACAGTATATTTATTCTTTTAATTACGGACATCGACTTATTGATTTTGAAATTAGAATACAAACATAAAATTCTAAAAGATTTTAGGATTCTTTTTAAATTCTCTTATCAAATGTATAAGCATTTTATAATCACTGTCGATTTATTTGTTTGACAGTTGTAAATCGATCGTGCTGTTATTTTAAAAACAAAAAATACTTTCGCTTCCTGAAGGGAACAGCGCTCTTTGTCGTTGCTATGATACATTTACGTAGCTGAATTTTAAGTGAAATTTGCATTTTGTTTTTTAACATATATTTTATTTAACTTTCACTCATTACTATACATGTAAGTATTGTTTCATATCTTGTACTTGAATTTAAATGTCAAAATTTTATTTAAATAAATATTTTTTAATGTGTTTCGGACCCTCTTAAACTATATATATATATATATATATATATATATATATATATATATATATATATATATATACTACATATGTGACGTATATACAGTATATTTATTCTTTTAATTACGGACATCGACTTATTGATTTTGAAATTAGAATACAAACATAAAATTCTAAAAGATTTTAGGATTCTTTTTAAATTCTCTTATCAAATGTATAAGCATTTTATAATCACTGTCGATTTATTTGTTTGACAGTTGTAAATCGATCGTGCTGTTATTTTAAAAACAAAAAATACTTTCGCTTCCTGAAGGGAACAGCGCTCTTTGTCGTTGCTATGATACATTTACATAGCTGAATTTTAAGTGAATTTTGCATTTTCTTTTTCAACAAATATTTTATTTAACTTTCGTTCATTACTTTACATTTAAGCATCGTTTCATATTTTCTACTTAAATTTTAATATCAAAATTTTAATTCAATAAATATATTTTTTAACATGTCTCAGACTTACTTAAGCTATATATATATATATATATATATATATATACTACGTATGTGATGTATATACACTATAATTATGCTTTTAATTACGGACATCGACTTATTGATTTTGAACTTGGAATACAAACATTAAATTCTAAAAGATTCTAGGATTCTTTTTAAATCTTCTTATCAAATGCATCAAAGTATTTTATAAGCACTGGGGATTTATTTGTTTGAGAGTTGTGAATCGATCGTGCTGTTTTACTTTGAAAACAAAAAATATCCTCGCTTCCTGAAGGGAATAGCGCTCTTTGATGTTGCTATGATACATTTACGTAGGTGAATTTTAAGTGAAATTTGCATTTTGTTTTTCAACTTATATTTTATTTAACTTTCGTTCATTACTATGCATTTAAGTACTGATTCATATTTTGTCTATGAATTTAAATATCAATGTGAAATACAAAAGTACCTTGATTACGTCCATTAATAATTATATAATAATAATAATAATAATATATATTCTACAATGAAAAATTAAGAACTTATAAAAAATATTTTGCTTAAAAGACGTCACTTTAATAATAAAACATTTAAAATATATTACAAAATTGACGTGTATTGACTCATTGAGTCATCATTAGAATGTAAAAAGAAAATTATAAACGCAATGAACGTGAAAATAGGAATAAATAATTCAATAATTTTTCACGTACATTGTGTTTGAAATTTTCTATTTACATTCTAGTGATGACTCAATGAAAATAAGTTGAAACATGCCAATTTGTAATATATTTTAAATGTTTTATTATTAAAGAGATAAAACTAGAAATTATTATAAGCAAAATTATTATTGATAATATAAGATCTTGCCTTTTCGTTGTAGAATGCATCATTATTATTATTATGATATCTATATTATAAAGGCCAAAAGCATACGTCATTTTGCGAATGACAACACTTTCGCATGCAATTCGGTTTTGCAATTTTCGGTACTGCAAATTTTATTCTTCTAAACATCGCACATTTTCAATTTTTATACTGTCGTACAGAGAAAAATTTGTACTTTTAAATGCAGCTTGTTTGAAAGTTGATTTAATTTCTTTTTATACGCATTTATAACAAACATAAGAGCCTTAATTAAAAACTTCATCTTAATTACTGGTATTTATTATATTTTGCTTTATTATTATATTTTTAAATATGCGATTAAAAATTAATTTTGATAATTTGGACAACTGAGTTTTATAGAAATAGTATTTTTACTTAATTCTAGCTTTAAATAATATTTATTTGAGAATTAGACAGACCAATATAAGATGTGTTTTTTACTGTAACTAATTTTGTAGATTTATTATGAATAAATGAAACAGTTCTTTCTTAAAGATTTTCTTTCGTCGATTTTTGACGGGTCCCACCTCGTAGTTATTAAAGGACGTAATCAAGACTTACTGCTTTTATGTTTCACATTGATATCAATCCTCTATGCTGGATAAAATGAAGTCTTTTAGTAGTTCATATGAATTAAAATGGAATGACATGAAAGTGGAATATGTTGCGTTGGATACCACATTTACTCTGGACTTTTTACCGAACGTGGGGGCTTTCCAGAGTTTTAATAAATATTCTTTCCAGTTTTACCCGTTGATTGTGTTTTAATTTTCTTTTTACAGTCTCGTGATAGCTCAATGGAAAGCATGTCACTTTGCATGTCACTTTGCATGTCACTTTGCATGTCACTTTGTAATATAAGGTACCCTGGGGTAATAACGCCACGTTAAGGTTCTACTAATTTTCACGGCTCAGTTTTATATTGTATTTTTCAAACAAATATATGATTTGATACAGCAACTCATTGACTATCTATGTAAAAAAATAATTTAACAGATATGTATTCATAAAATGTAATGGCGTGATTTCTTGACAATTCTATTTGGCGTTATTACCCACCTATATGGGTAATAACGCCATGCAAATAAAACTATGAATTAAGATGGAATAATTGCATGTAGATTGCCCAATTCTAAAAATACAAACTCTACAAACTTAGAAATTGACAAATTGCATTCCAAGCTATTGAAAATGTTCAATTTTTTGTGAAAGTGTAAGAAAAATAAAGGCGTGGTGTGTGTGTGTGTGGGGGGGGAGGATGAGGCAAAAGAATATCTGACCGTGAGCTTCTTTTTGCTTAAAAAAGACCGCTTAAATAGAATTATTAGAAACATTGTAAAGTTTTAACTGTGTTTATTTGAATCAGTATTTAGGATGTAGCTCGGCCACTGTATGGAATCAACCGGGGTATTAATGCCAAGGATTGGCGTTATTACCCCGTTATAGTTTTTGCGCTGTACATTTTAAATTACAAATTATCTCGAGAAGATATCCAAAATCTTCAACAACATTTTGAAAGTCCATGAAATGTACTACAAATTAATGTAATTAAGAAAGCATTTACTGAAAAAAAAATAGTCTTCACATCACAAAACGTATCTCGCAAATTTTAGATCAAGCGTTAGTTATAGTTGCTTGTAAAAACAATAAGACCTAAAAATGAAACAAATTAACTAGAAGCTGTTTTTTGCGATTTATATGACTCAAAACCCTTCTGCGCAGAGCACATGGGTGTCATTTACCAGATTATTTCATAATTATGCATAATATTAGCACTTGGCGTTATTACCCCGCCTGGCGTTATTACACCAGGCCACTTTATTTTAAATCTTTTATTGAAGTAAGGCCTTATAAACAAAATAATTATATGTAATATAATTTTTTACCTTTTCGTTGTAGAGTATAGTATTATTATTATTATGATTTTGACTTTAAAAATTATGTTGTTTAAATAATAAAAAAAAAATCATGTAAAATTAAATTAGAAATTTATGACTTGGAAAATCGTAAAATTTCAGTTGATCGGAATAATTAAAATTGGTGAAAAAAAAAGGGTTGATACTGGTTGTGAAATTACATGTAAGACAACTGACGTAATTATATGTTTTTCTATTTTTTTTTTAAACATAGTTACTTCAAGGCATTTATTTTTCTTTAGGCCAGATAAGCATCAAATCTGAGAGAAAAATATTAGTTTTTTT
The DNA here is from genome assembly GCA_964019185.1 of Maratus speculifer. Taxonomy (NCBI): domain Eukaryota; kingdom Metazoa; phylum Arthropoda; class Arachnida; order Araneae; family Salticidae; genus Maratus; species Maratus speculifer. Next base: position 146,955,342 of record OZ025302.1, on the reverse strand, counting down.
CCAATCTTGCTATTATATCCTCTTCATTTTCGAAGCTGAAATAATAACACAATTGCTTATTCATTGGTTTTTTCTAAACAAAATAACAGAAAAACAATCTTTTCTGAAATTTATCCTTATGGTGCCTAGTAATTTAGGTTAAATAATGTGAATCTAAAACTACAAACCTATGAGTTTTTAGTTCACACAGCTGAGAGCTTATGTGCCCGCCCGTTCTGTACACTGTTAAAAATCTTGTTCTAGTTTGAACCAAAAAAGTTTGTTTTTTGGTGCTCAATATCTGCCACCGTAAAATGGTGAAATCTTGAACCAAAATTTGGAGCTCCCATAGAAGCATAGTTCCAATACTTGAACGAGGTTAAAATAGGAAGCTCCAAATGTTGGTACGAGATTTCACCATCATACGGTGGCAGCTAATCATGAAGTGCCTTCATGATTAATATTAGGTGTTCATTGGATATGTTTAAAGAGGGGGAATGAGAGGTAATCCCACCGTCTTAATTTAGCTTTTTCACGCAAAATTTATATATTTGCTTCAAATTTTGTATAAAGGTTTATTCTGAAATGGCGCTTCCTTGATTTGTTTTTGAATTCACTGGATATGTATAGAACGAGGATAGGGGAAACTAGCCCTCATAATTTATGTAAATGGTTTTTCATACAGAATTAACGAATTTCTTTCAATTTTTATAGACAGGTCCATAGTAGTAAAAAGTTTTGCTTATTTGTTGTAGTATTTTATTTTGTTAATTATAAAAGAGGGTACGGGCGATTACCTCCCCCTTAAGTTAGCTAAATAGTTTTATGCATAGTTATCCGATTTTCTTTAAATTTTGGATGTAGGTTTTTTTTGATAAGTTGAATTTCTGAACGGTTTTGGAGGTTTAATGATTAATTATAAAGGAGGGAACGGGGGAAAACGTTTCTTAAATTACATAAATGGGTTTTTATGCAGAATTATTCGACTTGCTTCGAATTTTGGATACAGGTTTATTATATGATAAGACGCATCCCTGATTAGTTTTGGGGCTTCAATGATAAGTATAAAGAAAGAAAATTGGGGGGTGGTACTTCCTTCCTTATTGTATTTCGAAGGGCATTATTATATTAGGCTGTAATATGCAATTAGTCTGCATAGCCTGTGAGCTCTATGCCATCAGTTTAACTGGGCATCATTCTTTTTATTTAGCTTACAAGCTATCAAAGCCTGAGAGCTTATGTGACCGCCCATTCTGTATGTATATATGTACGTAACCCGATAACTCATGATAAAAATATCCGATTTACTTGAAATTTTGGATATAGGCTTATTAAGATAAGGCGCTTCTCTGATTGCTTTTGAGAGTTCATTCTATAAATATAAGACAGGGAACAAGGGCTAATGCCCCTCCCCTTAATTTATATAAATGGGATTTTCATGCAAAATTATCAAACTTCATTCAAATATTAGGTATAGTATTAATCTGATCAGGAATCTCATCAGTACTAGAACTATCTCATCAGAATTAGTACTGGATGTTCACTGTATAATTATCAAGAAGGATAACGGAGGATAATCCCCTCTCTTAATTTAGGTTAATGGGTTTTCATGCAATATTATCGGATTTCGTGCAAATCTTAGATATAGGATTATTCTGATAAGGCGTCTCCGAAATTACTATTTGTTGTTCATTAGATAAGTATTGAGAAGGAGCACGGGGGCTATTGCCCTGTGATGTCGAAAGCAACTGACATCACATATTATTATTGCTTCCTTTTTTTTAAATTAAATTCTCAAGTTTAAAATTTAAATTATCTTTCGAGATTTCAAATTAATTAAACCTCCCTTTTACCTTCTAAAAAGAATATATTTATCTCTTTTCTCTTTCCTTTAAATTGCAGTTACGTAGGTTCTCATGCTTATCCGAGGCCATTGATAAAATAAATCAAAATCAAATCTTTTCTCATCCTAAAATCATTATCTGAGCCTGCATACTTTCGTTTGTTGAAAGAGTACATAGAATGATATTTTAAACCATATGCTCCTTTGCGGCAGTAACTTAGCTATTTATTGCATTCATCTACAAATTAATAGACATTACAACTCCTTTTTCAGCTTAAAATCTTACGCTCTGTTTATATTAAAGTGGCGTCTGACATCTGTGTTATGCATATAGAAATATTTTTCCCAGCAATCAGTATTGGCATGCATATTTGTACGCAGATATGTTAATCGCCAAATTAATGGTCCGGTTGGCACGTTTTTAATTTAAACTTTCCTTATGAACTGTGCGTATTTTGTCAGGGCAATTTTGTCAGGGCAACCACCATTTAGCTCGACGCATTTTGGCAACCTTATCTGATGTCACCATTCATTCCATCTCTGACCGTCGTGCTGTAAGGATGTAGAGCTCCTGCATTATATGTTTACCGCGGGGTGTTACACTCTCGCGGGGGGTCACCCCGCGAGAGTGTAAGTTTTACCTCTCCTTGATAAATTCTACATGCATACTTAAGTATTTTCTCCATCGAATCTCTTTTTCCTGCGTTATTGTTGTTTTACGCAAGGTAATTTTAATAGTCACGGGTGATTTTTAGATATATCAAGAAGTTAATAAACTTTAACTCCCGTTCTCTAAAAATATGAACGAAAAATATTCGTTACATGCCCCTCTCCTTAATTTATATAAATGGGTTTTTCATCAAGAATTATCAAATTTCGTTTAGATCTGAGATATAGGATCATTCTGATGAGGTGCTTCCGTGATTATTATTGGGTGTTCATTAGACAAGTTTAAAGAGGGGGAATGGGGGATAATTCCCCCTCTTAATTTAGGTTAACGGGTTTTTCACGAAAAATTTACAGATTTGTTTCAAATTTTGGATGTAGGTTCATTCTGAAAAGGCGATTCAATTCATTGGATTCTTGGAATTCATTGGATAAGTATAAAGGAGCTGACAGTGGGAACTACTCCTCATAATTTAGGTAAATGGTTTTCATGCTGACTTAACCGCTTTTTTCAGATTTTTGATACAGAGGTTCATAGTGGTAAAAAGCTTCCCTGATTAGTGGTGGTGTTTTTTTCTTAAGTATAAAAGGGGATACGGGTGATTACCTCCCCCATAAGTTAGGTAAATGAAGTTTTATGCAGAGTTATCCGATTTGTTTTAAACTTTGGGTTTATATTATTTCTGATAAGTTGAATTTCTGAACAGTTTTAGAGGCTTAATGGTTAAGTATAAAGGAGGGAAAAGGGCCAATTCTTAAATTATAAATGGGTTTTAATGCAGAATTATTCGACTTGCTTCGAATTTTGGAAACAAGTTGATTATATGATAGGGCGTATTCCTGATGAATTTTGGGGGTTCAGTGATTCCGTATAACGAAAGGAGATGGAGGGATGTTTTCTCCCTTAATTTGTTTTTCGAAGGACATTATTATATAATTTTGTAAATACAATTAGTGTGCATAACCTGTGAGCTCTAAGCCGTCAGTTTAAGGGGGCTCAGTGGTTGAAAAATTTTCAAAAAGTCATTTTTTTATGATCTAGTTTTATTATTCAATTAATTCTTAATTCAATGCAAAAAACCACATAAAATATTTGCATTTTTAACGGAGTTATAAGCATTTATGTATCAACACTTTCATAGTCGCACCCATCAACTTTAAGTCGCGTTTTCTCAAAACTTGATTTTTGATGACTAACATCAAAATTAAAAAAAAAACCTTTATGATGGAATGGCTTAAATATTTCTTTTGCCTGCATATAACATCATTATCTATACAATGAATTACCATATTTTAGATAGTTTAATATTCTGAGTATTTTTAATGGAAAAAAATTGTATTTTTTAGAGATTTTTTAAATTTTCAAATTTGAGAGATTTTTTAATAATGTTTTTTTTTTAAGTGATAGTTATATCCTTAATTCATTCTATAGATAATGATGCTAAATGCATACAAAAAAATTTGAGCCATTCCATCAAATAGTATTTTAAAATCTTGGTGTTAGTCGTCAAAAATCAAGTTTTGAGAAACGCGGCTTAAAGTTGAAATTATATGTATGCGGCTATAAAAGTGTTGATACATAAATGCTTATAACTCCGTTAAAAATGCAAATATTTTATGCGGTTTTTTGCATTGAGTTAAAAATTAAATGAATAATCAAACTAGATCATAATAAATTGATTTTTTGAAAAGTCTTCAACCCCTGAGCCCCCTTAACTGGGCAAAATTATTTTTATTATTAAATGGCGTATCAGACCCTGTTTGAATAAGTGTAAATATTTTTTTTTTCTAAATCGAGACAGATCATGTAAATTACATATCAACTAAAGCACATTGTACGGCAACTTTTGCTATCAAAAGGCTAAAAAAATTACCAAATGTAAAATTATTACATTTATTTATACAGAAAACATAAAAATAAGTAAGTATATGTGTACTTTGGACAGTTAATGAGTATAAAAATTTCACGGGAATTAAAAAAAATAATAATAAACAAGATAAATGTATGAAGGTGAATTTAATATAAAAGTATTACAGTATATCATTCTTTTTTTTATTTTTTATTTACCCCAATGAAAGTTCGATGCGTCGAATAAATCTGTGAAGAATAAAGTCATGTTTTTTTATCGAAGAAAACTATTTTTATTGGTTTCGATAATTATTTAATAATGTCATTTTGTCTTATGCACTACTTGACATTTGTATAATAAAATTTCAAAGTTTAGTTATCTCATTTAATAAATCTTATTTGATACCCGCTGACATGCTTTTTGAAAAAATATGATGCAAATTTAATTATATATTGTATAATTTTCTGTATATCAAGCAAAAACGTATGAAAAAATTAATTTCCAGTTACAAGCAATAATCCATAGCAATATTTATAAATTTTACACAATAATTATTTATTACAATTGTGAGGGAGTGACCTTTGCATAAAGGCACTTTAGTATTTCTGAGATCATGACGTCAATAATTTAACATGTGTAAGCGTAAAAGCGACATCTATCCTCTCTTTTATTTAACTTTCTAGAGTGTGTGTGTCTCTTTCAGATTCTACAGTTAGGGCTCGCGGTTAGTGAAAATATGTAAATTTGAAGTATCTCAGTTTGCAGCATATAAAAGCTTGGAGTTTGAGTGCGTGTAGTGTGTCTCTGGCGATAGCCAGCAGAGCATTAGCCAGCTAGCAGTGGTGTATCTGGCATTAGCCAGCCAGGAGTGAGCGTGTCTAGCGATATTACTCAGCGAAGTGTCTCTCTAGCGGCGATTGCCCGCTGGTGGTAGCAGATTGATTGATCCAGCGTGAATATTACTAAGTAGCATCGAGCCTCCAGTGAGTTGCTAAGAAGTTTCAGTATTCGAATAGAGAAGTTGGCCCGGTGGTAAGAAATTTAATAGTAATTGCATTTGATTATCTCAAGTGAATAAAGGATATCTACAGCCACGGGCTGTCTAATTAGATTTTATCTAGCAGTTTAGCCGAAGATAGCTGAGAAGTAATCAGAGTTACCCCGATTGAGCTAGTTCCGGTTCTGTGAGTATGCCTTTAGTCTTTTCGTAGTATTCTCAGTTGTGAAAATTTAGACTTGCTCCACTTCCCTTGAGCCCTTATAGTTTTAATAAACTGTGTTTTTATCTTAATTCCTGAGTATGTCTGCATTTAACTCCCAGCACGAGCACCCAACCGTTACACAATTATTATAATTATAATTATAATTGTAACAATATTTATTATATAACAATATTAACAATACACTACATAGTCCAGTTGCCCCTGATACATGTTCCAGCTACCCCATTCTTGAAAGATTTAATGGGTAACTGGAACACAGGCCTTAAATTTGGAACATAAAGTAAATATGCATATATATTATACATATTTATATGCATAATACCTATACATATGTATAATATGCATAATATATATGTATAAACTGTTTATGTATGTAAATATGTATAGAACATAAAGTAAATATGTATAGAAATTTAAAAATATTAACGTATTACTATGCCTAATTTTTTTAAGTGGTTGTTTATTAAAAGTACTTGCCATATTTTAATAAAAAGCCATGTAATTTCAACAAAATTGACGTTGTTTGTAAGAAAAATGAAGGCTAGATTTCTGGAAAACTATCATCGCAAACACAGAGTTATAACTGAGTTGAGATACGGGTTATTTTAAGAAGTGAAGATATGGTGCAATGTTGACAAAATCTAAAACATGAAAAATATCAACTTTAAAAAAAAAAATAAATAAAATCCCGTATTTATTCGTGTATACCACGCACGCGTGTATAACACGCACCTCATTCTTTACAGGAAAAAATGGAGGTTTTTTTAAATCTCATATATAACGCGCACCGTTAAGTTTAATATGCAAATGAATGAGTGACTAAACGGATTTCAGTAAAGAAAGTCGAAACAAACATTATATCAGGCCAAAAACAAGGCGAAAATACATTTTTTGACTTCGGGGAGGGAAAGAATGACGGGGGTTAGGAGTAAGTGACGGCAGTAAGAATTGCTAATTAGCGCTCATATAGGGGAAGATGGGGATACTTGAGCCATTTTTTGAATTTTAATTTTTTTAAATTTTTTATATTTTTTTAGAATAAAATAAAATATTGAAAATGAAAATTTGATATTTTTCCTTCAACTAAAAACCACTTTCAATAAATTTTGAACTATTTTTCTATGCATAATAAATGTTTATTTTTTGTTTTACATCATGGCTCAAGTATCCCCATGGCAGGGATACTTGAGCCATAGTGAAGGGATACTTGAGCCACTACGGAAAAATACCTACAAAAGTAATTTTTTTCGCTTTATTTTTGCACAAACATTTTACAGAATGATAAATTATGAAACGTAAAGTCTTTCAAAACCAATTGAGAAAACAAAGCTAGTAATACGATCATTTTTTGTCGTTAAAACTGGTTGTCGAAGGATAATTTGAACTTGAGTTATAACGACGGTAGAAACATCCTCAGTTCAGAGCCATTTAAATTTGGAATCTGCAATTCTTCGGGCAAATTTCATTTTCAAAATATTAAGCACTTATCCAACAAATATTTTTACAGTTTTCTTTCTGGCATATTTTATTAGTAACCAACCATCAATAGAAGGTTTTCTTTCACATCATCACCATCATTGACAGAATTTTCCTCTAATGATATTGTCGAACTCATGCTTTTAGTTTAGTAACTGTCGGAATTTAAGCCAGATGTATCATTCTACTATTTCAAACACTTTTTTGATTTCACAGGAAAAGATTTTGTCTTCCTCTTTGGCTCCATGTAGGTAAGTTTGAACTGGGATTTTTGTTGCTTTTCTTATTTTTGCGCGCTCTTTTTACCAATTTTTCTTCAATTTTCTTAGTTAAAAAAAAAGTTACAGCAACAGAGGTTACGATTTCAATATAAAATACTAATCTTAATATGTTATATTAAAAAATAAATATTTTAATATGTTGGACCTAACTAATTAAAGTATTAGAGATTATAGCCTGTAAAACCGTTTTAAAAAGTTATTTTCATTTAATGAAAGTTAAATTGAAAGCTATGTTTACATTTATCTAGACAGGCTATTTTGTTAGTCAAATCAAAAAATAAAATAGACATTTTCATTTAAAAAATATACATTTTTAAACATTTTTAGGTCGTTATTTTTTTAAGAAAAAAAAATAAAATGAAAAATTATTCTCCCTTTTCTCCAGAAAAATATCTATTAGTGAATATAAGGATGGAATTTTATTTTTTGTTTGTTTCACCCATGTTTAATTTCTAGTGGGGATGGTTAAGACATGGCTCAAGTATCCCCACTCTCATTGGCTCAAGTGTCCCCACTATCGCTATATTTGTTTCCCAGAGTTTTACTAAATAAAGCATGCAGCAATTAGAACTATTTTAGACTTAAAATACAATTGAAATTATGCTTATTGAATGTATGTATATAGTTGCAACTTTAAACAAAACTTTGATTACAAAAAAAAACAAAAAAACCATGCATCCAAATATTTACTTCAGATAGGGAAAAGACAACTATTAATCACTATACTTTCCAAATGGTACCAAGATGTGTGATTTCTTTTTTACATGTTCAGAACTATAAATATGTTATCATATTGGCAGTTTTAGAAAGAAAAATTAACCAACTGTAGAGATAATAGGGGTGGCTCAAGTATCCCCTATGCTCAAATATCCCCACTCTCCCCTAATGTTAATATATAAAACAGTGCAAGGAGTGAGATAAAGATGCAGTAATACTTCAATTACATAATATTTTTGAGTAATTATGCTATCTTTGAATACATTTCTTGATTCATGTGTATATCTTGTGGTTATACCGAGCAGTAAAAAATTATTCCGTGTATAACACGCATCTAGGAGTTTTGCCCTATTTTTTTTTTTAAGTGCTCGTAATACACGAGTAAATACGGTAGCAAATAGCCAAGTTACTTCATGAGTCCAGTTACCTCAGCTTACTTTACAATATTTTGCGAATAAAAGAGTTAGCTGGAATAGATCATTAAAAAAAATAAACAAATTTCAATACGTGTTTGCAATAAATGCCTTGCAGCGTCTTAAAAATATTTTGCGAAATTCGGCATTAGGAAAATGAGAATTGTTCCCAAGATATAAATAGCTATGAGAAAAGTAACAAAGAATTGTGATATTTTTATGGATATATTTAAAAAAAATCCTCTTGATCTCATGTATTTGATAAATTACTTCTGTATAAATTAAGCAACAAATTAATAGCTTTTATGTGTTAATTATTACAAAAAATTGATTGTTTTCGTAAAATAGTGTATATTTTATTCGAAAAAGTGTGTGAAATAAAGGCTGTATACGTGTATGGCAAAAAAGATGTGACCACTTGCAAAGGAAATTTTCTCTATTTTGCTAAGACCCTTCTAACATATCAATATCTATTTTCATTTGTTTGCTAAATTGCGTATACAGTGTAATTTTTATTTTTTATTGCAAAAAGATCAATTTTAAGTTTACCTATTGTCAAAAATATAGAAAATACATATGAAGTCAATGAAGAACTTCTCGAAAAAAAATAAAAATATTTATATCTTCTGTTTTAAAATGTAATATTTTTGGGATGAAAATTTCCATTCTAATTTGTTTCCTTGCAGAAGGACATATTTATCGATAAATTACTGGGGAAAATTTTAAAGCAAAAGCAACTGAACTAACTTCAGAAGATCCCACAAAGAGAGTTACATCACTGTCAGCTGTTTTTAATAAAAATTTGCAACCCCCCCCCTTCTTTAGAATTGTTTTTTATATTTATGTTGTAATGTGTATATATTATATACATATATATATAGAGAGAGAGATAGATAGATCGATAGATATATGGAAGGATCTACTTACTTTAAAGAAAAATAGTGTTTCCAATATGGATATGGGAATCAAAATAGTATCCTTAGCTTTATTTATCAGCAGATATTCCGCGATTAAATAAAGTAAAGACTTTTTCTGATAGATATTTTAATTTGAAAATATACCAGTACACCAACAATGAGAAATAGAATTAATAAGATGTATAAATTAAAAACACATAAGCTTTCTCTGAGGACTCATAAGGATGAATTTTTATAAAAACTTGCACAAAAAAGCATAAGCTTAATTTTTCGATCTGCATATGCAGTCGTCTTCAGGATAAGTATGATGTTGAATTGTTTAAATGTCTAATAACGAAATATTCCTGCTATTCTTCATCAATTATATGAATGGAAAATTGCGGTGAGTAATGACCTCGTTTGAATGTAATGCATTTTCTTTATTTTTGTGAAATTTGTGATTTTCCGTGACATTTAACGGTCTTTAGTTTCATCTCAACTTATTTTTTTTTAATTATCTGATGTACTCTGCTGCAGATTTTAATTCATATAATTAAGGAAATTTAGATGAGAAGCTTTTGTCTCTAGTTTTATAAACGTGTTAGTAAAATATTTATCCTAAAGACAAATGCAGAGGCAGTTTGAAACTACGCTCTTATGTTTTATCATTAATTTTATTTGTTCAATTTTCATTTGTTTAATTTTAATTTTATTTGCTTATGTGTACTATTGATCAAATGTATGAGATTTTAACGAGTAAATATTATTTATTATGCTTTTTTTGTAGTTTTTTACATATTTAAAGTATCTTTTAAATACGATTTCGCAAGGTTATCTGAAAAACATGTATGAAGACTTTGTATTTTTGTTATACAGATTGGAATTGACAAATTGTTTGCTACTATTGCTATATAAATTGTAAGATTAACCTTTCAATTACGGTCATCTGATAAATGAAAACTCAAATCATCTAACATTTTATGTTTAAAAATATGGAAAACTTCAAAATATGAAGCCTTCTCGGTTGCCTTTCAAAGTCTATATCTGTGGCTTCCAGTAATAATCAGGTAAGGCACATTTTTGAAAAAATCGAGATTATTTGGGAAAATGTAGCTTTAAAAGTGTACTTTCATCTCCCATAGTACTGAAAAATGAAAATCGAATACCTACCGTCATAGGGCGACTATAAATTTTCATTTAAAAATTGAAAAAACAGTAATAATCGTTCTCAATTAATAAAAACCATTTCTATATAATTATTTTGACAAAAAAAGAGGTTCTTATATCCTAATTGAATGTAGTGAAAATTAAAAAGTTCTAACCTATTTTATAAAAGTAATGATACAAAGACATTTTTGAAAACTTTAAACGTTAATTATCCAGAATATTAAAAATGTGCCTTACCTGGTTATTAGCGGAAACCACAGGTATAACGTGTGAGTATATATAGGCACTCTGGACTTAATTGTTAGGCAGGAGTGTATCGATCGCATTCCTTTATTTTAAAAACAAAGGACATATCCTTTTCCTGAAATAAATGAAGTTCTTTGTCTTTGCGATCCTACGCTCAATATTTACATAGCTCGATTTAAAGGAAAATCTGCATTTTTATAATTAAAATTAATGTTTATTTCTAATTATGTTATACTAAATATCTAAGAATACAATGCTTGCAGCGTTCCTAAAATTTCCGCCCTTTGCTACGAGACTTTACTATTTTTAAATCAAAAATCAAATTTAAAGAAAGTTTTCTATGCAAAGTTCAATTCTTTTAACTCTCCATTGTATGATTTCGCCTATTTTTATGAAAAAAATATTTAAATCCTACATATCGGTCTAATAATGGAAAAAATCTATACTAATAAAAGAACAAAACGCTCTGTCTGTCTATGTGTGTATCTGTGTGTGTGTCTGTGTGTGTGTCTGTGATGGCTAGCAAAATCTACAGCACGCACGAAGCTCAAAATTTTTTTGAGAGTAGCCCAATGTCTCTCCTGATGCACCTGAGGCTCAGAATTTCGAAATTCTATTTATTAACTGAGTAATTAATTAAATTCCAAAGCTCACTCTCATAAAAAATCGCCTTTTTTCGCTTTTTTTCCATTTCATTTTCTTATGGTTGATTGGTTGCATAAAATTTTGGCAGAAATAATTAAAAAAGCTGGGACAGACCTTTAAAATTCTTAGACTGGCAAACTGTCAGTTTAAATGAGGATTTTTTTTTTAAATCACAGCTGCTGTACACCATGGAGAAAAAGATAGGTGGAGGCGAAGTAAAGCGAAAAAAGGTTTGCAACACGGAGTAAGAAGTGTCTTACTCCTTGGTTTGCAATATTAAACCATTTATCGCTGAAATTTTAATGTCTCAAACAAAAGCACGAGGAAGGAATTTTGTATTGATAAAACGAATTGAAAGAAACGAATTACAGCTGAAGCATATTTTACGAAGAAATAGTAATTTTTTAAAATGGTTTTTTTCTATTATATTATTTAGGTTAAAGTTAGGTTAAGTTAAAGTTAGGTTAGGTTAAGTTAGGTTAAGTTAGGTTAAGTTAAATTGCATTTATGTTATGGTTAGAATAAGGATATGTTACAATAAAGTGAATACATTTAGGCTAGGTTACATTTCTGTTATATTTAATTTACGGTAGGGTACTGTTAAGTCGCTGTTAGGTTATAGACAGGTTCTGGTTACGGTATAAAAGTTTAAGGTTAGGAATCTATACACAGAGTGAACCTATACGCAAGATTTGATTAAAAATAACACTTACTTTTGTTAAATAGCTCTGAAATTATAGTACTATATACCAACCTTTTAGCTACCATCGTGTATCGATTTCATTCATGGTATAGTCGGATTTAAGAGTGATTTAATTAGTTTGAAATTCAAAATATTTCACTTGGGATTTGTATGTGCAAATAATAATTAGTTACGTGACTTAACAGTGATTTTTACGGGTAAATATCAACTTTTTTACACGAAAATAATGCAATCGTTGGATACATATTCCGTCCCGCGTTTTTCATTGCTCATTTTGAGTATTTTTAGAGCTTAATATTAGTTGTTTTTAAAAACGATTTTTCACACAGTACGTGGCTATGTATTTCAGACAATGCATTTCTGCATGTAACGAGTTAATGATAAAATCATACAAATTTCAAGTTCGTTTAATATTGTTAATACGGACCCGGGCAACGCCGGGCGGGTCAGCTAGTATTATCTATATTAATAAAAGAACAAAACGCTCTGTCTGCGTGTGTGTGTGTGTGTGTCTGCGATGGCTAGCAAAATCTACACCATGTACGAGGCTCAAAATTTTTTTGAGAGTAGCCCCAAATCTCTCCTGATGCACCTGAGCTTCAGAATTTCGAAATTCTATTTATTAACTGAGTAATTAATTAAATTCCAAAGATCACTCTCATAAATAATCGCCTTTTTTCTTCTTTTTTACCCCTTCATTTAGTTATGGTTGGTTGGTTGCATAAAATTTTCGCATAAATAATTAAAAAAGCTGGAACAGACCTTTAAAATTCATAGATTGGGAAACTGTCAGTTTAAATGATGATTTTTTTTTTTATCACAGCGGTTGTAAACCATGGAGGAAAAAGATAGGTGGTGGTGAAGTAAACCGAAAAAAGGGTTGCAATATTAAACCATTTATCGCTCAAATTTTAATGTCCCAAACAAAAGCATGTGAAAGGGATTTTGTATTAATAAGACGAATTGAAAGAAATTAATTACAGTTGAAGCATATTTAACGAAGAAATAGTAATTTTTTAAAATGGTCTTTTTTCTATTATATTATTTATTTTAATAAAATGTTTGCTTTTAAAAAAATTGAAATTAATAAATTTGAAATAATTAAATGTCAAAATAAAATTAAAAAAAATATTGAAAACATTTGATTTGAACTAAAAATTTTATTACTAAAAGTTTTTTTTTTTTCAGAACTTTTTAATACTTTATAACGTAGATGAAAAATGTTTATGATTTAACAAAATATTAATAATTCTATGTCAATATATAAAATATATTTATGAAAACATTCTTTTAAAATCATGTGCGAAAACTTAAATAACAAATATTAGTCTAAAATCTAGATTTCAGAGTGCAGACGATTTTAAGACATTAATGAAAGAATGTTAACTTTTCAAGCAAAATCTTAAATGATGCTTCTATATTGATATTTCAAAGTCATATGATAAAAATAATCACATAATTCTTGCCTGTGATTGATATATTTGTATCTTTTATGCATTCCGATCGTATATTACAGTCAATAATGGCTCAAAACATTATTTTACGGGTAAATATCAACACTTTAACACGAAACTAACGCAATCGTTGGATACATGTTCCCTCCCGTGTTTCTCATTGATCATTTTAAGTATTTTTAGAGCTTAATATTAGTTGTTGCTTTTAAAACCGATTTTTCACAAAGTCAGCTACGACATATTTCAGGCAATGCATTTCTGCATGCTTCCAGTTAATGATAAAATCATACAAAATTCAAGTTCGTTTAATATTGTTAATACGGACCCGGGCAATGCCGGGCGGGTCAGCTAGTAGTAAATAAAAAATAAATTTCAAAATTTCAGCTACAATTTGATAATTTTTGTCGTCTACCCTATAGACACAATTGGAGTTTTTAAATATTATGTTGCTATATTTTGCAATAATATAAAAAGCCCAAGCATAAACATGTTGAATTTGCAATTTTTATAATTTTATGATATTAATATTTGAAAAAAGTATGAGTTGCAAACCACAATTTTTTTGATGGATTTAAATTTAGCTTTTTTTGAAATCCAAAATTTAAAATTTTTCTTCCAAGTATTTTTCAAATTATGCTTAAAAACGGCAAAATGATGATTTAACAAGTTGGAAATTGCACGTGAACGTAGCAAATGAGGTGAGTTCGTACGATAACGAAGTTTTAAAAATATTCAGATCTTGCTGATATAGTAGAGCGTACTCCGGATACAGTATAGTAGTCGAAATCTTTACGCTTCTGTAAATATGCAGGAAGCAATTTTTATTACACCTCAGCAACGTATATCTTATTCATAAAATGTGAAATAGTTGAATATAATTAAAACACGTACCAAACCATGTTTTCCCGTAATGCATTATATAGTGGAATACTTTTGTGTGGCCCTGTAATTTAATAATAAAAATTCTTTGCATCACAGATTGTACAGAATACATATTTTAGTATATATTTAATAGATTCATGCCGATTCTATTATGTTCGAATGAGTGTAACATCATTAAAATGCATTTGAAACTTTTCCCCCATTGACCGTAATGTAACGGAATCCTTTTGATTGTCCATGTAATTGATCTATGCATCCGATTTTCATAACATTTGAAATGACTCGACAAAATTACGCAATAATTATATGTTTTTAATTTCAAACGATTAAAATGCATTTAAAACTTTTTTTCCCCGTTGACCGTAATGTAACGGAATCCTTTTGAATGTCCCTGTAATTGATCTATCCATCCGATTTTCATAAAATTTGAAATGACTCGACAAAATGATGTTATAATTATGTATTTTAAATTTCAAACGATTCGGTTGAGTAGTTCTTGCGTTGTTACATGCGGACAGACGGACAGACAGACGGACAGACGGACGGACTGAGCGGCAACAATAGGTGCTATGTATTTACATAATTACGAACGCACCTAAAAAGGGCTTCCACAGGCGACTATTTTTTAATTCATACTTGCACCAGTTTCTCTAAACAGAAATCCTTAACAGACACTTTAACAACATTTGCAAGAAAAACATACTTCAAAGTTTTTATTAGAGAAATATTGTCGTAAACAGAATATAGAAATAGTCGTCTGAGGCAGCCATGTTTAAGTGGCCGCAGTGTTGCCAGATTGGGGATTTTGTCCCCAATTTGGGGAATTTTGAACCTTCAGGGGAATTTTTTGGGGACAAGTAATTCTTAGGGACATGTTTGGGGACTATGAACATTTTTGGGGAAAAACTTGGGGAATTGTTTTCCCAATTTCAATTTTTGCTTTCAGACATTTTCCAATACTGGATCTGTTGCGAATTCTATTTTGATTCGGAAAACGGAAATAAAACACAGAAATAATAGATATAAATCATTATTCTCATGGTCTTTCTTGACGTTTGAATGTACTTCTGATTCATCACAATCTGCCTTGTACTATACCCCACTTGAATTTTTTACAGTGTAGCTGTGAATATCCATGCAAAATTCTGTTAAATTTAAATGCATAACATTTTATTTTATTTTATTTTATTTTATTTTATTTTTTATTTTTTATTTATTTATTTATTTATTTATTTTTGTAAATGGGGAATTTTTTTGAAAAAATGCTTGATTTGGGGAAAGAATTGACTTTAAATTGGTTAAAAAAAATTTTGTAACGGAAAATTGAAAATTTAAAACTTGCCTTTTTGAGCACAAATTGCGTTGGGGACTTTTTCTGAAAAAAAGCCTGATTTGGGGAAATTTTCAGAAATTTTGGGGAAAATGGCTTTCGAAAATCTGGCAACACTGAGTGGCCGTCTACGATTGAAATTAATAGTATTTTGAAATTTCTTATGTTGTTCTGACTGCTTAAGTGGTGGTTTAGATAAGTTGATCAAGGTACGAGATCTCTTTGTCGCCTATCAAGTATTGAACTTCCATTTAAATGCAGTCCCTAAAGTAGGGTCGTTTTAAAATAATTAATTTCTCGGAAATTTATTGTATGGATTGCATGAAAATTTGTTTTTTGATCAACTGAAATGTATCGAGGTTATATATGCTTTCAGAATTTGATAGGACTATTGAAGAAAAAAATCAAACTTAGGTTCCTTTTAATATGTAGATGGCACCTTAAGAAAGTTTTATATACATCATTTAAAAACAGACTTTATTTCCAATCGTTCGGTACCAGTAACTTTCTTCTGCAACTTATTGAGAATTTAACTCTTTGCACTCCGCTGCGGAGACATCACCTTTCGTTCCAATTTTTTTTTTTTTTTTTTTTTTTTTTTTTTTTTGGCACTAGTTATAAAGGAAAATAAAATTTTCCTTATTTAATAAGAGAATTTTTGAAATTGTCTGCTTCAAGGAAAGTTCTTTTAAAACAGTGGTGCTAATTGAAAAAAAAATTGTGTAAGAGGCACCAGTTTCCGAAGGGTTAATTGGAGGTGTTTAATTTCTTTCCACGACTATTCATTATTTGTTGAATTTTAACTAAAAAATTCAAACATTTAATATTTTTGAATTTCTGGTATTCTTAAACTTTTAAAACATTCTGGGTTTACTTTTAAAGTCGATTTAATCTGCAAGTAATTTTAGAAACTGTGAATTTAGTTGTTTGATTCATAAGTTTGACTTTTAATAAAATATGTTGTACTTCAAAATGTAAAACGTTCTCAACTGCTTTTTAAAATCTATACAGTACATAGGTACTTTTAAACAGCTCTTGGTTGTAATTGTTAGGAATTCAAACATTTAATATTTTTGAATTTCTGGTATGCTTAAACTTTTAAAACATTCTGGGTTTACTTTTAAAGTCTATTTAATCTGCAAGTAATTTTAGAAACTGTGAATTTAGTTGTTTGGTTCATAAGTCTGACTTGTAATAAAATATGATGAGCTTCAAAATCTAAAACGTTCTCAATCGCTTTTCAAAATCTATACAGTACATAAGCACTTTTAAACAGCTCTTGAATGTAATTGTTTCAAAGTGGGTATCGATCGCATTCCTTTATTTTTAAAACAAAAGAGATATTCACGTTCTTCAATATATAATATTCTTAGTCTTTGTCATCTGAAACTCAACATTTACATAGCTCGATTTAAAGGAAAAGCTTAATTTTTATTTGCACTTTAAAGTTTAATTCTTTAAAGGCAAATAGTAAATATTGCAATTTTTAACACAATCAAACTGATAGGTAAAGTTATCATACGAATTAAATATTTCCAACTCAGCGAAAAATTGCCCAGTCCGGGAATCGAACCGAGATTCTTGGCTTACAAGGCCAGTACTTTACCGTTTAAGCTAACTGGGCACGACAATCGGTGAGAATTTCTCGCCCAGATGACCTTGTAGGTCATAACATCTGGTCTGTCATTTAGACAGTTCAACAGAATAGACCGAAGGTAAAGGAAGTCCATAAAATGATGGATATGTACGTAAATTGCAATTTTAACACAATCAAACTCATTGGTAAAGTTATCATACGAATTAAATATTTCCAACTGAGCAAAAATTTGCCCAGGAAAAATTGCCTTTAACTGCGGTCTATTCCGTTGAGCTGTCTAAATGACAGATCAGATGTTATGACCTACAAGGTTATCTGGGCAAGAAATGCTCACCGGTTGTCGTGTCCAGTTAGCTTAAACAGTAAAGCACTGGCCTTGTAAGCCAGGTATCTGGGTTCGATTTCCGGCCTGGGCAATTTTTCGCTCGGTTGGAAATATTTAATTCATAAAATAGTAAATATTTCTTTATAATTTCTTTTATTGTGTTATCTGGTAAACGTATGAGTTATGTGTGGCAATGTATAGCATATTAACTTATATATAGGGAGAGATTCCATTATTAAATTAATTTAATCATTTATCGGGCAATGGTAATATGCTTACAACTTATTTTTTATTAAAAACTGATTGATTCGCACCGCAAATTTTTAGTTTGATAATTTGTGTTTATGTTAATGGGACGGAAATGGCAATTTTTATTTTGAAATAAATTTCTTTATAGATTCTGGTGGCAGTGAAGCTTTTTAACTTTTTAATCAAAGAATTGAATTGCTCGATAAAGGGTTAACTATGTACATCTAGTAATTGAATACGAACTCAAAAATTAAATCATCTTATATTTTTAATCGTTTACACGCCGAATTAATATCGCAATGTAATAATAATTTTGTTTTTCCTTTATTACAGCTTCAAATGTTTTAATTTATGCATACAAATTTAAAAAATAACAAAAAGAATATTTCTGCAGTTTTTTTTACTCTTTTCATTTTTTGTATTCGCATTTTGGAACATGATTATTGATTGACAACCTGTGCAAATATAACAAATTATTTTCCGCTATTTGCTATTGTATATTGTTCTTGAGTATTTTCTCGAATTCCAAAAACATTTAGATTCCTAGTGGTGAAATGTAAATAATCTAAAGAAAACGATAAAAGCAAATAATATATTTTTATGCAAATTAATGAATTTACATATTTCTTAATACCTGGGATAAATACTTAAACCAAAAAATTTTTTTTTTCAAAAGGTCAAACCAACCTTATATTTTATTGGAAAAATAAGGACATCGTTAGTATGTTGAAAAATATATGATTTATATTACAAATAATGCAATGTTCCCATTTGGGAACATTGGCGTTTAAACGGTTAAATTTCTGGCACACATCAAAATCTAAAATATTCTGGGTGTCCTTTAAAACTCTATTTAAAGCACAAGTACTTTTAAAAGCTGTGAATTTAGTTGTTTGATTCATAAGTTTGACTTATAATAAAACATGGTGTGCTTCAAAATCTTAAACGTTCTCAATTGCTTTTCAAAATCTATACAGTACATAAGTACTTTTAAACAGCTCTTGGATGTAATTGTTTCAAAGTGCGTATCGATCGTATCGATTTATTTTCAAAACACAACAGATATTCGATTTCTTCAATGAATCATATTCTTAGTCTTTGCCATCCTAAGCTCATTATTTACATAGCTGGATTTAAAGGAAAATCTGCATTTTTATTTGCATTATACAGTTAAATTCTTTTTAGGCAGATAGTAAATATTTCTTTATAGCTTCTTTTATTGTGTTATCTGGTAAAAGTATGAATTATGTGTGGCAATGTATGGCATATTAATTTATACATAGTGAGATATATCCCATTATTAAATGAATTTACCCTTTTATCGGGCAATGGTAATATACTCACCACTTAATTTTTATTAAAAACTTATTGGTTCGACCGCAAATTTTTAGTTAGATAATTTGTGTTTATGTTAATGGGTTGGAAATTTCTTTGTAGATTCTGGTGGCAGTGAAGCTTTTTAACTTTTTAGCCAAACAATAAATTGCCGGATAAAGGGTTAACTATGTAAATTATGTAGTTGAAAATTAAAACAACTTATATTTTTAAATTTCTGTTACACATAAAAATCTAAAATATTCTTGGTGTGCTTTTAAACTCCATTTAAAGCTGAAGTAATTTTAGAAACTGTGAATTTAGTTGTTTGATTCATAAGTTTGATTTATATTAAAATATGCTGTATGCTTCAAAATCTAAAACGTTCTAGATTGCTTTTCAAAATCTATAGAGTACATAAGTAGTTTTAAACAGCTCTTGAATGTAATTCTTTCAAAGTAGGTATCGATCACATTCCTTTTATTTTAAAAACTAAACATATATTCACCTTCTTCAATGAATCATATCTTAAGCCTTTGCCATCCTAAGCTCAGTATTTACATAGTTAGATTTAAAGGAAAATCTGCAATTTTATTTGGACTATAAAGTTTAATTCTTTTAAGGCAAATAGTATATCTTTCTGCATAGCATCTTTTATTGTGTTGTCTGGTAAAAGTAATGGGTATGTGTGGCAATGCATGTGGCATATTAACTTATATATAGTGAGAGATATACCACTATTAAATGTATTTAACCCGTTAACGGGCAATAATAATATACTTACCACTTAATTTTTATTAAAATCTGTTTGATTTGCACCGCAAATTTTTAGTTGGATAATTTGTCTTTAAGTTAATGGGACGGAAATGGCATTTTTTATTTTCAAATAAATTTGATTGTAGATTCTGGTGGCAGTGAAGCTTTTCAACTTTTTAGCCAAAGAATTGAATTGCCCGATAAAGAGTTAACTATGCATTGCGTCGTTCGGAAAGTCGTTTCCGTTTGGAAAAATCAATTCGTACCGGAAAAAATTTTCCATTTATATCTAAGTATTAGATATCGGAAACATTGTCTAATAATTAAGTAATAGAATTTTCCGGTACGAATTGATTTTGCCAAACTGAAAGGACTTTCAAAACAACCCAATACATCTAGTAATTAAACATGAACTCAAAAACTTAAGCATCTTATATTTTTTTTAATTCTGGTACACATAAAAATCTATAATATTCTGGGTGTACTTTTAAACTCGATTTAAAGCTCAAGTACTTTTAGAAAGTCTGAATTTAGTTGTCTGATTCATAAGTTCGACTTATAATAAAATATGGTGTGCTTCAAAATCTAAAACGTTCTTAATTTTTTTTCAAAATCTATGCAAAATTTCAAAATCTACTTAAGTACTTTTAAACAGCTCTTGGATGTAATTATTTCAAAGTGGGTATTGATCACATTCCTTTAATTTAAAAACAAAAGAGATATTCGCTTTCTTCAATGAATCATATTCTTAATCTCTGCCATCCTAAACTCAATGTTTACATAGCTCGATTTAAAGGAAAATCTGCATTTTTATTTGCACTATAAAGTTTAATTCTTTTAAGGCAAATTGTAAATATTTCTTTATAGCTTCTTTCATCGTGTTATCTGGCAAAAATATGAGTTACGTGTAGCAATGTATGGCATATTAACTTATATATAGTCAGAGATATCGCATTATTAAATGAATGTAACCCTTTATCGGGCAATGGTAGTATACTTACCACTTAATTTTTATTAAAAACTAATTGATTCGCACCACAAATTTTTAGTTAGATATTTTCTGTTTATGTTAATGGGACGGAAATGGCGCTTTTTACTTCCAAATAAATTTGTTTATAGATTCTGGTGGCAGAGAAGCTTTTCAATTTTTTTAGCCAAAGAATGGAATTACCCGATAAAAGGGTTAACTATGTACGTTTAGTAAATGAATATGAACTCAAAAATTAAAATATCTTATATTTTTATATTTCTGGTACACTTACAAGTCTAAAATATTCTGGGTGTATTTTTAAACTCTATTTAAAGCTCAAGTACTTTTAGAAACTGTGAATTCAGTTGTTTGATTCATAGGTTTGACTTATAATAAAATGAGGCGTGCTTTAAAATCTGAAACGTTCTCAATTGCTTTTCAAAATCTATACAGTGCATAAGTACTTTTATACAGCTCTTGGATGTAATTGTTTTAAAGTGGGTATCGATCACATTCCTTTATTTTAAAAACAAAAGATATATTCGCTTTTATCAATGAATCATATTCTTAGTCTTTGCCATCCTATGCTCTTTTAATATTTGCATAGCTCGATTTAAAGGAAAATCTGCATTTTTATTTGCACGATAAAGTTGAATTCTTTTAAGATAAATTGTAAATATTTTTAAACAGGTTTTTTGTATCATCTGATAAATGATTGGGTTATATGTGACCATGTATGTCATATTAACTGATATTTAGTGAGATGTATCCCATTATTAAATGAAGATTAAGGGGACGAGGGACCTTTAAAATCATTTTTTTTCTATTTTTAAAATTGCGCTTTAAATATTATTCAAGGGTACATTATATGCATTATAACATACATTTATCACAAAAAAATGTAAAAAAAATTTTTTTGAAAAAAATATTGAAATTTGTGTAATATTTTAGATTTAACGGGAACTTTTCAAAATGTCCCATGCGCATTCCATATCAATGAAAATCTCCAATATTATTTATACAAGTTTGATTTACTTATGTAAATAAAACTGTGCATGGAATTTCATATATTTGAATATAAGACTAAGAAAAGAAAATATTTCTAATTTTTTCTGAAATTTTGAGCATTTTTGAACCTATTTTTACAATAAACTACCTATAACTTTTACAATTATTTATATTTTCAAAAAACCATGCACAGTTTTATGACATATATTGAGATGAATAACTATAAAAATTTTCAAAGCATTCAGAGAAAAAATAATGTGCATGGAGCATTTTAAAAAGTTCTCGTTAAATCTAAAATATTACAAAAATTTCAATATTTTTGTCAAAAAAATTTTTTTACATTTTTTGTGATAAATATGTGTTATAATACAAAAAATGTACCCTTCAATAATATTCAAAGTACAATTTTAAAAATATAAAAAAACCATGATTTTGAAGGTCCCTTGTCCCCTTAATAGTCAGAAAAAGTTATTGATACTTTAAATTTCAATAATTCTCCGATTTGACAAATCTGAGATTTAGAATGCTCTAAATGCAATTTGTCAAATTTAAAGTTAAAAAATTTTGGTAAAATTGTGACTTCATCATAAAGAATTAAATTCTGAAAAGTTTTACTATGTATAGTAATGAAATTGTACAATACCAGCAAAAACAAATCTTGACACTAATTGAAAAATGTGACTTAATTTAGAAAAAAAATTTAATAGTTCTAATTTTATTAAATTCAATAATCCCCCGCATATAAGTAGCGGCTTATATAAGTCTTTTTCATAGTAGAAATTGTATTGAGAAAATAACTCAAATATTTGCTAAGCAGAAGTAAGTCACATTTTATTTAAAATGCATTCTGGTAAGAAATCAAATTATCGGATACGCGCAAAATTACAGTAGATTGAAAAGCTCAAAAGTTTTGCTACATATTCTGTCGAAAAAATGAGATTTTTTTAAACTGACTACGTTTAGTAGTTATAATTCAGAAATTAAAAAAAATATATTTTTTAATTTGTCGTATTTATAAAAATCTAAAACATTCTAGGTTTCCTTTTAAAATCTATTTACATCTCGAGTACTTTTACAGACTGTAGATTTAGTTGTTTGACTCGAAATTTTCACATATAATAAAATATGGTACACGTCAAAATCTATAACGTCCTCGATTACCTTTCAAAATCTATATAATACATAAGTACTTTTAAACAGCTCTGGACTTACTTGCTTCAAAGTGGATATCGATCGGATTCCTTTATTTTAAAAACAAGAGAGTTATTCGCTTTCTTCAATGAATCATGTTCTTAGTCTTTGCCGTCCTAAGCTCATTATTTACATAGCTCGATTTAAAGAAAAATCTGCATTTTTATGTGCACGATAAATTTTAATTCTTTTAGGGCAAATAGTAAATATTTTTGTACAACTTATTATTATTTAATATTTTTTTTATATTATTCTGTAAATATTTGGGTTATGTGTGGGAATGTATGACATATTAACTTACATTTAGTGTGAGATATCCCATTATTAAATGAAGAGAAGATAAATAGTCTGAAAACGTTATTGATGCTTTGAATTTCCATAAATCGTGTATTTGGCAAACCTGAGAAATAGAATGTTTTAAATGCAGTTTGTCAAATTTAAAGTTAGAAAATTTTGATATGGTTGTGACTGTATCATACAGAATAAAAATATCAACAGTTTTAGCACGTATATGTTAATGAAACTGTAACGGTAGCTTTTTAATTGTGACATCTAGCGACTTAATTTAAATTCAGATATATGTACATATATTTTATATTTAAAAAATAAGGAATTCTTTAAAAAGCAAAATGTTTTCATTGTCTTTCAAAATACCTTTAATGCATAAGTACATTTAATCTTAATTTGTTTCAGAAAATTTATCAATCGCATACCTTTCACAACTAATCGCAACTAATAACAACTAATAACAATTTTTAATCGCACTCCTTTGTTTTTTTTGTTGTTGTTTTTTTAACAGAAGATACATTTTCTTACTGTAAGTTCTTTGTCTTTCATAATCTAATGCTTAATATTTACATAGCTCTATCTAAAGTCATAACTGCATATTCGCGTGCAGTATAAAGTTAAATTCTTTTAAGGTGATTAAATATCTAAATATAGCTTCAAATTTTGCATTAACAGGTAAGAGTTTAGTTAAGCGTTGGAAATTAACTTTATATAATTACACACATTCCGTAATTAATCTCAGCGTACGTTTGGTTATTTTTGTCTCGGCCAACAACGACGTTTAGAGCTTGCGTCTTAATATTTGCTGAAGTTTTAATTGGATAGGCTGAATTCTCACCAGAAAGTTTTAATATCTACAGTGGAACATCGTTTATACGACGCCTAAGGGGCTACCGAAAAACGTCGTATAAACGATAACGACGTATAATCGATTTTCACTTCCATAACTAGAATTAATTTTGTTTTCACTTAATTTTAATTTTTAACGTGATGATTTGCATGAATTTGCAAATTAAACAAACCAAAATAAACAAATAACCAAAAAAACAGGGGGGGGGGATTAGTAAGCAATTTAAATATGCGTAGCTTTATTTATGTTTCCCCTAAAGGTTCCTCATTTGCAGTACATCATTTCCTTTCCATTTAAAGTCAAAAATCAAAAACCCCGCATGGCCTACTAAAAGTCTCCAATACTGATAACAGTTAAAAGGATAGTCTATTTGCAACTTAAAACAGGTCGGGAAAGCTGACCATCCCCGAAAAAAGAACATGACTCCTCCGAGTGTAATATGTTACACGCAAGTTAATTTTTCAGACTAATCGAACACCAGCCCGCATTTTTATAATGTGGAGTGCATTTAAACTCTTTGGTGTCATTCATAGCTGCCAACTTCCGCTCGTTCGTAAAATACACAAGAAAAATAATCAAAAACAAATCTATACAAAATCAAAAAATCGACGTATAAACCATTTTGGGGGGTCGTATAAAAGATATATTTTTGCATTAAAATGAATAGGAATGAATCTGGACCACATTAAAACGTCGTATAAATGTAAACGTCGTATAAATGATCGTCGTATAAACGATGCTTTACTGTATTTTTGCTTTAATATTTCATTGACCTTTTTTTCATTAATAAAATAGCATAAAAATTTACAATTAAATTTATATGGGTTAAATCAAAATTTACAGAAAAAACCCTTCCATATGCGTCAATACAGTGGCTAGTGACATGCATTACATACCCTAACAACTTTAGAGCACAAAAGGTTTATCCTTCATTGCAACATGCGTCACATCTGGCACATAACTAGAAACACTCTAATTTTCATTATGTGCCATAAACATTGCCAATAAGATCGCTGTAAATGATCAAGAACAGCCCAAAGAATGGAATAACGCGTATTTTGTTCATGTCACATGCCTGCATTTTACAAAAAGATAGAATTTGTTCTTTGGAAGAAAAAATCAATCAAGTTTTTAAGGCAAAGTTTACTTTTATTATTTTTATTGAATACCTAAAAAAATTAATGTAAAGAAAGTTGCAAAGTTTTTAGTAGATAAAATGGTTTAATTTGCCCTCACTTCATTGCAAAATATAACAATACAATGTTTAAAACCCCCTGACTGCCCAGCCAAAGGGTAATATTTTAATATTGTTTTCTCTGTAATTTATTAAAAATATAGAAATAAAGATGTTTTTTCCAACCTGATACAAAATATGTTATTAGTATCGGTGTATAATCTTTAATAGCATCAATCCTAACTTAATTTTTCAGAACTGAGTTTTATTTGTGGAATTATACTAATTTAAATATTGCTTATGTTGCAGTGAAACCTGCAGCTTAGTGTGCGAAAAAATCAGCCGGCGGCAGTCAGGAGGTTAAAAACCTTAATTGTGTATGTAGGGCACACGCTACAAAACAACTTTTTTACTATTGTTCACATTACTAGGCCGATATATAGATTTCAAATATTTTTTCTGTATAAAAAAGGTAAATATCGTGCAGTGAACGATTAAATAAAGCAAAAATTGGTTATTAATCAGAAAATTTACTGATATTTTTAGTTGAAATAATTCACCCAATTGCATGAAACTGTGGAAAAGAATAAAGGTAAATGTAATTTGTCAAATTTAGAATTTATAACTTTTTGAAGGGGTTGAAATTTAATTATGCAGACTGAATTTCTCTAAAGTTTTGATATATACAGTAATGGAACTATAAGAATGGCTTTTTAACTTTGGATATTTATTGATTGTATTTTAATTCAGAAACAAACATTTTATATTTTTAAAATTCTAGTAACTTAAAAATCTAAAACACTTTTCATTTTCTTTAAAAATCTAATGCACAAGTACTTTGAAGGACTGTGGATTTAATTGCTTGACAAGTCAGTATTGATCGCATTGCTTTATTTTAGAAACAAAAGATACATTGTCTTTTCGCAATGAAGGATGTTCTTTGTCTTTTCCATCCCATGCTCAGTATTTACATAAATCAAATTAAAAGAAAAAAAAGAAAGAAAAATCAATTTAAAAGAAAGTGTTCAAAGCAAAGTTCAATTCTCTTAACACTTCACTGCACGAGTTTCTCTATTTGAATGAACAAAATATATACAGTCGAGTCTCTCTACAACGAAACTCCATACATCGAATTTCTCTATATAACGAATTTTTCATCAATTTTCCATCACTTATTTTTGATTTATCGTCAGTTTCGAGTTTTTCATTTTTATTTTTTATTACTTCTCTCCTTGTTCTTTAAATCCAACGAATTCATCCCACCTCCCACACACCTTTCCACATCTTTCTCAAAACAGTGTCAATTGGATTGATACACATGTAAGAGAGGATTCAATGAGAGGCACACAAGAGAAGCCTTCAAATGGAGGAAAATGTTAACTACAATTTTTCATTCCTATGTAAAATTTGAACATTTTTCTGAGAGCGTAACAATTTTAGAATTAAAAAAAACCCAAAAAATTACACATTTCTTCGTCTGAAATTAATGCAAGATTTTCTTATTTGATTTTCATTAAGCTTTCAAATAAATGTCTATTCTCTTTTTTGAAATAGCTTAAATAATTAAGAAATAAAATGTTAGGTTAATATTTACTTTTAAACACTTCCAGTTGTTAATTCAAAAGATCAAAAATAATATTTGTTCAAATTTCACACATTAAATACGATTTTTAACATCATTCTCTATACATCGAATTTCTCTATCTAACGAATCTTTTACTGGAACGGTGGATTTCGTTATGTAGAGACTCGACTGTATATATTTCAAACCTATATATTGGTCTAATATTGGAAAAAATAGAAAATAAAAAATAAATTTCAAAATTTCAGCTACAATTTGATCATTTTTGTAGTGTACCCTATATGCACAATTGGAGTTTTTAAATATTGTGTTGCTATATTTTGCATTTAAATATCTTAAAAAATTCATTTTATTTGCTTCACACTCTGAAATTTTCTTTAAATTAATATTTTTAAACATTCAGTAAAAATAGCAAAAGTAAATTTTGCCTTTATACCTTAATAGATTTTTTTTCATAAGAACATTTTTTTTATATGCAGCCTTTGACATGGACAAAATAGCTGATAATCTGTTTTTTGGACTTTTTCTTGATCAATTAAAGCAATCATATTGGCCGAATTTATGCCACATAATGAGAATTTTAGCGTTTTCAGGATCTGCCAAATGTGGCACATCGAGCAGTGAAGAGTTTAGATAAATATTAAATATCTTTCTTATTTTGTATTACCTGATAAAATTCAGTTTCTGTGTAGCATTGAAATATGACCAGAAATTTTATGAACAGTTCAGTTTTTCTATTAAGGGTGTATTCCGATCAAAACCGCTTATATTCCGATTTATTTTTAGATTCACTTTTGCTCTCAAATGCCCCAAACTTTGAAAATCTTTTATTTAAAAGCTATATAAGGTGCCGTGTCTATCAAATTTTTGATAAATGTAGAAAATATTGAAAAAATGCTCTCAAAGTTGGCCTTTTGAACCGAATTTTCCGGAGCGGGAGACCTGAGAACAAAAAAAGAGTCATGGTGAAAAAATAATTGTTGATAAATCAAATTCTAATTAATTCAGAAAGAAATTACATCACACGGCATCTTATACATCACTTCAAAAATCCTCCCAGCAAGTTTCATGTTTCTAATTTTAAAAATGAGTCTGAAAATGTATCGGAAAATTTTGAGCTGTTGAAGGTGG
Organism: Maratus speculifer; assembly: GCA_964019185.1. Lineage (NCBI taxonomy): Eukaryota > Metazoa > Arthropoda > Arachnida > Araneae > Salticidae > Maratus > Maratus speculifer. The sequence continues at coordinate 146,927,136 of OZ025302.1, read as the reverse complement.
AAAATCATTTTTTCGAATACACCCTTAAGCTACTTTTTTAGAAATTTCAGATTTCTTGGTTGGCATCACTTTTCTCAAATGGCAATATTCCTCTTCTTTTCCCCCTTAATTAATAGGTTATCAAATTAGTCGATTTCTACTATTTCAAAAATTCTTGGTGCGTGAATATTCTTGGTGCGTATCAAGACATCTGAATTTTAAAATAGTAGTCCACTGGAAACACGGGAAGAGTTTGTAAATTACTGTAAATCCAAATTGCCAAAAATTATGCTGTGAAAAATTACTTAATTTCATTGCGTTTAAACGATAAACAAAAATCTTAATATCTTAACATCTTAATCTTAAATAAACAACTTCTTTGAACGAATTATATGTATTGCGATTAGCTTGTTACTTTCAATGTTTAAATGTTGCAGTCTAAAGGGAAATCCTTTTGATTTTTTTAATATAAATTTTAGATAAATTTTTGATTATTAATTTCCAATAAATGATTCAATTTCTTATCTTCTCCAATGGTATTCGAATAAAATTTGGTTCTGAATAAAATTAGATTGGTAATAAAGTTTCCGAGTAGCGCAGATTGTTGGCCCAACTTTGGAAATTTGTCTTAACCACAGGGAAATTATATTTAAGGAGTCCTTTTTATTTGTAGTGTATCTAGCCCATGTAACTACACTGTAAAACATTTGTGGTAACGTTACTCCATAAAATTGGTGGCAGCTACGATTTACACTTCATTGAGTAATTTTTCACTTACATAATGGTGTAATAAAAACATGCATTATTAGTGTAACATTGCAATGTTACACCGATTATATCGGTTAAAATACTCCACGAAATTGGAGGCAACAAGGCTGCCACCAGTTTTATGGAGTAACGTTACACAAATGTTTTACAGTGTATAAATAAAGTGAAATCGGCATGTCCTCAAAATAATAAACCTCCAATTGTAAACCGGTTACGCACTACAAGGCACATTTCCAACATTAAATTTCAATAGAAAGTTTTTTCCTTATATAAATGCCGTATTAATGTTGAATTTCAGACATAATTATGACCAAAAACAAATATTTATTTTTATTTGTTAAAATTTACATCAAAGATAGTAAGTCGTACGTTTCCGCCATATTGTGATACATTAAACAATCTGCTGTTAGTGAAAGAGATTATAATACTCGGGATAAATTCCGCCAGCAAAGTCGAATAGAAAATTTCTATTTGTGAGAGCAATTTTGGATGAATAAACCAATAAATTAAGAGGACTTTTTCTATCCAAAATTTACCGGTAGTAGCATGCTTTTGCAGTAATCCGAAACTGTTGATATGGCTAAAAGAAACAGCCACCATCTTGTGACAACCTCCTCTGTTACTTCGCTCCCAAATTTTAGGTTCTACAGAGTATGTCTCCCCCTCTTTATTCATAACTTCGTTAGCAAACCAAACTATTTGTAGCGTTTTTTTTTATTCACTATTGTCTTTTCTTTACAAGCACACCGTTTTTAAATAAGGAATTTGGAAGATTTATTTCTAGTTTTCTTAATATTAACTTATATTCTATCTGTAATTATATTATAAATTATCTTACATTGTCACAGATAAATGTAATTTTTCTTCCATGCATCATATTTGTAATTCAGGGAGGAAATTCGGGAATAAAAGAACAAGTTTAAATTGCACGTAAAGCGGAGAAAATGAGGTGCATTCGTACTATATCGAAGGTTTAAAATATTAGGATCTTGCTGTTGTAGTATACAGTACTTCAGATACAGTATAGTGGTCGAAATCTTTTGTGTGTTCCTGTAAATACTATTTGCAATTTATTATACAGGAGGTAATGTGTATTAAATCTCAGCAACATATATCAATTTCATAAAATGTAAAATAATTTAATACAATTAATATACATCCCAAACAATGTTTTCCCTGTTTTCCCGTTTACCATTATGTAGTGTAACACTTTTGTGTGGCCCTGTAAAATAATAATAAATATTCTTTGTATCACAGATTGTACAGAATGCATATTTTAGTGCAGACTTCATAGATTAATGTTAATTCTATTATATTCGAAAGAGCGTAACATCATTAAAATGTAATTGAATATGTAAATGTAGTGGAATACTCTTGATTGACACTGTATTAAATTATACATCTGATTTTCAAAAAATTTGAACTGACTCCACAACTACATGCAAAATATCAAACGATTTGGTATGATAGTCTTTGCTCTGCTATAAGAAGACCGACAGAAGGACGGACAATATATTTAAAATATCAAACGATATTTAAAATATCAAACGATTTGGTGTGATAGTCTTTGCTCTGTTATAAGCGGACCGACAGAAAGGCGGACAATTTGAACGACGACTACAGATGCTACGTATTTATATAATTACGAACGTATCTAAAAATATCCAGGTCTTCATGTAATAGTTTACAGTATTTCAGATACAGCATAGTAACCGAAATCTTTTGTGCGTCCCTGTAAATACTATCTGCTTTGTATTATACTGGAAATAACTTGTAATATTCCTCAGAAATGTATATCAATTTTAAAAAATGTTAAATAGTTTAATACAATTAAAACGATCACCAAACAATGTTCTCCCTATATCATTAAGTATTAGAATGCTTTAGCGTGGCCCTGTAAATCAATAAAAAATGTTCTTTGAACCACAGATTGCACAGAATGCATAGTATAGCACACACTTCATAGATGCAAATCAATTTTATTATTTTAAAAGAGTGTAACACCATTAAAATTCACTTGAAACTTTTTTTTCACATTCACCGTAATGTAATGGAATAATTTTCACTGCCCCTGTAATTGATATATGCATCCAATTTCCATAAATGTGGAAATGACTCGACGAAATTATGTAATAGTTATATATTTTAAATTTGAAACGATTCGGTTGGGTACTTTTTGCATTGTTATATGCGGACCTACGGACAGACAGATAGACTGAACGACAACTATAGCTGCTACATATTTACATATTTACATAATTACAAACGCACCTAAACATGATAACACTAAAATGGGCATGAAAATTAAATGACTTTCCAGAAATTGTGAAACGGACTTTTGATACACTTACAATCATCAGGTCATGTGCCAATATATTAAATTGTTAAAGTATATTTTTATCGATAGTTTCATATATATAAAGGTACCAAGGTCTCTTAAAGCAGGCATTTAAGATAAAGACGCTCCTACATTTACATTTATAAAAGCAAAATGAAATTAAAAAATACCCTGATAAATAAAAACAGGTCACAAAAATGGCAGAAATTTAGTAGAAAAAATAAACGGAACAGGTGAAATATTTATGATAATATACATAATTACAAACGCACCTAAACATGATAACACTAAAATGGGCATGAAAATTAAATGACTTTCCAGAAATTGTGAAACGGACTTTTGATACACTTACATCATCAGGTCATGTGCCAATATATTAAATTGTTAAAGTATATTTTTATCGATAGTTTCATATATATAAAGGTACCAAGGTCTCTTAAAGCAGGCATTTAAGATAAAGACGCTCCTACATTTACATTTATAAAAGCAAAATGAAATTAAAAAATACCCTGATAAATAAAAACAGGTCACAAAAATGGCAGAAATTTAGTAGAAAAAATAAACGGAACAGGTGAAATATTTATGATAATATACATAATTACAAACGCACCTAAACATGATAACACTAAAATGGGCATGAAAATTAAATGACTTTCCAGAAATTGTGAAACGGACTTTTGATACACTTACATCATCAGGTCATGTGCCAATATATTCAATTGTTAAAGTATATTTTTATCGATAGTTTCATATATATAAAGGTACCAAGGTCTCTTATAGCAGGCATTTAAGATAAAGACGCTCCTACATTTACATTTATAAAAGCAAAATGAAATTAAAAAAAATACCCTGATAAATAAAAACAGGTCACAAAAATGGCAGAAATTTAGTAGAAAAAATAAACGGAACAGGTGAAATATTTATGATTTTAAATATGAAAAGATATTAATCTAGCAGATCCGCTCGGCGTTGACTATGCTCTTCATAATATTCTTAAATGAATCTTAAATTTATATGATTTTGTATCTTCAACTCGATCTTGCAGAAAACATGTAACCATTCACATGTGAAAATGGGGGTATGGAGTAATGAACAAATTAAAATTTTAAAAGGTGCTCTGGTGATGAAACTAGTTGGATGTGCTAATCCCAAAACTTTCTTCTATCTCATAGGTACATTTTAATATTTAAAAAAATAGTTACTCATTTTAATGCTTTAATAATTTTAATTCAATACCATACCAACTTTGATTTTCATCTTAAATTTCTGCTTCAATCAATTAATCGGAGTAAAGACGAATTTCCGTCTATGCACGAGCCAATGGACAATAGAATGATAGGCAGATTTTTTTTTTAATTCAGGGAGAACTTACTTGCCTTACCAAAAAATATTCATATACAAAAAATTTAGTTCAGTTCTAGAACTAACTTCATACACTTTTAAGTGATGCAATATTGAAAATGGCATAAAATTCGCTATTGCAGCGCCCACTTCCAGCAGATTTTTTTTCAGATTAAGGGCGATCCAACTAGTCATAGTTACACAAAAAATTTCGTTCAATTCGATGCATAACTTCATGTACTTTTTGTTGGTACAATATTGAAAATGGCACAAAAATCGCGATTGCAGCGCTTCCTTCCGACGGATGTTTTTCAAATTCAGGGAGGACCAACTAGCCATAGTCATACACATACACAAAAAATTTGGTTCAATTCGATGCATAACTTCATATACTTTTGTTCGGTACAATATTAAAAATGGCACAAAAATCGCGATTGCAGCGCCCCTTCCGACGGATTTTTTTTCAAATTCCGGGAGAACCAACTAGCCATAGTCATACACTTACTCAAAAAATTTGGTTCAATTCGAGGCATAACTTCATATACTTTTGGTCGGTACAATTTTGAAAATGGCACAAAAATCGCGATTGCAGCACCCATTCCGGAAGAATATTTCAAAACCGAAGGAGGACCTGCTTGCCACAGCCAAAAACATTCACAAAGATTTTGGTTCAATTCTATGCATAACTTCATACAAGTTTTGATGGTAGAATGGCGACATACAGACAGACACACAGACACACGGACAGACAGACATTTTGTAAAAACATGTTTTTTGGAATCTCTGACCCCTAAAACGTGTAAATCCGTCGAAAACCGGAAGTCGAAAAATTTTCGATTACAATACTTTATTCTATTGAAGATAGAAGAAAGTAAAAATGAATTAAGAGGGGAGATGTTCAGCAATCTACAGAACCAAAAATTCGTCGAATGATATGTCACATGAAAAAATCATTTTCCGACTTCCAGGAGGGCGGATTCCCCACCCTAACACTTGCCGTCAAAATGTGCCCCAACAATCAGAACCCTGTAAGGAGTTTCATATTCGGTCAAAATTCCAAATGATGTTGAATCTCGCTGTAGTTTAATTAGGAGCTGTGTTGAAAAAATGCCCTTTAGGAGGGGGGGTGCAGGAGGATTTGTGTAAGGGGTGTAGAAAGGTTAAAGAATAATCTGAGGATCTTTCAATGGTACATCACACCAGGGATTCTGAAAAAACTTGAAATTGCCGAGATATGGCGGAAAGCTCTAAATTTTCTTACCCCTCCCCTTCCCTTTAAAGCCTATAAGAATCTGTGAAACATGTGTTTATTTATTTTTCTAGCAGATTTATTTTCTGTAACTTCAAGCTCCTGTCTAAAACGCGTGCTGAGATATGGCCAGACGTTCTAAACTTTGCGACTCTCTTTAGGGGGGGGGGGAGTGTTCAAAAGTTCTTTCTTAGATTTTTCTTTCTTCTCACTCATATCATAAGAACTATGTTTTCCCCAATTTTCATGCTTTTAGGCTAAGTAGTTTGAACTGTGCTTTGACTATGAGTCAGTCAGAACAAATTCTTTTATACAGAGAGATTTTAGAGTAATATTTTTTTCTTACATTTAAATTTAAACGATTAAAAATTTACTTATGACATTTACTTATTACATCTAGTTTACCTCTCCAGATGGCATGTCGTTTAAAGAAAACCTATGTTTAAGTGTTAAATGAATATGTAACTTATCACACTTTTAGGATTTAAAAGAGTTTTTCTAATCAACTTCTGTATCCCGGATTATCTTATATAATATTGTATCCTTCCAAATAATTATACCATGTAATAACAAAGATATGACACTTTAACCGGATAAAAAAAAGTAAATCTCGTTTTTTTAGGGGGGGGGGGTTGGTAAGAGGTGGTGAATGTTAAAGCAGCATAAACTCTAAATTGATAGTTGTAGAAATTTGAATATTTGATTAATATTTGTTGCTCTGACGCTATCATTCACTAATCAGGGAAACATTTTAAAATAATCAAAACAACAATATTATTCATCTACTTAATGTGACTATATTTCGCTGAAAAAATGATCCAATATATATTTTATTGCATTAGCAGATTCAATTATGGTTACGATCCACCATTTTATAAAATATTGTATTCAAAATTTCATGCATAGTTATTGGAATTTATCTAAAAATTCTAATTCAAATATTTTCCTAACGAAATTTCAGGATTTTGTCATCCCTGCAAGATATTATTCGGTGTTGCATTCTAATTAGCATATATATTACTTGTTATCTATATTAATAAAATAACAAATCGCTCTGTGTGTGTGTGTGTGTCTGCGATAGTTAGCGAAAACTACGGCACGTACGAAGTTCAAATTTTTTTTGAAGATTGCCCAAGGCCTTTCCTAATGCACCTGACCCTCAGAATTTTAAAATTCTAATAATTAGTTGAGAAATTAATTAAAATCCCTAAATTAGAAGAAAGGAAAAGTATTCATAATTCAATAAGGGCATATATTTTTCTTAAACCACAGAATATTTCTTCGAAAATTCAAAGAAAAGGAAAAGGGTTACTGTAAATACAGGGCTGCCATGGCGATGAATGTACTAGGCTTTTTAATAAAGGGCTGTATTTTAAATCCTTCTGGACCTAAAAACTCAAAAATTAGACAGCTACATGCAGAAAAAATTCCTCTTTCAGAAATTCTAAAAATAATTTTCATACTCCTGTAAATAGTTGAAAAATCTGTAAAAATCCATCATAAAATCTCATTTTATTTCCTTTCAAAGAAACAGAATTTCGAGAAATCTTTCTAAACGAGAGCAGGTGTTTTGTAATTGAGACAGCTGGGCGTCAGATAGTAGTGGCATTTTTAGACGACCAGTAAATATTTTCGAATGTTTAATTTATGAATTTAATTTTTATCAATTCAAATGAAGAATTTTTCGCTGATTTTAAAAATATAAATTTCTTTGCAGTCGCTCAGTTACAACCTTATATATTAATTATTAATTCGTTACTTGGATGATTTGCTCTATTTAAAAAGCAAGTATATGGAAACCACAAATGTTTTTTGGTACACTGTTAAATTTTTAAAAATACACCATTTAGAGGTTTTAAAGTTATGCATTGAGCTATATCTTTAATCGTTGTTTAATAATATGTAAATTTGTAAAAATCCAAGTTTTCTTTTAAATAAAAAGTTGATTTAAAAAAAGAAAAAGAAACGCTGAAACGCGAATTAACTAAAATTAAGAAATAAAACTCACAAAACGATTGTTTTGAGCTTTCAGATACATTATAACGCATAGTAAATATTTTAAAGGTAAGTGAGCATGAAATTCGGGGCGGGGGATTTTTTAGGAGGAGCGATCAAATATTTAAAATTGTACCGTTTTCTACCATTGCAAATAGGGATTTTCACTAAGGCCTGGAATAAATATAATATAAAACTTTCAGATTGTTTATAACACTTAATATAAATTTTAAAAGTAGGGTAGGGGGTAGGCAAGCAGTAATTATTTTAGAGAGGTATTGATCAAATATTTGAGACCGTACCGTTTCAGATGCGGATATTTCAGAGCCCTGGGATAAATAATGCATATTTAATACAGAATTTTAAAAGTGTACTCACCCGTATTTTCGAATAATAATTTCATGAAATATCTTTCTTAAGTCCGGAAACGGTTTTGTTAAGAAAAGAGTTCGTCATCTGGTGGTAGAATGGGAAACTTACCCCCCCCCACCCCCACCCCTTTTCTTTTACCGTGTGTGCACAGCATTTCTGCTAAACGGTACCATAGGCAGCGGCGATTAAGTTCGAGATTAGGTCTTTCTGTAACATTTTGTAGTACGAATTTCAGGTCTATTTTAGAATATTATTTCGGGCCCGGGCAACGCCGGGCGACTCAGCTAGTACTAAATAAAACATATAAGATGTTATAATTAACTAAAAATGGGTATAATACAATTTTCAAATGTATACTCAGTCGAATGGATTCAATTATAAATTATTAACTAACTCAACATTAGGTATAAACTTGATATCCTTTGATAGCGTTTATAACCTGTCAAAAATTATAAGGCGATCATATTATATTATTAAATATTTATACTGTTTTCTTCAATAAACGTTCGAATTGAATACTATAATAATTTGATTTAGAAAACTGAATATTTAATTTAGATAATTTTATACAAAATTTCAACACACTTTGACGAGGTTTAAAATTTCGCAATGGCTATATATTATATTTAGATAACATAACACGTCCTTTAAATATAATTAAGTTTTAATCATTCTTTGCACTACCCATCATATAATCTTGTGAAGAAATTTTTAACTTGATTTCTATGTTTCTGAAATGCTCTAAATATCGCAGTATTACAAATTTTTAAGTATTTTAATGCTTCTATTGGACATGTTGAATCTCATTATACATGTTTTATTCACGTGGAACGAAAAGATTTTAAAAATTAATGAAGTTTGTTTCAATATAATAAGATATCCAGTTTACAAATATTACCAAACATTGCATTGAATTAACTGGAGTCGGAGTTTGAATAGTGATATGATTTTGAAAGTAGGTTGCTCTAATTAGCTTTAGATATTCTTCTACTTCGTTGCACTGTTGTCATTTTTAGAAAACTTTGTGCATTTCTATATTTACATATATCTATTGGATGAAATTTGAAGCTTTCAAACACGATTTTTTTATGAAGTAAAACTAAATCAATTTAATCCGAATATTAGACATTCATTTCTTAAGCAAACTTCTTAATGCAAACACCTTTTTTAAAAAAATGCAAATTTATAAAGATTAGACAAAACTGTCTGCAACATTTTTATTGGCTATACTAAAAGTCAGTTAAGAGAATTTGTATTTCATAAATAAACAAAACCGGATAACATTTATTGACGTATAGATATTTTACAAAAAATAAATAAATACATAAATAAATCTGTTTTTACAGTGCTTCAAAGATGGCGGTTCATTTTTATATCACTTGATATTAATGCCTAAATGCAACAGTGGCACAAATATTTTGAAATGAGTATTTGTTTGTTTATTGAATAAAATACATCTGATTTGTGTGTTCGTCATGAAGCCTGCTTATAAATCACCGTCAATATTACAGCGACGAGATAGCACAAGGACATTTTACAATACGAGAGCTACACAACCGGGAGCTCAACACAAAGAGTGCGTGCAATGGAGCCAGTGGGATTCGAAACCCCAACCTCCTACGTTCGAAGGCGATTGAAATTAGTACTCTTCTTTTGTTAAGTTCGTAAACAGTGCCGGTCAGTTGAGCCGCTGCAATCGAAACACTCAAAGTCAGGAGATGTGATCATCACTGTTCTACCGACTTCTCAGTGGAGTAAGGATTCATACCGGAAAACTTTTAGTAGCATATTTATTTCTTTTTGACTGAGGAATATATGTTATCTGATAAAACTACTGGTGTAAATAAAAAATCATGATTGGAATATGGGTACCCGTATATGGTACGGCAAATTATGATTGGCAAAAAGAAGTTGCTTGTATGATGTAGGGGCCAATCAAGAAAGCGGTTAATCTGTCTTAAACCGGTATAGTTTTAAATATAGTTACACTTTTCCAAATATCGTTTTACTTGAATTTGAGAGATACAGATATTAACTCACGTAAAAACAAATGCATTTTACTTTGAAAAGGTTTGAGGTACATCTTTCTTAGATCTTTTAAGAACATATGCAGCCTGAATTCTCTTGAAAAAATATATCAATGAACGAGAATGTTTACATTTGCTAACTAACATAGACTACAACTTATCTTGATATGTCTACCTCAAATGGGGTGCATAACACATTTTGCTCCTGCACTCCTTGGGCATCCTTTGCTCTTATATAGACTTTTTTGGTATATAATTACTATAAAAAAATTCATTTCTATCTCTCTGTTTAAGTAAAATACAGGATATTAAAAATTTCGCAAAATCTGCTTCATTTTACTTGTCATTTTTCACGTGCCCGTAAATAATTTAATTTATTTTTTCAAAGATGAAAGAATATGTAATAATCACATTACTCCATGAACATTTCAGATAAAATTTACGTAATGTGCACTTTCTAAAATATATAATTTATCAATCTGTCTTAAGGCGATATATTGTTAAATATAGTTACACTTTTCCAAATATCGATTTACTAGAATTTCAGAGATACGCAGATTAACTCGCGTATAAACAAATGCATTTTACTTTGAAAGGGTTTTAGGTATACGTTTGTTAGAGCTTTTGAGAACTTATGCAGCCTGAATTCTCTTGATAAAAAGAGTAATGAATGAGAATGTTTGCTTTGCTAACTAAAATTCGCAATGTGATATTGTTGACCAAATTTTAACTTTCAAGAAACATCTTTTGATACAGAAAAGTTTTAATTCTCTATATGAAAGAGAAATCTTGTTATGTAAAAACGAAAGATGGGTTCGCTTATAGCTCTCAAAAGTGTGTTTCTAATAATAGTATTAAAAAGTATAACAATTAAAGTATTTTAATGTTATAATGTTATTTAAAGGCATACCATGAGTATGTCCATCTATCCTTGTTTGATCAATTTTTTTGATCAACCCTTCTTTGTTACCAATTGAAATATTTCATTCTAATGATATTATGTTAAAATTTTTGTAAAATTTACTTCATTTTACTTGTTATTTTCCATGTCCCATAAATAATTACATTACTTCTTGAAATTTTCAGATAAAATTTCTGAAATGTACACTTTCTATATAAATATTTTATCAATCTGTCTTAAGCCGATATAATTTTAAATATAGTTACACTTTACCAAACATTATTTTACTAGAATTTCAAAGGTATGTAGATTAACTCGTTAAACAAATGCACTTTACTTTGAAAAGGTTTGAGGTGCATGTTTGTTAGATATTTTGTGAACTTATACAGCCTGAATTCTCTTTATAAAATTAAGAATGAATGAGAATCTTTGTATTTGCTAACTAAAATTCTCAATGCGTTATTGCTTCGCAAGTTTTGACTTTCAGGTATTAGCTTTTGATACAGAAAATTTCTTCAAATTCTTAATAATTCTCTCTATGAAAATGAGATCGTGTTATGTAAAAAGGAGAGGTCACATGGCTCCCAAAAGTATGATTATAATAATATTATATAAAAGTATAACAATTAAAGTATTTTAATCTAATAATGCTATTTAAGGGCATAGCAATTAAAATATATTAATCTAATAAAATTAATTTAAAAATTTCGTAAAATCTGCATCATTTCATTGTCATTTTCCCATGTGCCCCAAAATAATTCTAAATTGTTTTCAAAGATGAAACAATTGGCATTATTTACAATACTTCTAAAAATTTCCGGAAAAATTTGTGTAATGTATACTTTCTAAAGAAAATATTTCATCAATCTGTGTTAAGCCGATATAGTTTTAAATATAGTTACACTTTTCCAAATATCATTTTACTAGAATTTGAGAGATATGCAGATTAACTCGCGTACAAACAAATGCATTTTATTTTGAAAAGGTTTGAGGTACATGTTCGTTAGATCTTCTGAGAAGTTATGCAGCCTGAGTGCTCTTGATAAAAATAGCAATGAATGAGAATGTTTGCATTTTATAACTAAAATTCTCAATGTGATATTGTTGACCAAATTTTAAATTTCAAAAAACATCTTTTGATTCAGAAAAGTTCTTCAAATTCTTAATACAGTAGAACCCTGCAAATTCGGACCCCGATAATCCGGATCTACGGATAATTCGGATCGTTTTTTTTTTTTTTCAAATTTGAGAAGCGATTGGCTAATTTCCATAACATTAACTTGTTTCATCGTCGTATTCTAAATAAAAAAAAACTTTTTCTGACATGTTTTCGGAATAATTAAGCAAAGTAAACATTATTACTGTCTGCAAATATTCAATAAGTTTAACATAAAGGTGATTTTCTGTTAGTATGTTATATTTTATTTCATTTTTTTTTCTAATTCTCCGGATAATCCGGATTTTTGATTATCCGAATTGGGTCCGGTCCCAATTAGCCCGAATTATCGGGATTTTACTGTAATTCTCTATATGAAAGAGAAATCTTGTTATGTAAGAACGAAAGATGAGTACGCTTATAGCTCCCAAAAGTGCGATTCTAATAATTGTATTAAAAAGCAAACAATTAAAGTATTTCAATGTAATAATGTTATTTAAAGGCGTGCCATGCGAATGTTTATCTATTCTTCTTTGATATCAATTGAAATATTTTAATCTAATAATATTATGTTAAAAATTTCGTAAAATCTGCTTCATTTCACTTGTTATTTTCCATGTGCCCATAATCAATTTTAAATTGTTTTCAAAGATGAAAGAATGTGTAACAATTACGTTGCTTCTTGAAATTTTCAGATAATATTTGTGAAATGTACACTTTCTAAAGTAAATATTTTATCAATCTATCTTAAGCTGAAATAATTTTAAATATAGTTAAACTTTTCCAAATATCATTTTACTAGAATTTGAAAGATGTGCAGATTAACTCGCGTATAAACAAATGCATTTTATTTTGAAAAGCTTTGAGATGCATGTTTGTTAGATGTTTTGAGAACTTATACAGCCTGAATTCTCTTTATAAAATTAAGAATGAATGAGAATCTTTGCATTTGCTAACTAAAATTCTTAATGCGCTATTGCTTCACAAACTTTGACTTTCAGGTATTAGCTTTTGATACAGAAAATTTCTTCAAATTCTTAATAATTCTCTCTATGAAAAAGAGATCGTGTTATGTAAAAAGGAGAGATCTCATGTCTCCCAAAAGTATGATTATAATAATGTTACATAAAAGTATAACAATTAAAGTATTTTAATCTAATAATGCTATTTAAGGGCATAGTAATTAAAATATTTTAATCTAGTAAAATTATGTTAAAAATTTCGTAAAATCTGCATCATTTCATTGTCATTTTCTCATGTGCCCCAAAATAATTCTAAATTGTTTTCAAAGATGAAGCAATCGGTATTAATTACAATACTTCTTAAAAATTTCAGATAAAATTTGTGTTTACTTTTTTTACAGTAAATATTTTTCTTTCTGCCTTAAGCCTATATAGTTTTAATATAATGATACTTTTATAGTAAAGATGTAAAGTTTTTAGATAACATAGTTACACTTTTCCAAATATATTTTTTACTGGAATTTGATAGATATGCAGATTATCTCGCGTATAAACAAATGCATTTTATTTTGAAAAGGTTTGAGGTATATGTTTGTTAGATTAGTTTGTTATGTTTGAGGAACTTAAGCAGTCTGAATTCTCTTGATACAAATGGGTATGAATGAGAAACGTTTGCTAACTGAAATTCTCAATGCGGTATTGTTGCTCAAACTTTGGCTTTCAAGAAAATTGCTTTTGTACAGAAAATTTCTCCAAATTCTTTATAAACCCTATGTAAAAGAGAGATCATATTATTCAAGAAGGATAGATGGACATACGCGTGGCTTTCAAAAGTGTGATTCGAGTAATGTTACATAAAATCACAGCAATTAAAATGCTTTTATATAATAATATTATATAAAAGAATAGTAATTAAACTATCTTAATTTGATAATTAGGTATCATGGGATAATAAAGCTGCGTTATCCGCTGTCCTGTTTTCAGAGCCGTCCTTAGGGGTGTGCGACAGGTGCGGCCACACAGGGCCTCGCGCCTAGAGAGGCCTCCCACTTGGACACAAAATATTTTTTTTCTTTAATGAATGGAAGAATGTATAATAGAAAATCTTTAATATAAATTTATGATTTTAGTTAAGAAAATGTAGTGTTTCGACATAAAATATAGCTTATGTAAGAAGAGGGAGTTTTCTTATTAGATTGCCACCATTACTTTTGAAATTAGTTCAGTAGTTCCAGAAACTACCCCTAAAAACACCCAAACAAATGCTACTCCTTTATAATAGCTAGGGGATCGAACCCTGGCTTCTTGGGATACAGTATATAAGTGAAAAACTTTATTTTTTATTGATAATATACATCAGATTATGTTTAAAATCTGAAAGAAAAAGGGCCTCGCGAAATCATTGCACCAGGCCTCGCTTTAACCCGTCCTCCATAAGGACGGCTCTGCCTGTTTTGCCCATACGTTGTAAAGGCAACGTGTCGTTGCCAATCACGATTTACTCGTATAACGTACGGGCATTCATGTTCCAGTCATAATTTATTATTCTCACCAGTAAAATTTTATTGTAAATTTTGCATTATTTAATACGAGCATTTCTTATTTAACTAGGCAAAAAATTCTGTTTTGACAAAACTGGTGAAAAAAGATAAAAATTCCGTAAAAGACATAAAAAAAGATACTATTTCCAAGTTTGTTTGTTTTTTTCAAAAATATTGATCAGTTAAGTGGTATAGATTCTACCAATTTTTACAGCTTTTTCATAGTGAATATTTTAATATACTTCTGATACTTAAAAAAAACTCTTTTAACTTGTTCAAATTACATGCAAGTAGTAATTCTTAGGTTCGTTATTTTAACAAAGAATGAAGCTATCTTTGAAACAGTCTATGTGTTGTCAGTTTTATGTCGACATTTTGAACAAATTGCGGTGCTTGTATGTTTATCGCTGCATACATAATAAACGACATTAGAATAGTTTTTTTTTAATCAGTTCATTATCATCTTAGAATACGAGTTCATTAACCATTTTAAGTGAACGATATATGTATTTGATTTAACAATTTAATTACTTGGCGGTACTTATAAGTAATTTTTTTTTATCTGCTTTAAAATAAAATTATTAAATAGTAGTGTAGAAATATTTTCCCTAATATTTTTTCGGTTTCATTGTTAATTTTTATACAAAACTGCAAAAATAGTGGCATCGGCTTTTTTTGGATAGGCCAGAAATTACATATGCGAATTCATATAATACATATGTGGAGATTCTAGATAACACGATGCGTTATCTAGATGCGTTATCGCTTAAGTAAAGGGCCTTCAACCAAGAACGAAACCGAAAAAGAAATTTTTTAATAAATTTAAAAGTACTTTTAGGTAGATTTCGTATGAAATACTACCTATTACAGTCACTCCTATGTTGGAATTTCCGAAAAATGTTTGCAGATCTACATCGATCTGAAAGACGTTTGTCTTAATAATGGCGTGAGTTGTCACTATATCCTCAATACAATAGTTTTTCTTCATTTCATATCATTAATCAGAATTAAATAGGAGAGTAAATGGTACTCACCCGATGAATTCTTCTTCATTGAAGTATCCAACAATTAAATCCACCATAGGAGAAGGGAACCGGGCATATTCACATTTTGATCTATACACTGCACTAATTCATCTTGATAAAGACGTATAATATTATTATATGGTAAGTGTAAAACACACACACAAATTATTGTATACACACTTCTTCATTTTCTACTTTAATTTTCACACGCGAGAAAAACAAACACAGCAAAAAGGATAGTGCTCACATCAAGCTACAAAACAGAGAACAGAATGAATTTAAATCGATACATACATAAATCATAATATAGAAACAATTATTAATAAAAAAGAGTCATTTTGAAAGTTTTGACAGTTTTTGTAAACCTGTAATTGTTCACTCGTAATCACTGTTTCCAAGGTCACTCTAACGAGCACTTAACTTTATTTATGATGCCATGATAATTGTCATTTGTTGCACAACGGAGGAAATTATTTACGAATTGCGCAATGTTTCTATCAACTCCTCCTTAATTTCTGAAGTTGTGTTGTCACTCAGATGCAAGTTCTTCCTGTGAATTTCAAAAAGAGGTTTTGGCAGGGGTTTTGTGAATAAGTCAGCTATCATTATTTTGGTTGGGCAATATACGAGTTTTATTATGCCATCTTGTTTCAGTTGTTTTATGAGATGATATCTAAGTTCTATGTGCTTTGTTTTACTTGAATGTTTTTCAAGCTCTATCATTTTGGTAGCCGACTGATTATCCTCGAAGAGTTCTATAGGATATGTTTGTGAGATATTGAGTTCTTCAAGTAAATTCACCAGCCATTTGACTTGATTAGCTGCATTAGCTGCTGAGATGTACTCAGCTTCGGCAGAAGATAAAGCTATGCAGGATTGTTTTTTAGTTGACCAAAGTATGGGATTTTTACCTAGCAAATATACATTACCACTTGTCGATTTTCTTGATTCTGTGTCTCCACCCC
The DNA here is from genome assembly GCA_964019185.1 of Maratus speculifer. NCBI lineage: Eukaryota > Metazoa > Arthropoda > Arachnida > Araneae > Salticidae > Maratus > Maratus speculifer. Next base: position 146,910,517 of record OZ025302.1, on the reverse strand, counting down.
AATCAGCGTCCGCGTAGACTTCTAGCGTTGGTTTTGAATTTCCATCTATAACTAGATTAAAGGTTTTTGTTGTGTTAAGATACCTCATGACCCGCTTTACACTGTTCCAATCTTTCATTCTTGGCTTTTCGCTCCTTCGGCTTAAGATGTTGACAGCTGCACAAATGTCAGGTCTGCTCACTGTGGCAAGATATAAGAGTGCACCTATGGCTTGTCTGTACTGTGTGTTGTTTGGTAAAATATTGTCATCATCTTTAAAGTGAGTGTAATTTGTTTCCATGGGTGTACTACATGGTTTTGCTTCTTGTAAATTGAATTTATTAATTAACTCTTCAATTTTTGAAGTTTGGTTAATTAAGTAGCTTTTGTTTACCTTTCGAATGTTCATGGATAAATAATTGCTTACGTCCCCTAAATTCTTTAATTCATACTCTTTATTTAAGTTCGCGATTATTTCCTCAATGGTTTCGTCTTTCCCTGCAATTAAGAGGTCATCGACGTATGTTATTATATAGGTTGTTTCATTATTCCTTTTCTGTGTAAAAAGACATGTGTCAATTTTACTTTGAATGAAATTCATGTTTTTTAGTGTTTCTGTTATTTTATTATGCCACGCTCTCGCGGCTTGCTTAAGTCCGTAGATTGCCTTATTTAATTTACAAACTTTGGTTTCCTGGTTTGGTTCAACGAATCCTTCCGGCTGCGACATGTATATCTCCTCATCAAGTTCCCCATGTAAGAACGCGGTGTTAATATCTATATGCTTAACATTTAAGTTTTGGTGCAATGCCGCTATTAATAATGCTCTTATCGTAGTATACGATACGACCGGTGCGTAGGTTTCGTCGTAATCCTCTCCGAACTTTTGCGTATATCCTTTAGCTACTAAACGTGCCTTATATTTTTGGATTTTTCCGGTATTGTCACGCTTTAATTTGTAAGTCCATTTACAACCTATTATTCTCTTATTCGGTGGAGGATCTACAATTGACCATGTTTTATTTTTTCTTAAAGAATTCATTTCGCTCTCCATGGCTTCTATCCAATTCTGTTTTACCGGAGAGTTTTCCATTAATTTAACTTCCTTATAATCCTTTGGTTCATTAATTTTGTCGTCTTTGACAATATATATAAGCCTATCAGGAGGTACGCCTTTATTTATTCTATCTGAGCGCCTTAGTTCCACAATTTGTTGTTGAGACGCAGATGGTGTTGTTTTTCCGTTCGAAATTTCTATCTCCACGAGATTTTTACAATTGCGTTTTTCGTCTTCATTTTGTTTTTGTTCAATTTCAGGCTTATCATTTACGTATTTGAATTTATTTTCAAGAAATTTTACCGTTCTCGCGATTTTTATTTCATTTCCTCCTACATATATGCGGTATCCCTTAGATTCATTGTCGTATCCCACAAAAATACCTTCAACAGCTTTATTATCTAATTTTTGTCTTCTGGCTTTATCAATATAAGCGAAGGCTTTGCAGCCAAATACTTTAACGTAACTTAAGTTTGGCTGTCTTTCTGTCCATAATTCATATGGCGTTTTTGCATTAGCTTTTGTAGGCAGTCTATTTTGTAGGTGGTTTGCCGTACAGATTGCTTCCCCCCAGAACTTTAAAGGTAGATTTGATTCATTTAACATTGTCCTAGCCATCTCAACTAACGACCTATTTTTCCGTTCAGCCACCCCATTTTGACTTGCGCAATATGGGACTGTATGTTGATGTTTTATCCCATTTGATTTGAGATAATTCTCAATTTCATCTGATGTAAATTCTCCCCCATTATCCGTTCTGATTTCTTTCGGTTTTTCACCAAATTTGTTGCTTATCAGCGCAATGAACTCTTTGAGTTTTTCATAGACTTCACTTTTTCTTTTCAATAGATAGATTATTGTGAATCGCGAGTAGTCATCGATAAAAGTCAAGAAATATGATTTCCCCCCAATCGTGGGTGTCTGAAAAGATCCACAAACATCCGAGTGAATAAGTTGAAGCCTTTTACTTGCTCTATACTGAGCAACTTTCGGATAGGGTTCATCAGTTAATTTCGCCTTAATACACGGTTCGCAATCTATATTATGTTTACAATTGTTTATCTGGATACCTCTTACTAATTCCTTTTGTGTAATTTCTTTAATCGATGTTAGATTTCTGTGTCCTAACCTTCTATGCCATAGTTCTAAACAATTTTTATTGTTGCACGTTTGTGTAATGTTCGCGTGGTTTTTGTTAGCCAACTGGACTTCATAGAGGTTATTTACCTTTTGTGCTTCTAAGCAGATTTCTCCGTTAAGTTTGAAAGAGCATCGGTCATTTTTAAATACAATCTCACATCCGTTTTGGGTTGCTTTGCTGACTGATAGTAAATTCGTTTCGATTTCAGGTACTAGAAGTACATCTTTAAGTGTTATTTTATGAATTTTATTATCCGATGTCAGCGTATTTAAATTTACATCGCCTGAACCGTAAGCGATAAGTTTTTTTCCGTTTGCGATAGTCACGTTTGTTTTTTCCCTCGATTTTATCTCTGTAAACATTGATTCAGAGGATGCAATGTGACTTGAGCTACCGCTATCCACAATGAATGTTTTATTTTCTATCCCTTGTGTTATAAATGCATAATCTTTGTTTTCGCTGTTTCTCCATGTATTGTTTTTTCCTTCATAGCGATTAAACCTGTTATACGATTCCGATGCTTGTTCATTCTTAAAATTGTTTTCACCCCTTTGAAAAACGAGTGATGTAGAATAGTGTTTTTTGTAATTTTTGTTGTGTTGATTTTGTTGTGTTGTGTGTGTTTTGTTTTTATTGTGCCAACATTCTTGTGTGTTATGGCTTCTCATTTTACAAATCGAACAATATTTTGATTCTTTTTTAGCTGGAAACTTTTTCTGAGCTTTAAAAGCTTTCGCTGTATTATCAATACTTTCATAGTTTTCATTTCGACGATTAAACTCGTCAATCAGCTTATTTTTAATATATGACGGAGTTAATTGTGCTTCTTCTTTACTTTCGAGAGCAGTAATTAAATTATCATAAGACTGGGGCAGAGAGCACAGGAGGAGCGCGGAAATGTGGTGATTATCAATTATTTCGCCTATAGCTGCCAAATGATCAACGAGCTCCATTATTTTTGTAATATGATTTATCATATTTCCATTTTCTGCTAATTTTATACTATATAACTTTCTAAGGAGAAACAATTTGCTTGTGAGGTTTGATCTTTCATGGATTTCTTTTAATGCATCCCATGTTTGTCTAGCAGTTTGTAGGTTCTTAACGTGGGTTATCTGTGAATCATCGATAGTTAGATTTATCAATGCCCGGGCCTTCCTATCATTTTTGGACCATTGATCGGTCAAAGGGGTCGGTGGATTATCGGTTATTACATGGAACAGCTCTTCTTTAGTTAAGAGCATTTCAATTTTAAATTTCCATGTACTGTAATTCGTTGCTGTCAATTTTTCAATTGAATAATTGTCTTTTAAAGTGGCCATTCTAATCTTATATTTTTATTTGTTTTTTTTATTCGATATTTTTTATTTGTGTGAAATTAGTATATCACTATGTTATCAAATTGATATATCTTTTTAAATCGTTCTCATAATCATTGAAAGACGTTTGTCTTAATAATGGCGTGAGTTGTCACTATATCCTCAATACAATAGTTTTTCTTCATTTCTTATCATTAATCAGAATTAAATAGGAGAGTAAATGGTACTCACCCGATGAATTCTTCTTCATTGAAGTATCCAACAATTAAATCCACCATAGGAGAAGGGAACCGGGCATATTCACATTTTGATCTATACACTGCACTAATTCATCTTGATAAAGACGTATAATATTATTATATGGTAAGTGTAAAACACACACACAAATTATTGTATACACACTTCTTCATTTTCTACTTTAATTTTCACACGCGAGAAAAACAAACACAGCAAAAAGGATAGTGCTCACATCAAGCTACAAAACAGAGAACAGAATGAATTTAAATCGATACATACATAAATCATAATATAGAAACAATTATTAATAAAAAAGAGTCATTTTGAAAGTTTTGACAGTTTTTGTAAACCTGTAATTGTTCACTCGTAATCACTGTTTCCAAGGTCACTCTAACGAGCACTTAACTTTATTTATGATGCCATGATAATTGTCATTTGTTGCACAACGGAGGAAATTATTTACGAATTGCGCAATGTTTCTATCACGATCATGACTCCTAGACATCAAAACTTCCATCAGTAAAAATGTTTATATATTTAACCTCTTCAGACCTGAACATAAAATAACTCTACAAATATATTTTTATTGCTTTTGCATAATCGAAATGACACCATAGATGACAGACAGAGTCATTTTTATGAAATCAGAACTTTAGGGTACTCGTAATTTAGGTTCAGAAATTTGGATATAAAAGTACTAATCCCCTTAAAACACCAGTTTAACTATCAGTAATATAAATTTACGCAATAACAAAGTTAAGGTCTTTAAAGAAGTAAAAGATCAGCAAATCCTCAAAGTTTTTTATTGTAAAGCATTTAAGTTAAATAATCAGGAATATTTCTTACTTTCTTGGCCACAATGCCTTGAAGGTATTTTCGAAACTCGGATGAAAATAATATTTAATTTATGAGGTAATATTTACCAGTGCTGACCTTTATTCGTTTTGGTTTCAAGCAAAAAGCATCCAGCTGCATAGAAGTAAAATAAAAATGCAAAAACTTTGAACAGTTTAGTTTTTATGAGAAAAAGAATGGAGATACACATTTGTGTACCTCAGGTCTGAAGAGGATATATATATATATGTGTCTGTGTGTGTGTGTGTGTGTGTGTGATCATAAAAAGAACATCTGGTGAAATGACGGAAGGAACGGATTATCTCACAATACCGCTGGCTAATTTAATTTTTTTTAAAATATATATTCTCGGTTATCGAACCAATCACGTACATCTTTGTCTTGGCTGGCATACAAAGGCAGATGGATGAAATTAATTGGTGGTTTCTCCAAAAAATGAAAAATATACGAAAATAAGGAGCATCAAATTCTTTATTATTGTCCACTTTCACTTGATATTCCACTCATCCTTCAGTCTTCCTCATTTGATAATAAATACAAAAATGCTCTTAATTCAATCATTTCCGTTAAAGAAAATGCACTACAACAGATAAGCCATTTTTTCTAATTCAGTATCACCGCAAATAATAAGGAAACCCAAAGTGGTCTTTGAAAATATATCGCTGAAAATGCATTGCAACTCCAGAACATTCGTATATAATCTGATAAGTATCGCGAGTCTTAAATTAGTAGGAGGGTCAGTCGGATTCTGATCACCCCGAAAAAAACATCTGTCTCAAAAATTCTCAGATAACCTTGCCCCTTCCCTCTGACGTATGGCTTTTAGAAATCCACTAAGATTGTTTGGAATTGTAAAGGTAATTTACTTCGCGCTTTTCTATTGGTTGATGGCAGGAGCTAGTCGTAAGGACTCTACAGGGTGTTTCGCTACCAGACCGACAAACTTGGAGGGGTGATAGTAGACATGAAGACAAACATTATTACATTGGAAACCATGGTGGCGCAAACGTCTTCTGTAGGAGCTAGAGGCCAGTAAAGTTTAAGGTCCAAAAATTCAAACGATGATAAAAATTGGGAAAAAGGGTCGATTCGTTTGCGGTTTTCACTAAAATTATATTTTATATCACGATTAAAAAAAAAAATTATAAAGGTTACGTTCCAAAATTGTCGATAGAGGGCGCTTTAGACTTTAGAGTAGCGAACAAGTACTTTTTACCGTTATTTTGTGCATGGGGTTCAAATTATTTTAAAGTTTAGACTTTAACTTAAAATTTAATCCCAAAATCGGAAGCACTGGGATCGGGTATTTAGCGAAAATTGAACTGCGAACAGAGGAGTGGATTTTAAACACTCATAAACATTATACAAACTGATCGATTTTGTTGCGCTTTGCTTGTAGGTCATTCCCTTGGTAATTATTTTATTCAAAATAAGTTACAGCTCTTGTGTCTCCATTTTTTGATAGAGGGCGCTTCTGACACATCTCCTACATTTCAATGGTATTACTCCTGGGTGTTTTATTACCAGACCAACATACATCCATTGAAGTGTTAGGGATACAAAGCGACTCGGAATCACATAGGAATGTAACGTTGAAAATGCCTTTTTAACGAGCTGTGGTTAAAAGAAGCAGAGAAAAAAGCAACAGAAACAGATAGTGAAGCAGCAACACGTTAATGTGGCAGAAAACAATTTAGTTAAAGGTTTCACTACAAAAGGTGTCCGAAATTAGGACCAAAAGTAGTCGGGCATGCTTGACAGCAACGTCGCATGCAATTCCTCAGGCTTTGAAAGATTCCTGGCATCTCGGATAGCTTTCTGGCAGCTACAGAAATTCGAGCTGAGATGTCTTCCACTGACGGTACGGGAGTCTCATACATTCAACTTTTCATTTGACCTCAGAAGAATAAGTCCATACAGATTCAAATTCAGATTGAGCCAGGTGAGGGAGTTTACCAATGGATTTGAGCTCAACTAGCCCCACCCAGCAATGTTTATTTAAAAAAATTAAAAACAATTGTACAGTATTAAAATAAAAGTAGGTAACAAAAAGTAATTCATAAAATGAAGTAGGCGCGATGATCTGGCAGGCCAACGAACCGGGATACCACTACCTATCCATCGCTGCTAGACATCGATGTATAGGTAGTGTATATATTAGGTAGTGTAGATAGTTACATTACCCCAGTGTCAGAATTGACTACAGATGGATTCATTGCCACCTTTAAAAGGTTCATTGCTAGGCGCGGAAGGTGCGCAGCAATCTTTTCAGATGATGCAAAAAATTTTGTTGGTGCTAACGCCGAGTTACAGAGACTCCATAATTTATTAAGACATCCTGAGGAGAACCACTACCTATCCATCGCTGGCAGCTAAGGGTAAATTGTCTAGCCTAATTCAATGTACTATCATAAAAAATATCTTCATATAGGGGCACAAGCATTGTTATTCTACTTGAGGCAAAAATTCTGGCCGCTACAGGGAAGAAATTAACTAGAAAAGTAACGCATGAGTGGGTAACTTGTACTAAAAGCAATCCCATAACTATACAACAAATCATGGGTTCCCTACCCACAGAGAGAGTACGTCCTAACGCACCTTTTAATTATGTGGGAGCAGATTTTGGTGATCCCTTTTTCATAAAATATAAGGGACAGAGAAAGAGAATTCTTAATAAGGTGTATTTGGCAATCTTTGTTTGCTTTGTAACTAAAGCAGTGCATCTCGAACTAGTGTCAGAATTGAATACAGATGCATTCATTGCCACCTTAGAAAGGTTCATTGCTAGGCGCGGAAATTGCGCAGTAATCTTTTCAGATAATGCAAAAAAAATTGTTGGTGCTAACGCCGAGTTGCAAAGACTCCATAATTTACTAAGACATTCTGCGGAGAAGTTAGCGAATTATTTGTCAGAAGAGAATATTATTTGGAAATTTATTCCACTCAGAGCACCTAATTTTGGCGGGTTGTGGGAGGCAGGAATAAAATCGGTAAAATATCATCTAAAGTGAACGGTAGGTAATGCAAGGCTAACGTTCGAAAAGTTATTAACTGTAATTGCTCAAGTAGAGTCTGTATTAAATTCACGGCCAATCACTCCATTGTCTTCAGACGTAAATGACTTGGAGGCCTTAACACCAGGCCATTTTTTAATCGGGAGGCCTATGACAGCCATCGTTGAATCAGAATTAATTAATGTTAACGAAAATAGACTATCTAGATGGCATAGAATTTCAAAATACGTTCAATTGATATGGAATCGTTGGAATAAAGAGTATTTAAATACGCTCCAACAACGCTCCAAGTGGCAATTTGAAAAAATAATGTAAACATAGGAACCCTAGTGTTGATAAAGGAAGATGACCTTCCTACAAATAAATACTTACTAAGACGCATTATAAATATTTCCGAGGTGCAGATGGTAAGATTAGGGTTGTAGAAGTTAAAACCGCTAGGGGAATACTTAAAAGAAGTATTTCAAAAATTGCGTTATTGCCACAACAAGTCTCAGAAAATTAATTATGAAATGTACAAAAAAAAAAGGGTTTTGTTATGTATTTTTATTTTTATTTTTCCTATTATTGTATGTTCATAATTGTATTTTTCATTGTTAAAAGAAAATTGTTGTATTGTATCATATTACTTAAGCATTTGTAATGTTAATATTTTGTATTGTATAATTTATTGAAGTTGACCCTTCAATGTCGGGGGGTATGTTAGAGTTATTTGTAATTTATGTTTGGAATCTGGCATCATATTAGTTCGCTAATGTATGTAACTATAGAAACGCAAATTGCCTGTGATTTACTAGTTGTTGTTTTGTTTTGCTAGAAGATCAAGCAACGCTTCGCAATGTCTTAAAAAAATAAAGTGTGTTACAGTCCACTAAAGCATGTGAGTTTATTAATTATATTAATATGCATCGCCGCCAGAATAATAATATCATATAAAAATATTGCAATGAAAGTCTTTTAATTGGAAAAGCCGCGCATTGTTTTTAATGTTTTTTGTATCGTATAAAACTCTAAAATATTGAAATTTTAAGTTTGGAAGGAAATAGTGGAAAACAAAAATTTATGAATTCTTGAAATCCCTCAAAATTTTGAGACCCTTAACCTCACGTTATGAAATAAACCATTTTTTTTTTTCAGAGATGAAATAAAATACAATGAATACATCACTTTTTAACATTTTAGATAAAATTTGTGTAATGTACACTTTCTAAAATAAATATTTTTACAATCTGTAATAAGCCGATTCAATTTTAAATATAGTAACACGTTTCTAAATATCATTTTTGTAGAACTTGAGAATACATGGAGATTAATTCGCATATAAACAAATGCATTTTACTTTTAAAAGGTTTAAGGCACGCATTTGATAGCTCGTTTGAGAACTTATGCAGTCGGTATTCTCCTGATAAAAATAGGAATTAATGACAATGTTTGCCTTTGTAAACCAAAATTCTCACAGCTAAATTGTTGTTCGAACTTTCGCTTTCAAAGAACAAATTCTAATAAGAAAATTTTCTTCAAATTCTAAATAAATCCTAATTACATGAGAAAGAATTATTAAGAAAGGTTGATGGCTATGCACAATGATTTCGAAAGAGTTATTATAATAATATTATATTCATGTATTGCAATGAAAGTCTTTTAATTGGGATAACCTCGTTTTTTACATGCTTCTTTTGTATCATATACAACTCTTAAATATTCAAATTTTAAATTTGGAAGGAAATATTTGAAAATAAAAAAATATGAATTTAGAAAATTCCATTAAAATTTCGAGACTTTTAACCCTGCGTAATGAAATAAATTAAAGCATTTTTCAGAGGTGAAAGGAAATATAAATGCATTACTCATTACAATGATTCAATTCAACTCATTAAACATTTTACATAAAATGTATGTAATGCACACTTTCTAAAATAAATATATTATCAATTTCTAATAAGCCGATTTAGTTTTAAATATAGTAACACATTTCTAAATATCATTTTTGAAGAATTTGAGAGACATACAGATTAATTCATATATAAACAATTGAATTTTAATTTTAAAAGATTTTAGGTACGTATTCGCTAGTTTTTCTGAGAACTTATGGAGTCGGAACTCTCCTGATAAAAGGGGGAATAAAACAGAATGTTTGCTTTTATTACTGAAATTCTTATTGTTAGATTATTATTTAAAATTTCGCTTTCAAAGAACAGGTTCTGATAAGAAAAATTTCTTCTAATTCTAAATAAATCCTATATAGATGTGAAAGAATTACTAAGAAAGATTTATGGTTATGCTCAAAGATTTCGAAAGAGTTATTATAATTATATTATGTTAAAGTATTTCAATAAAAGTCTTTTAATCGGAATAACCGCGTTTTTTTTCGGAAATATGTTTTTTGTATCGTATGCAGCTTTGAAATAGTCTAATTTTAAATTTGGAAAGAAATGGTGGAGAATAAATATTTATGAATTTTCAAAATTCCTTAAAATTTTTAGGTCTCTTCCCTGCCTTCCCTCGCGTAATGAAATAAACTAAAATCTTTTTCAGAGATGAAAGAAAATGTTATGGATACATTACTTCTTAATCATTTCAGATAAAATTTGCATAATATACACTTGCTAAAATCAATATTTTATCAATCTGTAATAAGCCGATTCAGTTTTAAATATAGTAACACGTTTCTATGTATAATTTTCCTAGAATTTGAGAGTACATTCAGATTGATTCGCGTATTAAAAATACATTTTACTTTGAAAAAGGTTTGAGGTAAGTATTTGTTAGATCTTTTGAGAATTTATGCAGTCTGAATCCTCCTGATTAAAGTAAGAATGAATGAGAATGTTTGCCTTTGTTAAGTGAAATTCTCAGTTGTTGCTTACAAGTTTGCTTTCAAGGAAGTTATTCTGATGAGAAAAAATCCTTCGAATTATAAATAAATCCTATATAGATGTGAGAGAATTATTTAGATAGTATGATGACTACGCGCATAAATTTCAAAAGAGTTATCATAATAATATTATAGGCTAGTTCCATGGGTTTTGTAGTGTAAGTCACATTACCTTATAATTGCTATGCTTGTTTGCCACCGTTATTTTCGAAAAGTCTGCTTGGCCTTATTCAATTAATGAGAATGTGCCGATAAAATAAATCACATTTTTTCGTACTAAAATACTGGTAGCCAAAAATCGTAGCCTGTGACTTACACTACAAGTACTCATGGAAATAGCCTATACTAAAGTATTATTATGAAAGTCTTTTAATCGGAATAACCAAGCATTTTTTTATATAATATATTTTTTGTATCGTATAAATCTCTAAAATATTCAACTTTCAAATTTGGAAAGAAACTGTGGAAAACAAAAAATAGTGATTTTTTAAAATCCCTCAAATTTTCAAAACTCCTCCCCCGCGTAATGAAATAAACTAAAACTTTTTGGAGATATGAAAGAAAATGTAGAGAGTGCATTACTTCCTAAACATTTTAGGTAATGTACGCTTTTAAAAATAAATATATTATCAATCTATAATAAACTGATTTAGTTTTAAATATAGTAACACATTTCTAAATATCATTTTTGTAGAATCTGAGAGACATGCATATTAATTCACAAGTAAACAATTGCATTTAAATTTTAAAAGATTTGAGGCACGTATTTGTTAGCTCTTTTGAGAACTTACGCAGCCAGAATTTGCCTGATAAAATAGGGATGAAGGAAAATGTTTGCCTTTGTTAATTAAAATTTCTCACCGCTTGATTATTGCTTAAAATTTCGCTTTCAAGGAATAGATTCTGACAAGAAAAATTTCTTCGAATTCTAAATTTATCCTATATAGATGTGAGAAAATTACTAAGAAAAGTTGATGGCTATGCTCAATGATTTAGAAAGAGTTATTATAAATAATAATATATTCAAGTATTGCAATGAAAGTCTTTTAATCGGAATAACCGCGCTTTTTATATGCTTTTTTATATCGTATAAAACTCTAAAATATTCAAATTTTAAATTTGGAAGGAAATATTGGAAAGCAAGCATTTGTGAATTTTGGAAATTCCATCAAAATTTCGAGACCTTACGTGGGGTTCCACGTACTGAAATAAACTAAAATATTTTTAGAAGTGAAAAAAAATATAATGAATGCATTACTTCTTAAACATTTTAGATAAATTTTACGTAATGTACACTTTCTAAAATAAATATATTATCAATCTATAGTAAGCCGATTCAGTTTTAAATCTAATAACATATTTTAAATATCATTTTCGCAGAATATGAGAATACATTCAGATAATTTCGCATATGAAAAATGCATTTTACTTTAAAAAGGTTTCGGGTACGTATTCGTTAGCTGATTTGAGAACTTATACAGTCGGAATTTCCTGTTCCGTAATTCCCTTAAAAATAGGAATTAACGACAATGTTTGCCTTTGTAAACTGAAATTCTCACAGCTAAATTGTTGTTCAAAATTTTGCTTTCAAAGAACAAACTCTGATAAGAAAAATTTCTTCGAATTCTAAATAAATTCTATATAGATATGAGAGACTTATACAGAAAAGCTGATGGCTATGCTCAAGGATTTTTAAAGGATTATTATAATAACATTATATTAAAGTAATGAAAGTCTTTTAATCGAAATTACAGCTTTTTTATAACATGTTTTTATATCATATGAAACTGTAAACTATTCAAAATTGAAATTTGGAAAGAAATAGGGGAAAACAAAAAAATCATAAATTTTTGAGATCTTTAAAAATTTGGAACCCCTTAAACCCGCGTAATGAAATAAACCAAAATATTTTTCAGATGTGAAAGGAAGTACAATAAATGCACTACTTCTTAAACATTTTAGATAAAATTTACGTAATGTACACTTCCTAAAATAAATATATTATCAATCTCTAATAAATTGATTTAGTTTTAAATATAGTAATGCATTTCTAAATATAATTTTTGTAGAAATTGAGAAACATGCAGATTAATTCGCGTATAAACAAACGCATTTGAATTTGAAAAGGTTTGAGATACGCATTCGTTAGCTCTTCTGAGATCTTATGAGGTTGAAATTCTTCTGATAAAAGTAGAAATGAAAGAATGTTTGCTTTTCTTATCTGAAATTCTCACTGCTGGATTGTTGCTTAAAATTTCGCTTCCTATTAACAGATTCTGATAGGAAAAAATTCTTTGAATTCTAAATGATGTCGATATGGAAGTCAGAGAATGATATTTGTAAAAGGTTAATGGCTATGCTAAAAGTTTCGAAAGAGTTATTATAATAATATTATACTAAAGAACAGCAATGAAAATAATAAATTTTAATCGGAATGACTGGGCATTTCTTTTGACAACATGTTTTTTATATAATAGTCAAGTTCCGTATAAAACTTCAAAATGATTAAATTTTAAATTTAGAAGGAAATGGTAGAAAATAAAACAAATATATGATTTTTTAACATATCTCAAAATTTCGAGCCCCCCACCCGCATAATATTTCGAGTCGTTATCTGAAAAATCATTTCTAAAAAAATTCGAAAATTTAGTTCAGTTGTGCTTTTAAATGCGAAAAAAATACATTATCAAATATGAATTATATTTTAACAGCTGGACATGTTTAAAATTCCTCAGCAAGATATAAACTAGACAGCAAAAGTTAAAAATGGTGGAAAATAAAACAAATATATGATTTTTTAATATATCTCAAAATTTCGAGCCGCCCACCCGCACAATATTTAGTGTCGTTATCTGAAAAATCATTTCTAAAAAATATTCGAAAATTTAGTTCAGTTGCGCTTTTAAATGCGAAAAAAATACATTATCAAATATGAATTATATTTTAACAGCTGGACATGTTTAAAATTCCACAGGAAGATATAAACTAGACAGCAAAAGTTAAAAAAGATGAAAGTACATGTAATATGATTTAGATACAATATGGGATATAATATGTGATTAGCTTTTAAAACAAAATGTTAATTTTTACGCGTCAGAAATTTTAAGACACAATCTCATATGACACTGATTTCATGACTAACGCAATGTTCGACAAAATTCCTGCGGACATCGAGTTTGCAGTTGTTTTTAAGTCAAGACAGTGTGTTGATTTTAAAGCTCCAGTTACTTTTCTTCGATCACGTCAAGTTTTCTTTCTCTATACTTTATATCACAGAGTACGGAACAGAGTATCAACTTTCATACACTGTAATGGCAACTTGTTTAACATGGGATTACGCATAGACAGTAGCGACACGAGCAGACCACTCTGAAACTACGATCATAACATAAGAGAGGTTGCTAATTCGGCGAAACATCGCTTCCTTGGCGACAAATGATAAGGGTAAAAAGAAAAAAAAAATACAGCGAAGGCTTGCTGCTTCTTGTTTTGAAATTTATGAAAGAATTATTTTAATATGAAATATCTTGGACGTATTCGTCTTGCAAACAATACATGTGTCTCTTCTTACATTAAGACCTAATAATTTAAACTTGAAAATTCAAGAACAATAACAGTAATAATTACGAATCAATATACGCGCGGAAACCTAAGATCAAATAGCATAAGTACGTGTGCAAAGATAATCAAATCAGCATTCAGCAAGAAGTGCCAAGCCAGAATAGGGTTACAGTTAAACAGAAATCACGAGGATAAAAATCGCCAACGCGATGGTTTAGTTTTTAAGTGATCCACTGGGGGCGCTCTTTTCTAGCCGAGTTGAGGCTATGTCCGTACTCTGTGCTTTATATTAATGTCACCACTCTATGCTGAATCGGACAAGAGTCATAGGAAGAAGAAAACTACACAAATCTTATTATCAAGATTGTACAAGAAAAAGATGGGAACTAAGGTAACGTAAATACACTATAATTAAGCATGGACTAAACAAATGGCTATAAAATATAGACTGTAGAATTTATCTAGAAAATTAGAAAGAGCAAAACAAGGATAGAACAACATTCAGTAAATTAATAAACGGATATTTATATTTCTCTAGAAAATTATTTATCTATTACATGTTATTTGTAATAGGAACAAAACTTGCATTGATAATTATCTGTGTAATTCGATAAAAACAGTAATTCAGTTCAATTACGGTTTTAAAAGCGAAAGTTAAATACATTAAAAATATTTTTCATGCGAATACACATTGTTAAAAATTGTGAAAAACAATTGAACAAATATTGGAAAATATAAACAAAATATGAACATGAATTAGAATCGGAATAATCTTTGATTATCTTTTAAGACAAAATACTGGGTCAATCGGGAAATTGCGAACTTTTGGGGAAAACACTTCGTACCGGAAAATTCTGCCCATTAATTACTAAAAATTAGATATCACAAAGAATATCTTATAATTAAATGATAGAGTTTTTCGGTACGAATTAATTTTCCCAAAAGGACACGATTTTCCAAACGATCCAATAAAGATTTTCTCATAAGTTAGAGACTAGATCTCAACTTTATTTATTATCTATATCTATCTATCTGCACACACACACACATCTATATTAATTAAACAAGAAAACGGTTGCTTATGCAGTGATAAACGGGTACAAAACGTAGACTGAATAATTAAGATAACTGCTATCTAAAATATTAACTGTTGATTCATGTAAATTGGAAATTCATCATTAAAATTAGATACAGACAGGTAAAGATAGAAGACATTTAGCAAATTAGTAAGAAGCTGATTATACGTGTCCAATTGTAAGTGAATTATCTTCAACGTGTTGTTGATAATATGAATAGAATTCGGATTGTTAATGAACTTTATATTTTGAAAGAACGGAAATTCAGTCCAATTATGCTTTCGAATACGAAAGTCAGACATATTATAAAGTGTGACTACTTATCGATTTACTTCACAAGTTTAAGGTAAATCATACTGGAAAGTTTTATAAAATAGTTCACACATTTTTTTAAATATCAAATTCTCCACTTAATTTATATATGTGATATTTAAATTTTAATAAGTTATGAAGAAATTGTACAATACGGAATATTTCCATATGGTAAAGATCAAATTACCAGTGGATGGTATATTTAGTTTTAACACTAGAACTACCGGTGTTTCATATATACCTAGTTTTACCGCATCCGTCAAATTGACGGATTTCTGATCACGGCTTTCATTGCAACTTTTGACTTAGTTAATGTAAATCAAAATATATAATTTAACAAAAACATCATTTAATATGATAATTCATTAATTATTAATAAAAATTCAATAAAAAAAAACAGTTTCTATCTGCATTTATAGTACATTTGCTATGCATGAAATAACTATGAGGCATATATTTTACATGTTATCTTAGATTAACACTAGCAACGAACATATTAAACTTAGTTAATGTAAATAAAATAATATAATTTAACAAAAACAATATTTAATGATTCATTAATGATAAATATAAAGAAACTAAACAAGAGCAGTTTCTATTTGTATCTACAGTATAGCACATTTGATATGCACGAAATAATTATAAGGCAGATATTTTACAAGTGTCTCTTATCTTAGATGAACACTTTCCATAAAGATATTTGACTTAGTTAATGTAAATAAAATATATATATAATTTAACAAAAATAACATTTTAAGTATTAATACCTTAATTATTAATAAAAAACAACCAGTTTCTATTTTTATTTATAGTATAACACATTTGATATGAATAAAATAATTATGAGGCACTTGTTTTACAAGTAACATGTTATCTTAGATGAACACTTACCACAAACATATATGTTGCATACATTGCAAGTATAAATCGCTTTGCTTTTGTTGCAAAATCGAATTTGGCAAGATTTTCGATCATAAGGAATATATTGTGAATTTTCTAGATCACAATCCATTGATTTCCGATCTTGTTTTTGGGAGGAGGCTACTTTTCTGCCGCACCTATATTCACTAGAGAGTTCTTCGGATAATTGAAATAAAAATTGTTTTTTTAGTTATATTTTTATCACAAGTCTCTTTATATAAAATCCACGCATTGATTGCTGCCAAGTCCAAAATATTATAAAATACCTGCAAGGGCCATCTACGTGACCCTGCTTTTACACTATATTTGAAGGCAATTTGGTCAACTACGTCTACTCCAATCTTAGTCTCATTGTAAAATGACAAAGTTGCAGGAATTTGTTTTCGATTCGAAGCAATTTTTACACATTTATGTTTTGAGCTAAGAAGAAGTACTTTTTTTACGAGGCTTACTTTTGTAAACTGTTAAAACAATATCATTTGATTTGTAGAGTTTTGTGGAGAAAACAGCCATGTTTCTTTTCAAACTTTAGCTATTTTCGGCAATTCTTTTTTATTTGCTCGTATAGCTCCAACAAGACTTTTTTTTGGCCAGTAGCTTCTTTGCGAGCTGCATACTTGTAAAAAAATTATCCGTTGTTATATTCCTCCCACAATTTACGTAGATTTTTACAAGATTCAAAACTACAAATTCATTCAAAGGTACTCCTGATGGTCTACGTTTGTCTTTCCCTAAATAGGGAAAGCCATTTATAAAATATTTACTTCGCACGTCTACAGCTAACCAAAATTTAATTCTGAATCTGTCTGGTTTTTTTGGACATTTATTGCAGAAATCTGCATCTTGCCTTTGTGGAAAACAATTGTTCATATACGCTTATATTCTGATCTGGTTTGTAACAAGTTTGGCTGTTATCAATAAAGGACTTCCAAATTTCGGAAGCTAATCCAAATTTGTCAGTTCGTAAGCGAACACTCCTCTCACTTTTTTTTTTGTCAAAACTAATGAATCTGATAATTTCTAAAAATCTATTTCTACTCATAGTTTCGCGAAAGAAAGAAGGTCCCCATTTTTCTGATCACAAATAGGATAATTTCAAATTTCTCGCTTCATAGGCTCCTCGAGCATACAAAATAGCTACAATTCTTCAATAGTAATTTTCCAATCGTCCTTCTGTAAAACATTTCTGGCCTCAAGCTCAGTGCCACTTTTTATGTGCTTCATCATTCGATTATCAATTATAAGTCTAAATGCACTGCCAACATTACCAAACATAATGTTTCGTTTCGCATAGTTAGTTGGGCCTGAAGTATCCTTGAATATAGTGTGTGAAGGGGGTCTACCAACACAATCATTCCCTATTTCTTCCCATTCACTATCGTCGAGAGCAATTCCTTTTTCCTGTCTTTTTTCAGTTTCTATTTGGCTGTTCGATTCAGTATCTGAACTTATTCGCAATCGCTTTCTGCGTTTGTGGCTCTTTCGGGTAATTTCATCTTCATTCCCTGAATCTTCATTTTCATATTCTTCTTCTTCACTTTCTTCAATATCTCGTACTTCAATTTCATCTCCTGGATTTTCAGAGTCATTATTATTACTTGAATTAGTGTCCGAACAGTCTTCATTTACGCTAGTGAGTTCTTTGTATTCTCCGAATAATTTTTTCTTCCTCGAAGTCGTTTCATTTTTTACTAGAATTTACAAAAAATGTATTTGTACTTTTTTCCGAGGTTCGACTTTACACAGATACACTATTCACAGACTGCACTTTTCATTAAGAACGTTATCATATTAGAAGTACAATTGATAATGATCGCGTCCTAATTACATTTACCAGTTACTAATACGTTTGCTATGAAGCCTGGAGAGGACTGCGCATGGGCGAAAGGGGCTAGTAAACAAATCACTGAAAAAAATCACTGTGAAAAATGGGGAAGTCCGCACCACTTCGGGATGAGTTTGTTAATTGCCAAAGCCGTCAATTTGACGGGAGTTGGTATAAATAGGTATAGGTCATACTGATTACGGAAATTAAAATGGGTGAGAGGAAGTTGAATAGGGATATTTAAATATTCTTATGTTTCATTAAAAGTCGTATCATAAAATTTTGGAACTCGCCATAAATTATATAAAAATTTTAAGCATGAAATTGGAAAACCGTCAAAATGACGGTCTTGGTCGTTCTAGTGTTAAAATATTATAACAAGTTATAAGCTAAGCAGCAAATCAAGATTTGGAAAAAATGGAAAAAAATCCAATAAAATTTAGGATTAAAATTATCTGTAAATGTTTTATAGCAAAATGATTGGTTAACAGTTAGTTTTGAAAGAAATAAAAATTCCCCAGAAGGTAATCATTACTTTATTTATTTATTTTATTTATTTTTTTAGCGCATACCGTGATTTCCATCGACAATATAAAGGTAGCAAAAATTGCGCAATCGACGATTTTCGCAAACTTTTTTTTTATAATCTAATTCTACATTAAAAATAGAACTCATTTACCATGTTTTAAACATGTTTTAACATAAAAATATATGTAGATTTGAAATATTTAATAAAATAGATGGGCAAATTTTGAACATTTAGAAAAATTACGCAGCGTGTTTGTTGACCTTCCATCATACTTGCCAACCTCCGGCTTTTTGGAATCAAGTAAACGTACTTTGAAACAGAAAATTGTTTTCATTAAATATATCTTACATTAAATATTTTTCTAACTTGCAATCTAATGGATATCGTTTACTAAATAAATTTCTGGTTCAAAGTACATGTTTCTTTGATTTACAAAAAGCCGGAGGTTGGCATGTATGCTTCCATACATTTTTTTTTTTTTTTTAAATCGTGTTTATGCAAGTTACTCGCATTATAAAGGAAATATCTTTGGCCGAAAGGTAATTTTTCCTGTACACATAGGACATGTGCATGGCAACCTCGGACTTTTTATTAAATCAAAAATTTATACATCAGACCAGAAATTTATTTAACGAATGAAATTAAATAGTTTTTAATTCCCTACCATGTTCCTGGAACACACATTAATTAAACAAATTTTCTAGTTCAAAGCAATTTTTTTCGTATTTAAAAAGTCGGAAGTTGACAAGCATGCTGCGAGATTGGTAAAATTATTAATTCATATTATTTGACTGTCACCACTCTTTAAAAATAATATTCCCTCCGTCCCAAATTAGTTGCTACATTTAGGTCATAAATTTTGTCCCAAATTACCGTAATTTCGAATGTATAAGCCGCGGATCAAACAATTCTTTTTGAACCCAGAAATCTTATTTAGTGATTGAAGACAAATATTTACGGCGATCTAACTAGTTATATTTGTTTCTAAAAAATTCTTGGTCGAAAAAGAATTATTTGATGTGCGGCTTATACACCCGAAATTACGGTATTTGTTACATTTCACGTAGGTGGAGTCAAAAATAACTCCCGATGTATTTTAGTAGATCGATACATGTAAAATTACACTATAATGAGTGTACCGTATTTACTGGTGCATAACGCGCACTTTTTTTTTCAAAAAATTAAGGCAAAACTTCTAGGTCCGCGTTACACACGGAATATTTTTTACTATTGGATGTAATCACACGGTATAATTATGGAACAAGAAATTATTCAAAGAAGACATTAAAACTCGAAAAATATCGCTTAATTTAAGTATTACTGCATCTTTATTTCACTACTTGCAGTTTTTTATGCAACAAAGCTGCTAACATTATTTAAACACTAATTAGCAATTCTCATTATCGTCACTCACACCTACTTCCAGTCATTCACTTACTACCCGAAGTCTAAAAATGCATTTTCGACTTGTTTTATGGCCTTATGTAATATTGGGTTGGGGAAAAAGTAATTTCGCTTTTTTTCGTGTTTTTCAAAGTAAATTTATTTATATAAATAAAACAAAACTAATCAAAATTTATGTGCTGTTTTGTTCGATGACCTTTTGCCATTTTTCTGGTAAAACAATAATTCCGTCACTGTAGAATTTCTGAGAGTTCTGGGCAAAAAACTGAATAAGGGGATTTTCACAAGCCTTTTTTGAAACCAGCTTAACACCTTCAAGAGAGTACCGCATAGGGTGGAACAAATGGTAATCCGTCAGATCCAGGTCCGGACTATATGATGGGTTCATCAAAACTTCCCAACAAAGCTCTCTCAGTTTTTGCCGAGTGACTAAAGATGCGTGTGGTTTAGCGTTGTCGTGATGGAAGACAGCGCCTTTCCTTTCGATCAATTTTGACAGGGTTTTTTAATTGCCTGCTTTAATCGCATTAGTTCTTTATAGAAGATAGTTGAATTTATGGTTTGGCCAGGTTTGAGCAGCTCATGATGGAAAATTCCTTTCCAATCCCACCAAACACTCAGAATCACTTTCGTAAGCATCAATCCGGGCTTTGCCACCATTTGTGAAGCTTTCACGATCTTTTTAGCACATTGTTGTTATACGTGATTCCCTTTTCATCACCCGTAATGATTTGTTTCAAAAATGGCTCGATTTCATACTGTTTCAGTAGCAATTCACAAATGAAAACTCTGTCCATTAAATTTTTCACTGTAAGTTTATGGGGAACCTAAATATCGAGTTTCTTTTGGTATCCAGTTTCATGTAAATGGTTCAAAAGTGGTTTAGGGTTAATGTTTAGTTCCGTAGCAATGTCGTGAGAAGAAATATGTCAGTCTACCTGGATTGTTTTTAAAATTTCATAGAATTTTTCAAGGATTGGCCAGCCAGGGAAAGGTTCATCTTTAACATCGAAATTTTCGGAAGCAAAAAGAGGAAACCGATTCTGACTTTGACGTTTACTTAAGCACTGATCACCATAAATGCCACACAAGTATCGATGAGCCTGCGCCAATTTTTCCTTTTTTGGAAGTAAAAAACTAAAATGGGACGAAAATGATCTTCTGAAATCTCTATTTTTAAAACGCAATAACTTTTGACTGGTTAAACATATGACGCTACCTTTATATCTAGAATTTTCTAGAAACTGTTACCTTCCAAACGCTGTATAGTATGACTTAATTGAGTAAGTATTACTCGAGATATGGGACCCCAGGTCAAAATCCATGCTGGTATTTGTTTGCTAGACAAGCATTACTTGCTATATCCCAGGCAAGTAAAATAGCACGAGCTATCATTAAATATTTGCTAGTTCTAGCAGAATTACTAGCATGTCATGGTGTGTTTTGGCCCACTTTGTTGCTTGGCCAACATACATAATCCAGCATGCGTTGCTAGAATATGTTGTTGGCCTAGCAGCAATAAAGACCATCACTTGCTAGTATTTTTTGCTAGTCCAGCACTATTTTTCTACCATCATTTGCTTTAAATTTTTGCCTTTCTAGCATCAGTTGTTAGTTAAAAAAACGCAGGTGCTTCCATCTACTGACAACACTTGAAGCGTCTACGGATATTGGTGGAAGAAACTGTATCGGACTTTTTCACTCCTGAGGATTGAACTCACTACCTGCGGCTCAGGAAATACGCGCGCTACTTACCTAGCCAGCGGGGACCTGTCAATGCATGCCTGTAACTGCTAGTGATTGTTGACGAAGCTAATTCTACTATGCGCTATTATTTTTACAAGGTTAAGGAGTGAATTTATCGATGCAAATATTTCCTTAAAATTTTCAATGAATAAAATTAATTTATTGTTAGTTTTTTTTCAAATAATTAATGGATGATTACATTAATATAAATCAAGAAATAAATAATTATGAAATGTATTTTTGATACAATAAATTTCAGGTAAATACTGTTTAAGATGGGGTATTTTAAAACTATAATGGATATTGGAAAGATGGGAGGAATCAGTTTTAAACATATTTTTAAATCGATTATTATAAACATATTTCTTAAATGAAAAATTGCTTCTTGAATATTGAATTTTAAATGATTAAATTTTGTTTTTTACCGATTTTGAAAAACACATTTATTATTTTTCATAACTTAAGTTAATTAACACTTTCAAAATTTAAAGCTAATAATTTTCGGGTGGACAAAAAAGTTTTGAATTTACTTTGTATTAGCCCGAAGAGAAGATCTAAAGCCTCTTGATTTTGAAATTTTAAAAACATATTTTTCCCTTATTTTAATAAACACATAAAATTTTACTTTTGAAGTAACTTAAAAGAACTAAATACTATGAGAAAGTGACGGTGATTTTTTCCATTACATGAAGGGGGGGGGAACCTATAAAAACTAATTGTTATTATTTTTTGTTAAGTTTGTGTGTCAAAGCATTATCTCAACGAGCTCAAAAGGCAGTGTTTTATTCACATGGTGGTGCATAGCTATTCTTCTCCTTGCCCAGCTTTTTAAATTCAATAAACAAAATTTTATTTTCATCCTATTCTTAAAGAAATAATAAATTTATCATTTTCATGTAAGTTAAAATAATCCAACACTAAGTAAAAGATGAGTTAAAAGGCCAGTTAATTTTCCGTTATAGAGGAGAAGAGTTACTATTTTAAATCCGCTATAAAAATAAATTCTTTTTTTTTTTTTTGTTTATAAGTTAAAAATTAATCTCAAATCGGTGGTTTAAGGTAATCATGAATTTAAGTGGTGATAACAATCCTTCTCCAGTATTTTTAATTTTGATGAACGAATTTTTTTCTTCTCTAATTTTCAAAGACATAATTGCATATTTTTTTTTCTTTTCGAACTAAGCTAAAATTTATAAGTAGTAAGGAAAAGAAAGAATAATTTTTTTCTTATAAAGAATGTGTAGGATATTCTACTAGAAACTTCTCACAAAAGGTAAATTCCTCACAAAATTCCCTATCACCCATAGTTAAACCCCCATAGAAAGAAAGTTCTATTTTATTGTATGAGAACACCACCGAACAACGTGAAAAACTTGGCGCTACCGGGAGTTCCGTCTTTCAAGGGTTTTACTGCACAGCCCTTTTTTTTTCTTTTTTTTTAAATAAAAATTCATATTTTTTGCAAACATAGAAAATGCACTTATTTTATACAAAGATATTTGCACATATTTTGCAAACAACGAATATGCACTTATATTATGCAAAGAATGTGACCAGTTTCTGAAACATAAAATATGCTCTGATATGAAAGCATAAAAAAATCAGATAGTTTTCACAAAAAAATGCTTTTGCCATATTAACAAATATTTTCTCTTTATGAATTTATTGTATACAATCTCCCATTTTTTGCAAAATTGTGCAGAATATTGCTTATAATGATAGATTTTGTTATTCTAGCAGAAATTCATGACCAACAAACAATTTTTTGCTGCTATTCTTGTTTAGTGAATTAGAATATTTTATTGGCACATGGTGCGTCATGCTGATTTCCTAGCATCATTTTAGCAAGCATCAAAAAGCATGTAATGCTAAAGCATATAATATTCTTACCTCTCCATGCTTTGGAAGAAGGTTAAATAGAAAACAAGCATAAAAAGCTTATACATAGCGTGTAATGCTATTTCTCCCTAAACTGGCTCCATAGCATTTTATGCTGGCAAGCATAAAAATCATATTATAGCATGTTAAGGTACATAACTGTGCATGCTTGGAAATAGCCTAAATAGCAAATAAGCAAAAGATACTTGTACATAGCTTGTCATGCTATTTCTCCCAAAACTAGCTGCATAGCATATTATGCTGGAAAGCATAAAATAGCATATTCTAGCATATTAAGGTACCTACCTCTGCTTGCTTTGGAAATAGCTTAAATAGCACGTAAGCAAAAGATGCTTGTACATAGCTTGCCATGCTATTTCTCCCTAAACTTGCTGCATAGCATATTATGCTGGAAAGCATAAAATAGCATATTATAGCATGTTAAGGTACCTATCTCTGCACGCTTTGGAAAAAGCTTAATCAGCAAATAAGAATAAGATGCTAGTACATAGCTTGCCATGCTATTGTTGTGTAAGCTAGCTACATAGCATGTGATGCTGGCTAGCAATTTAAAGCATATAATAGCAGGGATACCTAGCAAACAAAACAAAATATAGCAATAACTAGCATACTTTTGTTGCTAGTACTAGCATGAATTTTGACCTGGGTTGTTTGGGGGCTGGGAATTCTGACCCTTTGACCTTTAAAGTACTTTAAAGCTATCTATTGGGAAAAAACGAAATTACTTTTTCCCCAACCTAATGCTTGTTTCGATTTTCTTTACTGAAATTTATTTGGTCATTCTTAATTAGCATATCAAATTTATGGTGCGTTATATACGAGATTTTTTAAAATCGCAATTTTTTCTTGTAAAGTACAGGGTGCCCGTTATACATGTATGTGGTATATACGAGTAAATACGGTAAAGTGATGTAATAGAAATAAGATGTGACGTGACTTTATTTAATAAAAATGTTACAAGACTTGTAATTATGAATAATAATATAGTAAATGTCCTGAAGAAAGAAATAAATAAAAAAGAGCATAACGCTCTATTGCACATTTCATTGCAACTTTAGTAAAATAAGAAACTAATACTATATGTGCCTGAAGCGACAAATTTTAATGTACTTCGTTATACAATATTCCGATTTGGAAGCTGTCAGATAAGTCCAAAATCAATAACGATGAAATTTACAATATAAATTCACAAAAAATTGGTAAATGCGCGCAAATAAATAAATAAATAAAATAAAATAGTGTAAATATATCAACAGTCGAGTAATATCGAAGAGGTCTTAATAAAATGCCCTCGTTCATTGGCTGGAATATAGATTTATGTGATTTCTGATGGAAGAATTCTTACAAAATAGGGCGTGGTTACAAAATGGGGCGAGTCCTGCATTTTTTTTAATGATTTTATACTGATTTAAGAAGGGTTGTAGGAAGTAAATGTTGTTAATTGATAGCAAAATAACCTGAAATCTCTGAAAATGTTTAAACAAAATCATAAAATCCCCAGTATCAATAACTAGTACTATAATTTTTAAATGTAGCAACTAATTAGGGACAAAGGGATTACGTAATTAGCTTTATTTATCGGAACATTTCATACCCTTTTAACTCTAATTCCCATGATAGAAAACATTCTAGAAATTAAGTAGTTGGGAAAATCTGATTTTACACCAGAAAAATTCAATGACTAATTTTGTATTATTTAAGTACGGAACATTCTGTTATTATTTAAAGCAAATATTCTTGTTTTATTTTTCTGGTGGGAATTAAGATACACGAATTAATATATCTCAAGATATTTTTGCCGGTTTGGGATCCAGAGGCATAAACCGGCAGTAGTCGCGTGCCGGCTTTTTTGCCGTCCCTATAACTTATATTCTCTTACTCATATCCTACTAAAAATACAATAAAGATCTACTATTTGGCTCACTTTAAAGTCTTCTCCACCACCTCAATGAATGCAACAAGACATCTTTTTTTCCTTCACGTACATTTTTACAAACAAAGTTGTAATTGGTGGAAAGGTCTACGTAATAATTCATAATGTCAGTTCTTTTTTACCGTTTCCCATTTCTCCAAATCTCATGACTGAAATGTATAATGTAAGAAAACTGCTAATTTATATCTTCAGTAAAATGTAATATTCAAGTATTAAGTGAAAAATATTGCTTATTCTACATTTTTTTTTTTTTTTTTTTTTTTTGGTATGTGGGAGGCTGGCGACTAATGACGTTTTGAAAAAAATTGCCAATACTATCGGGTAAAATAGGCCGAATATTTTTATTTTTGAAAGGCGGAGACAATCAAACAATTTGGAGGTTCTTTTGCCCTCAATCTGGCAACAGAGATAACATAAATTTGTTTATACTCCAGAATATCTCCAAAATATCTTTTCTCAATTAAGAGCCCAATCTACAGACTTGAAAAGACACGGATGATAATGTTAAGTCTATGGGGGGGGGGGGTTCTTTTCAAATATCTCACTCAAATTTTAATTTTTTATATGATTTTTTTACATGGGATGGCTGAGGACGATCTATAACCGCGCTAGTTTTTACTTTTTCAATTCTAATTTCAGATAAGAAAAATACGTTAACTTTCGAAACCGGTTAGAGCCAGTTCTGAAATTGAAACTATTATAATATGAAAAATTTCTAACCAAACTCGAAAAAGTAAAAACTAGCCCGGTTGTAGAACGTCCTTAGCTATCCTATGCAAAAGAGAAATTATGTAAAAATATTAAAATTTGAGCGAGATATTTGAAAAGAACATCCCCATAAACTGAACATTATCATGCGGAACTTTTTTAGACAGTAGTGTGGGATCTTTTATTCTTTGTGATTAGAATACTTTTTTTTAAATTTGTATCACGTTAGAAATACATAAAAAATAGAGCAGTCTTGTTTACATTGAAGGCAGGTTATTACAAATAAAATCATATTTGTGAAAAATAAGTTATATTTGTTGCAAATTATTTTATTTACAGCACTCGCTGAGTTGTAAAAATGATATTTGACCGCTTTTATGTTTTGATTCGTATTGTTTCCATAATGTCATTTGATTCATAATGTCATCATGTAATTCTTTTATGTTTTGATCACGCACGGGCATCCATACTCCAAACATAATTTATTATTCTCACCAGTAAAAATTTATTGTAAATCACGTAAGAAAAATCCACGGATTAAATATCCGTGGATTTTTCTGATTCAATTAGACAAAAATTTATGATCTGAAAAACCGATAATAAAAAACATGAAAAAATAGACATTTAACTTATTTTTCATAAATATTTATAACAAATTTTGATTAAAAATAACAAGTGTCGGTAATGAAGCATGTCAGTAATTTCCTAATTTTCACTTTCACGTTTTAGCATATTATTGTTTATATGTAATAATTCAATGTGATTATTTAACAAGGTGGAGAGTGGTCAAGGAAAAGCATAGACAGAAAAGGTGTTAAATACCAATATTTTGTTAATAAGAAATCCGCCTTCTTTAACCCTTTCCGGCACGCTGTGCCCATTCCGGCGTACCTAATTTTAATTCCAAACTTGCAAACGGCACCAATAATGTATCAGTAAAATTTTGCTTTTACAATGAAAACATATGAACTGAATATTTCCAACGGAGCAAAAAATTGCCCAGGCCGGGAATCAAACGCATATTCACAGTATCCGCAAAGAAACTCTTCGAGAGGGTTGAATTCTAATAGGGATTGGCCGACGCGTTTTCACGTAACTTGGCGATAATTACACTTGGCGAGCGATAGATGCTTCCGTCGAGGAGTTTGATTTCCTTCCGAACCGAGTACAAAGTAACTTTTTTCTCGCAGCATTGCATTGGATGGAACGTGTCTTACTGAAAGCTATACTCTTTAAAAGTTTTTAAATACAAATTTTTACTTTGTACTCGGCTCCGAAGGAAAACAATCTCGACGGAAGCGTCTATCGCTACGCCAAGTATATTTATCGCCAAGTTACGTGAAAACGCGTCGGCCAATCCCTATCAGAATTCAACCCTCCCGAAGAGTTTCATTGCGGATACTGTGAATATGCGAATCAAACACAAATCGTTGGCTTACAGGGCCAATACTTTACCGTTTAAGTTAACTGGGCGATAACCCTATTGATCATAACTTCTGGTCTGTCATTTAGACAGCTCGTCAGAATAAACCGCAAGTAAAGGAACTCCATATAATGATGGGTACGTAGATATGCTACTATTTTTAACACAAAAAAAAACATTTTTATTCAATTTATAATTTTTTTTTTCCATAGAATCAAAAGCTTCGATTCACATTTTTATTAAAAGGAAAAATTTTTATTCAAATATTCTGGTGTCAATGTGGCATTTAGGAACTAACTCATTGTGGACAAGAGACCCTTATACATTACGCAAAAAGTGCTCGGAATTCTTGTTTATCCCCAACAGTTAAATTTTGCTATGAAATATGCTTTTTTTAATCGGAACATTTTCTCGATTTCAAAAAGCACAAATTTCAGTTTTAAAAAACTGGAGGGGCAAAACAATTGAAAATTCGTCATGCTTCCATCACTAAGGTGTTAATAATAGGGGACCAAAACTAACCTACCACCCTTGAAGTGTTTAAGGGGAATGATCACTCAGCTTCCGAATTTCTCTTAACACTTTATGCCCCCGACAGTACTTTAAAGTACCATCCTGTAAGGCATGGTGACGTCACTGTGACATCGTTGTGAAGTCACATTGTGACTTTGTGACCATCGGTTGTCAATGTGACGTAATGTGATGTCGATGTGAAGTCACAGTGACTAAAATGTGAAGTCGTTATGGCCGTTTTAGAGCTCGTTTGTGACGTCACATTGTGACCACTTTGTGAAGTCACTGTGTGACAATTTTGTGAAAAATGTGTCATTTGTGATTACTTTGACATTAACATTGTGACTAAATTGTGACAAAAGCGACGATTTTTAAATTGCCAGAAACAGGTTTTTAAAAATAAATAACATGTTTTGAAGAATATTTGTATTTTTCTAAAAAAAATTAAGAAAGTCACATCTCAGTCACAATGTGACGTCATTGAGTGGCGGCATTTTGGTCACAGATGTGATGTGACGAAAGTGACGCACAGTGACGTCATTGTGATGTCACTGTAACCATGCATGCTATGAGGGATTGAAGAAAACTGTATATAAAACTTTCTAATTCTGTCTATTAATAAAAGCTTTTTATTCTTTCCACACAAAACACTCTTCTCAATCAAATTTAGATAGAATAGAGAAACAGTCGAAGCTTTATATTTTCAAAAAGTGGTAGTTTTATTATTAATTTTTATAAGTATTTCTATTCTTTCTTTAAATAAAATTCTATGAAACATATTCAACTGAAAATGCATTTCCATTTATAGAGAGTATCATGATGCATTTAAAATCATTGTTTTTTTTTAAATTGTTTTGTGATATTTAAAAGAGTAATTTTGGTTAATTAATCTGATTATTTTTGTAAATATTTCACAAAACAATTATAACTACCGATATATTTAATCAGTAACATACCTAAATTCTACATTAGTATTATAAAAAAATTCCAGTATACCTTCAGATATTAAAAAAGATAATTATTGAGGTGGATCAATTTCTTGATAAATAATTCGGTAGATAAATGATTAATAATATAAAGTCTATCGGCATTTGATGTATTCGTACATTTAAAAAATCTCGTCGGAAAATAATATTTTCAATGTCTATTTTTTGTCTACACTTCTTAAAAGATGTCTCCGTTTTTCTTAGTTTAAATTTTTTTTCTAAATTATATAGTAGGGGAAGATGGGGATACTTGAGCCATTTTTTAAATTTTAATTTTTTTAAATTTTTTAGAATTTCTTAGAACAAAATAAAATATTGAAAATGAAAATTTGATATTTTTTCTTCAATTGAAAACCACTTTCAATTAATTTTGAACTATTTTTCTATGTCTAATAAATTTTTACTTTTTCTTTTACATTGTGGCTCAAGTATCCCCATGGAGGGGATACTTGAGCCAGATGTCACATTCGCACCAGTATTTTGCAAAGAAAAAAACCGATTTACAATATACGCGAAAAAATGCATTAAACCTTTTTCAAATAAATTTGGTCGAATTTTCTGGTGTCGTTGTGACATTTCAGAATTAAAATTTTGTGGTAGAAAATTCTACCAGCAGAGCTCAAAGGGTTAATCACCATACTTTAAAAATGGTACCAAGGTATATGATTTCTTTTTTACATGTTCAGAACTATAAATATGTTACCATGTTGCCAGTTTTAGAAAGAAAAATTGAACAACTGTAGAGATAAAGGGGGTGGCTCAAGTATCCCCTATGCTCAAGTATCCCCACTCTCCCCTACTTGATACCACAGATATTTTAAATATACGAATGCATCAAATGCCAATACACTTAAAATTACGGAGGATAATCCAAAAGCTCAATAACCAGCCCAAGTAAAAAATGCAAAGTCAAAACAAATTCAATTAGAAATGCAAAATATCAAGAAGATAGGAAAATACATCGATACAAACTGGAACAAGGATTCTTAATGAATGATAAGTTTTCAAATGTTATTTTTTTACATTTTATTGATACTACTAAATATATATACTACATTTCGCTTGCGCATGTTGTCAAAGTACAGATAAAAGTACTTATAAAAAAAATCATGCGTTTATTATAGATTATGAAGTATTTTCCAAAGCATTTAGAAGAAGATAACAAACTGCTACGTTTAAAAATTACAATATTAACAATTAAAATAATTAAAATAATTAACAATTAAAATAATTACAATATTACAATATTAACTGTAAAAATCAATGCAAGCTGTTCCCGTCTACAATCTGAACATTCTGGGAATTTTTTAGCAGCCCTGTATAGATATAGAGATTTATGTATATTAACAACATGCATTCCAAAATTTAGATCATTTTAAAAGATATATATATATTTCAGAAATCTTCCTTTCAGCAATTTCCTCTAGTAAGAAGAATGGTATGCGAATACTTTTGTGCAGCCCTGTATATGAAGTATAGAATTTATATATAAATAGTAATATGCAAAAAAATTGAAAATTCTCAATTTAATGTCACTAAAATACTCTCCAAACGATTTTCCACATATTCCATAGTGTAACCGAATTCTTTTGAGCGTTCTTGTAAATGAACCAATAAAACAAATGAACCAAACTCCTGTAAATGAACCATACTTTATATGCAATACCGCACATGCTTTTGTGAATCTAAATAATTCCTAATCAATTGCATAAAAATCCGAGTATATTTACAAGAGTTAGAGCATGGACAGAGAAACCGAAAGTATTAGCACATTCCAACTAATTTGATAAGTGTAAAAAAAGTGGTACAAACTGAATAAAATTCGTGTATGAGATACTGGTTATGAAGTCGTGGAAAGTGACATAAGAGCGATAAGAATTTCAAATTTCTGTGATTAAAAAAAAAAAAAAGTCTTCACTATTGAGAGTATTTTAAATACAAAACCCAGTTAACACTTTGATTTCTTAAACACAGTCGAACAAATTACTAATGCTGGTCGAGAATAAAATTATAAATTGACAAATGTGAAATTTCGTGAACTTCTATCTAATGCCCCGACTACTAACTCATGCCGATTGTAATTTCATTAGAAAACTGAGACAAAACCAAGCAATAATAAAAGAACATTCAATAAATTAGTAAAAGGCGGATTATACATGTACAATGAATTATCTCTCATACGCTTTTCTCAATAAGAACGGAATTCGAGTTGCTAATGATCTTTGTACTTTGAAATAACGAAAATTTGTTCAATTACGCTTTTAGACGTTAAAGTCAAATATAATGCTTGATTTATCTATTGAATAATTTAATGCAGAGTTTGAATAATTTATAATTGGGAATTGCAGGGACTGCAGAATACCGAAGAAATGAAGATGATTGTGTTCTTTTAGATTATAAATAATCTATGTAAGAGAGAGAAGACACATCTGATATATATATATATATACATATATATATACAGTCGAGTCTCTCTACATCGAAACTCCATACTTCGAATTTCTCTATATAACGAATTTTTAGTAGGAACGGTCCTCTTTTCTCATAATTGCATTAAAAACAGTCTCTATATACCGAAATAGCTATCTCCATATAACGAATTTTTCCATAAAATATTCTTTACTTATTCAATTTTTAATAAGCTTTAAAATCCCATGAAATGATTTTCCCATCACTTATTCCTGATTTATTGTCTAGAGCTGAATTTTTTATATTACTTCTCTACTTTGAATTTCCTTGTTCTTTAAGGCCAACCAATTCACACTCCCCTCTTCCCACACACCTTCCATTAATGGCAGTCTTCCTCTCAGTCTAAAATTACTGTAAGTTTTCCTTATGAGATTTTCATTAAGTTTTCAAATAAATGCCTGTTCTCTTTTTTGAAACTGTTTAAATAGTTAAGAAATAGAATATTAGGATGATATTTATATTTAAACGTTTAAAATTCTTAATTAAACATATCAAAAATAATATTTGTTCCAAAATTTACACATTAAATAGGAATTTTAACGTCATTCTCTATACAACGAATTTCTCTATATAACGAATTTTTTACTGGAACCATGAATTTTGTTATATAGAGACTCGACTGTATATAATGTGTTGAGCATTTTTGACTATTTGTTTTTGTCTACAAAAGTTAATGAAAACTATTGGGTTGTTCGGAAAGTCGTGTCAGTTTGGGAAAATCAGTTCGTATCTAAAAATTCTGCCCAAAAATTGCTGAACAATGGAACAATGTTATCAGGTTGATGGACTACCTAGTTGCGTGGCAACTTTACATCCAGTATAAAGGTAAGTTGTGTTGCCGAGGTTTTAGGGAGCCGTTAAAAGAAAAAAGTGTTTAAATGCGGCTGGTAGCCACAAATGGAAAAATAACTATCAATAAATAAAAAGTTTACCCCTTTCTGGCGCAGTGTTACCACTCCGGCTACACCTAATTTTAATTCCAAACTTACAAACAGCACCAATAATATTTTAGAAAAATTTTACTTTTACAATGACAGCTCAAACCAGGGAATTCTTAATTTTTTAAAAAGTCTTTTGTAAATTCCGGTGTCAGTCAACAATTACTCATTTTACGAACAGAATATGTCCGCACCGGAAAGGGTTAAGAGAGTAAATAATTATAAAGAACATTTTAAATATCGGAACGACATCTATAATTAAACGTTAGAATATTCCGATAAAAATAGATTTTAATTCTAGTTTTAATTATTAATGCTCGTCAAAAATCAAAATATCAACTTCTTGAAGGGCAGTGGGATAAAACATATCCCACTTAATTTTAATTGCGGAATGTCACATGGGCACTTGCATTTTGTAAATTTTTTTTTAATCAACTGCGTAGAAAAACGCTCTTTCAATTTTCAAATATTTTTTTTTTAAATTCCGGTGTCAATCATTTCAGTATTTTAGGAATAGAAGTGTTTTGTTCCCTCAAAGGGTTAATTCACAAATGGAAAATTTTGGAGACTTTTATCTAATGCTCTGATTACTAACTCATGCCGATTGTAATTTCATTAGAAAACTCAGACAAACCAAGCAAGGATAAAAGAACATTTAATAAATTAGTAAAATGACATGTTCAATAAATTATCTCTCACATGCTTTTTCAATAAGAACGGAATTCGAAATGCTAATGATCTTTGTATTTTGAAATAACGAAAAGTTTGTTTCATTAAGCTTTTAATATTATCGATACTAATAAAAGAACAAAACGCTCTGTCTGCGTGTGTGTGTGTGTATCTGCGATGGCTAGCAAAATCTACAGCATGTATGAGGCTCAAAATTTTTTTGAGAGTAGCCCCAAATCTCTTCTGATGCACCTGAGCTTCAGAATTTTGAAATTCCTATTAGTAACAGAGTAATTAATTAAAATTCGAAGCTCACTCTCATCAAAAATATGACTTTTCCCCATTTTTCATCGCTTTTTTCTAAACGGTTGGTTGGTTCATACAGAGTCACTAATAAAAATACGTTTTTTTTTCCGGTTGCTTTCAGTTGATTGGTTGTATAAAAATTTCACAAAAATAATTTAAAAAGCTGAGACAGGAATAAATAAACGAATTTGAGTGCTTAATCTTTCAAAAGTGACTGTTTTTTCATCTAAATTTTACATTTTAGCACGGCGTTAAAATACTTGCTTTGAAAACGCATTTAATGATAATAAAGGTTTAAGAGAATAGATTAGACCGTTAAAAAAATTAAACTTTTGCTGCATCGTCACTCCATCGCTTTTATAGAAAACGATTGCTTCACTGTATTATACAGCATTCTCATTGGTCAAAATAGAGATATTCTATAAAAGCGGTGAAGTGACGATGCAGCAAAAGTTTTAAATTTCTAACAGTGTAGTTCAAATGACGTCAGAACCTAACAACGAATTTCACAACCTGGAATTAATGTCGTTCGTCTTCCTGTTTTTTTCTCAACTTTATTGGTTGAGCGGAACTAATTTCGTAGTTGAGACTGATCTGTTTAAATAGCAAGACATATGGATTTTAAATGCTAAATAAATGATCAGAAAAGATCTTACTGACTCTTTTACCACTAAAAATTAGAAACTGACAAAAATAATTCCTTGCATTTGAGTGCTTTATGTTTCTGTTGCGAGTAACAATATTTTAAGTAATAATTAAATTCTCATTTTCGATAATATTAATGATATATTTTCTTTTAATCTCAGAAGTGTTTTTTAGCACGAAGTTGAAAAGTACTTATGCATTCGGTTTGTCTGTCCGTCTGGCCACGTTGTAACTCCCGTAAATATACTCAATTGATAAAACTTATTTAGGATCACTAAAGCATCTTTGGTAATGCATATGAAATATGCACGGATATTGGTTCATTTACAGAGACACTCAAAAGAAATCGATTACATTACGGTATATGCGGAAAAATTGTTTGATGAGTATTTTAATGAGATCACGCTATATCAAACATATTGAAACTGATATAAATCACCTGTTTTCACTACGATTAAATTAAACACACAAATCATAGCAATTTTTATTAATTTACAGGGACACAAAAAAGAAACCAGCTACAGTACTGTATTTGCGTAATAATTGCTGGAGAGTACGTTTTGAAATTCGGTATGAACTTTTAAATTTAATTAGTTTTTTGCATAATACTTTTTGTATATAAAATATATATTTGATATATAGGGCTGCACAAAAGTATTCGCATGCCATTTTCTTTATTAGAGGAAATTGCTGAAGTCTAATTTTCAGAAATATATGTACCAATTAAATGAATTAAATTTTGAAATGCATATTGATATTATATACAAATCTCTCTATCATATACAGGATTGCTAAAAAAATCGGATAATTTTCCAGATGTAAATGGGAACAGCTGAAATTTGGTTTTGAAATGACTTCTATCTTAAATAAACTGTAAATGGAAAATAAATTGTTTTCGGATGTTTCTAAAGATAAAGGAACATTGGGCGACTTGGAAGCGGTTATCGAGTATTTTTACATCTGTCT
Source organism: Maratus speculifer (assembly GCA_964019185.1). Taxonomy (NCBI): domain Eukaryota; kingdom Metazoa; phylum Arthropoda; class Arachnida; order Araneae; family Salticidae; genus Maratus; species Maratus speculifer. Next base: position 146,875,211 of record OZ025302.1, on the reverse strand, counting down.
TTTCAGCACTTTCCAAGAAAATTCAAAAGTGCTTATGCATTTGGTTTGTCGGTCCATCTGTCGACGCTCTAACTCCCACATTGGGTGACCCTAAATAAGCCTTATCAACTGCATGAAAGTCCGACTAAATTTATAGTCGGATTTTCATGCAATTGATAATGTTTATTTAGGGTCACCAAAGCATGTTTGGTATTCCATATGGAATATGTATGATTAATGATTCATTTACAGGGACATTCAAAAGAGTTCGATTATATTATGGTATATGAGTAAAAATCGTTTGGAGCGTACTTTAATGACATTCCGCTATTTCTAATGTATTCAAACTAATATAAATCAATGAATTTATCTACGATTACGTTAAAACAGAGCATTTATAGCATTTTTAAAATAAATTTCCAGAGACACACAAAAGAAATGGTTACAGTACTGTCTTTGCTTAATAATTGCTGGAGAGTACGTTTTAAAATTTGGTATGCGCTTTTAAATGTAATTACTTTTTTCCACATTACTCTGTACATATAAATTCTGTACATCATATACAGGGCAACACAAAAGTATTTGCCTACCATTAACCTCATTAGAGGATATTGCTGAAGAGAAATTTTCAATAGAAATATGTGTATCTCTGAAATAAATTAAATTTTGGAATGCATGTTGTTAATATGTACCTATCGATGTATCATATACAGGGCTACTAAAGTTTTCGAATCATTTTCCGAATGTATATGGGAACAGCTGAAATTCGGTTTTGAAATACTTAATATATTTTCACATGGTGAAATGAGACGTAATATTTTAATTTATTAAACGGTGCCGTGTTTTACATTATTTTGATTGTGTTGGATAGAGTTTCATAATCTGTACTTGTTGTATGACTTTTTATATTCAAAGATATTTTTAAATACATTTTCTCATTGTTCATTTTTTTCACTTTTAAATACTAAAAATTGTTCCGAGTTTAACGCACACCTGCCATAGTAGTGCTGCAGGTAGTGGGAATCTGTGTAGGATATTCTTACAGAACATATTTCATCCTTAATTTATAAGTAGTGGTTACTTCCGAACAATAATTTCACAAATTTTCTTAAATTCTTATTGGGTTTTCCCACCCTCTCGATTAATTATATGTACGAATAAACTTGATACTGGAGTTTCCTTCGGATATAGGTTTATTAAGGATTTAATGAGCTCCTGGAGGTGCAAAGTAGAACTAACACATGTTATAGAGCATGCAGCAACAGTGTAGGAGATTCTTATTGATTAATATTGGACTCTTAATTGCATGGTGGTTATCATTATTTCCGAACAGAAATTTCAACAAATTTCATAAGTTGCTATTTGTATCCCAATCCCGTTGGGTAATATATTTACAGAAAGAATGAAAATCGGATTATCGTTCGGATTTAGGTTTGTTTACGAAAAAATGTTCATTCTGGTGATGGAAAGTGAAACTGTAGCATTCTGCAAGTCGTGCGTTGCACGCCTGTTATATCCGACCGCAGGTGGCGGTGATCCATATCGGATTTTCGTACAAAACATACTGCGTCCCGTAGCAGTGAAAAGTGGAACTAAAGTACTTTTTAGGGCGTACGTGGTAAGAATGTCAGTTTATAATAAGTGTTAATTTTAGAATTTGGCTACGGTTAGGTAACAGTTAGGTTACATTTGGGTTATAGTTAGGTTGCAATTAGATTGCAATTATATTACGGTTAGTCTTACCTCATATTTAAATTCCGGTTACGTTAAAGTTAGGTTACGATTAAGTTAAAGTTAGGTTAAAGTAAGTTACAATTAGGTTACGGTCAAAAAACGGATAAGTTATGATAAGGTGGCGGTTAGGTTACATTTATGATATATTTAAGTTTGCCTCAGGTTAAATTGCAGTTAGCTTACAGATAGGTTGCGATTACAGTACAATTAGGTTACGGTTAGGATTTTATCCATAGGTTGAATATTACACATGTTTTGATTGAAATATACTTAATTTTGTACTGTGGTTCTGAAACTACATTACTATATGTTGACCTTTTACCTAATCATTGGTTATCGATTTTAATCAAGGTATAGTCGGATCTATGAATGATATAATTTGTTTGAAAATCAAAATGTTACACTTAGGTTACGATGCGAAAAAATAAAAAGTTGCGTGACTGAACAGTGATATTGACGGATAAAAATCAGCATTTTAACACGAAAGTCGGGCATTTATTGAACACATATTTCCACCTCCTTTTCCCATTGAAGTCGTTTTAACTATTGGTTACTCTAAATTTAGTTGTTTGTTTTTTAAACCGATTTTTCTCACAGTCAGTGGTCATGTATTTTGAATTTGAGATAAAATCACAAATTTCAGGTTTGTTTGATATTATTATCAATGACCCGGGCAACGCCGGGCGGGTCAGCTAGTAGTCAAATATAATGCTTGATTTATCGATTGGTATCTTTATGCACAGTTTGAACAATTTATAATTGGAAATTGCAGGGACTGCAGAATACCAAAGAAATGAAGATGATTGTGATCTTTTAGTTTATAAATAATCTATGTAGAAGAGAGAATATACATGTGATATACAGGGTGTCCCAAAAGGTCGTTTACAAACTTAGCATGTTGGTCTGTCATATCATGATGAACAATATTAAATAGGAAACTAAGGGTCCCAAACGTCTTTTAAAGGAGATATGCGCCATTAAATTTTAGGGTCCAAAAATTCAAATGATTATAAAAAAACAGAAAAATTGGTCGATTCGTTTGCGGTTTTCACTAAAACTATTCTTTATGTCAGTATTTTCTTGAAAATAAATTATTGGGATAAATTTCAAAAAATGTCGATAGAGGGCGCTTTAGACTTTGGAGTAACGATAAACTAGTTTTTACTATTATTTTTTGCATCTCATTAATTTTTTTTAGAAGCTTAGACATAAACTTAAATTTTCATCTCAAAATCTAAATCGTGGGAAGTGGTTAAGTAGCGCAAACTGAATTGCGGGAGGAGGTTCAAATTTCAAATGATTATAAAAAACGGAAAAATTGGTCAATTGATTTGCGATTTTCACTAAAATAATTTTTTATGTCAGTGTTATTTTGAAAATAATTTATAAAGATAAAATTCAAAAAATGCCGATAGAGGACGCTTTAGACTTTGGAGTAACGTACAACTATTTTTTCTGTTACTTTTTGCATCTCATAAATTTTTTTAGAAGCTTAGACATAAACTTAAATTTTGAGATGAAAATCTGAATCGTTGGGAGTGGTAAAGTAGCGCAAACTGAACTGTGTTCAAATGGGGTGGGGAGGTTCAAATTTCAAAAGATTATAAAAAACGGAAAAATTGATCGGTTTTCTTTAAAATTATTCTTTATGCCAATATTTCCTTTAAAATAAATTTTAAAGATAAATTTTGAAAAATCTGTTAGAGGGCGCCTTAAACTTTAGAATAACCAATAATTATTTTTAACCGTTTTTTTTTTTTATTTTTTTTATTTTTATTTTATTTTTTTTTTTTTTTAATCTAATTAAATGCTTGCAAAAGTTTAGACTTAAATTTTGTGCTTAGAATCTAATCGATAGGAGGGGTTAAGAAGCGCAAACTGAACTGTGTTCAGCAGTCGAAATGTTACCTTCCCTACTCCTTGAACGCAGTTCAATTTTTGGTCGCTTAATTACTCACAACGATACAGATTTTGAGCACAAAATTTAAGTTTGAACTTTTACAAGCAATTTATTAGATACAAAAAATAACGGTTAAAAATAGTTGTTGGTTACTATAAAGTTTAAGGCGCCCTCTGATGAAATTTTTTGAAAGATATCGGTTAAATTTATTTTCAAGAAAATATTGATATAAAGAATAGTTTTAGCGAAAACCGACTAATTTTTCCGTTTTTTATAATCATTTGAAATTTGAACCTCCCCACCCCCATTGAACACAGTTCAGTTTGCGCTACTTAACCACTCCCAACGATTCAGATTTTTATTTCAAAATTTAAGTTTATGTCTAAGCTTCTAAAAAAATTTTATGAGATGCAAGAAATAACGGAAAACAATAGTTGTACGTTACTCCAAATTCTAAAGCGCCCTCTGTCGGCATTTTTTGAATTTTATCTTTATAAATTATATTCAAGATAATACTGACATAATGAATAATTTTAGTGAAAATCGCAAATCACTTGACCAATTTTTACGTTTTTTATAATCATTTGAAATTTGAAACTCCCCCCGCAATTCAGTTTGCGCTACTTAACGATTTCCAAAGATTTAGATTTTGAGCTCAAAATTTAAGTTTATGTCTAAGCTTCTAAAAAAATTTAATGAGATGCAAAAAATAATGGTAAAAACTAGTTTATCGTTACTCCAAAGTCTAAAGCGCCCTCTATCGACATTTTTTGAAATTTATTTTTATAATTTATTTTCAAGAAAATACTGACATAAAGAATAGTTTTAGTGAAAACCGCAAACGAATCGACCAATTTTTCTGTTTTTTATAATCATTTGAATTTTTGGACCCTAAAATTTAATGGCGCATATTTCCTTTGGAAGACGTTTGGGACCCTTAGTTTCCTATATAATATTGTTCATCATGATATGACAGATCAGCATGTTAAGTTTGTAAACGACCTTTTGGGACACCCTGTATATATACACATTTTTTTTAGCATTTTTGTTTATTTGTTGTTGTCAACTAAAGTTAATGAAAACTAGTGGGTCGTTCGGAAAGCCGTGTCAGTTTAGGAAAATCATATTACACCGAAAAATTTTGCCCACAACCTGCTGAACATTAAATATGGGAAACTATATCTAATAATTAAATATTAGAATTTTCCGGTTAAAATGGATTTTAATACTAGTTTTAATTACTAATGCTCGTCGAAAATCAAAATATTAACTCCTTGAAGGTTAGTGGGATAAAATATATCCCATTAAATTTTAAATGCGAAATGCCACTCTGGCACCAGGATTTTGAAATAATTTTTGAATTTTTTTCAAGTGCGTGAATAAAAGCTCTTATCAATTTTCAAATAAGTTTGTTTTTTAAAATTCTGGTGTCAATCAATCATTTCCCTATTTTAAGAATAGAAGTGTTTTTCTCTTCAAAGAGTTAATTGACAAATGGAAAACTTTGGAAACTTTTATCTAATGCTCTGATCACTAACTCATGCCGATTGTAATTTTATTAGAAATTTAAGGCAAAACCAAGCAAGGATAAAAGAACATTTAATAAATTAGTAAAATATGGATTATACAGATACAATGAATTGTTACATGTATTAGCACATTCCAACAAATTTGAAAATTGTTAAAAAGTGGTACAAACTGAATAAAATTTCATGTATGAGATACTAGTTGTGATGTCATGTGGGAAGTGACATAAGACCGATAAGAATTTAAGATTTCTGTGATTCAAGAAAAAGTCTCAATAACTATTGGGAGTATTTTAAATGCAAAACCCAGTTAACATTTTGATTTCTTAAACACAGCGGAACAATTTACTAATGCTGGTCGAGAATAAAATTATATAAATTGGCAAATATGAAATTTCGTAAACTTCTATCTAATGCTCCGACTACTAACTCATGCAGATTGTAATTTCATTAGGAAACTGAGACAAAACCAAGCAAGGATAAAAGAACATTTAATAAATTAGTAAAAGGCGGCTCATACATCTACAATGAGTTATCTCTCACGCGCTTTTCTCAATAAGAACGGAATTCGAATTGGTACTTTGTACTTTAAAATAACGAAAATTTTGATCAATTACGCTTTTAAATGTTAAAGTCAAATATAATGCTTGATTTATCTATCGAATGTCTTAATGCATAGTTTGAACAATTTATAATTGGAAATTGCAGGGAGTGCAAAAAATCAAAGAAATGGAGTTAATTGTGATGATTCAAATTATAAATAATTTATGTGGAAGAAAGAAGACACATCTGATATTTTATTTATTTATTTATTTATTTTTATTGATTTATTTATTTACGTACTTATTTTTGCTGTTTTCGCTATTTCTTCTTGTCTACTACGGTTAATCGAAATTAAACTAATTTATGCAAATGTACACACATTTTTCACTTTTTTAGTAGCTTTTTAGAAGGTTCATAATTATATATATAAATAGCACTTATATTAATCGTCTGGTATATCACCTGTCTGCCTGTCTTTCCGCTAATAACACCATAAAAATTATTTAAACTGAATGGTTTGAAATTAAATATATATAATAGTTGCGGAATTTTTTCGAATCATTTCAAATTTTATGAAAATAAAGTCAAAACTTAAAAGATATTAATAAATATTTTCTTCATTCTATTAAATCCTATCACACGAAATTAATTCAATGATATTCTATGATAGGCAATGGATCTGTGTTGTCATGATGATTATGCTTTAAGCAAGTTGGAAATTGTAAGTCAGACGTAGCAAGTGAGATGCATTCCTACTATAACGAAAATTTTAAGCTTTATTATCATTTTAAAGATTGTTTAAAGATTAAATAAAATTGTTCATTTGTATCCCACGGAGGTTTTCAACCATATGGGTACAGGAAATCAGCATTCTAAATCTATGAGTCAACCACTAGAATTGGATTTTCAGGTATTTTCCACCAAGATATGACTCGGCAGACCGATTGCGTTTTAATATTCGAATAGAGTTTTAACTATTTCTGGAATTTCAGTCATTAACTCGATGAGATGTTTGTCTGTGCTTTCGTCTCTCTATTTGTAATCAAATTTACATAAAATTACAGCAAAAATTACCAAACCACTGATTCCGAAAGTAAGAAAGATTGAAATTAAAGTAAAAGAATAAACCTATGTCGTTTTTGATCAAACATATTACTATCACCCGTCAAGAAAATAATAAATAAGAATAAAAAAAACTACATTCCGTTAAAAAATGTTTAGTTCTATGCAAGAGAACGGTGATACATAGACAATTGGTAATGCGTAATAATTAGGATTCTATTACTTACCCACCTCACGTAGTATAGGGTAAATCTTGCAATCGTTTTGAAAATCGAAAAAAAAAAAAATTGACGGATTTACACGTTTCAGACACTGGAGATTCCGAAAAAAAATAATTTTGGAATAAAAGATGCCGTCCGTCTGTCTGTCTGTCTTTAACTCTTTATCTCCCGTAAATTGAGATAGAGATTTAAAATTTGGTCTGTACTTACTATGTAATAATGGGAAGAAGCCTACTGAATATCAGTAACATCGATTATCCGAAGCTATTTTTTTCGGACTCTCAAAATATTCTTTCTGGTGATGTATATAAAATTTTTCGATTTTTTTTTATTTTAAGTAGTGACTGTAAAAATGCAATACAAAATATAAATTTTGCATAAAGAATGAAATCTATCGAATAATTAGTTGTCAAAATATTTATAATCATATTTTCTACGCTCTTCGGCTTATCATGACCCTGTCTTTTATATAAAATTTAATTCAAATATATATTTTTTAATTGGATATCAGCCGCTTCATACGAGTCAATAAACTGTTGGTTTATCATTTTTGGAGTTAGAGGGATGTTTCTTTTACCATTTGATTATTAAGCTGACTAAAACGCTATCGCTAAACTATAAGATTAAATGCCAATAAGGAGTTATCCTAAATGTGGCACTTACTCAGAAATTAAACACGTTACATGTGTTTAAATAACATAACTGATTTTTAAATAGACTTTTTATTGGTATTTTTAATATTGTTCTACTAATTTATTTGTTCTTTCGTTATTTAAAGTAAAAATTTTGCCAATTTGTATAATTTACCAGTAATTTGGTGATTTATAAATTTTGTCGAAATGGACCGATGGGATAAATAAGTAGTACCCGCAGTAATAGAGCATTGCTAAGTATTAAAAATATTTAAATATACGTTTACATTTTATTTTGGAATTGCGATGCATTTTATAAATAGTTTACACGTGTTTTATTTTTAAATTTTATGGTATGCATATCCATGATGGGTAAGCATAACGGTGTCCTCAACAACTAGTTTACAATATGATTAAATATTAAATCATTTATTATATCTGTATTTCGAAATATTAAATATTTTGTCTAATTAGGTTTTTTCATACAAAAGTTAAATAGGTAGTAACATATAATTTAACATCAAAAATATCACAACACAATTAAAAAAATATTATAAGCATAAATCAGCTAAGAACAAGGACATGATATAAAAGTCATACGGGGAAAATAGACATAATTTAAACTAAACAAAAACACCAATGTGAGATATAATCTCTCGAAATTCTTTTTAGATACATTCGTAATTATGTAAATACGTAGCACCTATAGTCGTCGTTCAGTCCGTCCGTCCGTTTGTCCGTCTGTCCGCACGTAAGAGAGCAAAAACTACCCGACCGAATCATTTGAAATTTAAAATATATGATTAATGAATTATTTTGTCGAAATATTTCACATTTTATAAAAATCGGATATATAGTTTAATTATAGGGACAATCAAAAGTCTTCCGTTACATTACACCCAATGGGAAAAATAGGTTCAAGTGCATTTTAATGATGTTACACTCTTTCGAACATAATAAAATTGATATGAATCTATGATTTATGTACTATAATATACATTTTGACAATCTATGGTGCAAAGAATATTTGTTATTTTTTTACAAAGCAACGCAAAAGTATGCCATTACATAATGGTAAATGGGGAAACATTGTTTCGAGCGTTTAATTATACTAAGCTATTTAATGTTTTATTAAATTTATATACATTGCTAATGTTTACTATAAATTACTTTCTGTAAAATAGAAAGCAAATAGTATTTACAGGGAGACACAAAAGAATTCAACTATTACACTGTATCCTAAGAGCTGTATACTATTACACCAAGATCTGAATATTTTTAAAAATTCGATATAATACAAACGCACCTCATTTGCTACGCTTGATTTTCAATTTCCGACTTGTTAAATTTATTAAAAGTTACTTCTAATGCATAAAAATTTCTATCAAATTTCAAACTTTTCATTTTTACAGATTGTAAATTTATACGAAAACTGAGGAATTACGAAGCGAAGATGAGCATTAAATGAATTTATCAAGAGACTAATTATACGTGACTATTGGATTGCTTTCACATGCTATTAAAGTAACGAATGGATATTGAATCTTTAATGAGCTCTGTTTTTCGAAACTTCGAAAATGTTGTTCAATACTGTTTTAGATTAGGAAGTCGAATACGTTTTAATGTTTTATTGGAAAATATACAACATGAAATAAGGAAACTGGAAAAGCGTGTCATTAAAAGCAATTCATAGAAAATTTGATTTGATACAGACTCTAAATTATGTGTCATTAGTTTCCAAAAATAAACGAGTGATTCATATTAATTTGGAAAATGAAACATTGGATTAATGAAGAAAGGTGGTTTAAAACAAAAATTAGAAATAGTTTCTTCCTTTAATTCTACGTTTTCTTCAATTTTCAACATTATCTTGTTCAGCGCTTAACCGCCTGACCACCGAGCAAAAGGACAAAATTGTAATGTTTTTTCTTTAAAATTTTTAAAAGGTTATTAATATTTTTTTCCAACATGTTATAATTTTATTATTACGTATGGTCATAAAAGCTTTAGGAGTGGTATATCATAAGTTAACTTATTGAAACCGAATTATGTCCGTTATACGTAAATATTTACTAAAGCTTTATTACTCAGAAACTATTAAAATAATGAATGGATATTGAATCTTTAATGATCTCTGTTTTTCGAAACTTCGAAAACGTTGTTCAATACTGGGTTAGATCAGGAAGTCGAATACGTTTTAATGTTTCATTGGAAAATATACAACATGAAATAAGGAAACTGGAAAAGCGTGTCATTAAAAGCAATTCATAGAAAGTTTGATTTGATGCAGACTCTAAATTATGTGTCATTAGTTTCCAAAAATAAATGACTGATTACTTTATATCTGGAAAATGAAACAATGGATCAAGGAAGAAAGGTGGTGTAAAAAATATAAACAAAAAATATAAATTATATATTTCTTTAATCACTTAACTGATACTTATATTTTACATACAATTAATTAACAATAAGGTATGTTCAACACATTTTTTAAGATAAAATATTTGTAACATTATCATTTCTGCCATGTAATAGTATGAAATTATAATTAAAAAAATAGTGGTATCAAAAAGCTTTTAGTGATGGATCAAGCAAACACTTTTTGCCGTACGACACAACGGCAAGTCAGTTAAAACCTTAAAAGGCGTTTGTATGTCTATTAAATCACTTAATTTTAATTTTCAAACACCCCATTGGCACCAGAATTTTGGTAAAAAAAATTTCACATTACAAGACACGTGGAACATAGCTTTTTTCATATTTACAAATAAAGATGTTTCCGAATTCCGGTGTCAGTCATTAATGTCAACACTTAAGTAACGAAAGTACCCTGTACCGCAAAGGGTTAACCGCTTCCCTGATTTCCCCGTACGTCATACGAGCAACATGTTTATGCCAATAATAATTTGCTCGTATCACTTACGGGCAACAATATTCCAATAATGATTTCTTATTCTCGCCAATAAATTTGTATTGTAAATTTTGCATTATTTAATTTGAGTATTTTTCTGATTCAATTAGTTATAAGTTTTTGTTTTTAAAAAACCGGTGATAAAAAGATTAAAAATTCTGTAAAAGAAACGAAAAAAAAGGCATTATTTGAAAGTTTTTTTTAAATATTGATGGGTTAAGTGGTGAAGTGGTTTTTTCTACGTTTATTCCATTTTTAACGCCGTCATAATCAGCGCTTAGTTAAATAAGTTAGTTCCATAGATCTATAAAATACCTACTCCAAAAAATTTTTAGTTACTTTTCAAAATTTTTTTTATTTTGGCATGGTTGGCAATGCGAAAAATTTATCATAAAATTTCGGAATTTTACTTATAGAAGTCATGTTCTTACCCAGTAGAATATTTGATTTAAGCTTTCAACTTCCCTCTATAGGGACAAAGGCAGCTTCTTTGAAAACCTCTTCATTTTATAAGAAACATTAAAACAAAAATTTTAATAATAACATTATAGGGGACAAATAAATTTTTCGGACTCATACATTTATTTTTAAATGTTAATATCTTTGTTTTTTTTTCTTTAAAAACCATGATTTTACTTTTAAGAAGTACCCACTAATCAGAAACAATTGACTCGTATCGTTTTATAATTTTGATCTTTCTAATATACAGTTAAATTTTATTTTTGTCGAAATTTCTCTTTGCAGTTTCTCTGATTTAATGAAGATTTTCATTTTGAAATATTTAATAATTTTATTTTGCAGTCAATTACAAATAAATAAATAAACAAACAAACAAAAATAAATAAAAGTGGCTGGCAGAACGGAATCAGTTGGATTCAAACACTTCCGATCTCGTTTTGAAAATTTTTTGAGACGTTATATCTTTACTAATGATGCTTAACTATACTTCTGCAATATTTGTCATTTATACTCTGACACATTTCTTCGTGATTTTTGATTATAGAATCGATTTCAAAATAGTTGTAAAGTAAATTGTAATTTTCCAAATAGGCCAAAAAATATCCATGCCAGAATTCGAACCAGGAACCTTTTGCCAGAAACTGTCAATGAGCTATAACGAAGCTATATAGCTATATATCTATATAGCCAACTGAGCTATAACGAATGAATTCCAGTCATTTAAACAATAATAATAATAATAATAATAATAATATAATAAAATTATTTTTTTTAATTGGTTAATAGAACCGAATGAGATGGATTAAAACACTATTGACACCGTTTTGAAACTTCAGAAATTATGTCTGTGCTAATAATGCTTATCCACATTTTTGCAATTTGTATCACTTATACTATGTCACATTCCTTTGTGATTGTCCATTATAGAATCAATTGCAAGATAGTTGAAAAAAAGTAGTCATTTTTAAGCTGGGTGAAAAATATCCACCCCAGTATTCGAACCAGGAATCTTTTCGTAAAAGCCGTCATTGATTTGCCAAGTGAGCTATCCGGAACGAATTCCAGTCATTTACAAATAATAATAATAATAATAAAATGTGGCTGACAGAACAGAATCCTTTATATACCAACTCTGCCGTTCCCGTTTTTAAACTCGGGATGTTATATTTGTACTAATAATGCTTAATTACACTTCTGCAATACCTATAACTTATACTTTATGACATTTCTTTGCGATTTTCTATTATAGAATATACTGCAAAGTAATTGTGAAATGAGTTGTAATTTTCAAATTGGGTGAAAAATATTCATACCAGACTTCGAACCAGCAATATTTTAGTGGAAGCTGTCATTATTTTTCCAACTGAACTATTCCGAACGCAATCAATTACAAATAGTAATAATAATAATAATAATATTTTAAATTTTAAATTAAAAGAAATGGCTTATATAACGGTATCAACTGGATTCAAATTCGCTCTTGATTCCGATTTAAAATTTGAAAATTTATATCTTTCTAATAATGCTTATTTACACTTCTGCAATATTTTTCCTTTATGCCTGTCACATTTCATTGTGATTTTCTATTATAGAATCGATTGCAAAACAGTTGTGATTTTCCAACTGACCAAAAAATGTTCATGCCAGGATTCGAACCAGGAGTGTCTTAGTAGAAATTATGAATACTTTACCAAATGAGTTATCACGGATGAATCTGGGGGATGTAATTCACCTAGAAAACTTTAGTGATCATAGCGTCTTGTCTTAAACATGAATCAGCACAACATAATAAGTCACAAAAAATGGAACACCAAATAAATACTGGATGCATAATTATGTTGTGTGCATCTACCATTTATTGGTATTCCAGTAAATGGTAGATACTATATACTGTATATATATATATATATATATATATATATATATATATATACTATATATCAGACAAGATACTGTGATACCTAATGATAGCTGGGTTAATTTGATCCCCTATATTTGTTTGAGTCAGCTCAGCTGGCAGAACATTATCAGATTCTACTAAGAGATTCCTGTTTCGCATGGATCTTTTTCGACTAGTTGCGAAATTACAATTTATATGATTTATGTACCATTTGGAATAATTGTTTAAAAATTAATCTAGTTGTCAAATGATTTACAAATGAACAAAATATATAAAACTGCTACAGTAGATACAATACATTATTCAAATGAGAGGTCAATCGAAAATATTATTTGGGGGTTACCGTGTTCACTTACAACAACAAACATATAAATTATGATTGCAATACTTTCCTTAAAATATGCGCTCGGAAAAATAATTACCTTAAATTACATATATTACCTTGATATACCTTCTTATCTTTCCGTTTAAAAATGAACAAAAAGAAAATTCATTCTATATGCATTTATTAATTAGTATTTTCGAGCATTTTCATAATGTTGTTACAAGACTTCATCCGCATTTGAAATCACATTTTTAGTAAATATCGTCCATAGATGGTAATGTATTTGAAATCTCTTGCGCAGTTTCCTATATAGTCAATAACCTTTCAGTAATATCTTGTTTTAATTTTTCTATATAGTCAAAGCTATATACTAATGATCAAAGTCTCAAACATAACATGAAAGTACATCCGAATGTGGAGAAAAATGTGCATAGGTACATTTATCCGTTGCCTCCCAAAATTTTCCGTAATTCCAAAAACAAAAGTAGTCAAAGAAATATACTAGTGATCAAAGTCGAAAACGTAACCTTGAAAGTAGATTCAGGTCTGGAGAAAAAAATTGCATAGGTTCATTTATCTGTAACTTCTCAAAAATTTTATTCATTCCAAAAGCAAAATTAATCAATGGAATATTCCAATGATAAAAGTCGCAAAAATAATCTTGAATCTATATGTTGATAAGCAAAAATTCAGCCAGATGCGGAATGCTACAGTGTTGCAGCATCTGGCTGAATTTTTATTGGAAATTCCAAATTCTTACAAGTAAGTTAAAAAAATTATTATAATTTTATGTGATGAAAATTGTTCCACAAATAATTCCATAAATAGTCCACCATTTTCCAGGCATTAATAAACACTTATTAAGTTTTTCAAATTTTTAAACATGTTGAAAATTGCAGCACTTTCGTATATACGAATTGAATATTTCCAGCTGAGCGAATATACTTTCGTATATGCTACTAACGTAGGAACACAAGCAATACAAATGAGTGTTAAAAAAAACAATTAAAAAACTAAAAATTCATTTTCAATTTCAACTTCTACGTTCAAAGATTTCAGATTTTCTCATTTTTAGTGTTTCAGTATATGATAAATTTATTGCATTTTACAAAAATGTAGAAAATATACTACTTCATTTAAGAAGATAATAGCAAATTATTTCATAAATATATACAGGACAGTTGCATCATAAAATTTAACTAATAAGAATGTATTTATTAAAATACAGCACATTGCTCATTGGTGCACAAAACAAGAATTTTAATATACAAAATATCAACGTTTTGTGCCGTCTTCTGCGGGCGTCTTCAGGAAAATATGATAATCTAATAATAATCATATAATTGTCATATAATAGAATAATTATCATATTTTAATGAAGACGCCCGCAGAAGACGGCGCAAAACGTTGATATTTTGCATATTAAAATTCTTGTTTTGTGCACCAATGAGCAATGTGCTGTATTTTAATAAATACATTCTTATTAGACAAATTATTTATTTTGTAGTGTACATCAACTTTTCGACTGAATCATTTTATTTCTTTTATTTTCAGATAGATACATTAACTTCCCTAATTATCTAATGACGCATTCTGTTCGTACAAATCAAGTAGCTGGGTACTTCTGCAGACTTCTGCAGTTACAAGCGTAAATATTCTGTATTTTCATTGTTTTGCAATGTAGAAATCATTATCGATTCATGTTTCGCAGACATTGTGAACAAAAGAATCTGAGGTAATGCAGTTACGTATAATTCGCCTGGTAACAATTTATCAACATTTATTCTGTTTTCGTTTCTTCATATCATATTTCGTGATGCATTACAATGCCTAAATAACGCAGATAAACAGAAATTCTCTTATTATAATAATTTGTTTGCCTAATTCTTTGATTATATAAAATCCTGTAGTTATTTATGGAATAAAATAATATTTAGTTTACTTTTATATTCATAAGGTACTTGTACCCTATATGGACAGTGCTCTCAATATGGACATCCTTAATATTTTTAAAAGTAACAGTTTTGATATAGAAATCGCGCTACATGTCCGTGAAGAAAAGCAGTTGAAAAGATAATTAAGCCAGGAACGTACAAATAAGCGCGCTGTTCACCATTTAGGAAGAAACTTGTTATTTCGTGGTGTGCTGATCGTAAATACAGGTAAGCTTAAATTCTTATTAGACATTGTAAAGTTACTTTAAATATTGAAAAGTGGAGTGTTTTGAAAGCTTTTAAAAAAAAATTCAATTGCTATTGCATATATTGCTTAAAAAAGTTTTCGTTATTTATTTATTACAAGATTTAATAAAACTACTCCCGATTCTTAACATGGGCACCTTATGTCCACATTTAAAATACAGCGGGAGAATCTTCAGATTCACAAAAATAGAAAGCTAAGCAAAACCAACTACTATTTCATAATATTTTGTAGTAACTGAGGCGCTTTGCATCGGTCTTCGCAGAGCCACAACCGAAAATGATCCCCCGTTCCTAAGTGCATGTTCTAAAGATATTTACTGTGCCTTACCCTCCCATGCAATACCTTAACCCCCTGACTGCCCAGCCAAAGGGTAATATTGTAATGTTGTTTTCTCTGTAATTTATTAAAAATAAAAAAAAAGATGTTTTTTCCAACCTGATGCAAAATACGTTATTAGTATCGGTGTATAATCTTTGATAGCATCAATCCTAACTTAATTTTTCAGAACTGGGTTTTATTTGTGAAATTATACTAATTTAAATATTGCTTATGTTGCAGTGAAACCTGCAGCTTTGTGTGTGAAAAAATCAGCCTGCGGCAGTCAGGAGGAAGATACATTTTTTTATCCACTTTCCTCCAAATTTCTATAGAAAGTGGTTGTTCCATACACCTTTTGTAGCAGATCAATAAGGAGCCATCTGTCCATAATTGGGACTAGTGGTTCCTTATTTGTACATTTGTAAACATTTTCTGTTTTTATCGTTTAAATTAAACTGGAATAGTTACAAGGTCGCTAATTTTAATAATGATAGTCAACAGCCCAGGGATCAAGGTCCTATTACATGTACATGGAGGTGAAAAAAATAGATTTTCCTTAGGATGTCCATATTAGGCAGAGGTACCTTAATTTTTATTAATTAATTTTCTATAATTTAATTTTCAATAAGAACATCTATGTTCAATTCTTTCAGAATTTCGCATTTTTACTGTTTCAGTATATGATAATTTTATTACATTTGACAAAAACGAAGAAAATATACTACTTCATTTTAGAAGATAATAACACATTATTCCTTTTCTAGTGCACATCAACTTTTGGCCTTAATCATTTGATATCTTTTTTTTCAGTTAGATGCATTGTCTTATCTAAATATCTAATGATGCATTCTGTATATAAATCAAGATGCACAATGCATTTGACTTCTGCAGTCACAAGCGTAATTAATAAGTGTTTTCGTTGTTTTGTAATGCAGAAATCATTATCGATTCATTTTTTGTAGATAATGTGAATGTTGAATGTGAGATAACGCAGTTGCATGTAATTAGTTTCTTAATAATTTATTAAAAGTTACTCTATTTTCGTTACTGCACATTAAATTTTAAGACAAATTACAATCCATAATAACATTTATAAAAAGAATATGATATATTATAGTTCTTTATGGGAAAAACTAATATTTAATGTACTTTTATATTCTTAAATTTTTATCAATTAAGTTTCCATAAAATACTTTATCAATAACAACTTCTACGTTCAAATTTTTCTGTTTCGGTATGTAATACATTTATTACATTTGACAAAAATGAAGAAAATTTACTACTTTAGTTTAAAAGATGATAACAAATTATTCCTTTTCCAGTGCACATCAACTTTTGATATTAATCATTTGATACTTTTTATTTTCAGTTAGATGCATTATCTTACCTAAATATCTAATGATGCATTCCGTATATAAATCAAGAAGAATTAGGCATTTGACTTCTGCAGTTACAAACATAATTATTCTGTATTTTCATTGTTTTGCGATGTAGAAATGTTTATCGATTCACGTTTCGTAAATATTGTGAAAGGTGAATTTGAGATAACGGAGTCGTATATAATTTGCCTGTTAAATAATATATTAAAAAATACTCTGTTTTTGCTTCTGCGCATCAAATTTTGAGATAACTTACAAAACATTAAAGAAATACAATAAAAAGAAATTCTTTTGTGATAATAATTTTTTTTGCCTAAATGCTTGGTTATATAAAATATTAAACTTATTTATGAAATAAAATATTATTTAATATACTTTTATATTCATATATTTTTATCAATTAAGTTTCCATATATTAATTTTCAGTAACAACTTCTACACTCAATTCTTTCAGAATTTCATATTTTTATTGTGTCAGTACATGATAAATTTATTGCATTTGACAAAAATGTTGGAAACATGCTACTTCATTTTATAAAAT
The DNA here is from genome assembly GCA_964019185.1 of Maratus speculifer. Lineage (NCBI taxonomy): Eukaryota > Metazoa > Arthropoda > Arachnida > Araneae > Salticidae > Maratus > Maratus speculifer. The sequence continues at coordinate 146,857,579 of OZ025302.1, read as the reverse complement.
GATAACAAGTTATTACTTTTCTCATGCACATCAAATTCTGCCTTTATAATTTAATATCTTCTATTTTCAGTTAGATGCATTATCTTTTTTAATTATCTAATTTTGTATATAAATCAAGAAGCATAATGCATTTGACTTCTGTAGTTACAAGCTTAAATAATCTGGATTTTCGTTGTTTTGCATTGCAGAAATCTTTATCGATTTATGTTTCATGAGTATTGAAATTGGTGAATGTAAGATAAAGCAGTTATATGTAAATCGTCTGTTAATAATTTATTAAAAATTAATCTGTTTTCATTTCTAAACATTAAATTTTGAGAAAAATTACAAAGCATTATAATGCGGATAAAAAAAAATTATTTTGTGATAATAAATTGTTTGCCTAATAGCTTGGTTATATTAAAATGTTATAGCTATTTAGGGCATAAAATAATATTTAGTATAATTTTATATTCATACTTATTGAGAATAGTGAATGTGAGATAAAGCAGTTACATATAATTCGCCAGTTGATAATTTATTAAAAATTACCCTGTTTTCTTTTCTAAGTATTAAATTTGAGAAAAATTACAGGGCATTAAATTTCAGATAAAAAGATTATTTTGTCATTGTAAATTGTTTGTCTAATTTCTCGATTATATTAAAATGTTATAGCCATTTATGGAATAAAATAATATTTAATATGCTTTTATATTCATACTTTTTTATCAATTGATTTTCCATAAATTCATTTTCAATAGCAACTCGTATGTCCAATTCTTTCACAATTTCAAATGCTTAATGTTGTAGTACATGATAATTTCATTTCATTTAGCAAAAATGAATAAAACATACTTCTTTCTTTTAGAAAATAACAACAGATTATTTCTTTTTTTCGCACATCAACTTTTCGCCTTAATCATTTGATATATATTATTTTCAGTCATATGCATTATCTTCTCTAATTATCTAATGATACATTCTGTACATATCTTCTGTAACTTCAGGTGCGTCTAGAAAGAGGAGACAACGTTCAGAGTACCAGCGTCAGCAGTTTGAATCTCGCCGTAGAGTGATCCCAGCGAGCCGATCAGAGCGGAGTCGTCGAGTGGAGTCTACAAGTGTCCCACGGCATCCATTCAGGACCAAGCTGCAGGCACGACAGTCAACTGTTGCGTCACCGTACAGCTCTGAGGACGAAAGATCATTCGTGCAAGGTTGCTGGGACAAGAGGAGAAAGCCTTCCTGTAGTATGAAGCCGGCTAGCAGCGAATCATTTCTATAATTGGGTGATCTTGTTCTTTATTAAATTTTTATTAGAGTGCATTTATGTGGTAGCAATATGAAGGAATGAAAAGCAGATAGACTGTTTTAGATTGTACTTTTGGCCATTTTAGGAAATTTTTTCGGACTCAAGAATGGTGCTTAATTGTGTTCAAACTTTGTTTGCAAAATTGTTACTTTTATGTATGCTGGAACTTTTTTGTCTTAACTGCTTTGAGAAGTTCTGGATCTATTGTTAATTGTTATGTTAGTTGTTAAAATGTTATTATATTGTTATATTGTTCATGTGTTATAATATGTATGTTAATATATGTCTAATTTTTCAGAAATGTATAGATAGTACTTTGGGTCAATTTGTAAACGCGCCCGGATTAGGCGTGCACGTGTTTTGCGGTCAAGAAGTCCTTGACACGCGTTTCTGTCTCTTATACTAACATTTAATGAATTAACTTTCTTCTTATCGTTTCGGAGTTTATGCGTTGCGCTTGTACTTTAGTTGGAAGTAGTTTTCCGCGAGTTGTGAAAAGATGTTATGCTTGCCTAATTGCCAAGAAACATAATGCATTTGACTTCTGCAGATACAAACGTAAATAATCTGTGTCTTCACTGTTTTGTAATGCTGAAATCATTATTGATTCATGTTTCGTAGATATTTTGAATGGTGAATGTGCGATAACGCAGTTACATTTAATTCGCCTGTTAATAATTTATTAAAAATTACTCTGGTTTCATTTGTGCACATTAAATTTTGAGACGAATTACAATGCATTATAACAAAGAAAGTCTTTTGTGATAATAATTTATTTGCCTAATTGCTTGGTTATGTGAAATATTATAACTATTTATGAAATAAAATAATATTTATTAGACTATTATGTTCACACTTTTTTATCAATTAAGTTTCCATATATTCATTTTCAATAACAACTCTTATGTTCAATTCTTTCAGAATTTCACGTTTTTATTGTTCCAGTAAATAATAAATTTATCACATTTGATAAAAATGGTGGAAATATACTACTTCAGTTTCATAAGTAGCAACAAATTATTTCTTTTCTAGTGTACATAAATTTTTCGCCTTAATCATTTGATATCTTTCATTTTCAGTTAGATGCATTATGTTCTCTAATTATCTAATGATGCAATATGCATATAAATCAATAAGTATAATGCATTTGACTTCTGCAGTTTCAAATGTAATTAGTCTGTATTTTCATTGTTTTGTTATGCAGAAATCATTATCGATTCATGTTTTGTACATATTGAAAGATAACTCATGTGAGATAACTCAGTTAGATATAAATCGCGTCTTAATAACTTATAAAAAATTACTCTGTTTTCATCAATGTGCAATTAAAATTTTGAGATAATTTACAATCCATTATATCGCAGATAAAAAGAAATTATTTTGTTACAATAACTTATTTGCTTAACTACCTGTCACATAAAATATAATAGACATTAATGGAATAAAGTATAATTGTTATTTATGGAATAAAATACTATTTAGTAAACTTTTATTTTCATACTTTCTTATCAGTTACGTTTCCATAAATTCTTTCTCAATAACAATGACTACATTCAATTCATTCAGAATTCGATATTTTTAAAGTTTTAGTACATGATGAATTTATTATATTTGACAAAAATGGAAAATATTAAAACTTCATTTTAGAAGATAATAAGAAATTATTTCTTTTCCAGAGCACATCAACCTTTCGCCTTAATCATTTGATATCTGTTATTTTCAGTTAATGCATTATTTTCTCTAATTATCTAATGATGCATTCTGTACATAAATCAAGAAGTATAATGCATTTGACTTCTGCATTTACAAGCATAATTAATCTGTATTATCGTTGTTTTGCAATGCAGAAATCATTATCAACTCATGGTTCGTAGATATTTTGAACAGAGAAAATGAGATAAAGCAGATACATATAATTTGCCTATAATAATTTATTAAAAATTAATCTGTTTTCGTTTTTGCACTCCAAAATTTGAGATAAATTACAATGCATTAAAAAGAAGATAAAAAGAAATCCTTTTGTGACAATAATTTGTTTGCCTACTTGTTTTGTTATAGAAAATATCAATTAAGTTTCAATAAATAACAACTTCTACGTTCAATTCTTTCAGAATTTTGCATTTTTACTGTTTTAATACATGATAATTTTATACATTTTGATACATGATAATTTCATCACATTTGATATAAATGAAGAAAATATACTAGTTCAATTTTAGAAGATAATAACATATTATTTCTTTTGAAATGCACACCAATGTTTCGCATTTATAATTGGATATCTTTTATTTTCAGTTAGATGCATTATCTTATCTAATTTATCAATTGATGTATTCTGTATATAAATCAAGAAGTATAACGGATTTGACTTCTGCAGTTACAAACGTAATTAATCAATATTTTCGTGGTTTTGCTATGCAAAAATACTTATCGATTCATGTTTCTTAGATATTGTGAATGGAGAATGGGAGATAACATATAACGCAGTTACATATAATTCACCTGTTAATATTTTTCATTAATTACACTGTTTTCGTTTCTACTCATCAAATTTTGAGATAAATTACAATGCATTGTAATGCAGATAAAAGAAATTTGTTTGTGATACTAATTTGTTTGCCTATATTCTTAATATAAAATATAATATTTATTTATGGAATAAATTAATGTCTAGTATACTTTTATATTCATACTTTTTTATCAATTAAGTTTCCATAAATTCATTTTCAATAACAACGTTTACGTTCAATTATTTTCAGAATTTCACATTTATAATGTGTCACTATATAATCATTTTATTTTATTTGACAAAATGAAGAAATTATACCATTTCATTTTAGAAGAGAAAAACAAATTATTTCTTTTCTAATGCACACCAATGTTTCGCATTAAGAGCCCACAATAGTCACAGAAAAAGTACGCAAAAAGACCCGGATGATTATGAAAAGTCTATGGGAGCGTTCTTTTCTAATATCTCGCTCAAATTTTAATGTTTTTACATGATTTTTTTTGCATAGGCTAGCTTAGGACGATCTACAACCGGGCTAGTTTTTACTTTTTCGATTTTGGTTTCAGATTTTAAAAAAAAAATATTTTAACTTTCAAAACCGGTTTAAACCGGTTCTGAAATTGAAACTATCATAATATAAAAAATATATGAGCAAAATTGAAAAAGTAAAAACTAGCCCGGTTGTGGATTGCCCTCAGCTATCTTGTGCAAAAAAATCATGCAAAAATATTAAAATTTGAGCGAGATATTCGAAAAGAACGCTCCCATAGACTTTACATGATCATCCGGGTCTTTTTGTGTACTTTTTCTGTGACTATTGGGGGATCTTAACCATTTGATATCTGTTATTTTCAGTCAGATGCATTACATTATCTTTTCTAATTATCTAATGATGCATTCTGTATATAAATCAAGAAGTATAATGCATTTGACTTTTAGAGTTACAAGCGTAATTAATCTGTATTTTGGTTGTTTTGCAGTGCAGAAATCATTATCGATTCATACACTGGTGTCCAAAATTTAAGCATAATTGGTAATTAAGTAATTATTTTTAAGTAATGAAAGAAATATGAATCGGAATGTGCTGAAACTCCAAGTGTGTAAACAAAATAGTACGCGTCACATATTTTCGCGAAGAATTTTCCCCGAAATCGAACAGGGGACCGTCAACAAATTGAAAAAGAACGAAGATCTTTTGGATAACCCTGTCAAAACTAATGTAGCAAAAGCGTTCAAACTGCACATTATGATTAATGGGCTTATTGTAATGCACTGTGTTAATTTTTACAAGGATAGCATGTATACTCGTAGAGAAATTAAGGTTTTTATAAAAACAGTCCTAAGTTTTTTGCTTATAATTTGCAGAGTTCTTAATATAAAATAGTGTTCTTTTTTGAAAAAATGACAAACATCATTGTACACAATACCCTGTTATCAGAATTAAAAAAATAATAAAAATTGTATGACAAATGAGCAGGTTTACTAAATAATTTTTTACTGCGCATGCGTGAACGCTATTAAAATTTCATTTGCATATTATGTTAGTTAAATGTATGGAGCAACTTTTGTGAAAGCCTCAAAAACATAGCTTAAAAATTCTGAAAATTATCGTTGATAGAATGAGATCAAAATCCTTTATTCCCTAAATGAAGCAAAAGATGAGGGGCTGTAACCATATTCCATTGTTTAGTGCCTACACAATATTGCACGTACAACTATATTTAGGTAAAACCCCTGAATTTTTTGCTTCCTTTAGGAATAACGGATTTTGAGTTGATTCTATAGGCTCCTATTTTCAGAATTTTCAAGTTATGTTTTTGAAACTTTTACAGAAGTTGCCCTATACATTTAGCTAACACAATATGCAAATGACATTTTGATATCGTTGACGCATGCGCAATGAAAAATTATTTACTAAACATACTCATTTTTCAATCAATTTTTATTATTTTTAAATTCTGATGACAGGGTATTGTGTACAATGATGTTTATCATATTTTCAGAAAAGAACATTATTTTATAATAAGAACTCTGCAAATTAAAAGCAAAAAACCTGGAAAAATTTAGGACTGTTTTTATAAAAACCTTAAATTCTCTACGAGTATACATGCTATCCTTGTAAAAATTAACACAGTACATTACAATAATCCAATTAATCATAATGTGCAGTTTGAACGCTTTTGCTACATTAGTTTTGACAGGGTTATCCAAAAGATCTTCGTTATTTTTCAATTTGTTGACGGTCCCCTGTTCGATTTCGGGAAAAACTCTTCGCGAAAATATGTGACGCGTACTATTTTGTTTACACACCTGGAGTTTCAGCACATTCCGATTCATATTTCTTTCATTACTTAAAAATAATTACTTAATTACCAATTATGCTTAAATTTTGGACACCAGTGTACTTCTCAAATATTGTGAATGGAATATATGAGATATGAGATAACGCAGTTGCATATAAATCACCTGTTAATAATTTATTAAAAATTACTCTGTTTTCGTTTCAACACATCAAATTTGGAGATAAATTACAATTCATTATAATGAAGATAGAAAAGAAATTCTTCTGTGATAGTAATTTGCTTGCCTAGTTGCTTGGTTATGTAATATATTATAGTTATTTATGAAATAAAATAATATTAATATATTTATATGTTCATACTTCTTTAACAACTGTACCGTGTGTGATTATCATTATATTAAAGATATTTGGAATTGTAATGCAAATTACCGCACACATCTTTCATAATTAATATTTTTAAGTTTCTTATTTAAAAAAATTCTGAAATATCATACGCATTTTTACCTTTTGTTCTCAATAATGGCTCGTGCAAGCAAATGTTTTTAAAAATACGGAGCGGATTTCTACTTTTTCCTTTCTTTAGCTTTTTGCTTTTTCTTTTCGGGAAGTGATGGCACAGAAAATCACCTCATCAACCCTAATAGCATGCATGGTCAGAGTGACGTCACTGTGAATCACTTTGGTCACATCACATCTGTGACCAAAATGCCACCACTCAGTGACGTCACATTGTGACTGAGATGTGACTTTCTTAAAAATCTTTAGAAATTTATAAATATCCTTCAAAACATGTTATTTACTTTAAAATACATGTTTCTTTCAATTTAAATATCGTCGCTTTTGTCACAGTTTTGTCACAAAGTTAATGTCAAATTAGTCACAAATGACACATTTTTCACAAATTTGTCACATTATGACCACTTTGTGAAACGTCACAATAAAAGCTCTAAAATGGCCATAACGACTTCACATTTTAGTCGCTGTGACTTCACATCGACAATCGATGGTCACAAAGTCACAATGTGACTTCACAACGACGTTGCAGTGACGTCACCATGCTTTACGGGAAGTTCACGAATGAAAATGTAGGATTAGTTAAATATTGGTTCGCGTATTAAAACGCAATTGGTCTGCCAAGTTATATCTTGGTGGAATACATTTAAAAACCTGATTTGAACGATTGACTAGTAGGTTTATGATAGTGCTTTCTTGCACCCAAAAATATTAAAACATGAAGGATTGGGAGCAGGAAAGCATAATCGTAAAACTATGAGTCAACCCCTAAAATCGTATTTTTAGGTGTTTTCCACCAAGATGCGACTTGGCAGACAGATAATATGCTAATCGAAATTTTACTAGTTATAGATTTTTATCCGTGAACTCAATGAGGTGATTGTTTTTGTTGATGCTAAAACATCTAAATATGATATTTGTATTAGATCGACCAAAAATTCAGTTTCATTTTCGTTTTCCGCAAAAAATCTGAGTTTCGCTGAAAACGAGTTTGAAAATGCCATCAAAGATTCGACCGTACCGAAATTATCTGTATTACAAAAATCACTTTTCTTCCATCCGAAATTTTCAAAATTGTCTATTGATGGGATCTGTACTTGTTAAACTGAAACACTTTTCATTTAAGGCCCCTGTCCTCGCTTCAGGAAATGTTTGCGAGCTAATGCTATTCCTATGGTGAAGCATTTTTCTAATAACTCTTTCGCATTTTGACATTTTTGAATAATTTTTTTTTTGCATTGGATAGCTGAGGTGCATGCCGAATGCGCACTTTTTTTACTTTTTCGATTTTGGTTGCAGATATTATTTTAAAAAGCACTTTCAGTTTCGAAAGCGGTTTTGAAAGTGAAACTAACTTTGTAAAAAATATCTGCAACCAAAATCGAAAAAGTAAAAAAGGTGCGCTGTCGGCATGCACCTCAGCTATCCAATGCAAAAAAAAATATTCAAAAATGTCAAAAAGTGAAAGAGTTAATAGAAAAATGCTTCTCCATAGGAATAGCATTAGCTCGCGAGCGTTTCCCCGAGCGAGGACAGGGGCCTTAAGTATGTATATTTATTACCGGGTGTCCCAAAAATGACTGATGGATTTTAAAATTCAATAACTTGCAAACGGTGACAGCTATTTTAAAAAATTCTGCAGGAGGGTTATGTATAATGTCAGGAGTTTTTTTTTTCAGTAATTTTTTATTTTAGTTCGCATCTCAAACAATAGGTGACGCTGACGGCAATTGAAGGCCATGTCGACGCTTCACTCAGCATTGATCACCTGGCCTTCAATCACCGTCAACGCTTCCTATTGTTACAAATTCGAACTAAAATAAAAAATTACGGTAAAAAAACTCCTGACAATATACATAACCCTCCTGCAAATTTTTTAAAAATAGCTGTCACTGTTTGCAAGTTATTCAATTTTAAGATCCATCAGTCATTTTTGGGACACCCAGTAGACCCATATAATTAATTAACAATTATGTATATTTATGTATGAAATAAATATTTTAAAAAATTAGGCGCTTTTTAGTCAAAAAATACGAAGAGTATTGAATTTCCGCTTCGTTTTCGGTTTTAATCTTAAACACTTCCTGTTTTGCCTGTACGTCGTACAAACAACGTGTTTTTGCCAATCATGTTTTGTCCGTATCAGGTACGGGCGTTCTTATTCCAATCGTAGTTTATTATACTCACCAGTAAAATTGTATTGTAAATTTTGCTTTATCTATTCCGAGCAATTTTTTTATTATTATTATTCAATTAGGCAAAAATTTCTATTTTGAAAAATCGGTGAAAGATTAAAAATTTAGAAAAACAGAAGAAAAAAATATATATAATTCGATTTTTTTTTAAAATATTGGTTAGTTCAGTGGCTAAAAACCTGTTTCAGTTGTTCTTTAATTCGTATATACATGTTTGTATGTAGAATTTTAATTTAGATAGCTCCATTTGTTTTACTTATTGCGTGCGCGATCAACAAAAAAACAAATTTTCAAATAATTTTTTATTACCTATTATTTAAAAACATGCTACATAAAAGGGACATTCATGATTTACAAGCACAACGATGTTAAAAACTTTAAAAATAAGAAAAGAGTCAAACATTTTTCCCCTTCATTCATGTAGCATTGAAATGGCGATATAAATATAATTATTGGCTTTATTATTCTTAGTTAGAATATTCTAGAGATTTTATGATTAATGTGTTAACCCCCAAATCACAATTTGCACCTATGTTACTACCAGTACGCATGGAAGTAGCCATCAGAAACACATACATTTTTTTTATACATTATAAATACAAAATAGTACTATTCTATAAAAAATAACATTTATATTTCAAGCTTTCAACTGTAGGAAATGTACAGAACACGATTCTGGGAGACAATTTTTCTTAAAAATTAAAAATTAAAAAGGATTTGTATTTTTCAAAAAATTTCGGGCCCTGCCTCCAGAAGCCGTACACACCAACACCTGCTCAAATACAGCAAGTTCTATAAAATTAATATTTTTTCAAGCTAACCTTCTGTAATCGGTTCGCAATTAACTTCCTTTATGGGGAATTTTGCGGTTCTTAAAGTCGAGCCAATCGAAATCTTGAAATTTTCTATCAAAATTAGAAGAAAAAAAAAAGAAGTTTTTATATATTTTGTTTTGAACATGATATAATTTTCATAAATTTTCTTTTTAGGTGCTTTTGTATAGTAAATACGTAGTCATACACGCATACAGTTGCTATACAGGGTGTCCCTAAACTCATGGTATATACGTTAGGGTGTGATAGAACACATCAAGACGAGTAATAGTAAATGGGAACCAACAGTCCCAAACGTTTTCCTAAGGAGATAGCCGCCATTAAAATTTGGGGTCCAAAATTTCAAATACACATAAAAAACGGAAAAATTGGTCGATTGATTTGCGGTTTTCACTAAAACTATTCTTTATGTCGGTATTTTAATGAAAATGAATTATAAAGATAAATTTCAAAAAATGCCGATAGAGGGCGCTTTAGACTTTGGAGTAACGAACAACTATTTTTTACGTTATTTTTTGCATCTTATTAAATGTTTCCGTAAACTTAGACTTAAACTTAAATTTTGAGATCAAAATCTGAATAGTTGGGACTGGTTAAGTAGTACAAATTGAACTGTGTTCAAAGGATTTAAACTTCAAACGATTATAAAAAACAGAAAAATTAGTTGATTCGTTTGCGGTTTTTGCTAAAACTACTCTTTAAATCTGTGTTTTCTTGAAAATAAATTTTAAAGATAATTTTCACAAAATGCCGATAGAGGGTCCTTAGACATTGGAGTAGCGTACAACTCTTTTTAACCGTTGTTTTTTTAAATCTCATTAAATGCTTTCAAATGCTTAGATTTAAATTTTGAGATCAAATTCTGAATCGTTGCGAGTGTTTAAGTAGCGCAAAAGTGAACCGTGTTCGAAAATGGGGGGGAGTTAAATTTCAACTCCTGAACACACTTCAGTTTGCGCATCTTAACCCCTCCCAACGATTCAGAATTTGAGTTCAAAATTTAAGTTTAAATTTAAGATTTCGAAAACATTTAATAAGTTTTGGAAAGCATTTAATTAGATACAAAAAATAACGGTTAAAATTAGTTGTTGGTTACTCGGAAGTTTAAGGCGCCCTCTAACGGAATTTTTTTTAAAATTTATCTTTAAAATTTATTTTCAAGAAGATACTGACTTAAAGAATAGTTTTATTTTAAACCGCAAACGAATCGACTAATTTTTCCGTTTTTTATTATCATTTGAAATGTGAACCCTCTGAACACAGTTCAGTTTGTGCTACTTAAAGACTCCCAACTATTCAGATTCTGAGCTCAAAATTTAAGTTTAAGTCTAAGTTTACGAAAACATTTAATCAGATGCAAAAAATAACGTAAAAAATAGTTGTTCGTTACTCCAAAGTCTAAAGCGCTCTCGATCGGTATTTTTTGATATTTATCTTTATAATTCATTTTCAATAAATTACCGACATAAAGAATAGTTTTAGTGAAAACCGCAAATCAATCGACCAATTTTTCCGTTTTTTAAAATTATTTCAAATTTAAACCCTCTGATAACAGTTAAGTTTGTGCTTCTTAACCACTCCCAACTACAGTAAAACCTCTATAACGGACACTCCCGAATAGCGGACACCTCTATTTAACGGACAGTTTTCCAATCCCCACTTTCAAAACTTAAATTTTTGTATGTTTAACCTCTGAATAACGGACATTCCGAATAGCGTACACTTTATTCGGCAATAAGGGATGAAAAAGTATTTTTTAAATAGAAAAAAAAATGAAAAAAAAGGTAAAAAAGCCTCCGAATTTATTAGGACAACGTGTCACAAATTTTGTGATCACAGTTAAATGGAGATAAAGAGCTGCGGAAAATCCCCTCCTCTCCCCCCCCCCAAACGTCCAGTGTTAAATTCAGGGGATTGCCGGGGGGACAACCGTTTTTCCTTCTGTCTCACAGTATCATCTTCAGAACATAGATTGAAAATGTCCAGTTAAACAATATTTGCTGTTTTTTTTAACCAAAAACTATAAATTATCTTTCGATTACATAGTTTCTTACTATCAGCTCCTGCAATTTCATTCGTTTATGAAGAAATATGAATTTAAATAGATGCTGTTATTAGATGTTTCTTCAAATTGGAATTCGTTCAACGTTTAAAGGGTTTTTTCTTTAAAATAAATTTTTTTGTTAGTGTATCCAGTGTGACATATTGTGCTTTGTGTATTAAGGAAAACATTTACAAGTGTATTTCATTCCAGAGTGTTTATAAAAAACATAGATATATACGTTTTAATACTTAATTTACAGAGAAGATAATTTTAAAATTATTTTCTGTAAATTAAATTATTCCTCCTATATAGGGAGAATTATTAGCACTATAATCTCTCCCTTGTCTCCGCGCTTGCAGATGCGAATGAATGAAAATACATTCTTTCTTTCTTTCTTTCTTTTTTTTTTTTTTTTTTTTTTTTTTCGATTTTTGATAACATGATTTTTTATTTTTTAGAATGATCTTTCTTAAAAAAAAAAAAAAAAAAAAAAGTTTTGTATTACTGATTAATGGGAGGGGGGACTGAACGTGGGCTGATTTAGGCACAATCTAAGGCGTTTTTCTGTTTTAATATTTATTTTAAATTATTTTACTATATTTTAAATATTTATTCATTTTTTTTCAACTATTTTTTATGAATAATGAATGTAAAAGTGTGCCAGTGAAGAAAAAACTTGGAATTCTGTACGTATTTTGGGGACAATTCATTTTATATGTAAAAATATTTTCAAACTAAATAAAATATGTCATCTATTTTATTATTTTAAATATAAATCTCGTAAATTATGCATATGCTTATTAAAACCCAGATATAAAGTACTTTTTGAAAGAAATAAAATTATACATTTTCTCTCTTATTTTTATTTTAAAATTTTTATACATTTTCTCCCTTAAAATAAAAATGCTGGTCAGTTTATAATAGCCCTCTGCTTTCTAGATGTTGGAGGGCCATTACCTTTATGCCCGAAACCGACCTCTAAGAGTTTACCGGCAAAGTAAATGCAACAGTTCTGTCATTGCCGAGCCGTTAACGGCTCGGCGATAGCTGCCGCAATTAGCGGCGGCTCACTTGCGGTACAGCATTGTTTTTGTACAAATGGCCTTAACTGCTTTTGGCCACGACGAAACCAGCTTACGGCCTTAAATCGAGCGTTTGTGGGGTTGCTATTACAGTACAATTAGGTTACGGTTAGGATTTTATCCACAGGTTGAACATTACACATGTTTTGATTGAAATATACTTAATTTTGTACTGTGGTTCTAAAACTACATTACTATATAATAACCTTTTACCTAATCATTGGTAATCGATTTTAATCAAGGTATAGTCGGATCTAGGAGTGGTATAATTTGTTTGAAAATCAAAATGTTACACTTAGGATTTCGATGCGAAAAAAATAAAAAGTTACGTGACTGAACAGTGATATTGACGGATAAAAATCAGCATTTTAACACGAAAGTCGCGCAATTGTTGAACACATATTTCCACCTTCTTTTTCAATTGAAGTCGTTTTAACTATTTGTTACTCTAAATTTAGTTGTTTGTTTTTTAAACCGATTTTTCTCACAGTCAGTGGTCATGCATTGAGATAAAATCACAAATTTGAGGTTTGTTTAATATTATTATCAATGACCCGGGCAACTCCGGGCGGGTCAGCTAGTAGTCAAATATAATGCTTGATTTATCGATTGGATATCTTTATGCACAGTTTGAACAATTTATAATTGGAAATTGCAGGGACTGCAGAATACCAAAGAAATGAAGATGATTGTGATCTTTTAGTTTATAAATAATCTGTGTAGAAGAGAGAATATACATGTGATATATATATATACACATTTTTTTAGCATTTTTGTTTATTTGTTGTCGTCAAATAAAGTTAATGAAAACTAGTGGGTCGTTCAGAAAGCCGTGTCAGTTTAGGAAAATCACATTATACCGAAAAATTTTGCCCACAAATTGCTGAACACTAAATATGGAAAACTATATCTAATAATTAAATATTAGAATTTTCCTGTTAAAATGGATTTCAATACTAGTTTTAATTACTAATGCTCGTCGGAAATCAAAATATTAACTCCTTTAAGGGTAGTGGGATAAAATATATCCCACTGAATTTTAAATGCGAAATGCCACATTGGCGCCAGGATTTTGAAATAATTTTTGAATTTTTTTCAAGTGCGTGAATAAAAGCTCTTATCAATTTTCAATTAACTTTGTTTTTTAAAATTCTGGTGTCAATCAATCATTTCACTATTTTAAGAATAGAAGTGTTTTTCTCCTCAAAGAGTTAATTGACAAATGGAAAACTTTGGAAACTTTTATCTAATACTCTGATCACTAACTCATGCCGATTGTAATTTTATTAGAAATTTGAGGCAAAACCAAGTAAGGATAAAAGAACATTTAATAAATTAGTAAAATACGGATTATACATATACAATGAATTATTACATGTATTAGAACATTCCAACAAATTTGAAAATTGTCAAAAAGTGCTACAAACTGAATAAAATTCATGTATGAGATACTGGTTGTGATGTCATGTGGGAGATGACATAAGACCGATAAGAATTTAAGATTTCTGTGATTCAAGAAAAAGTCTCAATAACTATTGGGCGTATTTTAAATGCAAAACCCAGTTAACATTTTGATTTTTTAAACACAGTGGAACAAATTACTAATGCTGGTCGAGAACAAAATAATATAAATTGACAAATATGAAATTTCGTAAACTTATATCTAATGCTCCGACTACTAACTCATGCAGATTGTAATTTCATTAGAAAACTGAGACAAAACCAAGCAAGGATAAAAGAACATTTAATAAATTAGTAAAAGGCGGATCATACATCTACAATGAGTTATCTCTCACGCGCTTTTCTCAATAAGAACGGAATTCGAATTGCTAATGATCTTTGTACTTTGAAATAACGAAAAGTTTGTTCAATTACGCTTTTAAATGTTAAAGTCAAATATAATGCTTGATTTATCTATTGAATGTCTTAATGCATAGTTTGAACAATTTATAATTGGAAATTGCAGGGAGTGCAGAAAATCAAAGAAATGGAGTTAATTGTGATGATTCAAATTATAAATAATTTATGTGGAAGAAAGAAGACACATCTGATATTTTATTTATTTATTTATTTATTTTTATTGATTTATTTATTTACGTACTTATTTTTGCTGTTTTAGCTATTTCTTCTTGTCTACTACGGTTAATCGAAATTAAACTAATTTATGCAAATGTACACACATTTTTCACTTTTTTAGTAGCTTTTTAGAAGGTTCATAATTATATATATAAATAGCACTTATATTAATCGTCTGGTATATCACCTGTCTGTCTGTCTTTCCGCTAATAACACCATAAAAATTATTTAAACTCAATGGTTTGAAATTAAATATATATAATAGTTGCGGAATTTTTTCGAATCGTTTCAGATTTTATGAAAATAGAGTCAAAACTTAAAAGATATTAATAAATGTTTTCTTCATTCTATTAAATCCTATCACACGAAATTAATTCAATGATATTCTATGATAGGCAATGGATCTGTGTTGTCATGATGATTATGCTTTAAGCAAATTGGAAATTGTAAGTCAGACGTAGCAAGTGAGATGCATTCCTACTATAACGAAATTTTTAAGCTTTATTATCATTTTAAAGATTGTTTAAAGATTAAATAAAATTGTTCATTTGTATCCCACGGACGTAATAGGTTTTCAACCATATGGGTACAGGAAATCACAATTTTAAATCTATGAGTCAACCACTAGAATTGGATTTTCAGGCATTTTCCACCAAGATATGACTTGGCTGACCGATTGCGTTTTAATATTCGAATAGAGTTTTAACTATTTCTGGAATTTCAGTCATTAACTCGATGAGATGTTTGTCTGTGCTTTCGTCTCTCTATTTATAATCAAATTTACATAAAATTACAGCAAAAATTACCAAACCACTGATTCCGAAAGTAAGAAAGATTGAAATTAAAGTAAAAGAATAAACCTACGTCGTTTTTGATCAAACAGATTACTATCACCCGTCAAGAAAATAATAAATAAGATAAAAAAAAAAAACTACATTCCGTTAAAAAATGTTTAGTTCTATGCAAGAGAACGATGATACATAGACAATTGGTAATGCGTAATAATTAGGATTCTATTACTTACCCACCTCACGTAGTATAGGGTAAATCTTGCAATCGTTTTGAAAATCGAAAAAAAAATTGACGGATTTACACGTTTCAGACACTGGAGATTCCGAAAAAAAATATTTTTGGAAAAAAAGATGCTGTCCGTCTGTCTGTCTGTCCGTCTGTCTTTAACTCTTTATCTCCCGTAAATTGAGATAGAGATTTAAAATTTGGTCTGTACTTACTATGTAATAATGTTGCGAAATCTCCTCCGATGAAAGTGACGTTTGTTTCTCGTCTGCGAGCGAGCGATGTATTTATAATGTATTTATATAATGCTAAGTGGCAACTAGTTTTGTTGCCTGGACGACCAGTTTTTTGGAATGTTTTTAGTTTAGTTTAGGAGTAGTTGAATTTAATGGATCTTTGGAATGTTATATTAATTGAAAAATAGTGGAAATACCAGAATGTCTGGTATTGTACATATTTGTAAATATTTCATCACATTTTGAATAAACTTATTAGAAACAAGAAAACCTTCTGATATGGAGATAATTTTCTCTACATGGTGCCCCAAGACCTGATCGTTTATGCTAGAATATAGCTGTTTATGAAACGCCATTTCACGCATTAAGGAATATGAGAAAAAAAATTCTCTGGAAATAATGAGAGCAGATACAGCTTTTAAAGAATTTATCTGGCGAATTTGACGGGTTTGAAATTCGCGGCCACGAGAGATTGAGGTAAGACCAATTTGATTATTAATTTATAAATTTGCATGGAATATCGTTTGAAAATAAATAAATAGAGTGTTTTGGTTTCGTTATGAAATTTATTGTTTTAGTTCCGAAATTGATAAATTAATTATTTTAATCTCGGATTAAGAATAGATGATTAGTGAAATTTAGTTTTGTTTGGAAATATTTAACGGTATTATACTAGGAAATATTTTATTATATCGTTTTGAATATGGATCTGGAAAAAATAAAAAAGAAACGTACTTCCGTTCGAGGGAGTACAACGAAACTAATTTCTAAAATTGAATCTATTTTGAAGAATAATGATATGGAAATTTCTTTGAAAATAGAAGAAATTAAAGATTGTCAGGAACAAATAAATGAAAAATTTTCGGAACTAAAAGAGCTAGATAAAGAAATTTTTGAGCTCACGGATATTAAAGAGGTTGAAAATGAAGTTTCGTGTTGTGAAGAATATATAGAAAAAATTGTTAAATATCGAGGTAGAATGACGCGTTTTATAAAAGAAAACGACATTAAATCTAATGATACTGCCTCTAAGGATAAGCTAGTGATATAAACAGTGACCTTTCACCCACGATCTTGCATAACGAAACCAGAACACTTAAATTGCCAAAATTGAGTATAGTTAAGTTTTATGGAGACTGTAGTCAGTGGCTAGATTTTTGGAACTCATATGAGGTTGCTGTTCATAACAACGACTCATTGAGTAAAATCGAGAAATTCACTTATTTAAAGACGTATTTAGGTGGATTAGCATTAAGTGCTGTTTCTGGCTTTTCGCTAACGAATGAGAATTATGATTCATCAATTCAATTATTGAAAAGTAGATTTGGGAAATCGGATTTAATAATTAGTTCCCATATGAATAAGCTTTTGCTTACGGAACCTGTAAGGAATTCTTCGAATGTAGTAGGGTTAAGAAAAATGTATGACGCGATTGAAGTACAGATCAGATCACTGCAATCGCTTGATGTTGCAACTGAAACATACAGTAACTTGTTATGTCCGGTAATTTTACAGAAAATTCCCGAAGATTTAAGTTTGAGTTATAATAGGAATAGGGAAACGAGTGAATTATTTGATATTAAGAATTTAATGGAATTTTTGAGAAAGGAAGTAGAATGTCGGGAAACATCGTTATTGTTAGCTAATTCTAAGGGTGGGAATGTAAATGAATCAACATTCCGTAATAAGGAAATAATTCAAAACAGTAAAAATAAATATTATTTGAATCAGAAAAGAAATGATAACACAAGGCTTTCTTCAGCCGCTGTCTTAACAACTGCTACGAATGAAACTTGCATTTTTTGTCTTGATAAGAATCACGCAAGTATGAACTGTCCTCTGACAGTAAATGAAAGAAAAAATTCTCTTAAAAGTAATGGTCGTTGTTTTATTTGCCTTAAACGAAAACACATCGCTAAATTTTGTTTTAAAAGGAATCAGTTATGCAAAATTTGTAAATTGTGTCACAATGAATTAATTTGCGACAAATCGCTGTCCTCCGTTAAAACTAATTCGGATGATCAAAATTCTGACTGGACGCCAGATATTGTGACGTCATTAGCTTCCACCAGATGTTTCAAAAATAAAAGGGAAAGAAAAGAATGTTCTGCTGTTTTGTTGCAGACACTCAATGCAATAGCAAAGGGAAACAAAAAATCTAAAATTGTTCGTGTTTTGTTAGATGGGGGATCGAATCGGACTTTTGTTGAAAAACGGATTGTGGATTCGTTAGGTTTAAAGATCATAAAAAGAGAAACATTTCGAATTCATTCCTTTGCGGATAAACAAACTAAATCAGTTCAGTGTTATGATATAGTGGAAATTGAATTGGAAAATACAACAGATTCTCATAAATCCATCAAAATACAAGCCGTGGTGATTGATAAGATTACGCATGAAAAAATTGAAATTCCTTCTCAATGGGTTAAGAATCTTGCACTACGTCAAGGAATTAAATTATCTGATAATGCAACTAGTAAAGATATACACATTTTGATCGGTTCAGACTATATATGGGAAGTTTTGTGTGATAAAATTGTTAGATTAAGTAGATGTTTAGTTGCAACAGAGAGTTTGTTCGGATTTGTAGTTCAAGGTAGGGAAGGAAATTCTGAATCTAGGGATATTTTGGTAAATCATGCGATTGTTATGAGGGAAGAGTTAGAATATGAAAGAGTTAAAAATTTATGGGAATTGGAGGCAATAGGAATAAAACCAGATAAGGAAATGTCGCGATCAGATTTAGACATTATCAATAAATTTGAACAAAATACCTTATATAAAAATAACAGATATGAAACTAAGCTGTTGTGGAAGGAAAATTTTAAGGAGCTTAAAAGTAATAACGAGATCGCAGAACGGCGTTTGATGAGCCTATGCAATAAATTTCATCGCGATCCTGATTTGTACATTAAATATAAGGATATTATTGAGGAACAGCTAAAAAAGGGTATAATTGAACAAGTTGAATGTCAATCCGAACTTGATAAAGATAAGGGATATTTTATGCCTCACCATGCAGTAGTGCGCGAATCTAAAGAAACTACTAAAGTTAGGATTGTACACGATGCGTCTTCCAAGGATAAACATGAACAATCCCTTAACGATTGTTTAGATAGTGGTCCCAATCTTAATCCAGATTTACTTAAAATTATTTTAAAATTTCGCTATCATCGAATTGCTTTTTGCGCGGACATACAAAGAGCCTTTCTTGAGGTCGGCATTGTAGAGGAAATTTTTACAGTTTTTATGGTATAAGGGTGGGACAGATCTCGATTTCTGTGGCCGTGATGTCAGAATTCTAAGATTCGCCAGAGCAGCCTTTGGTGTTAAATGTAGTCTATTCCTTTTGAGCGGTAACATTAGACTGCATTTGAAGAAATATAAAACTTCGAATCCAAAGGCATATAATATTCTGAAAGAACTATATGTCGACGACCTAATTAATGGAACGGACACTGTTACAGAAGCCATTACGGTAACTAAAGATGCCGTATCTATTTTAAAGGAAGCCAACATGAATTTAAGGCGATGGACTTCTAATTCGCCAAATTTAAGTGAACAATGGAAGAATAATAACCTAGAATGTCGTGAAGATCCTGTTGATTCTAATGTGTCCTTAAAGATTTTGGGTTTAATTTGGAATAATTATTCTGACACTCTTAAAATTGAATTGAGTCCATTATTGAAAATAATGAATACGCCAGCAACAAAACGCCAGGTATTGAGCGTATGTGGTATGCTATTTGACCCTATAGGTCTGATAAATCCTTTCACAATACGAATTAAACTATTAATGCAAACGTTGTGGCAAAAGGGTATTAAATGGGACGAAAATATTTCATTAGATTTGGAAGTACAATTCAAGGAATACCTACATGAAATACCGGATTTGAGGCCTCTTGAAATACCTAGGCCATACTTCGATGAATTAGAAATAGAAAAAATCGAAATCCACATATTTTCGGACGCAAGTCCTAAAGCCTACGGTTCTGTTGCATATTTTAAATGCCATTGTCAAGGGAAAACACTGACTAGTTTTATCATTTCTAAATCTCGAATCGGACCGCTAAAGAAAATAACGTTGCCTAGACTCGAATTATTGGGAACTTTGATTTCGGCAAGACTATGATCATATCTACGATCTACCTTTCCGACAGTACCTGAAAATAACATCTTTTTTTGGACTGATTCAGAAATATGTTTGTACTGGATCAAAGGTAAAGCCGATGACTACAAACTATTCATATGCAACCGAATTATAGAAATTCAAGAAAAAACAAATCCCTTGAATTGGAATTTTTGTGATGGAAAGTTAAATCCAGCGGATAAATTGACTCGTGGTGTAAGTGCTCGATCTTTAATTAATGATGAGATTTGGTGGAAGGGTCCTCCTTGGCTTCATGAAATTGATATGAATAGTTTTGATGGCAACTACATTGACAAAGACATTCCAGATTTTGAAAAGGAAAAGATAAAAGGTTACCTTGTGCTGCAGGCGTTCGTAGAATTGACTGAACCGTTATTGAATCTGAACAGATATAGTAACTTAAATAAGATTTTAACAATTACAGCATACATTTTTCGATTTGTCCATAATTGCAAAAGGAAAAATGAAAATTTCACAGGAGTATTAACAACAACGGAACTGTTTAATGCTGAAGAATATTGGGTACGATATATTCAACAGACCGAGTTTAAACATGAATATAGTCTTCTTAAGGCAGGGAAATCCATCAAAACCGACTCAAGACTGCATTCTTTAAATCCTTTTTTGACTGAAAGTGGAATAATCTGTCAGGGTGGTAGACTGCAGCAATCAAATTTTCAATTTTACGAAAAACATCCTAAGTTATTTCCCGGCAAAGGAAGATTTACCGAACTTTTTATTATAAGAGAACATGAAAATCTGTTGCACTCTGGAGTTTCAGACACACTGACTCAGATACGTGAAAATTATTGGATCCTTAGAGGTCGCCAAACGGTGAAATCTTGTCTAAATAAGTGCCTAATTTGTAAAAAATTTAAAGCTAAACCTGGCAGTCAAGTGATAGCTCCATTACCACTTAATAGAATCCATGAATCTAAACCGTTTGAAGTTACTGGCATCGACTTCGCAGGGCCTTTATATGTTAAAGACAAAGACAAGGTGTACATTGCACTTTTCACATGTGCTGTTACTCGCGCCATCCATTTGGAAATCGTTAGTAGTCTCCACACTGAACAATTCTTGATGGCGTTCAGAAGATTTGTCTCTCGAAGAGGGATATGCAGAACTGTAAACTGCGACAATGCTAAAACCTTCAAGGCAGCTGAAAATGAACTAAAAACACTCTACGCGAACGTTGCAGATCCAAATGTCCAAAATTACTTTGGAAAAAAGGGCATAAAATTTACATATATTGTTGAAAGAGCAGCTTGGTGGGGTGGTTATTGGGAGAGGATGGTTAAGATGACTAAAATTATATTAAGGAAAATATTAGGGAGGGCTTTATTATCATTTGAAGAATTACAAACTATTCTGACCGAAATTGAGGCAATTTTAAATTCTCGGCCCATTACGTATGTGTATAACGATGCTTCAGAACCATCACCTCTCACACCATCACATTTTTTAATCGGGGAAAGGATAACATCCTTACCTCACCACCAGGCTGGTCGTAACAATGAGCAGATCTTCTCCAGCTCAAAAAGATTTTTATTGAAAAGATATTTGTATAGAGAAAAATTGTTGAACCAATTTTGGAAACGTTGGAAGGGAGAATATCTGCTCCAATTAAAAGGTATACATAATGTACATCCCATAAGAGGAAATTGTGAATTTAATGTAAATGATGTAGTTTTAGTAGGTGACGACAAGGTTCCGAGACATTTGTGGAAATTAGCTAAAATCACCGAACTTTTCAAGGGACGAGATGAAAAGGTCAGAATTGTAATGTTGAAGACAGCATCAGGGTTTATAAAACGACCCATACAACTGATTTATAAGTTAGAACTTGATTAATATTTTATGATTTCTCTAAGCAAGTAAAATAATTGTATTTGTTATATATATTTACCTTATTATTGTTCATTATTGTTTGCATTTAATTTTGATGAATGTATTCATCGGAGGGGGGGGGGGGGAGGATGTTGCGAAATCTCCTCCGATGAAAGTGACGTTTGTTTCTCGTCTGCGAGCGAGCGCTGTATTTATAATGTATTTATATGATGCTAAGTGGCAACTAGTTTTGTTGCCTTGACGACCAGTTTTTTGGAATGTTTTTAGTTTAGTTTAGGAGTAGTTGAATTTAATGGATCTTTGGAATGTTATATTAATTGAAAAATAGTGGAAATGTGAATCTGGTGATGTATATAAAATTTTTCGATTTTTTTTTTATTGTAAGTAGTGACTGGAAAATGCAATACAAAATATAAATTTTGCATAAAAAATGAAATCTATCGAATAATTAGTTGTCAAAATATTTATAATCATATTTTCCACGCTCTTCGGCTTTTCATGACCCTGTCTTTTATACAAAATTTAATTCAAATATATATTTTTTTAATTGGATATCAGCCGCTTCATACGAGTCAATAAACTGTTGGTTTATCATTTTTGGAATTAGAAGGATGTTTCTTTTACCATTTGATTATTAAGCTGACTAAAACGCTATCGCTAAACTATAAGATTAAATGCCAATAAGGAGTTATCCTAAATGTGGCACGTACTCAGAAATTAAACACGTTACATGTGTTTAAATAACATAACTGATTTTTAAATAGACTTTTTATTGGTATTTTTAATATTGTTCTACTAATTTATTTGTTCTTTCGTTATTTAAAGTAAAAATTTTGCCAATTTGTATAATTTACCAGTAAATTGGTGATTTATAAATTTTGTCAAAATGGACCGATGGGATAAATAAGTAGTACCCGCAGTAATAGAGCATTGCTAAGTATTAAAAATATTTAAATATACGTTTACATTTTACTTTGGAATTGCGATGCATTTTATAAATAGTTTACAGGTGTTTTATTTTTATATTTTATGGTATGCATATCCATGATGGGTAAGCATAACGGTGTCCTCAACAACTAGTTTACAATATGATTAAATATTAAATCATTTATTATATCTGTATTTCGAAATATTAAATATTTTGTCTAATTAGGTTTTTTCATACAAAAGTTAAATAGGTAGTAACATATAATTTAACATCAAAAATATCACAACACAATTAAAAAAAATTATAAACATAAATCAGCTAAGAACAAGGACATGATATAAAAGTCATACGGGGAAAATAGACATA
This sequence comes from Maratus speculifer, assembly GCA_964019185.1. Taxonomy (NCBI): domain Eukaryota; kingdom Metazoa; phylum Arthropoda; class Arachnida; order Araneae; family Salticidae; genus Maratus; species Maratus speculifer. The sequence goes on along the minus strand of OZ025302.1, from coordinate 146,834,186 downwards.
ATTTAAACTAAACAAAAACACCAATGTGAGATATAATCTCTTGAAATTCTTTTTAGATACATTCGTAATTATGTAAATACGTAGCACCTATAGTCGTCGTTCAGTCCGTCCGTCCGTTTGTCCGTCTGTCCGCACGTAAGAGAGCAAAAACTACCCGACCGAATCGTTTGAAATTTAAAATATATGATTAATGAATTATTTTGTCGAAATATTTCACATTTTATAAAAATCGGATATATAGTTTAATTATAGGGACAATCAAAAGTCTTCCGTTACATTACACCCAATGGGAAAAATAGGTTCAAATGCATTTTAATGATGTTACACTCTTTCGAACATAATAAAATTGATATGAATCTATGATTTATGTACTATAATATACATTTTGACAATCTATGGTGCATTGAATATTTGTTATTTATTTACAAAGCAACACGAAAATATTACAGTACATAATGGTAAAGGGATAACATTGTTTCGGGCTCGTTTTAATTATACTAAGCTATTTAATGTTTTATTAAATTTATATACATTGCTAATCTTTACTATAAATTACTTTCTGTAAAATAGAAAGCAAATAGTATTTACAGGGAGACACAAAAGAATTCAACTATTACACTGTATCCTAAGAGTTGTATACTATTACACCAAGATCTGAATATTTTTAAAAATTCGATATAATGCAAACGCACCTCATTTGCTACGCTTGATTTGCAATTTCCGACTTGTTAAATTTATTAAAAGTCACTTCTAATGCATAAAAATTTCTATCAAATTTCAAACTTTTCATTTTTACAGATTGTAAATTTATACGAAAACTATTGAATTACGAAATGAACATGAGCATTAAATGAATTTATCAAGAGACTAATTATACGTGACTATTGGATTGCTTTCACACGCTATTAAAATAACGAATGGATATTGAATCTTTAATGATCTCTGTTTTTCGAAACTTCGAAAATGTTGTTCAATACTGTTTTAGATTAGGAAGTCGAATACGTTTTAATGTTTTATTGGAAAATATACAACATGAAATAAGGAAACTGGAAAAGCGTGTCACTAAAAGCAATTCATAGAATATTTGATTTGATACAGACTCTAAATTATGTAACATTAATTCCCAAAAATAAACGACTGATTCATATTAATTTGGAAAATGAAACATTGGATTAATGAAGAAAGGTGGTTTAAAACAAAAAATGGAAATAGTTTCTTCCTTTAATTCTACGTTTTCTACAATTTTGAACATTATCTTGTTCAGCGCTTAACCGCCTGACCACCGAGCAAAAGGACAAAATTGTAATGTTTCTTTCTTTAAAATTTTTAAAAGGTTATTAATATTTTTTCCAACATGTTATAATTTTATCATTACGTATGGTCATAAAAGCCTAAGGAGTGGTATATCATAAGTTAACTCATTGAAACCGAATCATGTCCGTTATACGTAAATATTTACTAAAGCTTTATTACTCAGAAACTATTAAAATAATGAATGGATATTGAATCTTTAATGATCTATGTTTTTCGAAACTTCGAAAACGTTGTTCAATACTGGGTTAGATTAGGAAGCCGAATACGTTTTAATGTTTTATTGGAAAGTATACAACATGAAATAAGGAAACTGGAAAAGCGTGTCATTAAAAGCAATTCATAGAAAATTTGATTTGATGCAGACTCTAAATTATGTGTCATTAGTTTCCAAAAATAAATGACTGATTACTTTATATCTGGAAAATGAAACAATGGATCAAGGAAGAAAGGTGGTGTAAAAAATATAAACAAAAAATATAAATTATATATTTCTTTAATCACTTAACTGATACTTATATTTTACATACAATTAATTAACAATAAGGTATGTTCAACACATTTTTTAAGATAAAATATTTGTAACATTATCATTTCTGCCATGTAATAGTATGAAATTATAATTAAAAAAATAGTGGTATCAAAAAGCTTTTAGTGATGGATCAAGCAAACACTTTTTGCCGTACGACACAACGGCAAGTCAGTTAAAACCTTAAAAGGCGTTTGTATGTCTATTAAATCACTTAATTTTAATTTTCAAACACCCCATTGGCACCAGAATTTTGGTAAAAAAAATTTCACATTACAAGACACGTGGAACATAGCTTTTTTCATATTTACAAATAAAGATGTTTCCGAATTCCGGTGTCAGTCATTAATGTCAACACTTAAGTAACGAAAGTACCCTGTACCGCAAAGGGTTAACCGCTTCCCTGATTTCCCCGTACGTCATACGAGCAACATGTTTATGCCAATAATAATTTGCTCGTATCACTTACGGGCAACAATATTCCAATAATGATTTCTTATTCTCGCCAATAAATTTGTATTGTAAATTTTGCATTATTTAATTTGAGTATTTTTCTGATTCAATTAGTTATAAGTTTTTTTTTTAAAAAACCGGTGATAAAAAGATTAAAAATTCTGTAAAAGAAACGAAAAAATAGGCATTATTTGAAAGTTTTTTTTAAATATTGATGGGTTAAGTGGTGAAGTGGTTTTTTCTACGTTTATTCCATTTTTAACGCCGTCATAATCAGCGCTTAGTTAAATAAGTTAGTTCCATAGATCTAAAAAATACCTACTCCAAAAAATTTTTAGTTACTTTTCAAAATTTTTTTTTATTTTGGCATGGTTGGCAATGCGAAAAATTTATCATTAAATTTCGGAATTTTACTTATAGAAGTCATGTTCTTACCCAGTAGAATATTTGATTTAAGCTTTCAACTTCCCTCTATAGGGACAAAGGCAGCTTCTTTGAAAACCTCTTCATTTTATAAGAAACATTAAAACAAAAATTTTAATAATAACATTATAGGGGACAAATAAATTTTTCGGACTCATACATTTATTTTTAAATGTTAATATCTTTGTTTTTTTTTTCTTTAAAAACCATGATTTTACTTTTAAGAAGTACCCACTAATCAGAAACAATTGACTCGTATCGTTTTATAATTTTGATCTTTCTAATATACAGTTAAATTTTATTTTTGTCGAAATTTCTCTTTGCAGTTTCTCTGATTTAATGAAGATTTTCATTTTGAAATATTTAATAATTTTATTTTGCAGTCAATTACAAATAAATAAATAAACAAACAAACAAAAATAAATAAAAGTGGCTGGCAGAACGGAATCAGTTGGATTCAAACACTTCCGATCTCGTTTTGAAAATTTTTTGAGACGTTATATCTTTACTAATGATGCTTAACTATACTTCTGCAATATTTGTCATTTATACTCTGACACATTTCTTCGTGATTTTTGATTATAGAATCGATTTCAAAATAGTTGTAAAGTAAATTGTAATTTTCCAAATAGGCCAAAAAATATCCATGCCAGAATTCGAACCAGGAACCTCTTGCCAGAAACTGTCAATGAGCTATAACGAAGCTATATAGCTATATATCTATATAGCCAACTGAGCTATAACGAATGAATTCCAGTCATTTAAACAATAATAATAATAATAATAATATAATAAAATTATTATTTTTTAATTGGTTAATAGAACCGAATGAGATGGATTAAAACACTATTGACCCCGTTTTGAAACTTCAGAAATTATGTCTGTGCTAATAATGCTTATCCACATTTCTGCAATTTGTATCACTTATACTATGTCACATTTCTTTGTGATTGTCCATTATAGAATCGATTGCAAGATAGTTGAAAAAAAAGTAGTCATTTTTAAGCGGGGTGAAAAATATCCACCCCAGTATTCGAACCAGGAATCTTTTCGTAAAAGCTGTCATTGATTTGCCAAGTGAGAAATCCCGAACGAATTCCAGTCATTTACAAATAATAATAATAATAATAAAATGTGCCTGACAGAACGGAATCTGTTGGATTCCAATTCTGCCGTTCCCGTTTTTAAACTCGAGATGTTTTATTTGTACTAATAATGCTTAATTACAGTTCTGCAATACCTATAACTTACACTTTGTGACATTTCTTTGCGATTTTCCATTATAGAATATACTGCAAATTAATTGGGAAATGAGTTGTAATTTTCAAACTGGGTGAAAAATATCCATGCCAGGCTTCGAACCAGCAATATTTTAGTCGAAGCTATCATTATTTTGCCAAATGAACTATTCCGAACTAATAGCAATCAATTACAAATAGTAATAATAATAATAATAATAAAATTTTAAATTTTAAATTAAAAGAAATGGCTTACAAAACGGTATCAATTGGATTCAAACTCGTTGTTGATCCCGATTTAACCCCTTGAAGGGCACCGGTACATGTTATATACCATTTAATTTTAATTCCCAAATGCCGCATTGACACCAAAATTTAAGAATCAACTTTTGTTTCATATGATATACTCGAAGAAAAGCTTTCAATTTGTTTCGTATAAAATTGTTTATAAATACCGGTGTCAATCAATCATTTTAACAGTTTAGTAGCAGAAGTGCTTTGCCCCTCAAGGGGTTAAAATTTGAAAAGTTATATCTTTCTAATAATGCTTATTTACACTTCTGAAATATTTTTCCTTTATACCTGTCACATTTCATTGTGATTTTCCATTATAGAATCGATTGCAAAACAGTTGTAACATTAGTTGTAATTTTCCAACTGACCAAAAAATGTTCATGCCAGGATTCGAACCAGGAATGTCTTAGTAGAAGCTATGAATACTTTACCAACTGAGCTATCACAAATGAATCTGGGGGATGTAATTCACCTAGAAAACTTTAGTGATCACAGCGTCTGTCTTAAACATGAATCAGCTCAGCAGAATAAATCGCAAAAAATGGAACACCAAATAAATATTGGATACATAAATATGTTGTGTGCATCTACCATTTATTGGTATTCCATGCCTGCTATTTATTCTGCTGAGCGGATATATATATGTATATGTTGCGGCCAATACCCGGAGCCTGGCCAATTGTAGAACTGGCCGGGAAGCCTTGGCCAACACCCGAACTATAATGCGTAAGTACCATTTTTTTTTTTTTTTTTTTTTTTTTTTTTTTTTTTTTTTTTTGTAATTAAGACAATTTTTTTGTAATGTAACATTAAAATGTACAGTAAATAAGATTCCCATTGATTATATTGAAACGAAATATTTTTGTGTACCCAATTAAATTAACCAAAAATAGTACACAATTCCCTTTCAATATCGAAATTAAGTAATAACCCAAATAAGATGACAATTACAAGTTAACCGGTACCTTTATTCTAGTTAGAGCCCGGACAGACTAAAGGCTACACTATTTGAATGCATAGACACTTTCAACTATGTTAGAAAGGATTAAGCCGAGTGCTTATATCTATTTCGCGAATTGGCCAATTGCATCTGGCCAGTTCACGAATTGGCCGGCCAATTCTAGAGTTGGCCAGTCATTTTTTAACATTGCTGGCCAATTTGGGAATTGGCCAATTTCGGGTTTTGGCCGCAACATATATATGTATCAGACAAGATACTGTGATACCTAATGATAGCTGGGTTAATTTGATCCCCTATATTTGTTTGAGTCAGCTAAGCTGGCAGAACATTTGCAGATTCTACTAAGAGATTCCTGTTTCGCATGGACCTTTTTCGACTAGTTGCAAAATTACAATTTATATGATTTATGTACAAATTGGAATAATTGTTTTAAAATTAATCTAGTTGTCAAGTGATTTACAAATGAACAAAATATATAAAACTGCTACAGTAGTTACAATACATTATGCAAATGAGAGGTCAATCAAAAATATTATTTGGGAGTTAACGTGTTCACTTACAACAGCAAACATATAAATTATGATTGCAGTACTTTCCTTAAAATATGCGCTCGGAAAAATAATTACATTAAATTACATCTATTACCTTCATATACCTTCTTATCTTTCCGTTTAATAGCGAAAAAAAGAAAATTCATTCTTTATGCATATAGTATTTTCGAGCATTTACATAATGTTTTACAAGACTTCGTCCGCATTTGCAATCACATTTTTAGTAAATATCGTCTATAGATGGTAATGTATTTGAAATCTCTTGCGCAGTTTCCTATATAGTCAATAACCTTTCAGTAATATCTTGTTTTAATTTTTCAATATAGTCAAAGCAATATACTAATGATCAAAGTCTCAAACGTAACATGGAAAGTAGATCCGAATGTGGAGAAAAATGTGCATAGGTACATTTATCCGTTGCATCCCAAAATTTTCTGTAAATCCAAAAACAAAAGTAGTCAAAGAAATATACTAGTGATCAAAGTCGAAAACGTAACCTTGAAAGTAGATCCAGATCTGGCGAAAAAATTGCATAGGTTCATTTATCTGTATCTTCTCAAAAATTTTATTCATTCCAAAAGCAAAATTAATCAATGGAATATTCCAATAATAAAAGTCGCAAAAATAATCTTGAATCTATATGTTGATAAGCAAAAATTCAGCCAGATGCGGAATGCTACAGTGTTGCAGCATCTGGCTGAATTTTTATTGGAAATTCCAAATTCTTACGAGTAAGTTAAAAAAATTATTATAATTTTATATGATGAAAATTGTTCCACAAATAATTCCATAAATAGTCCACCATTTTCTAGGCATTAATAAACACTTATTAAGTTTTTCAAATTTTTAAACATGTTGAAAATTGCACTTTCGTATATACGAATTGAATATTTCCAGCTGAGCGAATATACTTTCGTATATGCTACTAACGTAGGAACACAAGCAATACAAATGAGTGTTGAAAAAAACAATTAAAAAACTAAAAATTCATTTTCAATTTCAACTTCTACGTTCAAAGATTTCATATTTTCTCATTTTTAGTGTTTCAGTATATGATAAATTTATTGCATTTTACAAAAATGTAGAAAATATACTACTTCATTTAAGAAGATAATAGCAAATTTTTTCATAAATATATACAGGACAGTTGCATCATAAAATTTAACTAATAAGAATGTATTTATTAAAATACAGCACATTGCTCATTGGTGCACAAAACAAGAATTTTAATATACAAAATATCAACGTTTCGCGCCGTCTTCTGCGGGCGTCTTCAGGTAAATATGATAATCTAATAATAATCATATAATAAAATAATTATCACACTTTCCTGAAGACGCCCGCAGAAGAAGGCGCGAAACGTTGATATTTTATATATTAAAATTCTTGTTTTGTGCACCAATGAGCAATGTGCTGTATTTTAATAAATGCATTCTTATTAGACAAATTATTTCTTTTGTAGTGTACATCAACTTTTCGACTGAATCTTTTTATTTCTTTTATTTTCAGATAGATACATTAACTTCACTAATTATCTAATGATACATTCTGTATACAAATCAAGTAGCAGGGTACTTCTGCAGACTTCTGCAGTTACAAGCGTAAATATTCTGTATTTTCATTGTTTTGCAATTTAGAAATCATTATCGATTCATGTTTCGCAGACATTATGAACAAAAGATTGTGAGGTAATGCAGTTACGTATAATTCGCCTGTTAACAATTTATCAACATTTATTCTGTTTTCGTTTCTTCATATCATATTTTGCGATGCATTACAATGCCTAAATAACGCAGATAAACAGAAATTCTTTTATTATAATAATTTGTTTGCCTAATTCTTTGATTATATAAAATCCTGTAGTTATTTATGGAATAAAATAATATTTAGTTTACTTTTATATTCATAAGGTACTTGTACCCTATATGGACAGTGCTCTCAATATGTACATCCTTAATATTTTTAAAAGTAACAGTTTTGATATAGAAATCGCGCTACATGTCCGTGAAGAAAAGCAGTTGAAAAGATAATTAAGCCAGGAAAGTACTAATAAGCGCGCTGTTCACCATTTAGGAAGAAACTTGTTATTTCGTGGTGTGCTGATCGTAAATACAGGTAAGCTTAAATTCTTATTAGACATTGTAAAATTACTTTAAATATTGAAAAGTGGAGTGTTTTGAAAGCTTTTAAAATATTTTTTCAATTGCTATTGCATATATTGCTTAAAAAAGTTTTCGTTATTTATTTATTACAAGATTTAATAAAACTACTCCCGATTCTTAAAATGGGCACCTTATGTCCACATTTAAAATACAGCGGGAGAATCTTCAGATTCACAAAAATAGAAAGCTAAGCAAAACCAACTACTATTTCATAATATTTTGTAGTAATTGAGGTGCTTTGCATCGGTCTTCGCAGAGCCACAACCGAAAATGATCGCCCGTTCCTAAGTTCATGTTCTAAAGATATTTACTGTGCCTTACCCTCCCATGCAATACCTTAAGATACATTTTTTTTTTATCCACTTTCCTCCAAATTTCTATAGAAAGTGGTTGTTCCATACACCTTTTGCAGCAGATCAATAAGGAGCCATCTGTTTTTATCATTTAAATTAAACTGGAATAGGTACAAGGTCGCTAATTTTAATAATGATAGTCAACAGCCCAGGGATCAAGGTCATATTACATGTACATGGAGGTGAAAAAAATAGATTTTCCTTAGGGTGTCCATATTAGGCAGAGGTACCTTAATTTTTATTAATTAATTTTCTATAAATTAATTTTCAATAAGAACATCTATGTTCAATTCTTTCAGAATTTCGCATTTTTACTGTTTCAGTATATGATAATTTTATTACATTTGACAAAAACGAAGAAAATATACTACTTCATTTTAGAAGATAATAACACATTATTCCTTTTCTAGTGCACATCACTTTTGGCCTTAATCATTTTATATGTTTTATTTTCAGTTAGATGCATTGTCTAATCTAAATATCTAATGATGCATTCTGTATATAAATCAAGATGCACAATGCATTTGACTTCTGCAGTCACAAGCGTAATTAATCTGTGTGTTCGTTGTTTTGTAATGCAGAAATCATTATCGATTCATGTTTTGAATATAATGTGAATGTTGAATGTGAGATAACGCAGTTACATATAATTAGTTTCTTAATAATTTATTAAAAATTACTCTATTTTCGTTACTGCACATCAAATTTTAAGATAAATTACAATCCATAATAACATTTATAAAAAGAATATGATATATTATAGTTCTTTATGGGAAAAACGAATATTTAATGTACTTTTATATTCTTAAATTTTTATCAATTAAGTTTCCATAAAATACTTTATCTATAACAACTTCTACGTTCAAATTTTTCTGTTTTGGTATGTAATACATTTATTACATTTGACAAAAATGAAGAAAATTTACTACTTTCTTTTAAAATATGATAACAAATTATTCCTTTTCTAGTGCACATCAACTTTTGGTATTAATCATTTGATACTTTTTATTTTCAGTTAGATCATTATCTTACCTAAATATCTAATGCTGCATTCTGTATATAAATCAAGAAGCATTAGGCATTTGGCTTCTGCAGTTACAAACATAATTATTCTGTATTTTCATTGATTTGCGATGTAGAAATTTTTATCTATTCACGTTTCGTAAATATTGTGAAAGGTGAATTTGAGATAACGGAGTCGTATATAATTCGCCTGTTAAATAATATATTAAAAAATACTCTGTTTTTGCTTCTGCGCATCAAATTTTGAGATAAATTACAAAACATTAAAGAAATACAATAAAAAGAAATTCTTTTGTGATAATAGTTTTTTTTGCCTAAATGCTTGGTTATATAAAATATTAAACTTATTTATGAAATAAAATATTATTTAATATACTTTTATATTCATACATTTTTATCAATTAAGTTTCCATATATTAATTTTCAGTAACAACTTTTACATTCAATTCTTTCAGAATTTCATATTTTTATTGTGTCAGTACATGATAAATTTATTGCATTTGACAAAAATGTTGGAAACATGCTACTTCATTTTATAAAATGATAACAAGTTATTACTTTTCTCATGCACATCAAATTCTGCCTTTATAATTTAATATCTTCTATTTTCAGTTAGATGCATTATCTTTTTTAATTATCTAATTTTGTAAGTAAATCAAGAAGCATAATGCATTTGACTTCTGTAGTTACAAGCTTAATTAATCTGGATTTTCGTTGTTTTGCATTGCAGAAATCTTTATCGATTTATGTTTCGTGAGTATTGAAATTGGTGAATGTAAGATAAAGCAGTTATATGTAAATCGTCTGTTAATAATTTATTAAAAATTAATCTGTTTTCATTTCTAAACATTAAATTTTGAGAAAAATTACAAAGCATTATAATGCGGATAAAAAAAATTATTTTGTGATAATAAATTGTTTGCCTAATAGCTTGGTTATATTAAAATGTTATAGCTATTTAGGGCATAAAATAATATTTAGTATAATTTTATATTCATACTTATTGAGAATAGTGAATGTGAGATAAAGCAGTTACATATAATTCGCCAGTTGATAATTTATTAAAAATTACCCTGTTTTCTTTTCTAAGTATTAAATTTTGAGAAAAATTACAGGGCATTAAATTTCAGATAAAAAGATTATTTTGTCATTGTAAATTGTTTGTCTAATATCTCGATTATATTAAAATGTTATAGCCATTTATGGAATAAAATAATATTTAATATGCTTTTATATTCATACTTTTTTATCAATTGATTTTCCATAAATTCATTTTCAATAGCAACTCGTATGTCCAATTCTTTCATAATTTCAAATTCTTAATGTTCTAGTACATGATAATTTCATTTCATTTAGCAAAAATGAATAAAACATGCTTCTTTCTTTTAGAAAATAACAACAGATTATTTCTTTTTTTCGCACATCAACTTTTCGCCTTAATCATTTGATATATATTATTTTCAGTCATATGCATTATCTTCTCTAATTATCTAATGATACATTCTGTGCATATCTTCTGTAACTTCAGGTGCGTCTAGAAAGAGGAGACAACGTTCAGAGTACCAGCGTCAGCAGTTTGAATCTCGCCGTAGAGTGATCCCAGCGAGCCGATCAGAGCGGAGTCGTCGAGTGGAGTCTACAAGTGTCCCACGGCATCCATTCAGGACCAAGCTGCAGGCACGACAGTCAACTGTTGCGTCACCGTACAGCTCTGAGGACGAAAGATCATTCGTGCAAGGTTGCTGGGACAAGAGGAGAAAGCCATCCTGTAGTATGAAGCCGGCTAGCAGCGAATCATTTCTATAATTGGGTGATCGTGTTCTTTATTAAATTTTTATTAGAGTGCATTTATGTGGTAGCAATATGAAGGAATGAAAAGCAGATAGACTGTTTTAGATTGTACTTTTGGCCATTTTTGGAAATTTTTTCGGACCCAAGAATGGTGCTTAATTGTGTTCAAACTTTGTTTGCAAAATTGTTACTTTTATGTATGCTGGAAATTTTTTGTCTTAACTGCTTTGAGAAGTTCTGGATCTATTGTTAATTGTTATGTTAGTTGTTAAAATGTTATTATATTGTTATATTGTTCATGTGTTATAATATGTATGTTAATGTATGTCTAATTTTTCAGAAATGTATAGATAGTACTTTGGGTTAATTTGTAAACGCGCCCGGATTAGGCGTGCACGTGTTTTGCGGTCAAGAAGTCCTTGACACGCGTTTCTGTCTCTTATACTAACATTTAATGAATTAACTTTCTTCTTATCGTTTCGGAGTTTATGCGTTGCGCTTGTACTTTAGTTGGAAGTAGTTTTCCGCGAGTTGTGAAAAGATGTTATGCTTGCCTAATTGCCAAGAAACATAATGCATTTGATTTCTGCATATACAAACGTAAATAATCTGTGTCTTCGCTGTTTTGTAATGCTGAAATCATTATTGATTCATGTTTCGTAGATATTTTGAATGGTGAATGTGCGATAACGCAGTTACATTTAATTCGCCTGTTAATAATTTATTAAAAATTACTCTGGTTTCATTTGTGCACATTAAATTTTGAGACGAATTACAATGCATTATAACAAAGAAAGTCTTTTGTGATAATAATTTATTTGCCTAATTGCTTGGTTATGTGAAATATTATAACTATTTATGAAATAAAATAATATTTATTAGACTATTATGTTCACACTTTTTTACCATTTAAGTTTCCATATATTCATTTTCAATAACAACTCTTATGTTCAATTCTTTCAGAATTTCACGTTTTTATTGTTCCAGTAAATAATAAATTTATCACATTTGATAAAAATGGTGGAAATATACTACTTCAGTTTCATAAGTAGCAACAAATTATTTCTTTTCTAGTGTACATAAATTTTTCGCCTTAATCATTTGATATCTTTCATTTTCAGTTAGATGCATTATGTTCTCTAATTATCTAATGATGCAATATGCATATAAATCAATAAGTATAATGCATTTGACTTCTGCAGTTTCAAGTGTAATTAGTCTGTATTTTCATTGTTTTGTTATGCAGAAATCATTATCGATTCATGTTTCGTACATATTTAAAGATAACTCATGTGAGATAACTCAGTTAGATATAAATCGCGTCTTAATAACTTATAAAAAATTACTCTGTTTTCATCAATGTGCAATTAAAATTTTGAGATAATTTACAATCCATTATATCGCAGATAAAAAGAAATTATTTTGTTACAATAACTTATTTGCTTAACTACCTGTCACATAAAATATAATAGACATTAATAGAATAAAGTATAATAGTTATTTATGGAATAAAATACTATTTAGTAAACTTTTATTTTCATACTTTCTTATCAGTTACGTTTCCATAAATTCTTTCTCAATAACAATGACTACATTCAATTCATTCAGAATTCGATAATTTTAAAGTTTTAGTACATGATGAATTTATTATATTTGACAAAAATGGAAAATATTAAAACTTCATTTTAGAAGATAATAAGAAATTATTTCTTTTCCAGAGCACATCAACCTTTCGCCTTAATCATTTGATATCTGTTATTTTCAGTTAATGCATTATTTTCTCTAATTATCTAATGATGCATTCTGTACATAAATCAAGAAGTATAATGCATTTGACTTCTGCATTTACAAGCATAATTAATCTGTATTATCGTTGTTTTGCAATGCAGAAATCATTATCAACTCATGGTTCGTAGATTTTTGAACAGAGAAAATGAGATAAAGCAGATACATATAATTTGCCTATAATAATTTATTAAAAATTAATCTGTTTTCGTTTTTGCACTCCAAAATTTGAGATAAATTACAATGCATTAAAAAGAAGATAAAAAGAAATCCTTTTGTGACAATAATTTGTTTGCCTACTTGTTTTGTTATAGAAAATATCAATTAAGTTTCAATAAATAACAACTTCTACGTTCAATTCTTTCAGAATTTTGCATTTTTACTGTTTTAATACATGATAATTTTATACATTTTGATACATGATAATTTCATCACATTTGATAAAAATGAAGAAAATATACTACTTCATTTTAGAAGATAATAACATATTATTTCTTTTGAAATGCACACCAGTGTTTCGCATTTATAATTGGATATCTTTTATTTTCAGTTAGATGCATTATCTTATCTAATTTATCAAATGATGTATTCTGTATATAAATCAAGAAGTATAATGCATTTGACTTCTGCAGTGAAATACGTAATTAATCAATATTTTCGTTGTTTTGCTATGCAAAAATACTTATCGATTCATGTTTCTTAGATATTGTGAATGGAGAATGTGAGATAACATATAACGCAGTTACATATAATTCACCTGTTAATATTTTTTATTAATTACACTATTTTCGTTTCTACTCATCAAATTTTGAGATAAATTACAATGCATTGTAATGCAGATAAAAGAAATTTGTTTCTGATACTAATTTGTTTGCCTATATTCTTAATATAAAATATAATATTTATTTATGGAATAAATTAATGTCTAGTATACTTTTATATTCATACTTTTTTATCAATTAAGTTTCCATAAATTCATTTTCAATAACAACGTTTACGTTCAATTATTTTCAGAATTTCACATTTATAATGTGTCACTATATAATCATTTTATTTTATTTGACAAAATGAAGAAATTATACCATTTCATTTTAGAAGAGAAAAACAAATTATTTCTTTTCTAATGCACACCAATGTTTCGCATTAAGAGCCCACAATAGTCACAGAAAAAGTACGCAAAAAGACCCGGATGATTATGAAAAGTCTATGGGAGCGTTCTTTTCTAATATCTCGCTCAAATTTTAATGTTTTTACATGATTTTTTTGCATAGGCTAGCTTAGGACGATCTACAACCGGGCTAGTTTTTACTTTTTCGATTTTGGTTTCAGATTTAAAAAAAAAAAATATTTTAACTTTCAAAACCGGTTTAAACCGGTTCTGAAATTCAAACTATCATAATATAAAAAATATATGAGCAAAATTGAAAAAGTAAAAACTAGCCCGGTTGTGGATTGCCCTCAGCTATCTTGTGCAAAAAAATCATGCAAAAATATTAAAATTTGAGCGAGATATTCGAAAAGAACGCTCCCATAGACTTTACATGATCATCCGGGTCTTTTTGTGTACTTTTTCTGTGACTATTGGGGGATCTTAACCATTTGATATCTGTTATTTTCAGTCAGATGCATTACATTATCTTTTCTAATTATCTAATGATGCATTCTGTATATAAATCAAGAAGTATAATGCATTTGACTTTTAGAGTTACAAGCGTAATTAATCTGTATTTTGGTTGTTTTGCAGTGCAGAAATCATTATCGATTCATACACTGGTGTCCAAAATTTAAGCATAATTGGTAATTAAGTAATTATTTTTAAGTAATGAAAGAAATATGAATCGGAATGTGCTGAAACTCCAAGTGTGTAAACAAAATAGTACGCGTCACATATTTTCGCGAAGAATTTTCCCCGAAATCGAACAGGGGACCGTCAACAAATTGAAAAAGAACGAAGATCTTTTGGATAACCCTGTCAAAACTAATGTAGCAAAAGCGTTCAAACTGCACATTATGATTAATTGGTTTTGTAATGCACTGTGTTAATTTTTACAAGGATAGCATGTATACTCGTAGAAAAATTAAGGTATTTATAAAAACAGTCCTAAGTTTTTTGCTTATAATTTGCAGAGTTCTTAATATAAAATAGTGTTCTTTTTTGAAAAAATGACAAACATCATTGTACACAATACCCTGTTATCAGAATTAAAAAAATAATAAAAATTGTATGACAAATGAGCAGGTTTACTAAATAATTTTTTTACTGCGCATGCGTGAACGCTATTAAAATTTCATTTGCATATTATGTTAGTTAAATGTATGGAGCAACTTTTGTGAAAGCCTCAAAAACATAGCTTAAAAATTCTGAAAATTATCGTTGATAGAATGAGATCAAAATCCTTTATTCCCTAAATGAAGCAAAAGATGAGGGGCTGTAACCATATTCCATTGTTTAGTGCCTACACAATATTGCACGTACAACTATATTTAGGTAAAACCCCTGATTTTTTTGCTTCCTTTAGGAATAACGGATTTTGAGTTGATTCTATAGGCTCCTATTTTCAGAATTTTCAAGTTATGTTTTTGAAACTTTTACAGAAGTTGCCCTATACATTTAGCTAACACAATATGCAAATGACATTTTGATATCGTTGACGCATGCGCAATGAAAAATTATTTACTAAACATACTCATTTTTCAATCAATTTTTATTATTTTTAAATTCTGATGACAGGGTATTGTGTACAATGATGTTTATCATATTTTCAGAAAAGAACATTATTTTATAATAAGAACTCTGCAAATTAAAAGCAAAAAACCTGGAAAAATTTAGGACTGTTTTTATAAAAACCTTAAATTCTCTACGAGTATACATGCTATCCTTGTAAAAATTAACACAGTACATTACAATAATCCAATTAATCATAATGTGCAGTTTGAACGCTTTTGCTACATTAGTTTTGACAGGGTTATCCAAAAGATCTTCGTTCTTTTTCAATTTGTTGACGGCCCCCTGTTCGATTTCGGGAAAAACTCTTCGCGAAAATATGTGACGCGTACTATTTTGTTTACACACCTGGAGTTTCAGCACATTCCGATTCATATTTCTTTCATTACTTAAAAATAATTACTTAATTACCAATTATGCTTAAATTTTGGACACCAGTGTACTTCTCAAATATTGTGAATGGAATATATGAGATATGAGATAACGCAGTTGCATATAAATCACCTGTTAATAATTTATTAAAAATTACTCTGTTTTCGTTTCAACACATCAAATTTGGAGATAAATTACAATTCATTATAATGAAGATAGAAAAGAAATTCTTCTGTGATAGTAATTTGCTTGCCTAGTTGCTTGGTTATGTAATATATTATAGTTATTTATGAAATAAAATAATATTAATATATTTATATGTTCATACTTCTTTAACAACTGTACCGTGTGTGATTATCATTATATTAAAGATATTTGGAATTGTAATGCAAATTACCGCACACATCTTTCATAATTAATATTTTTAAGTTTCTTATTTAAAAAAATTCTGAAATATCATACGCATTTTTACCTTTTGTTCTCAATAATGGCTCGTGCAAGCAAATGTTTTTAAAAATACGGAGCGGATTTCTACTTTTTCCTTTCTTTAGCTTTTTGCTTTTTCTTTTCGGGAAGTGATGGCACAGAAAATCACCTCATCAACCCTAATAGCATGCATGGTCAGAGTGACGTCACTGTGAATCACTTTGGTCACATCACATCTGTGACCAAAATGCCACCACTCAGTGACGTCACATTGTGACTGAGATGTGACTTTCTTAAAAATCTTTAGAAATTTATAAATATCCTTCAAAACATGTTATTTACTTTAAAATACATGTTTCTTTCAATTTAAATATCGTCGCTTTTGTCACAGTTTTGTCACAAAGTTAATGTCAAATTAGTCACAAATGACACATTTTTCACAAATTTGTCACATTATGACCACTTTGTGAAACGTCACAATAAAAGCTCTAAAATGGCCATAACGACTTCACATTTTAGTCGCTGTGACTTCACATCGACAATCGATGGTCACAAAGTCACAATGTGACTTCACAACGACGTTGCAGTGACGTCACCATGCTTTACGGGAAGTTCACGAATGAAAATGTAGGATTAGTTAAATATTGGTTCGCGTATTAAAACGCAATTGGTCTGCCAAGTTATATCTTGGTGGAATACATTTAAAAACCTGATTTGAACGATTGACTAGTAGGTTTATGATAGTGCTTTCTTGCACCCAAAAATATTAAAACATGAAGGATTGGGAGCAGGAAAACATAATCGTAAAACTATGAGTCAACCCCTAAAATCGTATTTTTAGGTGTTTTCCACCAAGATGCGACTTGGCAGACAGATAATATGCTAATCGAAATTTTACTAGTTATAGATTTTTATCCGTGAACTCAATGAGGTGATTGTTTTTGTTGATGCTAAAACATCTAAATATGATATTTGTATTAGATCGACCAAAAATTCAGTTTCATTTTCGTTTTCCGCAAAAAATCTGAGTTTCGCTGAAAACGAGTTTGAAAATGCCATCAAAGATTCGACCGTACCGAAATTATCTGTATTACAAAAATCACTTTTCTTCCATCCGAAATTTTCAAAATTGTCTATTGATGGGATCTGTACTTGTTAAACTGAAACACTTTTCATTTAAGGCCCCTGTCCTCGCTTCAGGAAATGTTTGCGAGCTAATGCTATTCCTATGGTGAAGCATTTTTCTAATAACTCTTTCGCATTTTGACATTTTTGAATAATTTTTTTTTTGCATTGGATAGCTGAGGTGCATGCCGAATGCGCACTTTTTTTACTTTTTCGATTTTGGTTGCAGATATTATTTTAAAAAGCACTTTCAGTTTCGAAAGCGGTTTTGAAAGTGAAACTAACTTTGTAAAAAATATCTGCAACCAAAATCGAAAAAGTAAAAAAGGTGCGCTGTCGGCATGCACCTCAGCTATCCAATGCAAAAAAAATTATTCAAAAATGTCAAAAAGTGAAAGAGTTAATAGAAAAATGCTTCTCCATAGGAATAGCATTAGCTCGCGAGCGTTTCCCCGAGCGAGGACAGGGGCCTTAAGTATGTATATTTATTACCGGGTGTCCCAAAAATGACTGATGGATTTTAAAATTCAATAACTTGCAAACGGTGACAGCTATTTTAAAAAATTCTGCAGGAGGGTTATGTATAATGTCAGGAGTTTTTTTTTTCAGTAATTTTTTATTTTAGTTCGCATCTCAAACAATAGGTGACGCTGACGGCAATTGAAGGCCATGTCGACGCTTCACTCAGCATTGATCACCTGGCCTTCAATCACCGTCAACGCTTCCTATTGTTACAAATTCGAACTAAAATAAAAAATTACGGTAAAAAAACTCCTGACAATATACATAACCCTCCTGCAAATTTTTTAAAAATAGCTGTCACTGTTTCCAAGTTATTCAATTTTAAGATCCATCAGTCATTTTTGGGACACCCAGTAGACCCATATAATTAATTAACAATTATGTATATTTATGTATAAAATAAATATTTTAAAAAATTAGGCGCTTTTTAGTCAAAAAATACGAAGAGTATTGAATTTCCGCTTCGTTTTCGGTTTTAATCTTAAACACTTCCTGTTTTGCCTGTACGTCGTACAAACAACGTGTTTTTGCCAATCATGTTTTGTCCGTATCAGGTACGGGCGTTCTTATTCCAATCGTAGTTTATTATACTCACCAGTAAAATTGTATTGTAAATTTTGCTTTATCTATTCCGAGCAATTTTTTTATTATTATTATTAAATTAGGCAAAAATTTCTATTTTGAAAAATCGGTGAAAGATTAAAAATTTAGAAAAACAGAAGAAAAAAATATATATAATTCGATTTTTTTTTAAAATATTGGTTAGTTCAGTGGCTAAAAACCTGTTTCAGTTGTTCTTTAATTCGTATATACATGTTTGTATGTAGAATTTTAATTTAGATAGCTCCATTTGTTTTACTTATTGCGTGCGCGATCAACAAAAAAACAAATTTTCAAGTAATTTTTTATTACCTATTATTTAAAAACATGCTACATAAAAGGGACATTCATGATTTACAAGCACAACGATGTTAAAAACTTTAAAAATAAGAAAAGAGTCAAACATTTTTCCCCTTCATTCATGTAGCATTGAAATGGCGATATAAATATAATTATTGGCTTTATTATTCTTAGTTAGAATATTCTAGAGATTTTATGATTAATGTGTTAACCCCCAAATCACAATTTGCACCTATGTTACTACCAGTACGCATGGAAGTAGCCATCAGAAACACATACATTTTTTTTATACATTATAAATACAAAATAGTACTATTCTATAAAAAATAACATTTATATTTCAAGCTTTCAACTGTAGGAAATGTACAGAACACGATTCTGGGAGACAATTTTTCTTAAAAATTAAAAATTAAAAAGGATTTGTATTTTTCAAAAAATTTCGGGCCCTGCCTCCAGAAGCCGTACACACCAACACCTGCTCAAATACAGCAAGTTCTATAAAATTAATATTTTTTCAAGCTAACCTTCTGTAATCGGTTCGCAATTAACTTCCTTTATGGGGAATTTTGCGGTTCTTAAAGTCGAGCCAATCGAAATCTTGAAATTTTCTATCAAAATTAGAAGAAAAAAAAAAGAAGTTTTTATATATTTTGTTTTGAACATGATATAATTTTCATAAATTTTCTTTTTAGGTGCTTTTGTATAGTAAATACGTAGTCATACACGCATACAGTTGCTATACAGGGTGTCCCTAAACTCATGGTATATACGTTAGGGGGTGATAGAACACATCAAGACGAGTAATAGTAAATGGGAACCAACAGTCCCAAACGTTTTCCTAAGGAGATAGCCGCCATTAAAATTTGGGGTCCAAAATTTCAAATACACATAAAAAACGGAAAAATTGGTCGATTGATTTGCTGTTTTCACTAAAACTATTCTTTATGTCGGTATTTTAATGAAAATGAATTATAAAGATAAATTTCAAAAAATGCCGATAGAGGGCGCTTTAGACTTTGGAGTAACGAACAACTATTTTTTACGTTATTTTTTGCATCTTATTAAATGTTTCCGTAAACTTAGACTTAAACTTAAATTTTGAGATCAAAATCTGAATAGTTGGGACTGGTTAAGTAGTACAAATTGAACTGTGTTCAAAGGATTTAAACTTCAAACGATTATAAAAAACAGAAAAATTAGTTGATTCGTTTGCGGTTTTTGCTAAAACTACCTCTTTAAATCTGTGTTTTCTTGAAAATAAATTTTAAAGATAATTTTCACAAAATGCCGATAGAGGGTCCTTAGACATTGGAGTAGCGTACAACTCTTTTTAACCGTTGTTTTTTTAAATCTCATTAAATGCTTTCAAATGCTTAGATTTAAATTTTGAGATCAAATTCTGAATCGTTGCGAGTGTTTAAGTAGCGCAAAAGTGAACCGTGTTCGAAAATGGGGGGGGAGTTAAATTTCAACTCCTGAACACACTTCAGTTTGCGCATCTTAACCCCTCCCAACGATTCAGAATTTGAGTTCAAAATTTAAGTTTAAATTTAAGATTTCGAAAACATTTAATAAGTTTTGGAAAGCATTTAATTAGATACAAAAAATAACGGTTAAAATTAGTTGTTGGTTACTCGGAAGTTTAAGGCGCCCTCTAACGGAATTTTTTTTAAAATTTATCTTTAAAATTTATTTTCAAGAAGATACTGACTTAAAGAATAGTTTTATTTTAAACCGCAAACGAATCGACTAATTTTTCCGTTTTTTATTATCATTTGAAATGTGAACCCTCTGAACACAGTTCAGTTTGTGCTACTTAAAGACTCCCAACTATTCAGATTCTGAGCTCAAAATTTAAGTTTAAGTCTAAGTTTACGAAAACATTTAATCAGATGCAAAAAATAACGTAAAAAATAGTTGTTCGTTACTCCAAAGTCTAAAGCGCTCTCGATCGGTATTTTTTGATATTTATCTTTATAATTCATTTTCAATAAATTACCGACATAAAGAATAGTTTTAGTGAAAACCGCAAATCAATCGACCAATTTTTCCGTTTTTTAAAATTATTTCAAATTTAAACCCTCTGATAACAGTTAAGTTTGTGCTTCTTAACCACTCCCAACTACAGTAAAACCTCTATAACGGACACTCCCGAATAGCGGACACCTCTATTTAACGGACAGTTTTCCAATCCCCACTTTCAAAACTTAAATTTTTGTATGTTTAACCTCTGAATAACGGACATTCCGAATAGCGTACACTTTATTCAGCAATAAGGGATGAAAAAGTATTTTTTAAATAGAAAAAAAAATGAAAAAAAGGTAAAAAAGCCTCCGAATTTATTAGGACAACGTGTCACAAATTTTGTGATCACAGTTAAATGGAGATAAAGAGCTGCGGAAAATCCCCTCCTCTCCCCCCCCCCCCAAACGTCCAGTGTTAAATTCAGGGGATTGCCGGGAGAAATAACTTCCCAGATTAATGAAATGTCATCCAAGAACATTTTGAGATTTTATGCTTTTAAAGATCAAAAAGTGCAATCCCTCCTTCCTCGGCCGGAACTCTACAATATCCAATAACATCACAGAGAAAAACAAATTACATGTAATCGCAAGCAAAAATAAACTTTTGTAACAGATTTTTTTCAGAATAATATAATAAACAGTGGATAAAAGTGTGCACAATTTTATTTCAATTTTATTGCTTAAAATTAATTTTAAATTCTGATTAATAGTACAATAGAGGTTTTAGGAAGCATAAAAGTAAATTAATGAAACATTAAGTATTTCTTAGCGGGTTTTGAAACTCTAAGGTTTTCCCAATAGCGGACACCTCCGAATAGCGGACAATTTCTGCGTTCCCGAGGTGTCCGTTATTTAGAGGTTTTACTGTATTCAGATTTTGAACTAAAAATTTAAGTTTATGTCTAAGCTTACGAAACCATTTAATGAGATGATAAATTACGGCAAAAAATAGTTTTTCATTACTTCAGAGTCTAAAGCGCCCTCTATCGGCATTTTCGAAATTTATCTTTATAATTTATTTTCAGGAAAATACCAACATAAAGAATAGTTTCAGTGAGAACCGCAAATCAATCGACCAATTTTTCCGTTTTTTATGTGTATTTGAAATTTTGGACCCCAAACTTTAAGGGCGGCTATCTCCTTTGGAAAACGTTTGGGACCCTTGGTTTCCTATTTACTATTACTCGTCTTGATGTGTTCTATCACCCCCTAGCGTATATACCATGAGTTTAGGGACACCCTGTGTATTGCGTCCGTCCGTCCATCCATCTGTCTGTCAGCCCGCATGTAACAAAGCAAAAACTACCCAAACAATTAGTTTTACATTTAAAATATATGATTGTTGTATTATTTTGTCGAATCATTTCAAATTTTATGAAAATCGGATGTACAGTTTAATGACAGGGACAATCAAAAGTATTCTCTTCCACTACGGCTAATGGGAAAAAATAGTTGTAAGTGCATTTTAATGATTTTCTATTCTTCCGAATGTTATATAATTTATATGCATCTATGAAGTATATATATAAAAAATTATTCTCTACAATCTGTGGTGCAAAAACTATTTAATGTTGATTTACAGGGTCACACAAATGTAGTCTATTGTATAAAGGTATATGGGAGAACATTGTTTAGAGTGCGTTTTAAAAATATTAAAATATTTCGCATTTTATGAAGCTGATATACGTCGCTGAGGTTTACTACATGTTACTTCCATTATAATAGAAAGAAGATATATTTACAGGGACACACAAAAGATTTCGGATGATATACTGTATCCGAAATATTCTATTCGTTATATCAACATCTGAATATTTTTAAAACTTCATTTTAGTACGAATGCATCTGATTTGCTACTTTTGACTTGCAATTTCCAACTTGTTTATCTTATTATCCACATGAAAAGATGAGTTTCAAAATTCACCTGATCAAAAATTTACAAAATTCGAGTTTTCTCTGTTAATCTGTTCTATTTTTAAACCCTGAATAAACATTACACTCTGACAAAAAAGAAAAAAAAACTGATTTTATCTTGTATTTTTCGAATTGTAATTTATTCCTTTACAAAGAAAACAATGCACCCTGACAAGGATTTTTTAGAATAATCCAAAATTTGATTTTCTGTATGAGGCGAATTTTGAAATTCACGACCTCACATGAGAACACATTTTACTTACCCATCATACGTAGTATAGCGTAAATCTTTCAATCGTTTTGAAAATAGAAAAAAAAAATTTGAGGGATTTACACGTTTTAGATAGTTGAGATTCCGAAAAACATATTTTTAGAAAAAAAAAAATTGTCGTCCGTCTGTCTGTCTGTCTGTAAACGCTCTATCTCACGAAGAAATTGAGATAGAGACTTGAAATTTTGTATGCACTTAGTATGTAAGAATGGAACGAAGCCTATTTAATATCAGTAACCTTGGTTATCCAGGACTATTTTTTCGGACTCTTGAAAAATTCGCTCTGATGAAAGGTACATACAAATTTTCGAAATTTTGTATTTTAAGGAGTGGACTTAAAAGTCAATAAAATAACACAAATTTTGCATAAAGAACAAAGTTGATCGGATTATTAGTAGCCGAGATATTTGAAATCATGTTTTCCACATTCTTCGATTTTTCGTGACCCTGTATTTCATTCAAATTTCAATTCAGAGATATATTTAAAGTGGAAATGAGACGCTTAATCCGACGCAGTAAACTGTTAGTTAATAGGATTATTATTTTTGGAGTTATAAGGATGTTTCTTTTACGCAGTTCGGTACTACTTGAGTAGTTTCGCATTTTATATAATTTGTCGAAATGGGTTCATCAGCAATTCATAAATAGAGCATTACTATGTATATTAACAATATTAAAATATATATTTAAATTTTGTTTTGGAATTTCGAATCATTGTATAAATAGTTTTTACATATTTTATTTTCCTATATTATATTATGCATATTCATGATGGGTAGGTATTACGGTGGCCCCCAACGACTAGTTTTATTTGAACGGGACATTGTTATTTGCCGTGTGTTAAAATTTTTAACCCGTACGTTAACACAAGTCTTCATGAGAGAATAAGAAATGTCATTTTATCATTGTAGAAATGCTTCATGGATTACAAAAAGTAAGTTTTATTAGTATTATTTCAAATTTTAAATATTAGTGGTGCGATAATTTTTTGATTTAATAAATGCATTTTTATGAAATTTTAAATACATTCTATTACCAATATTCACAAAGTTACTTACAAAGTGCAAGGTGTATTAGGTGTTGATTTTGAGAAGGGTAATAACGTTGGAAAAACCTCCTCGTGGGGAGTGAAAAACTCTATAGAACTAGAACTAAGTACCGTCGCAAATCAGTGGTTTTCGAGATATCTGACCTGTCATATTTATGTCACGCAGTTTGTTTATTTATTATAATGTATTTATGCTGTAACATTTACTATGTAATTAAATTTATAAATTCTGCGGTTAAATGGTTCCAGCCCACTTACAAATGTCCAGCATCAACAAACAAACACACATAACAGTACACAAAACAATGCATTTACAAGACTACCAATGGGGAATGGATCGGTCAACCGGAAAGTTCTGTCTAATAGCTATATCACAGGATCCCTTTTCGCAGAACTTTTTCCCCTACACAACGTTACAGTCAGCAAAATTTAACCCATTAATGCCCAAACTATTTTCTTCATTAAAAATGAAATTTTGATTTTCCCACCACTTTTAAAGAAGAATAACCTTTATCTTAAATTATTAAGGAATTTGCCTCGTGTACAATTGTGTTTATTTATCTTCATATTTACTGGTGTGAAAAGGCTTTATTGCCTTTTTTTAGAATCGTCCCTAAAAAGGGAAGCTAGGCACTAATAGGTTAAGTGACCTTAATGAAGGGGTGAATTTTACTCACCGAGCTATTCGGACATAGCACGGAAAATGTTGGCGATTCATTCAGCGCTAATCAGTTGACCAATAGGAACGGAGCGAGAGATTAAAAATAACCCCACGAGATGTTTGAAAAACCTGCTTAGCGAACACGCAGCAAGATGGACGATCATGTCTATAAAATGTTTGCCTTATTATCGTTCCCCGTGTGATACAGCTATTATAATGTTATTTCACGCCTACTTTTTTTAAAAATTTAGATTTCTTGATTAGCACCACTTTTTTTAATTAGTGAAATTCCTATTGTTTTCATCTTAATGTGAAACGTAAAAACAAAGGGAAATTTTACCATTTCAAATAAATAGTTCCAATGAATAAATATATGTTTTAAAAAGTAAACGTGAATTAATATTTTACCACAAAACTTTCCGGTCGACCTAATATTTTTTAGTTCATTCCGCAAAACTTTCAAAAATGAAAAACTGTAACGTGTATTTTGATAAGAAGTGCAAAAAAAAAAGAACTATTTTTTTTTTCAAAAAAAGGTAGAACGAATAAAATATAAAAATAGTCGCCAATGGTAGCGCTGCATTTGCCTTCATTAATTTCCCTTAATATTTTCTTCAAATTTTGTTTACCATATATAATTTACATACACAAATAACATATCTAAATTAATAGGAAGACATTTAACAGTAAAAATTATAAATTTAACGATGTGACAAACATAACAGCATAAATTTATTGTAATAACTGTCACCGGTGGCTGACAATGAACTTTCGTTTTTGGCCGCGTTAGTCAAACCTGACTGGCAGTCTAAAATATGATATGGAACTGAAATATTTATATTGTTTTAAATAATTACTAAAAATTTATTTAAAATTAATATAATAACACATTTTTCACTGCCAGTCACCGGTGATTGACTCGGTCTGAACGGAAAGTTCCGTGTCAGTCACCGTGACCCTCAGCGTGTTAACAACAAAAGTTATAAAATGAACGACATAAAAAATGTTATAGCATAAATACATAATAATAAATAAACAAATTGCACGTTACAGATTGTTAGGTATTTCGAAAACTACTGATTTGCGACACTGAATTCCATTAAGTTTTTTATTCCTCACAGCAAGATTTTTCGGCGATATCACTCTCGTCAAAAAAACGGCACGTAATATTTCATGCATTTCCCTAGTTTTGTGTTATTCAAACTTTTTTATCATCTGGCATTTATCTTGAGCATTTTATATCATCATATTATGATATGTAATGCTATTCATTATATCATGCGCATGTTTTTATCATCTTGCAGCTGTCTTGCATTTTTTATCATCATTTAACAAAATCTCATGCTATTCATTATCAAATCATTTGCAAGTTCACCATGCACATAAAATCATAATCCAACTGGATATATAAAAAAAATGCCGATAATATATTTTTAAAAATGCAAGTTACCATCTTTTGAAATCATTTTTTAAATAAAAATAAATATTTATCACAAAAAATCACAATAAATTATTACTATATTACTTGAAAAACTAAAGAAAAATTTGATTTTTTTTTCTTTTTTGCGCTTTTTTTCTATAGTTATAAAGTATGAAATATAGGAGCCTTTAAGAAAATACAAAATTAAAAATATTTAAGGAGGAGTTATTAGCTCCCATTAATATAAAGTTTAGGTAAGAGCACGACAAATAAAAAAAAAACTGAATATGCATAAAGTATTTTTAGATTTATTTAATGTTATACTTTCTTAATTTTTGAAAGTCAAATTTCGCCTTCAAAAAGCTCCAGTATGAAGTCGAAATTTAGAGATAAAAATGCAAGTCAAACTGGCAACCCTAATACATACAATAATATCAGGTTTATATACATTACAAATTGCTACGAAAATGTACGGCTACTAATCACCACTAAAATTAAACAGATTTTATTCATATTTTATTTTATTTTTGGCTTCATCATTAGAAAGCCGCAGACTTAGGTGATTATTTTAGGTAAAATTTATTATTAAATTTTAGCGGTGAAAATAACCCGTACAAGTTGCTTTCTATAGTTTTAATTGTGGTACTTCATACTATGGTACAAATACTTCACTATAAAGATTTTGAAATATTTATTGTACACATATATAAGGATTTATAAAAGAAAAATGGCATAAGTAAAAATGAAGACAATGTGCAATGTTACATTAAGATACAAAAGAATGTTAAAGTAAAGAGGAAACATGTCTCCTGTAATCCTAGAGACATCAATTATAAAATGTCTAGTGTTCAGAAAATTGTAGAAAAAAAGATGTTTAACCCTTTAACGTTCATTGGTTTCGCCACTAAACCACAAAATTTTAATTCCGATATTCAACACTGACACCGGTATTTTTATCTATAAATATCCCTTTTATTATGTATGCGAAAAATCACGTTTTCTCATTTAGAAATATATTTGTTCTTAATTACCGGTGTCATTCATTTTATTTCGACATCTTAGCAATGAAAATGCTTTGATCGTTAAAGAGTTAAAGCTTATTATCATACACCCTTTATTCAAGGACAAAATTATATAAAATATGGTATTAGCAGCGATCCCGACAACGCACGGAAGAATCAGTATGAGGGTTATTCTGGAATACGGAAATGTGAGCATTATCCATGATTACAGAAAATACCACAGGAAAATTTAAAAGAAAAAAAATGTCAAGCTGCTCGTATTACTACTAATCATAATTTGTTAACGCACACCAGAAATATAATAGCATTTATCTAATTGGGAAAATATTGCTTGGTTGCTTATTTTACCGTTTGGATACATGGAAATAAAGTTGTTCACGACACGAGGTCTTATGCTACGACAGATGGCTTCGGCAGTGATTTCAACATTATGTCTAAGTACAATAATATAAATTATAAAATTTATTCGCAAGTCGCTGGTATGCATGCTTTTTGAAAAGTAACGCCATTCACATGGCTGCCATAGCCCGACTATTCTTTAATTCTAACTGGCACCACTTTCTATATAGAGAAATCCTGAACAGATATTTTGCCAACATCTGAAAGAAAAATACACTTCAAGATTTTTGTTAGAAAAATACTGGTACGGACAGAATATAAAATAGTCGCCCGTGGCAGCCCTGCATTCATTAAATAGCGTAATCCAAATCCTTAATTTTGTCCATACATGTTTCTAGAATAAATGTTTCATGAACATTTTCTCCGAAAGAAAGAATATATGTTTATTTCATTCAAATAAATGAAGGTTTTCTGAAATATTTTGTTGCACTTAAAAAATATGTGCAATGAAGCCATATAGTGTAAAGCATCGGCCTGTAAAATCTGTAATTTTTTACATTGAACTGCGAGTGTCAAGCAAAAGCTGCTACCTGTATTTTGAGAAATAAAACTTTGTCGATAATTGAGATGTAACAGATTTAACATTGTTTTCTCTCTTACTATGGAAGTTTCCAGGTTTAAATTGTGGATTTGGACGAGTTTGATATCAAAATAATGATCTCGTCATGTATGCTAAAAACTGCAAGGTACCCGTAACTACCCGTCTGAATCCAACCGGTTTCGAGATATCAGCACTTGAAGTGTAAATGATAAATAAATTACGAGGGCAATTCGGAAAGTAACCTCCGTTTATGAATTTAAAAAAAAACTAATGAAAGTTAACATGTTTTATTACTTACGTATGAAAGACACGTTCTTCAGCTACTTCTCAACATAATTGCCGCATTAGTTAAAACAATTATTATAGCGGTAAATTAGTTTTGAAATTCCATCGTCACAGACTGTTGCCGCCGGCCTATTTAACCGCGATTATTTTTAAATTCAACTCGCACCAGTCTTTCAATCCAAAGAATTTTAACACATTTTTCTATATAATTTGCTGATAAATGTACTACCAAAAATGTTTTAAAAAATAGTGGGTCAAGTAAAATATAACGAGAGCAATTCGGAATTTGTCAATATGAATAAAAGAATATGCTAAAATTCTTTGGATTGAAAGAGTGATGCGAGTTGAATTTAAAAATAATTGCAGTTAAATAGGCCGGCGGCAGAAGTCTGTGACGATGGAATTTCAAAGCTGATTTACCGTTATGATAATTGTTTTAATTAATACAGCAGTTATGTTGAGAAGTAGCTGAAGAACGTGTCTTTCAAACGTCAGTAATAAAACATATTTCCTTACATTAGTTTTTTTAATTAAAAAACGGAGGTTACTTTCCGAATTGCCCTCGTACTAAGGTAATAAACTAAATAAATTATTAAGAATTACTATAAATTACTAAATAACTTGGCGCCTGCGAAATAACGGGAAATTCTTACAGAAAATAAATCTTATTGAATTGAAGATATTCAGAGATTTAAAAAGGGAAAAATTTCGGTTAAATTTTTGCAGGCGCGGGTAAATTTTTCCAATTTTGCGGACGCAAGGTTTGGGCAGCCCTGGGCAGGAGGATTAAAAACAATGCAAAGAAATTTTTAACTTGCGTATAATTTATATACCTGCCCATCGATTTATTTATTTATCATTTAAACTTCATGTACTGATATTTCGAAACCGGTTGGATTAGGGCGGGTGGTTCCATTGCGCTTTTCAACGTACACGACGAGATTTTTCTTTGGATACCACACTCATTCAAATCCACACCTTACACCTGGGAACATTCCCTAGTTAGTTCAAAGTTACCCTTGATCCTTTGTGTGGCAAGCGATTGTGTTTCGGTAATGTTGAATTCCCAAAAAATTCCATTGGCAAAAAAAAAAAATTAAAAAAAAATAAATAAATAAATAAATAAATAAATAAAAAATAAAACAAAAAATAAAAAAAATAAAAAAAAAAGTCGATATAAGGGAAAAAATTTCTGACTGTATTTCATCAAAATAATGAAAGAAAAACATTATTAAAAAATTCTGATAACAATTTTATATAAAAGTACGTGGCCCGTCAAGCGGTTTAATCTACCGAAGTCACCCCAGTTAATGCTTACAAATTAATTAATTTTCTTTAGAAAAATAATTCTTTAAAGACTTTGTTTTACAAAAATAACTTATCTTAAAACCCTTGAAAGTTTGCAGTGGAAATTACTTCTACAAAATTCTGTTATCCTTATTAATTGTTATCGTTTATTTAATTTCATTATCTCTGTATTAATGTAAGGAGAGTATACTGTACGAAAAGAATCGTATTTCTTCTTTAAGTATGTATTTTTCCAGGCCACATTAAATTTAATTCATTAACCAAATCATAAATTTGAAATACATAACTAAACAAGCGACGACGCGCTTTTATAAAAAGGCATATCTTCTTTACTTTCAAAATTGATGATTCCTTTTCACTTTCTCCCATCTTAGCAAGAAAAAAGGTATTAAATTCGTAAAAATTTTTGAATTTCGGTTTTCGGCGGATTTACACGTTTCTGGGGCCAGATATCCCGAAAAACATTATTTTACAAATTGTCTCTCTATCCATATATGACACAAATTTTATGAGTGCTCTATTTCAATACTTAATGCACGGAACTTAATAAAAAATTATGTTCCGCTAGTACCTGATATAAATTAATTCCTGAGTCGTTTTTGGTGTAAATCTCACAGCAAGTGCCACTGTTATTCTGTATTTATCAATGTTTCCGCAATAGCTCTAGCTGCAGAACTAATGCACGAAATCACATCAAACTTCACATTTGATTACTCCTTAAAATAATTTAAATCCGTATACATTTTGGTGTAAATCGCCCAGTAAGTGGTGCTGCTATATTGTATTTTTCACGATTTTTGCAATATCTCAAGACAACTTTTCTGTCACAA
Source organism: Maratus speculifer (assembly GCA_964019185.1). Taxonomy (NCBI): domain Eukaryota; kingdom Metazoa; phylum Arthropoda; class Arachnida; order Araneae; family Salticidae; genus Maratus; species Maratus speculifer. The sequence continues at coordinate 146,803,519 of OZ025302.1, read as the reverse complement.
GAGCAATTTTCTGTCTCAACGTTATATTTCTGTACCCTCATTCTTATATGAAATATGCTTTTTTAGGTCATCTCTACCTGTCATTACATTTCTGATAAATAGCTTTGAAACACCCTGTATATATATGCCATACATACAATCATCAGTGATGATAGTGTTCCAATCCAAATGGTTGATTTTCACCATTGAATTTTAATAGTATTATTTGTTTAATCTTAGAAATTTTGTTATTAAATAAATCGAAAATATCATTAAAATTTAGTGGTGAAAATCAACCATTTGAGTCGAAACGTTCGCATTATTTAAAGCATATATACATGCATTACTATAGCTCATAAATGTATGAAAATAATTAAAGAAACGACGACAGAAAATGTTTTTTTAATTAGTCTATACAGTTATAAATTTTACAAAACTTACCATACTCTTAGAATCAAGTCACAAAAAAAAATAATATTTCGCATTCTTTGTAAAATGTATTTAATTGAGGATAGCATAAGATTAGAATTATAGTACATTAAAGCTTTTAAAATTAAAGTATTAAAAGTATAATAAACAACTTTTATGAGTATGCGCTATGAATAAAATTAATCCTCTGCATCGAGAATATTCTTAACATGGGAAAAAATTTCTATGAAGCATTTTTAGATTTTTAAATAAGAAAGTTTTTACATTTTTATGAAAAAAAAATTGTAAGCTAAAAAAAAGTGTTACTCGTTAAACAAGAAAAATCTTTTCATTAAAAAAATATTCCGTTGTTTATGAGAAAATTAAACAACTTAATAAAGATTATGAACAATTAATTTTTCTAGCTTATGATAATTACAAAATAACCGTAATCTAATGAAATCAGTGAACATTTTTGTAAAGCATCATAAGAAAATATGCTAAGTTAATTGCGTTTTTTAATAGTGAAAATAAATATAATGCCTGATAAAATCAGTCAACAGGCTGTACATTTAATTTATCGAACATTTTCTGCAGGGATTTTTCAGGGAGCATCAGCAATACTTCAAGCAGAACATACGTTTTTTTTATAACATATATTGTGCTTGTAAGAATATGTAGGAATTGGCGCTCAAATATATGATTTTTGGTATTAACCCTTTCGTGGTTATAAGCGCGTATACGCGCCCAGAATATCACTTAATTTGAATTGCGAAATGCCATACTGACACCGGAATTTTTAAATGGAAATTTTTGTTTTACAAAGAACGTAAAATAAACAATTATATATTATGAAATAAATTTGTTTTTAAATTCCGGTGTCATTCAATCATTTTAGTATTTTATGAATAGAAGTGTTTTAACCGTCAAAGGGTTAAACACTTCTGATGAATATTAAAAAAAAAACTTTTAAATAATGTTTATTTTTTATGTTTTTTACTCAAGTTTTATAAAATGTGTTCCTTACTAGAATTTTAATCTAAATTTTTTTAACTTATTTAATTCCCTAAATTTGACTTATCTAATGAAACGTTTTCTGGTTCGAATCGAATATATACGTTTGGCAGTAGTCAAAATGACTCCTAACGATGCTTCAAGTGTTAAAGATAAATTCAATATATATATATATTTTTCATTTGGGAATAATTTCTTACACTGGAATCTGTCAAATCGTTTCTATTTAAATTATGCTGTACATTATATTCAGAAGTTAAAGGTCCAGAATTCCCAATACTCTAATTAAAACTTTGAAATTGCTGATCAAGCTTAACTCTCTAATTATATTGTATAACAGAGTAAGTAAGGATGAAAATAGCATATGTTTTGAATGAAGACAATAAATTAAACAAGTTCGAAATTGCATGTGAAGCGTAGCGAATGAGGTGCGTAGTACGATAACGAAGTTTAAAAAGATCACTCTTATATATCAATCTCATAAAATTGTAAATAGTTAATTACAATTAAAATGCGCACTAAACAATGTTCTCTATATACCATTATGTAATGGAATACTTTTGTGTGGCCTTGTAAATCAATAACAAATGTTCATCGCACCACAGGTTATGCAAAATGTATATTATAATACGTACTTTATAGATGAATATAAATTTTATTATGTTCGAAAGAGTGTAAGACCATTAAAATGCACTTGAAACATTTCCTCCATTGACCGCAATGTATTGGAATCCTTTTGATTGTCCCTGTAATTGAACTATGCGTCCGATTTTGATAAATTTTGAAATGACTCGACAAAATTATGTAATAATATATATTTTAAATTTCAAACGATTAAAATGCATTTGAATTTTTTCCCCATTGATCGTAAAGTAATGGAATATTTTTGATTGTCCCTAAATTTGATCTATGCATCCGATTTTTATAAAATTTGAAATAACTCGACAACAATATGTAATAATTATACATTTCCAACGATTCGGTTGGATAGATTTTGCGTTGTTATATGCGGACAGACGGGCAGACAGACGGATGGACGGACGGACTGAAGGGCAACTATTGGTGCTACGTATTTACATAATTACGAACGCACCTACAAATCTGAATAAAACACTACCATCTTATAGAAGTTTGTCTTTCCCTCAAGAGGTAATAAGAATAAAACTTTTTGAAAACTGAATAAATATTAAAGGATAAAATTCAAATTTTTTTTTCTATTTTGTGTACGCCAAATAAACAGTAAAATGGACATTTTAAAATAATAGTTGAAGACAAATTTTAAATTCAAAAGCAACTAAATAAATAAGTATAAGAGAAGATAGATAAAAGACATAGATTTAATCACACTTTTTAATTTATGCAGGTAACTCTAACTATTTATGAACAATATGATTATTTCTTTTTAAAATTAAATGTAATACAGTCGACTCTCGTTAATTCGAACTCGTCAGGACCACAAGAAATGTTCGAATTGTCCGAAGTTCGAATTATGGAAAGTATGAAATGAGAACATGTTTATTATGGTACTATTACAAAGGAATTAATGTTATAGTGTTTTTTAAATGTATTATGTCTGTTATCATCAGAATATGACTTAATATTAAATTAGAATGCATAAATACATAAACTAATTAAAAAATTAGAAACAAGCAAAATGGAAGAAAAATTTGAAGCATCACTGATGGACAGGCAGGGCACTTAGAAAGTGGATATCAAATGCATGGAATTATATGTATACTCGTTTGGAACAATTTTTACAAAAAACAAAGAAAGAAAGTTATTCAAATGATCTGAAATCCATGAGAAAGTTAGGAAATCGGAATTCTCGTTAGTTCGAATTAAACGATGTCAAGAGAAAATGAGTTCGAATTAATGAAAAATTTAACGTTATTCTGCCATTGAAAATTTCGGGACTTCATGTTTTGTTCGAATTAAGCGAAGATTCGAATTATCCGATTTCGAATTAACGAGAGTCGACTGTATTTATATAAATGATGCAGTTAAAGTACCGCTTAATTTACTCTGTTTTACACCAGAATTTTTATTTTAAGCTATTTAAATTATTGAGTTACCCTTTATTTTATTTTTATTCAGTAGTTGTATCTAGTGAAACATTTTCTAGTTTGAATCAACTAGTATAAATTGTTTAGGGGTCAAAATGACCCTAAATAATGCTTCTAATATTAAAAATCAATCAAATTCAATCTTTTTTTTTCTTTTGGAAATTTTCTCCTAAACTGGAATCGGTTAAAATATTCAAATCGTTTCTGTTTAAATCACGCTTTACATTCTATTCAGAAATTAAACGTCTAGAATTCCCAATGCTCTAATTACATTAAAATTGCTGTTCAAACATAACTCTGTGATTATTAGAATATATTGCATAAAAGAGTAACTAATGATGAAAATAGCATATGTTGAATGAAAACAATAAAATAAGAAAACCTGATTTAAGCTCAACAATCTTCTAGAAGATATTTTTCCCTCAAGAAATAATCATAATAATAATTTTTGAAAACTAAATATATATATTAAAGGTTAAAATTCAAATTTTTCCCCTTTTGGGTATGCCAAATAAATACACTGGTTTCCAAAAATTAAGGAAAAATCACAAAAATAGCGATAATTCGTTCAGAAAGAAAGCAATTCGTATGAAATTTGCATATTTTGTTAAATAAAAGATGCTGAATAAAAATACCAAATGCAAATTAGTGGCGCTGCAATCGCATTGTGTCATCCGTGAGGCACATAAAAATGCACTTTAGAGAGTAAGGCTGCAGTTGTCTCTGTGATAGTGATATTATAAATCTAGGATAGCCAATTCATTACGATGACCGCGAGGCATCATTTGCCAACAGAACTGCGATTTAGAGCTATTGGGAGATTGGAGGCAGGACAAAGTCAGGCAGAGGTGGCTAGATGGCTAAATGTGAGTCCTTCGGTGGTTCATAGGCTTTGGCAATAATTTCAAACCACTGGTTCCGGTTCAAGAAAGTTCAGCCAAGGGCGGCCAAGGGTTTCGACTAGTACCGATGGCCGATATTTGTGGTTATGTGTAGGAAAGAATAGAACATCAACCCCATCTCACCTTAGATCCTGCCTTGCTGCAGCCACTGGAAGGTTGGTGTCAATGTCTACTGTGCGTAGAAGGCTTCACGATGATGGACTTTACGCGAGGCGACCAGCAATTTGTGTGCCGCTCACCTCACGTCTCCGGAGGGAACGTTTGATGTGGGCACGTCAACATGTCCACTGAACAGTTGATCAATGGAGGCGTGTTCTCTTCACGGATGTGTTCCGGTTTAGCCTCCAAAGCGATAGTAGGCGTTGTTTGATTTGGAGAGAACAGGGAATACGCTATCATCCATCAAACATTTGTGAAAGAGATTCATACGAAGAAGGCAGTGTCTGAGCTTGGACTGGTATCTCTTTGGGTACACGCACAGGCCTCCTTGTCTTTCCAAATGGAACCGTGAATGCTCACGTCTATAGAGACGACATCCGTAATGCTTATGTGCGACCTTATGCCGGTGCAATAGGTAATGATTTCCTGTTACAGGACGACAACGGTAGACCGCACAGGGCGCGCCTCGTGGAAGATTATCTTCAGCACCAGGCAATTCAGTACATGGAAGGGCCAGCTCGATCACCGGACTTGAATGCCATCGAGCATGTTTGGGATGCTTTAGGGAGACGTGTCGCTGCTCTCAATCCCCCTCATTTGACCCTTGCCATGCTTACAACTGCTTTGGAAGAGCAATGGCTCTTACTTCCCAGCGAACTCATCGACCGCATAAATGACAGTATGACACTTCGCTGTATGTGCTATATTGCTACTAGGGGTGATCATGCGGCATATTAAAGGTACTTTTCCAATACCAAACTGGCAAACTGATTTTGTTAATTTTATAATTATGCTATTTTTTGAAATACCATAATTGTCTGGTAATTTCTTTTCATGTTATTTTATACCTTACTATGCGTTGTATATTGTGGCTGAGTTTCATCAAAATCTACATGTAATATTTTGAATTATCGCTATTTTTGTGATTTTTCCTCAATTTTTGGAAACCAGTGTAGTAAAATGCATAGTTTTAAAAATGATAATTGGAAACAGATTTTAAATTCATAAGCAAACAAAATAAACAAGGATTCGGAGAAACAGACAAATTTAAAACATAAATTTACTGAATACTGTTTAATTTATGCTTTAAAGGCAACCCTTCGGAACTAACATATTAAAACATGTTTTTCTTAACTTATGGTATTAAAATATTAACTATGATAATATTATAACTACTAAAATGGTATACTTAGTTTACAAAAAATAACTTTCCACCTCTGTAGAACAATGTACCGTTTTAGAATTTCTTCTAGTTTCTCTCAGGATAGTATGAATATTATATGTTAAAAGTTTAACACATTCAGTGCCATGTCAGTCATCGGTAACTGACACTTAAGGCCTCACAATAATAAATGAAAAGGACCCGGATAATAATGTAAATTCTATGGGACAGTTCTTTACAAATATCTCGCTCAAATTTTAGTATTTTTACATGATTTTTTGTGTACATAGAAAAGCTAAGGACGATCTACAACCGCCCTAGTTTTTACTTTTTCGATTTTGCGTATATATTTTTTATATTATGGTAATTTCAATTTCAGAACCGATTTAAACCGGTTTTAAAATTTAAAGTATTTTTCTTTTAATCTGAAACCAAAATTGAAAAATAAAAACTAGGCCGGTTGTGGATCGTCCTTTGCTATCCTATTAAAAAAAAATAAAAAAAAAACATGTTAAAATATTAAAATTGAGCGATATACTTCAAAAGAACGCTTCCATTGACTTTACATTATTATCCGGATCTTTTTTGGGACTAGTGTTGTATCTTAAGAGCACACACTAGTCATGCAGTAAAAGCCGAACTCTAATGACAAGTCTATGGGCGCAATCTTTTCAAATATCTCGCTGAAATTTTAATATTTTTATATGTTTTTTTGCACAAGATAGCTGAGGACGATCCACAACCGGCCTAGTTTTTACTTTTTCGATTTTGCTTATAGCTTTTTTATATTACCATAGTTTCATTTTCAGAACCGGTTTAAACCTGTTTCGAAAGTTAAAATAATTTTTTAAAGAAAATTTGAAACCAAAACTGAAAAAGTAAAAACTAGGCCGGTTGTGGATCGTTCTCAGCTATCTTGTGCAAAAAAATCATGTAAAAATATTAAAATTTCAGCGCGATATTTGAAAAGTTTGCGCCCATAAACGTATCATTAGCGTTCGGCTTTTACCACGTGACTAGTGTGTGCTCTTAAGGCGCAACACTAGTGGGGCCTGGACTTTCCGTTTTCAGCAGCGTCATCTGTGATAGACAGTCCAAAATACGATATAAAACCTAAATATATAAATTGGTTTAGGTAATTACTGAAAATTTACTTTAAATTTATTATATTATCATATTATACAGTGTCAGTCACCGTGGCACTCAATGTGTTAATAAATATAAAATTAATGACGTAGATTAAATTTAAGACTGTAAATAAGATTTTGGAATAGGAATGAAACAGAAATACACCGTTTGTACTCTTCAAAGTCTTTCAAGGTTCATTAACCAGGATTTACGTAAAGCAATATTCATTAAATAAAATATAATAATTATAAAAAAGATTTCTATGTTCAGGCACAGCGACGAGAATTATACTAAATTTCGGATACGAAAACATCTAAAATATCCAGAATCCCCTGATGCTTATAAACCCTGTAAAATATATATATACAGGGTGATTCTAAATTGTTTTTACAAAAAAGAGTGGAGGTAGTACACATTAAGAGACACAATATTAAATAGAAAACCAAAAATCCCAAAGGTTTTCCGAATGAGATAGCGGCCATTAAAGTTTAAGGTCCAAAATTTCAAACAATCATAAAAAATTGAAAAATTGCTTGATTGATTTGCGGTTTTCACTAAAACTATTCTTTATGTCAGTATTGTCGTGGAAATAATTATAAAGATAAATTACAAAAATGCCTGTAGAGGGCGCTTTAGACTTTGGAGTACCGAATAACTATTTTTTACCGTTATTTTTTGGAGCTCGTTAAATTTTTTTTTTAGAAGCTTAGACATAAACTTAAATTTTGATCACAAAATCTGAATCGTTGGTAGTGGCAAACTGATATGTGTTTAACGGGGAGGAGGGGGGGCAGTTTTTGCTACTACCCACTCCCAATGATTCATATTTTGCGCTCAAAATTTAAGTTTACGTTTACGCTTTTGAAAGTATTTAATGATGTACAACAAAAAATAGTGGTAAAATATAGTTCTTTGCTACTCCGAGGTCTGATCTCTTCGTTTCGACCGTTTTTATGCGTTTATTTGAAACTCTGTACCCTAAGCTTTAATGGCGGCTATCTTCTTCAAAAACGTTACGGAGCCCTGGTTTCCTATTTAATATTGTTTGTCTCAATGTGTACTATCACTCCTTTTTTTGTCAAAACAATTTAGAATCACCGGTAAATATATATAACTACATGTTTTTCATCACTCTGATTTATTATTGTTCTATTATATTACTGTCAGTTTGATTTTTTTATTATTTTAATTTATTTATATATTTAACTGTTGGCAAGGTGAGATTGCAAATTTGATTTTTTTTTCTCTCATATAGTGGCGATTTATGTGTAAGTTTACATTTTTGATAATTCAGTTATTGTTTTATTATTTATCTAATATTTTTCATTGAACTATGTTTTGAATTGCCTATAATCGGGTAATTTAGAAATCAATTTTAGGTTTATCCTCATTTATAATCAGAAATTAATCGCAATTAATGTGTCTATTTTCCATTACCCTTGATAACGAGCTAAATACCACATTTCCAATTTTGTTCCAATTTTTGCCAACTCCTCTGTTTGATATAACTTGTTATTTAATGAGTTATTCCATATTTTGATGTTGAATTGTAGTATTGTCTATATATATACAGGGTGTCCCTAAACAAATGGTATATACGTTAGGGGATGATAGAACACATCAAGACGAGTAATAGTAAACAGGAAACCAAGGGTCCCAAACGTTTTCCAAAGGAGATAGCTGCCATTAAAGTTTGGGGTCCAAAATATCAAATACACATAAAAAACGAAAAAATTGGTCGATTGATTTGCGGTTTTCACTAAAACTATTCTTTATGTTGGTATCTTCTTGAAAATAAATTATAAAGATAAATTTTGAAAAATGCCGATAGAGGGCGCTTTAGACTTTGAAATAATGGAAAACTATTTTTTGCCGTGATTTTTTGCATCTGATTAAATGGTTTCGTAAACTTAGACTTAAACTTAAATTTTGAGCTCAAAATCTGAATAGTTAGGAGTGGTTAAGTAGCACAAACTGAACCATGTTCAGAGGGTTTAAATTTCAAACGATTATAAAAAACGGAAAAAATTATTCGATTCGTATGCGGTTTTTGCTAAAACTACTCTTTAAATCAGTTTTTTCTTGAAAATAAATTTTAAAGATAAATTTCACAATTGCCGATAGAGGGCGCCTTCGACATTGGAGTAGCGTACAACTATTTATGACCTTTATTTTTTTTATCTCATTAAATGATTTCAAATGCTTAGATTTAAATTTTGAGATCAAATTCTGAATCGTTGCGAGTGTTTAAGTAGCGCAAAAGTGAACTGTGTTCGATGTGGGGGGGGGGGGGGTTAAATTTCAACTCCTGAACACATTTCAGTTTGCGCTTCTTAATCCCTTCCAACGATTCAGAATTTGAATTCAAAATGTAAGTTTAAATCTAAGATTTCGAAAACATTTAATAAGTTTTGGAAAGCATTTAATTAGATACAAAAAATAACGGTTAAAATTAGTTGTTGGTTACTCTGAAGTTTAAGGCGCCCTCTAACGGAATTTTTTGAAATTTATCTTTAAAATTTATTTTCAAGGAGACACTGACTTAAAGAATAGTTTTATTTTAAACCGCAAACGAATCGACCAATTTTTCCGTTTTTTATAATTATTTGAAATTTGAACCCTCTGAACACAGTTTAGTTTGTGCTACTTAACCACTCCCAACTATTCAGATTTTGAGCTCAAAATTTAAGTTTAAGTCTAAGTTTACGAAACCATTTAATCAGATGCAAAAAATATCGTAAAAAATAGTTGTTCGTTACTCCAAAGCCTAAAGCGCCCTCTATCGGCATTTTTTGAAATTTATCTTTAAAATTCATTTTCAATAAAATACCGACATAAAGAATAGTTTTAGTCAAAACCGCAAATCAATTGACCAATTTTTTCTGTTTTTTATAATCATTTGAAATTTAAACCCTCTGAACACAGTTAGGTTTGTGTTACTTAACCACACCCAACTATTCAAATTTTGAGCTCAAAATTTAAGTTTAAGTCTAAGCTTACGAAACCCTTTAATGAGATGCAAAAAATCACGGCAAAAAATAGTTTTTCATTATTTCAAAGTCTAAAGCGACCTCTATCGGCATTTTCCGAAATTTATCTTTATAATTTATTTTCAAGAAAATACCAACATAAAGAATAGTTTTAGTGAAAACCGCAAATCAATCGACCAATTTTTCCGTTTTTTATGTGTATTTGAAATTTTGGACCCCAAATTTTAATGGCGGCTATCTCCTTTGGAAAACGTTTGGGACCCTTGGTTTCCTATTTACTATTACTCGTCTTGATGTGTTCTATCACTCCCTAGCGTATACACCATTTGTTTAGGGACACCCTGTATATATACAGAGAGAGAGAGACAAGGTGTTTCACTATCAGGATAACAACTTTCAGGAGTTTTAGAGGTCACAGAGAAGACTGTGAATCGCATAATAATGCAGGGTCCAAAATGCCTGTGTTGAGAATTGTAGTACAAAGCAATGCTTCCAGTGAGCTACTTTTAAAAATTCAAATTTTTTGATTGGCACACCTTTTTGAAAATGGTTAAATTCCTATTATTAAATAATATATTAAGGCGAAATTAAGGGAAATTTTGAATTTTGAAAAAACTAGTACAGATTAAGAAAAAAATAAAAATTTTGCGGCATACAGACTAACAAAATGACAGACTGAGTGACAGACAGATTCACAGTCAGACATTTTCTAAGATTACACAGACATAAAAACTATCAGAAAATTTCAACAAGTTCAGAAATTTTCAACAAGTATAAATCCATTGAAAATCGGAAGTCGAAAATTTTCACTAATACAAAACTATATTTTTTTAAAGATAGAAGAAAGTAAATATCAAACGACACAAAATTTTGCGGAAAATTACATTTTTTTTTTTTAGTTTGCCATAAAAGAAAAACATTAAAAGCGTTTATATTTATATTATAGATTACATTTCATTTAGAAATTAAAGGCTTATTAATTTCAAAGTTCTAATTAGCTTTATTTCAAGCTGCCAAGTCTCCGGCTTTTTTTAATACCAGTATTTTTATGCAGAAACTGTTCTTTTATTTAATTGGAATATTTGGCCGATTTAAACCTTTCACCTTTGATGGATGAATTTTCTACCACTCAATTTTAATTCCGGAATGTCACAATGGCATCGGAATAATCAACCAAATTTATTTGAAAAAGTCTTAATGCTTTTGTTTTATGTATATTGTAAACCAATTCTTTTCTTTGAAAAATATTAGTACCATTGTTACTTCTGGAATTTTGAAGAAATTTCGTCACCAGAGCTCAAAGAGTTAAAAGAACAATAATTTCTCTAATATAATAGTTGTCTGTAAAAAGCGGGAGACTTGGAAACTCGGCTAATTACATTGAAACAGTTGCCCAAACGTCATTGTGTGAATGAGAGAAAATAATATAACGAACGTAAATAACCATGAAAATAGCATATTTGGATTAATAAAAATATTTTTTACTTCTAAATTTGCCTTTTGAGTCACCATAAATTCTAGACACTATATTTATCTTTTTATTCGCGCTGTTTTAATTAAATATCTCTGCCATCAATGGCGTACCCAGGATGATGGGAATGGGGGGGGGGGAGCACAGATGCACTTCAAACCACGAAAATCAGTGTTGAATCTAGGGGATGGCCCGGAGGGGACATTACCCCCACCCGGAGCAATGAAATGCCCTTTCCCCAGAAAATTTAAAATTTTGTGTTCTAATGATTAAAAAATGGAATTTCCTTCCTGGAACTCCATAATGTCCCCCCAGAGCCTCAGAAGTACCTCCCGTAGAAAAGTGTCTGAATTCAACTCTGATCAAAATTATAAAGTATTTTTTACCTTGTTCAATATATGAAAATTGCCTGATTAGATAAGAGAATTTTTTTATGTGAAATTAGTGGAGTTAAGTGTGTCTGGACCTTACCCATCATTTCTCTGCCTCTGTCTGCCATACACTCGAACTAGGATCTGTATGTTTATCTAGGGCTTTCTAATTTTAAAACAAAGGCATATAACCTCAATAAAACAAAATGTGCAATTCTTCTTGGAAAGCCATGATTTTTTTTATCAGAAGTTCACATATTAGAATAACAAGTTAAAATTTATGATGAAATAGACCAGGAGGCGGCAGCATAAACAATTACCTCATCGAGTTCAGGGATGAAAATCTATGATTAGTTAAATTTTGATTCAAATATTAAAATGGAATAGCTCTGCTAAGTCATATCTTGGTAGAAAACACATAAAAACCCGGTTTTAGTGGTTAACTCATGGGTTCAGTGTTGCCAGATGGGCTACTTTTTTTAAATTCAAATTCTTGATTGGCACCACTTTTAGCAAATGATAAAATAAGCCTTATTCAATGACATAATAATTAATTCGAAAACAAAAGGACTTTACAGTTTCAAAAAATTGGTGCCAATCAAGAAATCTGAATTTTTAAAATATAGCCCACTGGCAACAATGCATGGGTTTACTATTATGATTTCCTGCTCCCAATCCTCCACGTTTTCATACGTTTGGGTACAGGAAAGCAGAATGGTAAATCTACGATTCAGCCAATAAAATACGGTTTTTATATGCTTTCCACTAAAGTATGTGTTAGCAGACCGATTGCTTCATAATATGTGAATTGAAATTTAACTAATCCTAAATTTTCATCCGTGAACTCGATGAGGTGATTTTCTGTGTTACCACCTCCCGGTCTATAAGGAAAAAAACTCTTCAGCTCTCGATAATTCATATGACATAATTGGAGACAAACTGAACAAAGCATCAAAAAGGTTTTATTAGTAGGGACTAGCTGTGCAAAGACGAATAATTTTTACTTACAGGGATCTCAAATATTCCGCCAACTAAACATAAGCATTTTTTTAGGAAAACTTTCTTTTTAGAATTTTCATGCAAAATGTAAAATAAGAAAGAGCAAATAAATCATTGTCAATGAGGCGCTGGATTTTTGGAGTTCAATTCTGGCGTTAATGATGTAGTAACCTAAAAATCTTTTTCAGCTAAAAAATATTGGTGCTCAATTCGCTGATCATTTTGGAGCACAGAAATAGGGTATTTTTAAGCTATATCTACACAAATAATTTTTTTGTATATTGTTATGCTCTTGAGTATTAAAAAAAATCAATTGCATAAAATCTTGCATAAAACACAGAGGTCTTTTGGAAATTTATAATAATAATATAAATATATATTTTTTTAAATGCATATAAAGTTTATATAGATTTAAACGTGTTTCTTTATATACAGGGTGATTCAGCTCGTCGGTGACAAACTTTAAGGATCGATAGAGCACACCTAGACGAACATTTTTGAATAGGGAATGTAGGGTCCCTGACGCGATGGTAAGGCGCTAGGCGCTTTCGAAAATTTGGGTGCCGAAATTCGAAACGTCATCAAAACTAGGGAAATGGTTAGATTTTCTTGCTTGTTGCGTCGAAATGATTCTGTTTGTTTAGACTTTCTTCAGTACCAATTTGATAAGCGTATCTCTTAAAACATAGATAGGGGGCGCTGCAGACTTTGGAGAGCTAGACAACAACTTTAGGCCCGTTATTTTGATAATTTAACACATGCTCGCCAAAGTTTATACTCTAACTTAAAGTTTGAACCCAAAAGTAGAGCCCTGCAAAAAGCGTAAGAGCCGGAATAAAATGTCAAAGTACAGGGTGGTCGAAACTCGAAGGCTCCTAAGAGATAAACAAACAGATTTCTTGACTTATGGCATGCATTTTCATGATTCTGTTTGCTGGGGCTCTCTGAAACTCAGTTGAACGGTACAAAAAGAAACATCGATAGGGGGCGCTTTGGGCAAAAAACATAATTCGTTGACATTTCGGACGCTAACTGGAAACGGGGCGCTATGATCAGTTAGAAACAAAACAAGAGAGTAATTTACTTATCATAAGAAGCTATTAAAACTGCAGTTTGTTTGTTTTTTTTAACAAACATAGCTGGTTTCAATCATGCACAATGCGCGCAATAAAATTTACATAAGGTGCTTTTTGCTGATTTATGCAAAAGATATCGTACCATATCGATATGCAAAAGATACGTAATGCGTAGACGACAACGCGAGATGACGTAGTTGTATGCGCAGACACGTCTTTTGAACGTGCGGTACCTACTTAAGCTTCGGGTTACTTGTCTGCAGATCGGTAGTAGGATGGAACGGTACACAAACTCTGAATTGGCTGACATGCATTTGGCGTATGGCGCTGCTGGTTGTAATGGACGAGCCGCTCAGCGGTTGTACGCCGAGCGTTACCCCAACAGGCAAATCCCCTGCCATGCCTTCTTCGCTCGAGTACACCAGAGGTTGTCCACAACGGGATCTTTCGACGGAGGCAGGCCTGAACGGGAGCGATCAGTGAGCACCCCCGACAACGAAGAGGCTGTGCTTAACCTGGTTGAGGACAACCCAGGTCTTAGCACGAGAGATATCGCCAGACATGTTGGCATTTCGCAAGCAACTGCGTGGCGCATCTTACGTTCCCGGAATCTGCACCCCTACCACATCCAGCGGGTGCAGTTGCTCAGAGAGCAGGATTTTGGCCCTCGAGTGGAATTCTCAAGATGGTACTTGGCGATGAGATCCAGGGATCCCCGTTTTGTAAACAGCATTTTGTTTACGGACGAGTCCACCTTCAGCCGGGAGGGAATGTGGAACGCCCACAACAGTCATGTGTGGTGTGATGAAAATCCACATGAAACCAGAAGCCGAGCAGCCCAGGAGCGTTTCTCAGTAAATGTGTGGGCCGGCATTCTGGGGGATTGCCTCATTGGCCCTTATTTGTTACCTGAACGGCTGACAGGTGGAAATTACCTGATTTTCCTGGATCAAGTGCTGCCGCAGCTTCTGGAGGAGGCGCACGTACCTGAAGGTTCGCGTCGCCAGATGTGGTTCCAGCACGATGGAGCTCCGGCCCATTACACGAACGACGTGCGTCTCCATCTAAACGCAAGGTATGGCCAGCGGTGGATCGGGCGTGGGGGTCCAGTTCACTGGCCTGCCCGATCACCAGACCTCACCTGCTTGGATTTCTTCCTTTGGGGTTACCTGAAGGCCGAGGTATACCATACACCTGTCAGCAGTGCTGAAGAACTTGTGGCGCGCATTGTGGCAGCTGCAGGGCAGATCAGAGATACTCCTGGCATTGTTGGAAACACACACTCCTCAATGCGACGGAGGTGCGAAGCCTGCATCATGGCCCAAGGGTCGAAATTTCGAGCATCTTTTGTAGTGTTATTTTTTGTAAATAAATTTCCAGTATCATTGATGTTTTTGGTCTAAATTTATTCAGAAGTGTTGAGCAGAGGTAGAAAATGTGTTTTCATTATTACTAACTGATCGTAGCGCCCCGTTTCCAGTTAGCGTCCGAAATGTCAACGAATTATGTTTTTTGCCCAAAGCGCCCCCTATCGATGTTTCTTTTTGTACCGTTCAACTGAGTTTCAGAGAGCCCCAGCAAACAGAATCATGAAAATGCATGCCATAAGTCAAGAAATCTGTTTGTTTATCTCTTAGGAGCCTTCGAGTTTCGACCACCCTGTACTTTGACATTTTATTCCGGCTCTTACGCTTTTTGCAGGGCTCTACTTTTGGGTTCAAACTTTAAGTTAGAGTATAAACTTTGGCGAGCATGTGTTAAATTATCAAAATAACGGGCTTAAAGTTGTTGTCTAGCTCTCCAAAGTCTGCAGCGCCCCCTATCCATGTTTTAAGAGATACGCTTATCAAATTGGTACTGAAGAAAGTCTAAACAAACAGAATCATTTCGACGCAACAAGCAAGAAAATCTAACCATTTCCCTAGTTTTTATGACGTTTCGAATTTCGGCACCCAAATTTTCGAAAGCGCCTAGCGCCTTACCATCGCGTCAGGGACCCTACATTCCCTATTCAAAAATGTTCGTCTAGGTGTGCTCTATCGATCCTTAAAGTTTGTCACCGACGAGCTGAATCACCCTGTATAATTATAAAGGAAAAATAGTTGAAGTTTAAAGGTGAAAATATTAATCAGTTTTTCTCTTTTGAGAATATCCTCGTATGTATGAAGTTATTTTAAAACGTTCAAATTGTATGTACATACATTACAATTCTTATTCTTTTCGGAAGTTAAATTTCTTGAATTCCCAATGCAATAATCATATTGAAATTGCTGCTCAAACGTAACTCTGTGATTAATATTACTTATTATATCACGAAGTAAGTAAGGATGAAAATAGCATATGTTGAATAACGACAATAAATTCAAAATTCTGTGGAAATCTGAAACAACTTCAAGAAATTTGTTTATCTCTCACGGGATAAAAAGTATAACAGTTTTTGGAAACCGAATTTAAAGGTTAAAGGTTGATATTTAAAGATTTTTCTCTTTTGGGAATGCCAAATAAACAATAAATATGTGTATAGTTATAAATAGTTCAGAAAATAATAGTTATAGACATAATTTAAATTCTGAAGCAATAATAATAATAATAATAATAATAATAATAAATAAATAAAATAAAATAAATTTAAAAGAAACACACAAAAGACATGCATTTCATTTATCCAGGTAATTCAATTAAACTGCATCAAAAGTTTTTATTTTTTATGAAAATTTAAAAACTATGTAGGGGGAACAGGGGGACATTGATACATGGGGCACATTGATACACCCCCTGTACTGCACACAGGGTCATTACAGGAAGTTTCACAACAGCTCCAAAAGGTGATACTAGTGCACTCAACTATGTACAGAAAATTTTGGAATGATTCGGTAGTTTGTTGAAATGGGACGGGTGACTAATTGTTTTTGTAGGTCAAAAGTAAATTTGAGTTGTACAATTGAAATAGTATTATACAACTGTTCCAGTATTTTCAACCGAAAAGAATACCCTCTCTGGCAAGTAAAACTACTCTTTATTAGTTTCTCATTCTTTTTTGTTAGATAAATTATAAAGCATTGGATTTGGGACTCATTTTATTCAAAATGGTTGTATGGGGCACATTGATACAGTCTTTGTCGGGGCACATTGATACAACCTAAATACTTTTCTAGTTCATTTTTTCATTACCTTTTATTATTTTTGTTACAATGCACTCCTTAAGCCAGCCATTTTTCGCTAAAAATTTCTAATGTTAGTTTTTATTGAAGTGAAATAGCTTTAATTTCTTTATATTAGAACATTTTATAGTATTTTTGCAAAGAGAAGACGTGCGAACTGACCCAACATAAAGTACTAGTAGAACTAATTAAAGAAAAGGACGGCAGCCTGGAAAATCTCAAATTTATATCAATTCTCCAGAGAAAAAAGTATTTTCTACATGAAAAGTGTTACATAAGAGAAACAATCTGCAGAACATCAACGTATAATTATATTAAAAACAGAATTTTTAATATAATTATCCTTTATTTTCTGTTTATAAAGCGATTTATAAACAGAAAACTCGGTAATTTTTCATCTTTCCTAAGAAAGAAGATAATGCTGAGGTTGAAGTACTAGATATGACAAAGTTACCCCAGCCAACAATCAGACAAGGAAAGAGCCAGAACATCAGGTCATTAAACATTTCATTTTGATTGCTTTAATATTGCTTACAAATAAAGTGTGGATGATTTGAATTTTTATAAATAATATAAAATGGTTCGCTAACTATTTTTCTATGAAATATATGAATTGGTGTTATTTTGTCTCCATTTTTCCCAGACGTATCAAACTGTATCAATCTGCCCCGGGGATGGGGCACATTGATACAAATGACTTTTTTTTGATTTTTTTAAAATTACATGCAAAAATAAAATATAAAACAACGATTTTACATTTTTATAACAAACTACACAGGTTTTTCTGACATCACATAGAAAAATAACTTGAAATTTCTGCTTTCTAGACACCAAAAATTTTTTTTGAAAAAAGCTGTATCAATGTGCCCCAGTTCCCCCTACATATTATCCTGAGACGGGTTGAAAAAATTTCTAAACATTTACACTTTTCATAGAGGTTTTGAAAGTAGTTACATACTGCATTATCGAAAACATGAATACAATTGTTTAACGAAGATTTGAAATTGAAAAGTTACGAAGTTTTAAGTGACGATAATATTGCAGTGATGCACAACCTTTTTGCCTGAAAATTATTTGCCACCAGATTATTTGAAAAATGACATTTGTTTTATTTGATAGTAAAGTTTACCTGAAATCCGGTTCCTGCGTCATCCTCAGAGCGAAGGTGTACAGAGAGGTGGGCCGGCCCTTGCTAGGGTCTCGACAGTGTCAAATGGTTGCCCTCGGCACCGATGCTCCTTTTCAAGGCAGAAACTTCTCCATTGCTGAAATGCCATAAAATTTTAAGACTCACGTTACACCCATTACTAACTTACTAATATATCTACTCTATATTTTTCATTCTTTTTTTCTATCATAAAAAATTTATAAAAAATTATAAAAATTTATAAAAAACATAAAAAAATCATTAAAATTTTAAAATTTTATAAAATACATAAAAATATATTTTGGTTGTAATGCTATCCTTAAACATTCTTATGTTTTTTCCTTGAGCTCTTTTTCCCACAATTCCATTATTTTACTTTCAATTTCCCTACACGCTCCTACCACTAATGGTACCTATGTAGATGACCTGTCTACAGTTTGTTCATCTCACGTTATGCTTCGGGGATGTGGGACTTGGGTCCCAGGCTCCTCGACCAAACTGCCCTAAAATCTCTATTGTTATAAGCAAAGTTATTCTGCATAAAAATAGTGGTATCTTTGTGGCCCGCGGACCACAGGTTGTGCATCGCTGTAATATTGTGTAGTTTGTGGTCCAGAAAAAGGAAGGAATTTCGATAAATGAGCGGCGAGTGATGATTATCTTGTAACGCATCAAAAATAATGTCACAGTGATATATTAGTACACACTAAGGAATTACTTAATTACTTGAAGCAAGCAGATGTAAGACCACATGCTGAAAAAAATATATTTAGGAATTTGCGTAGTAAAAATCGTCGAAGAGTAAATGAAAAATGAAAAGACTTCTATCATTTTATTCTTCACAAAAAAGTCAAGTAAATAGCATATCTATTTTTTCTAATTTACTAATTGTAAATCTAAATAATAGTAATTTTAAATAAATTAAACTATTAATTGAACTAAATTAAATAATTAATCCCCTATTGTATAATAATTGGATATATATATATACATACATATATATATAGAGATAGATAGATAGATAGATAGATAGATATTTACTTTTTTTTTATTTACTTAAATTCGATTATTTTGCATATTTTCTTATACGGGACTAGGCATTTCCTGACTATCACGATTATTCTAGAGGCTACTGTATTTTTTTGGCTTTGTAAAATAAAAATAAATTTTTAAATGATATAAAAATAACAAGTGTATTCAGGGTTCGCACAGTTCTACCACTAAATTTTAAGAATATTTTCGAAGTGTTTCACTGCAGAAAAATATCGTAAAATCTGTGAAAAAAGGTGGGGATTGCGAATGTTGTGGTTTAAAAATTAAATGTAAATATTCTTATTTTTAATAGTGGTGCCAGAGTCATTGGAAATTCCAAGGAGTGTGCGAACCTTGGTATTTATTCAAAAATATTTTATTTCAACTCAGATAAAAATAATTTAGCTTAAAATCATGTCAGATTTATATTTTTGTTTAACCTCTTAATGGTCGCATTAAATTACGATTAAAAAATTTAAATTCATTATTGTCACCACATTTTTTGAAAAAATATTCTTATTTAATGACAAGTAACATGATACCAGAATGAAAGCAGCTACACAATTTTATAAAACTGGAGTAAATCATGCAATTCTGAATAAAAACCGTGAAGCTTGCAGCCCGAGAATGTCTCGGGCGCGATGATTAGGTGGTTAAAACAGAAAGGCGTTCGATGTTACTTAACCCTTTACTGCACGATTTTTCTTTTCTTTATGAAAAAAACATTTTCATTATTTTAACACTAGAACCGCGGCGACGGGTCATTTTGACCCGTATCATATGCCGAGATGTTGATTCGAAGCGGAAAATTCTTTATAAAATTAGCTAAATATAAGCTGGGAAAAAATAATTTCAATATATAATTTACAATGTTTTAAATGAAAATTCCGGTGAGAAATATTTTTAAAAAACTTGAATGAATTTTCCCGCGGTTTTTAGTGTTAAGTAGTCATAAATGCAGGAAAAATAATAAAAAAATTCTGACTTCACATAATTTTTTTTAATATGGATTTTTGTGATATGTGACACATGTGTCCCAAAGCACACAATGAGATATTTACATTTTTATACCAAATGTGGCAGGAAGCTCACAATAGTGTATTATATATTAAAAAAATTGTGTAATATGCATTGAAAAATGTAGCAGTTCTTTAACACTTTGAGAGGCAAGTATTTGCGTCACTGTAATGATGAATTCACATCGGAATATTAAAAAAAAATACTTAAAATAAAGAAATCAATTTTGAAATACTTTTTGCAAAGTTAGAAATATAAATTTTAATTAAAAGTTTCTTCTTCGAATCTTGGTTAATATCGGGAGGTTCATAAATATTTCGCTGCACCTCAGGGAGTAAAAATCTGCAGAAAACTTAAAAAAATATATCATTAAAATGATTTTAATATAGAATAAAGTATTATCAGAAAACAAATCAACAGAAAAATTCATGCGTCATGCGTAGATTCTGAAGAATTTTCCATCACATTCAGAATAATGTAACAATAATGCATCGTTTAAACAGGGACCGATTTACAAATTTAGGGGCCCTGGACACAGATGCTTACGGGGGCCCCTATCACGAATACTTATTAGGACCTTAACCCAAAAAATGAATAGCCGTACTTATTAAGTCCAGTATTGATTTCAATAATTTCGTTAAAATATCCATTAAAAAACTAAATTTGATGATTATTAATTTGCTTTTTAATAATTATTTCATTATTTTTAATTTTAATTGAATAGATGTTTTCTAATAAATTGTGTTGTTCAGATTACTGTTTTCTATATAAGTTCATATATTTAGAATGATAAAGCATGCAACAAATGATAATAAATTTTCTGCAGTAGTAAGCCATAATTATTTCAATTGTAGCTATTAAGCAAATAACATTTTTTTTCAAATATAAATATTCCCCGAAAAAAAATTACTTTTTTTAACAGTTAAATTTACATTTGATTTTGGACAATAATTAAAAAAACTTCAGTAGCATTTGGGGGCCCTTGTAAATCAGTAGCCCTGGGCCTGTGCCCCGAATGCCATGCCATAAATCAGGCACTGCGTTTAAAAAAATTAAAATATTACGTCTCATTTCACCATATGGCATACCACCATACACCACGTGGCATATAATGCTTTTCGAAACTAAATTTCAGCTGTTCCCATCTACAATTGGAAAACTATTCGATTTTTTTAGCAAATAATGTATAAATTTTTATACATTATCAAAATACATTCCAAAATTTAGTTCATTTAAGCGATACATATATTTCAGTTAAAATTTCCTCTTCAACAACTTCCTCTAATAAGAAGAATGGTATGCGAATACTTTTGCGCACCCTGTCTATGTAGTGGAGAATTTATATATAAAGAATAATATGAAAAAAAATTAAACCATACCGAATTTTAAAACGTATTCTTAAAAAGTTATTACGGAAAAACTGTACTGTAACTGATTTTTTTTGTATGTCCCTGTAAATTAATTTAAAAAGTGCTATAAATGCTCTGTTTTAACATGGTCATAGTGAAATTCATGATTTATATCAGTTTCAATAGCGTATTGTCATTAAAATCCTCTCAAAATGATTTTCTCTAGATACCATAATATAATCGAATTATTTTTGGTGTCCCTGTAATTGAACCATTAATCGTATGAACTTCATATGCATCGTCAGAATCAGATGCAAATAGTATTGCGTTGATTTCATTTTGGGTTAACTCTTTGCGCGCCATTTTTATTAAAATTATTTATGAGCTTTATGCTCAATGATCCATATCTCGCACTGAGACAAAACAAGATTTCTAGCTGTTTTACTGAAATGTTTTTGTTTTAAACGGCCTTAATTAGAAATATAGGATATACTCGAATATCTAAAATTTTATCTTGCAATATTTTCAATATTTTGGGTGAAAATATTGAATCAAGTTCTACTGTTTTATACGATACAGACTAGAAAACGTTTTTTGAAATAAAAATTTAATAGTTAGTGAGATACTGCCATCAAGTGAGAAAAACAGGTACAAAACTCTTTGTTTGTATGTTCTAAATATGGCACAAAGCTCAGATAACTTAAATTTAAAATCCTTAGAAAAATAGAAGGATTTTATCGGTATGTTCCATATATGGCACACCGTGCATTGAAGGATTAAGAAAAGCTGCTAATATATCATATAAGTAATAATTCGAACATTCAATTCACAGTTTAAAATGTAAAAAAATAACAGTAAAATTTTATTTTGATGATCATTTATTTTTTATTTTTTCAAGTGACGCTATAGTAAATAAAATATTAAACAATCAGGGTTTCAATAAATTTATGAAAATGGGTCTCAAAATACATTAAGAATAAAAAAATAAATTACTTTCTATGTTTAATTAAAAAGCACTTTTTATATTTCCTTTGACACATTTAGCAAAATAAATATTAATGTGCAGCATTTTTTCATCTATTTCTCTGCAATAAATTTCTGTAAAAGACTCTTGAATACATATTTATTTTATTTTTATAAAAGTATTTTCAAATATTATTGATTAGTAGGAAGAACGGGATGCATTATGAAATGTCAAATATTTAAAGAAAAATTGTTTTAAAAAATTATTAAATATTACTGCGGAGATTTTAAAAAATATATATTTGCATCTTATTTTTCCTTTCGAAATAAAATTTTGCAACATTGCACTTCAATGCGTAGTTCAATAATACCTATTTAAACATGGAAAAGATTACATTTTATACAAAATTTTACAAAGAGAACAAAAATCCCTTTCAGCTTATATAGTCTGTATTCTATCTCGGGAGAAATATTGAAGAAATGTAAAAAACAGACAGAAAAGTAATATTTAACTTTATAAAAGTAAACTTACTGTTTTTTCAAAGTCTATGTATTGAGTTGAATTCATATACTTGATATTGTTACACATTACATATTACGGTAAAGTGATTAAGTTGACCGCGTTCCCAGATTTTGTACATAGCTGCCAACTTTTACGCATTTTTCCTACCACATCAATTTTATAGATAAATATTGTCTTATATAATCGTTGAAGTCTTATGATTAAACAAATGGAAAATCTCTGTACAATTTTTATTTTTTAATTACATTTTTCCTACCAAAAACATTTTATAGTACATATTGTCTTATATAATCGTCAAAGTCTTATGTTAAACAAATGGAAAATCTCTGTACAATTTTAGTGGTAGCAAAAATGCGTAAAAGTTGGCAGCTATTACTAAGGTATCCTAGGTAATAACGTCGATTGCTAATATTACGCGTAATTATGAAGATATACGGGACACATCATCTGCGTTTAATATGCAGAAGGATTCCGAGTCATTTAAATCACAAAAAAACGTCAAATAGTTAATTTACTCCATTTGTGGACCTTATCGCTGAGATAAGAACGTAAATATCAACGCCCAATTTAAATTTTGCGAGATAAGTTCTGTAATCTGAAATCTATACATATTTATTTGGAAATGTTTGTTTCTTACATAAATTAAATATGTATGTTACGTACGCTACTTTTAAAACGTTGCGGAATATCTTGATTGTGGTCGCAAGGTAGTTTGTTGTTTAAAATTACAGCACAATAGTATATAGAGGAATTAACGCCATCCCCGAGTAATATAAATCCAGTTGATTGTTTATAGTGCTGCAATTACATCCGAAGAGGTTTTTTTTTTATTTTATGCACGATGGACCATTATATTCATTCTTCAAAACCAAAAAAAGGATAAAAGGAAATTTGTATGTCTAAGTGTTGCTAATTTTTTCATGTCAAAATTATAAAATATCAAATGAATATTAGTGTATGCTGATAACGCAATTAATGGTAAATATAGATTTTTATCTTTAACAATTAACATGCTCTTATTTCATCATATTTTATTGTTTTGCGTGTATAAAATTATTAACTACATACATTGATACGACAAATCGTAGAAAATTTAGATTATTAATTTGTATTATCATTATGTATATATTATGTATTTGTATTTTCATGTCTAGTACAGGATTAGATGCCTGCGCAGTCGACCGGTACATATAGACCAAACTTTCCTATCTTCTCCTCCTTTCGTGCACGGATCCCCTGGTGCTCAGAACAGCTCGAGTGTTCAGCGGTGTGGGCCAACCCTTATCAGCGCCTGACAGTTTACGGTGCGTCAATGGTCGCCAACGGCACTCGGCTACTATAGATCACTAGACCGATCCAAAGAGTTATTCAACCTGCCCTTTTCTATCCAGTTATTTTTTCTCATATAGTAGAACTCGTTCTACATATAGACTTATATCAGGCTTACCTAAGATGTTCTTTATACTTACTCATAGAAAGGGAGTAGAGTTGTTTCGCAACTGGGAAGCCCTTTAATTGCCTCATCATGTTCATGTTCATGTATTTCTTTTATGGTTTTTGATTTTTTAAAAATTATATTTATTATTTTGGTTCATTTGATTGACAGGACAATCATTTGCGATTCTAAATCTATTTTAATTTCGCTTCTCTTATTTGCAGAAAAAGAGTTTCGAACAATTTAATAAACAGGGTCTAATGAGTTAAAACGAGAAGTGGGGTTAAAAATGCCAATAGATGTGTAAATAATCTTTCTATGCGTCTTTCTACTATGTTTTTTTAAATTAAAACGTTAAGGCCCCATACTAGGCACAGAAAAAAACCCGAATGATAAATGCAAAGTCTATGGGAGCGTTCTTTTCAAATATCTCGCCCAAATTTTAATATTTTTAGATGATTTTTTGGCACAAGATAGCTGAGGATGATTCAAAACTGGCCTAGTTTTTACGTTTTCGATTCTGATTATATTTTTTAATATAATCGATAGTTTCAACGATAGATATACGATAGTTTCAATTTCAGAACCGGTTTAAACCGGTTTCGAAAGTCAAAGTATTATTTTAATCTGAAACCAAAACTGAAAAAGTAAAAACTAAACCGTTTGTGGATCGTCTTCAGCTATCATAAAAATCTTGCAAAAATATTAAATTTTAGGCGAAATATTTGAAAAGAACGCTGCCATAGACTTTACATTAAAATCAGGGTCTTTTTCTGTGCCTAGTGTGGCGCCTTAATGAACTTTAATTGATACTTCTAGATTAATCTTTAATGCATTTGAGATATATAACAAAAATATTAAATTCCTTTTAATGAGGGGGAGTCAAACTGTGGTCCGTGGGATACCACCAAATTTTTAAAGGAATTCTCTACAGCTTGAATTTCAGACATTCGATAATTAGGTAAGGCAAAGATAATTATAAAATTTTAGTGATATCTTCCGGGTCACAGTCTGACTCCCCTGTTCTAATGCTACTCAATATTTCTTAATGTTCCACTAATATTTTAAATAGCAATATTAACATTATTCTATAATTATATATAAGGATGTTTCTTTTACGCAATTTTGTTTTACTTGAGTAGTGTAGTATTTTATGTAATTGGTTCTTCAGGAATTCATTAATAGCGTATTTCTAAATATTAAAAACATTTAAATATACGTTAAAATTTTAATTTCGAACTGCAGCGCATTTTAGAAATAGATTTCACACGTTTTATTTCCATATTTTATGTAATCATATCCATGATGAATAAATATTACGGTTGTCTCCAACAAATAGTTTTTCTTTTATTTTCCTAATTTTATAAAGCTTGGTTTCTTTTTTCTTAAAAGTTGTTTTTGTAGACATTTTTTTTAACTTTAACTTTGTTATTGTTTAAAAAATCTGCTCACTGATATCAACAAGAGTTCGCTTAAACCGTTTACATCAACGGTGAAATAATAAGTGTACTTATAGTTTGTGTTTGATTCATTACTAGGAAACTTTGATCCTTTATGAGTAATGTAGATCTTCAAATTAACATCTCAGAATTTCGAATTCTTAATTTTAATTTAATTATTACATTTATGATCTCAATGTCCAATGGAAAAAATGTAGAGTACTAATTAAAAAAATTGCATTTTATTTTAAAGCGAAGTATGAATATTTAAACTTGCTGCCACAGTTAATAACTATTTCAACTGTGCGCAAATAAAAAACCTATAGATCAGTGCTGTAACTCTGAAAGTAAATTTATAGCAAATCACTTTTAAATTTAAAAAAGTTTAATAGTTATATTAATCAATATCGAATTAGATTTAAAAAATGTTTCTAAAAGTTTTCCTTTATTTACAATGCAGCGTTGCCACAGGCGACAATTTTTATATTCTGTCTACCAATATTTTTCTAACAGAAATTTTCATATATATTTTTCTTTCAAATGTTTTCAAAATGTCTATTAAAGATTTCTGCAGCCCTAACTGTGTTAGCATAAAACAATCTGGACACTTACTGCAAAATGTGAATTTGTGACAGATGGTCCTTACTGATCCATTCATTCGTAATGAAGACATGTATCAGTCTTATTATAAATTACTTGTTATTTCTTATGATGTTATTGATAGTATAAAAAATACGTAATGCTTTAAAAAATTATCAGAATAAGATAAAAACTTTCTCTGTCTTTTTGAATCGACTTTCGTTTTAATACACTGCAATGTGGTAAATCGGCCTTTCCTTTTGAAAGAAATAGATAATTTGTCTTGATACTCGTAAATATAAGGCTTTACCATTTACAGGAACATTTTGTTCTAATAAAGTCAAAACACGAGGTTGTTCATTAATTTTAAGCTTTTTATCTCGATTATAGACACCAGAAGAGTTTCGTTTTTGTAGAGAAAATAGTTTCGAAAAATACTTCTTTTCTTATCACTAAGAAAAATTAAGAGAGAAATCTAAGTAATGTTAAGCTGCAAGGTTACCACATCATATGTCAAACCCGTGGTAGAAACTCTCTCCCACATCTTTCATTTAAAACTGGATACAATAAAATAAATCATTCGAATATTGGATTGTGGCTTGTGTCAAGATTTTTTTTTCGCTACCACTGTAGATTCGAAATTCAGAGAATAAACTGACATCTGTTTCGGGATTCCACACACACCCCCTTGTTAAGGACAATTTACTAGGGAACCTTCCCAGGTATAAGTTGTGGTTTTGGACGAGTGTGGTATCAAAAGAAATATCTCGTCATGTATGTTAAAAAGTGCAATAATACTACACGTCCGAATCCAAACGTTTTCGAAGTGTGAATGAATAAATGAATAAATGAATAAATTGACAAGCAGATACATAAACTATTCGCAAGTTAAAAATTTCTTTGCATTGTTTTTAATTAATCTGCCAATACCTTTTCCGAGCTACGAGCAAAATCCTTTACACCCACACATTTCCAGTTATTCTCCTATTTTAGAGAGACACTTTGCATTCTGCGAAGTTTCCGCGTACGGCTGCATTTGAATAGTTTTCCCATTTGTTTTTGTTATTTCCAGCACTTTGTTTTATGCAAATTTTTAGCAATGGATGGTGTGACATAATAGATAAACTGTATGTGTATATAGTGTGTAAAATAGAATGTTTTTCTTAAGCTGGCTTGACTTGCGAATAATTTACATACATGCCTGTCAATTTATTTATTTATTCATTCACGCTTCAAGTGCTGAAATCTTGAAAACGTTTGGATTCGGACGGGTAGGTCCATTGCACTTTTTAACGTATATGACGAGACCTTTCTTTTGATACCACACTCAACCAAATCCACAAAACACACCTGCGAACTTTCCCTAGTTAGTTATAATAGAAGACAGCATATTTCATTTACTGTGACTTGATGAAAATTCCAGTATAGTTGAATGTTTTAAGTTATAATTTTGTTTTGTGCATGTTCCTGTTGCTTTTTTATTGTCTGATCGCTATTTCCGCTGATATTAATTCATTATTTTCCAGGAAAACATTGAATTGCGTTTATAACTTTTGCATTTATAACTTTGCATATAACGTTTGCAAACGTTAAATTCTGCATTCCTCCCCCCCTCAAACAAAATTTGCTTTTAGAAGAGACCCGCAAGCATAAAACCTCTGCAGTCAAGCACAAATCCCTGGATTTCCTAAAGCCGCTATCAGATTCACCAACATACTGTAAGACTTTTGACCCAACACTTGATTTCCTCCAACTTTTTGCGAAATGTCCTCCAAACACCCCATGTAATAGCAAACTGCAATGCCTCCCCAACTTTTTTCGGCAGTCGCAAAAAAGTCTGGGCCAGCCCAGATTTTTCATACAACATCGAACTTTTCAGCGAATCAGAGATAAGCGATTAATACAAGTAAGCGATAAATATTAACTCCTGACACGAGTAGAAACAGGTTTTCCGACTTTTCCTAGTCGGTACTTTTAAGACTATTGTAACCTTTTTTTCTTTTGAACGGGAAAATGTTGGAGTAAAAATCCGCTGAAAAGTTTGTCTCGCCTAAAAGTCCGTGAATCTAATAGCAGCTTAAGACGCATATTTGAAAAATCTGAACAGAATTCACCTCAGAAATAGTCTTTCGCGCCCATCTTAAATAATTTGCAGAAGCGTCTAGATCCCTGAATCGCTGCGAGTGGAAGCCATTACGAATAATCTTGATTGTTTCTTGTGGAGAATTGTGGATAAAACGGTTTAATTTGCCCATTTAATTAAAAGATATTGTCTTTTATTAGCAGCGCAGCATTTATGTGATACCCTGTAACTGACTTTTACCCCCTCACTTTGAAAAGATAAATGATTCGAATCAATTACCCTAACTTTTTTTAACAACTCGCAATCATTGATATATTTAAACAAACGAGGCTATCGTCGGTTCGTGGCTAGCTGCTAGCTAAAATCCGTCATGCACTTAATGACATTTTGCTGCATGTAAAATCTGTCGTGGGTGCACAGTGATTCAAAAGTTAATTGTAAATTATATCTATGGAAGATGCCTAGTCAGTTGAAAATCTCGGCACCTGATCAAAGCTCTAAATTACGAGACCAACTCACGTACGGAGATGTGCATTCAGAGACAATTGAAATAAGTAAATCCACTCTAAGTAGCCTGCCTACATGTAAACTACAAAAAGTTAAACATTGCTGCTATTAATACGACATAAAAAGCTTCTCAATCAGACCCCCATGTAGCTGGGTATTCAAACCCGTAAAACTGGGTTATTTAAATATTAATACAGTAGACCCTCTTAAATCCATACCCCGAAATCCGCAACTCTCTAAAATCCATACATAATTTACAGATGCAAACAATGAAACTTTTAGTCCAGATATAGGGACAAAATTTGACTTTATTTTTTATTTTTATATCAATTTTATATATATATTAATCTGTAATTTTCGTTTAACTGAATTAATGCTTTTTCATGAACGAAGAATAATTTTTTTTATGAAAAAACTCAAGGTGTTGCTGATATCACTGGTAATTGCATAAATTTTGCTAAATGTATTTATACATCAATCAAGCTTTTTTGATTATTCAGCCTAAACTGGAAATAAAACATGTTTATTTTTATGATTTTGATGAGAATTAGTAGTGAAATTTTATGAGGCAAGTTTCATTGAATAATTTTGGAAAAATTAATCTCATGTTTATAATGAATATTTAACTAAACATTAATGATTATTTACTTGACCTTTGTTTTTAATATTTTATTCATTTAAAAAAATATCTAATTTTTTATTATTTTAGTTTTTTTACTTTACTGAATTATTTTAATATTTTACTATGTTGTAAGCATTCATTATAATCTCAGTTGAATTATTAATTACATTGAAATTAATGTTTTAAAAATGTAAACATAGCAATGACCAGAAATCCGGAAAAATTCTAAATCCGCATAATCTCTGACCCCAAGCTGTGTGGATTTGAGGGAGCATACTTATAAATAATTATAATTATTAATGTGCAACATAAATGTTGTATAATTTAATATCTTAACTTGAAAATTACCAAAAAATATCTACTGACGTAATTTTGTTTTTTAGATAAAAGCAACATACTTAACTTTTTTTTTCGCGTCTAGTTTGAAATATGCAGCTTACTTGCTATACATTCTCAGCGAAGATATAAAAAGAGCCATCTACTTAAATAATTACTTTTTTTATGCTGTTAAAAAAGAACAGCTTTTTTATGACATGACTTAATATTTTTTTACATAGTTTTTTTGAAAAATTCTGAACTAATTAAATGTTATCTAAGTGTTAACTAGATCTTAATTACGCTTTTAAAATACTTTCGTAGTATTAAAGCGCTGACAATTTTTTTCTTAGGTTATAAGGATATATTTTTTTTCTGTCTCGAAATATAATAAAGTAATATATTTTACAATATATACATTTTACATTATTGCACTTTAAAATAAATTTGTTTATCAAAATGTAAGGTCATTTTAGTAAATTGAGACACACTTCACCATGATTGATGCAGCATTTAAACATTTTTCTCATTTTATTAAATATATAGAAAAGAATGGAGTTAACCACTTAATTGTCGCGCCCGAGACATTCACGGGCTTCAAGCTTCTCGGCTTTTACTCAGAATTGTTTGAATCCCACCAGTTTTATAAAATAGCGCAATTGGTTGTATTCATTTATCATTTTACTTGGCATTAAAAGGAATATATATATATTTTAAAAATGGTGCCAATGATAAATTTTGAATTTTTAAACCGTAATTTAATGCGACCATTGAGGGATTAATACTACCTCTGACAACAAAGTTCAGGTGAATGAATTCAGAACTACCGATCTGGCAACAGTGGGGAAACGAAATGCATAGAGGCAAGTGTTGACCGTCTTCCCCCACCGTCGTTCAGTTGAGCGTCGTTTACGTTCTGTGCAAGACGTGCTATACTAAGTGCTTGTTCAGTGTGTTGGTTCTTAACTGAGAACAGGAAAATGAAGAAACAAACAAAAAGAAATTCATGAGGGGTGGTGCGAATTGAACATCCACCATACTCGCCAGATCTCAATCCCCCAGACTTCTTCCTATTTTCCATACTCAAACTCTCTTTGAAAGAGATTTGACCATATTACTGACATCCAACGAAACGTGACGAAGCTTTTGAACTCCATCCCAAAAAAAGACTTTTTGCAAATTTCCCAGGACATGTATAGCAGATCTCAGCGGTGCATAGTTTTTGGAGATGACTATTTCAAAGGATGGTATGGTAAATTTCGTTAATATTTCATATACATTTATTTTACGGGTTTATTCACCGAACTTTATTGTCTGAGGTAGTATGTACGAAGCAGCTAAAAATAAAATACCCGAATAAGCATTCCTCGTTTAAAATCACGCCAAATTGAAATATCCTAGGATGAACTAGATGGGATTGGGATAAACCATTACAGGTAATAATAAAGAGCGCGCTAAAACAGTTTATCCGAAGAACGTTAGACCAAATTTGTTTGATCTAGAAAGAACAGGTTTTTTCTGTAGGCGTTAAGATAAACTGGTTTGGCCAAGGAAAAACTAGTTTATCGTGTGGGCGTTAAGATAAAGTAGTTTGACTTACAATCGAGTAACATATACATTAAAAATAATTTCTTTTTTTCGAATTGTTTGTAATAAAAAACATGCTTGAAATGGACAAGCTATTTCACAACGATCAAAATTAGTTAAAATGCTGAATAAAAATTGAAAAAAAAGCAAAATGCCAAAAAGTCACTTTTTTTTTAGAATATCCTTTGAATTTTTTTTTCAAATTTCTAGATATTTATCTATAATTTTATGAACGGTATCTAAATGCAAACAGAAAATAGCTAATGCCTCTAGAAACACTTTTAATACTTTAAAACTGCATTTCTTAATGCATTAATACATTCTAATACTTTAATACATTGATATTTTTAATACTTTAATGTATTAATTCTTTGAATGCATTAGTATTCTTAACAAAATGCTAATGTAATTTTTTACAAAATATTTTTTATGGAACATTATCATTACAAGCTTTAATGGGTGAGATTATATTTTAATACTGCGGAGACCAAGTCTTCGTATTGTAACATTAAACCGATTAATTTCCGCCTACGAAAAAAATGCTTTATGTATCTCCATCTTACGATTCAAAAAAGAATTATTTTTTAAGATGTATATTCCACTTTTGAAAAACAAATCTATGTTTTTATTTTCTTATATCTTTACAAGAAGAAAATATTGGATTCGTGGATATTTTTAAAAATCGGGTTTTTGACGGATTTACACGTTTTAGAGGTCATAGAAGCTGAAAAGCATGTTTTTCAAAATGTTGTCTGTGATTATTTCAGTCTGTCTGTATGTGACCAAAATCTTCTGGGGGCTTTCTATCAAAACTTTCTATCTCAAGAACTAATGCACGGAATTTCACAAAACTTTAGATTCTGATAGAATTTTATACAAAGTACATCTGATTAGTTTTTGGTGTATATCGTGCAACAGGTAACGCTGCTATAGTACATTATTCACAATTTCCACAATAGCCATATCTCAAGAACTAGGGCATGGCTTTTCATAAAACTTTAAATTTAGTTAGTACTTGATAAAAAAAGTGATGCTGATTACGTTTTAATGCAAATCTCTCAAAAGGTGGCACTGCCGTGATGCATTATTCGTAACTATTGCAATAGTCATGGTATATTATAGTCATCTCCGGAACTAAAACACGGAATTTCAACTTTTTCAACGGAAGACTTTAGATTCTGTGAAAACTTGATATGAACTAGATATGATTAGTTTTTGGTACATATCGCTCAACTATGGCGCTGTTATGCTGCTATGCTGCATGATTTTCAGCATGGCGCAGCATGTGTACAGTGGCGATGCTAAGCCACATTATTTACATTTTCCACAATAGCCATATCTCAAGAACTAGTACATAGATTTTAATAAAACTTTACATTTCACTAGAATTGATAAAACATGATACTGATTATGTTTTAGTGCAAATCGCTCAATAGAGGAGCTGCCTTTGTGCATTATTAGTGACTATCGCAATACCTTTATCCTAAGAACTAATGCACGAAACTTTCTAAAACTTCAGATACAGTTAGTCCCTGATATAGATTATTGTTCTTTAATTTTTGGTGTAAATCGCCTTACAGATGACTCTGCTATTCTGCATTTTTCACGAATTTGAAATAAATATATCTTAAGGAGTAATGCATGGATTTTCATTAAACTTCAGACTTAGTACCTGATAAAAAATATGATACTGATTAGTTTTTGGTGCATATCACCCAACATGTGGCGCTGTTATGCATAGATATATTTTTAATTTTGCAATAGCTCTATGCCAAAAACTAATGCACGGATTTTCATCAAGCTGCAGTTTCAGTTATAAGTTGACATAAGTTGTTGCTGACTAGATTTTGATTTAAACCACCTTGGCACTGATATATTGAATATTTTAGGAAGTATTAACATGCATAACATAGGAGAAATTTTTGGGATTGCCATTTCTGACTACTTTTTTTATGTAATTTCAATTGAAAATAAGAAGTAGGATAAACACCTTCATCTATAACTTTAAAATGACATTTCTCTGGAAACTTTTCATCAGTGCTGTATAAAAAAAATTCTATAATGAAAACCACAAATATATTTTTAATACTGGATTTAGCAGAATAATAGATGATGTAAATGAATTTAATTACTTTCGTGTATGAAAATCACACCATATTAATCCCTTAAAATCCACGAGCAGTGGGTTACTTTTTTAAAATTCACATTTCTTGATTGACATCTTTTTTGTGAAATGGCACAGTTCCTCCTCTTTTCACTTCACTTAATATATCATTAAATAGTAAAAAAATTTCTATTTAAAAAATTTGTGTCAATCACAAAATCTGATTTAAAATAAAGCAGGAGAACGGTCGTTGCAGCAACTGAGAGCTACAAAGTTGGCGCATGCGTATTTGAGCTCTGGTTTTTTCGTCTGCTCCAAAATCGAGATGGAATTTAAACAGAACTACTGTTTATTATCCGATAAATTTCGGTCTTTGGCAAGCGGGACCGTAGCATGGGTAGCACCATGCGGGATTTGAGATTTTAGGTAGATTTCGTATGAAATACTACCTATTGCATTGTCTCCCATGTTGGAATTTCTGAAAAATTTTTGCGGATCTACACGAATCATGACTCCTAGACCCCAAAACTACCATCAGTAAAAAAGTTTATATATCTATCTATCTATCTATCTATCTATCTATCTATCTATCTATCTATCTATCTATCTATCTATCGGTGTATATCACTTTCTTCTAGACACGATAACTTCCATAATTATGCTCAGATCTTCATCAAACTTTTACATAAAATCAAGGGGCATAAAATCTCGGTTAAGTTCGTTAATGGGCAAAATCGGACCAAGGGGGTCAAAGTTAGGAGGGTTTTTGTGAAAACAGAAAAAATGCGATAACTTTTTAATTAAAATAGATATCGAATCGGTTTAAAGTTTATATTACTTCTAAAAGATGAGGAAAAAGTTTATGCGTGACAGATTTTTGATAAAGTTAAAAATGGGCTCAAGGGGCGAAAAAAACATGGTTTTTGGGAGAAAAAAAATCATAACTTCGTCAATTCTCAAGATATCAAATCCAACTAAATTTTATATAAATGTACTCAATATTATCTAAAACTTTTGTATTTACAAGTTTTTGATAGGACCAATTTTTACCGATGAAAAAAATTAAAAACGAAAAGAAAAAGGGGGGAGGAAAAAGAAAAAAACCCATAACTTACTCAATTCTTAAGCAATTAAATCTAATTAAATTTATTTTACATCTTCAGAATAATATCTACAACTTTTATATTGACAAGTTTTTCATAGAACCAATTCTTATAGCAAAAATAAATTAAACAAAAATAGGAGTTGGAGAAAAAACCTTAAATCCAAACTGCTTATATTCTGACTCATTTTAAAATTCATTTTTGATTTTAAACGCATCCAAATGACAGATCCTCTTATTTAGCAACTATATAATGCGACTTATTGGCCAATTTTTTGATAAAGGCAGAATATATTTTTAAAAAGGCTGCCAAAAGAGGTATTTTGAACAGATTTCCCGAAGTTTTCATCATTAAAAAATTCATTAAGTATAACAAATTGCGTTTTTCATGAGTCATTTTTAAATTAATTTTTGTTCTCAAACCCATCCAATTTACAGGTCCTATTATTTAGGAACCATATAACTTGACGTATTGGCCAGTTTTTTGATAAAGGCAGAATATATTTTTTAAAAGGCTGCCAAAAAGGGTATTTTGAACAGAATTTCACGAAGTTATCGTGATTAAAATTTGAGGAAATTTAAGAAATTGCGTTTTTACCGAGTCATTTTTAAATCTTTTTTTGTTCTCAAACGCATCCAATTTACAGGTTCTCTTATTTAGGAACTATATAATGTGACGGAGTGGCCAGTTTTTTGATAAAGGCAGAATATATTTCAAAAAAGGCTGCCAAAATGGGCACTTCGCAAAAAATTTCCCAAAGCGAGATGATTAATGAACTGTGGGTATTCAAATAACAAATTGGTTATTTTATGACTCATTTTTAAAACCAATTTTGCTCTGACGCGCATTCAATTGACAGTTTTTTGTTACTTAGGAACTATATAATGTGCGTATTCTTCGATTTTTTGATAAAGGGTGAATATATATATTTTAAAAGCTGTCAAAGTAAGCACTTCGCAAAAAAATTTCCCAAAGCGATCATGATAAAAGAATTGAGGTTGTATTCAAATAACAAATTGTTTATTTTATGACTCATTTTTAAATTCAATTTTGCTCTCAAACGCATTCAATTGACAGTTATTTGTTATTTAGGAACTGTGTAATGTGCCGTATTGGTCAGATTTTTGATAAAGGCTAAATATATATTTAAAAAAATCTGTCAAAGTGGGCACGTCGCACAAAATTTCTCAAAGCGATCTTGATTAAAGAATTGTGGATGTATTAAAATAATAAATTGGTTATTTTATGACTCATTTTTAAATTCAATTTTGCTGTCAAACGAATTTAATTAACAGTTTTTTGTTATTTAGGAACTATATAATGAGCATATTGGTCAATTTTTTAAATAAAGTAAGAATATAATTCAAAATATATTGCCAAAATGGGCATTTAAGTAGAGATAGGCATTTTTTTTTTTTTTTTTTTTGAGATGAAAACTTTTCGAAATCTACCTCAGCCTATAGGCCATGCCGAAAGGGATTTTTTTCTATGTGAGCTCGAATCTTGCTAGCTGATATTTTTCGGAACGAAAATTTATTTCTCTGTTAAAAATTGTAGATTATGCATCGAAATAACGATAAATAACTTTAAATAACAGCGCAAAATTTTGATCTATAGACATAAACATTTTATTTATTTATTTTTTTTTTTTTTTTTCATTACATATAAAAAATGCAAAATTTCGCAGTTAAAAAAGCCCTTATAAGTCCGATTGACATTACATCAATATTTCACTTTGTTTCAATTTTCGAGCAAACAACAAACCAAAGTGCGCATTAGTCAAATTTGTGGCTCTCAGTTGCTGCAACAATCGGCTCCCAATAGAGTAGCCCAGTTATCCGGAAATCTCAGCGAGTGTCAAAATGTCGAGCTTAAAGCTGCCACAGTTTTTATAATCTGTTCGCACCTCTATTTTAAAAAAATCCGTTTTGTATTAAACTTTTCATACAAATGTTCCTAACGCTCATGTAAAAAATTTATCTGTTTGAAAAGTGGTTCGATGTATCCTCGAATGTTGAAATGTTTTGCATTCACTTTCGCTGGCCCCCTTGTACCTTTAAACTCACTAGGGGACTGCAAGAAGTGTAAGTCACCGATTTTGACGAAAGTGGTATTGTTGGAAAGATCTCATCAAAAACAGTAAAAAACTCACTGGAACTACCCGTCGCAAATGAGTCGTTTTCGAGATATTCGACAATTTATGTCACGTAGCCAGTGCATACTAAATGGAGGACCGCAGAAAATTTTAGCCTCGATTTTAACGAAAGTTGTATCGTTAAAAAGATATCATCGTGAGGGAGAAAAAACTCAATAGAACTACCTGTCGGAAATGAGCCGTTTTCGAGATATCCGATAATTTATATCACGTGGCTAGTGCATACTGTTCTAGTGCACACTTAACGAGGGACCGCAAAAAATATTTTCTCGATTTTGATGAAAATGGTTTTGTTGCAAGGATATCATTGTGAAAATTAAAAAACTCAAAGGAACTACCCATCTGAAATGAGCCGTTTTCGAGATATCCGACAATTTATGTCACTTAATGCAGTTTCCTAGCAGTGTGCATTAGCAATGCGACACAAATTGTCGGATATCTCGAAAACGTCTCATCTTTGACGGGTGATTCTATTGAGTTTTTTAATCCTCACGATGATATATTTTCAACGATACCACTTTCATTAAAACAGAGACTAAAATTTTTTGCTGTCCCACATTAAATGTGCACTAGCTACTTGACATAAATTGACGGATATTTCGAAAACGAATCATTTGCGACGGGTAGTTCCAATGAGTTTTTTACTGCTCACGATGAGATCTTTTCAACGATACCCCTTTACTCAAAATCGGCGACTTACACTTCTTGCAGTTCCCTAGTCAGTGGAGTTAAGAATAAAGATAAGAAATTGTATAGTGTATTATTTAGCGGTTTCAAGTGAAGTAACTGAGAAGGTTATTACAAGATGACGGCTGTTTCTTTTAAATCGATCAACAGTTTCGTCCACCATTAAACTTGAATAGGTCATTTTGTCTAAATCATGCGCCTTATTGATCGTAATTTTTTTTTCACGAATATGGTACAAATTTTCTCTTTCTGTTTACAGGGTTCAGTTTGGCCTAGTGTTATAATGTTTTCTCTGATACTAACAGAAGATTGCCTTTGTTGTCACAAAATGAGGAAAAACTACCTCCAAAGTAAACTTCCACCAGTAAAAATAAATATCAGTTTTTGCTATTATTTTTATTGAAAATTTTCTTTTATCATGCGCTTAAAAAAGTAAAATGTTGTACATAAATGTATCGATGGTAACTTCTCGCTGTGGCAATAAAATCCCTGAGAAATCGGTTACATTTATAGCTTCGCGATTTAAAGTATATGCCAGTTCTTTATTTTTAATACTTTCATGGGCTGTGCAGTTGCACTGCAACTAGATAACTCATTAATGGACTACATTGTTCCATTGTTCCTTTTTCTTATTTATCAAATAAATTCCTTCGTTCATTCGGATGTAATTCATTAATTTAACATTTTTATGAACAGAAAATATTTTAAAGAGACGTGATAAAATGTTAAATTAATTAGTTTCATCCTACAAAACATATACACACACACACCACAAAAAAAAGTTAGGAAATGAATTACAAAATGAATTTATTTCTTGCTTTATCTATCACAAAAATTACATTGTAATGATAAATTAAAGCTTTTGAATTCACATACTGGTAGTGAATTTATTCAAGGGAGTATAAAATAATATATATTTATTCTGATAGTGAGAGATTACTGTATTCAATTGTAATTTGCGTTGTTACCTGAGAGCATTCTGTTAACTATTTAATTGATCAATATTTAAAAAAAAAACCCTTTTAAATAATACCTATTCAAATATTATACTGGTTTTATAACACAGAAATTTTTGCCTAATTAGCCTAACAGCTTTCGTTCGAATTAAATAATGCAAAATTTACAATAAAAATTTAAATAAAAATTTACTGGTGGGAATAATAAATCATGATAGGCAAAAATACGTTGCCCGTATGACATACGGCCAAATCAGGGAAGTTCTTAAACTCTTTATTATTTCATTTTTCATGGCTTAACCACTGTCATACATTTTTTTTTCTTTCACGGATCCCTAATGTCTCCTATATTCGAATCACCTCTTGATTGTATGCAACTTGGAGTAATGAATAAAAAGGTGGAGACATATTCTGTACTGTCTAACAGTTCCGAGTGAAGTAACTGAAGATCTTGTCACGAGATGATGGTTGGTTTTTTAATCGGATCAATACTTTCTTATTACTCTCTGTAACTATTTACACCAGTATTATCGAATAGAGAATTTCTTCTTATTTAAATAACCTATTGATTGGAGAAATCTGCCACAATTGTGGATAACGATTTCAATATATGTATTTTTTTTTACTAGTGCCAGCGTACCCAAGTATTATAATCTTTTCAATGACACTCACTGGAGGTATTCTTTGTTGTCACAATATCGCCAAAGTAAACTTCCACTATTGAAAATATTAGACGCTCTTTAAAGAGAAATTTTCTATATAAATTTAACAGTGGAAGTTTACCGTGGTGTCAATAAACTCCCTGCGAAAGCGGTTAAAGTTGTAGTTTCACTATTTTAAGGATATGCCAGATCCTATTCTTAATAGTTCCATGCGCTGTACAGTGCCCTTGCAACTAGGTAATCTACGAAAAGACTTTATTGTCCCATTGTTCCTTTTTCTTATTTATCAAATAAACTAGTTCATCAATTCTGATGATTTATTGAATAAATTTTTTTTTTTTTTTGCGATAGTTAATTATATCATTAGTAAACAAAATCATATGATAAAATTTATCACTATTTTTTAAATATTAAATTTTAAAATTTATTAAAAAAGGTGGGGTAAATTAAAATCGTCAAAACTTGAATTATTATTTGTATAATTTCAATTTTATTTCTTATAAATAAACAGAAATATATAAGTTATAACTCAGCATTTTTAAAAATGTTAATTTAAATAAAAGTAAAAAATATTTAAAGAAAAATTAAAAAAAAAGATGTAACTTAATATATATGTGTGTGTGTGTGTGTATGTGTGTGTGTCGTGTTTTTAAAATTAAATTTTTATTTTCAAATATGCTGAATCAAACTTAAACGAATAATTAAAACAAAAAGGTAACTAAAAGAATAAAAAAAATATGTTCGATGTTAAAATATTTTTTCTTAAAAGGTTCCTGAGTTAAGATAATTTAAATTGGAGTAATGGTGAAAAAAGGCATTTTCAAAAGAAGTCGCTTCGATAACAACCATTGTTTGAAAGCTAGAGTTTCAAAAGAAACCAAAAACATAGAAATTACTATTTCCTACTAAATTAAGATAGAAACATGATTTAAACGTCAATTTAAGCAGAAAAAAAAACATGGAAAATTTTAATGCAGTAATATATTTTTACAAAAATATAAGATTTTGGGGGGCCCCTTAAAAAAAATGTTTTGCATACAAAATTTGTTATATTGGTATTTTAATTAAAAAATTTGGTTAATGTTATAAAAATTTGATAAACTTAGTTTGATAAAGATATTGCAAATCTTCTGCTTCATAACAGAAATAAGTAATTTTCTAATATATAGTTGAAAAAATGAAACTGAATAGTAGGGTGGATCGAAAAATTTTTTTTCACTGTGTCAAAACCTACCTATGCGGAAAAGATGTTCTCTTGGATGGAGATTAAGGGAAAAATAATTAAAAAAATTAATTTTAAATTTTAATACTGCCACAATGAGGTTGAATTTCGAAAAAAAGTGAAAAAAGACCTAATTTTAGCTATATTATTTTTTATTCAAAATAATAGTTTAAAAAGTTATCCAAAACCTACCTATGCTTAAAAGATGTTATATTATATGCTGAGTATGAGAAAAATAATTAAAAAATTAATTTCAAAATTTAAATCTACCGCAATGTGGCTCAAATTTATGTATTTGAACGTTTTACGGTAAAAAATCAACTTTTGTTTTGTAAAATAAAATATGAATTTTAGACATTTTTAACATTTATTACAATTAGGGGATATTTAATTGATTACAAGATAAAAACTTTAGTTTCTTATTTAACAGCTTCATTAGTATTAAATCAAGAAAAATTGTCAACATTTCAATTGGCGATAATGACGTTCGGTATTGAAAATCGACATGAGATTTTGTAATTCAATTCAATTTTTATAAAACTGTCTCTTATGTATGGTCCATACGCAGCAGAAATACTTCCGTGACTCTTTTGATTATTAGTTTTGTAGAATGAGAGTTGCGCGTATAGATATTATTGATAGTAGATGTTATTGCCACTGAAATGATTGCTGGATTTACATATTGCTTCTGAAATCATGTCGTTACTAAAACCGCCAGTTAGTGGAGGTTCGACACATTTTCCAATTTAATTAAATCTATGAAATCCGTCGCAAAAGGTCAAAAAGCTGGTAAATGGAAAATATAGATAGTTTTTATGTAATGATTAGGATTACAGCAGACCGTTTGATTTCACTCGCGCGTTTTTAGAATTCATATACTGACATAAATGAAAATACAAAGAGCTTCTAACATGCTGCGAATAATCTTTCTATTTCACCAGTGAAACATTTGTGCCCAGCCG
Organism: Maratus speculifer; assembly: GCA_964019185.1. Classification (NCBI taxonomy): domain Eukaryota; kingdom Metazoa; phylum Arthropoda; class Arachnida; order Araneae; family Salticidae; genus Maratus; species Maratus speculifer. The sequence continues at coordinate 146,762,187 of OZ025302.1, read as the reverse complement.
CGGTTCCATCCACGCTGCAAAAAGATGACATAGTGGAACTTCATTGGTATGTAACTAGTACAAAAAACATTGTAGTGGACGCTTGAAGATCAGTCCCATATTTCTAATAACACATCCTTTAACATCTATGTTAACAGATATTACGTCACAACCGATAGCAGCCAACTTTGTTACATGTATATTATTGTTAACACATGAAAAAAAAAAATTACGTCGTGTTTTCAAATTGTTTGGTACTCTCCCGGAATTTATAAATATGTGGCCGATGTATTAGGAACCCAGTTCTTTTTTCAAGCTCAAGTCTGCTTCTATTATGATTTTTCTTCTGTTGTTTTCTAGTGATGCAGTCAGTCTTTACACCCATAAAAGTTTAAAGAAAATGGCCATGATCATAATCTTTTACAAATGACTAAAGAGAATGACTAAAACGATGGAGTGGTCTTTGGTTTGTTTTGTCATGCCGATTTTTTTCTGTCAGTAGCATTCGACTCATAGTTTTGTGAGGTAATGCCCACGTCTTGAAGTGCACCAGACACGATGGCAGCACCTGCTTGGTCGGAAGTGCCCAAACTGTCCAATATTCTGATGATGTGATACCTAGCTCGGCAGCATTTTGGCTTGTCAATGATAGCTGATGATGTAGAAAAGTGAGTTTGTTCTCAATACGTCGGTTTAGTCTACACTCAATATTCATATTCATATTCAAATCTATTAAACTGAAAAAAATAGGCAGTATTTTCGGAAATGGTCCAAAAGGCTGTAGTAGCTTTCAGTATCTTATTTTGTTTTGCAGGAATTAAGAAGAGCGCAATATTTGTCGTTAAACTAATTTTTCTTAGAATGCTGCAGTGGTAAATTATTGTGTTTGAATCTCATTTACAGGTCACTCCTTACTTATTAGCAACTCCTTCTCACTGGCAGGAAATAAATAGATGTTGACCGATTCCTTTCTTCTGTTATCCTTTAAATACCAATATGTAAATTTTATAACTTTTTGTATTAGGGAACATATTTACTGGCATATCAAAGCTAGACCCAAATAGGGTGTAATTCATATCTCTCTCTTTTTTTATTATTTTTTTTAACAACGCCATAGTACAGTAATATTCAAGGTACACTAAGCTACACAATACACAAGCAGAAAAATTCTAACTGAAAAAACTGAAACTGCCAGTTTTTCGAAACTTTAAATTACTTGCAGGAGTATTAAATTTCGAAATTAGTTTTATTTATTTATTTATTTATTTATTTTTACTTAATATCCATGCAATATAATATTTCTTACGCAAAGGTAGGTTTTGATTGATATTAAAATGTTTATTTTGCGTCAAAATTAAATCTAACCAAATTTAGATCTTTATCCGTTTTTTCAATATTTTATCGAATTTTCAACTTTTTTGTGGCAGTATTAAATTTTGAATTTATTACTTATTATTGTTTTTTACTTAATCTCCATACAATATAACATCTTTTCCGCATTGTTGGATTAAAAAAAAATAATTAAGTAATTAGTTTTTGACAAAAATAACCTAACCAAAATTCGGTCTTTTTTGAAATTTTTTCGAAATTTCAACCCTTTTGTGGCAGTATTAAATTTTAAAATTAATTTTTTTTATTATTTTCCCCTTAATCTCCATACAATAGAACATTTTTTCCGCATAGGTAGATTTTGATTAATGGTAATTTTTTTTTCGCCATAGACAATCGATCCACCCTACTGAATAGGTTTGTCATAAACAGAATTTTTTACTTAAATTTGACTAAAAATTGGCTAAATTAAAAAAAACTATTAAAATTAATTTAAAAGTTAGATGAGTTCATAGTTATATTTTCTGTTTTAAATAAGACACATGTGTTTGATAAAATCTCATGTTTTTCAAAAAAATTTCCCGAAGATAGTCACATACTTTAATAAATTTCTTACGAGAAGCGATAAAATATTAAATCGTTTCAGTGTATAATACCAGTATAGATGCCAACATCTCTTAACACTAGAACCGCGGAGCGGGTCAATTTGACCCAAATCGTGATTAATTTCTCGCCGTGCGAAAAGTATTAATTGAAAAAATGTTTCCCTTTCTGACTTTTAATATTTTAAGGTAAAGAACAACTTTCCGTATTTAATAGCGAATAACATAAATATTTTTGCAGTTACAACCACTTATACCTAGAACTGCGAAGCGGGTCAATTTGACCCGTAATAATTTTTTTATGCTAATGAGAAATTATAGAACTTTTTTCGGAACTAATGGGAAAGTATATCTGCCTCACACCTAATTCCTCTAATAGAAAGAATCGGAAGGGGGAGGGGAAATGAAAATTTTCAATCAAGACCTTATATTCTTGATGTGAAGAATGGATGATTGAAGTAGAAAATTACAACAAATATTTAGAAGTAGTAGTGAAGTGCCTTTATGCATGCATTATTATGCTTTTATTGGCCGTATAGATAAGATTTCCAATGTCTAAATGTCATCGTCAAAGAAACTTTAGAATGTTAGCAACTATTATTTGAAAATGACTGTGAATGTAAAGGATTGAGGATAAATATCTGCCTGTGAATATAAAAAATGAAATTTTAATAATAAAAATGAAAGTGACGATGGCTCTGTCTAAACTCATAATATTGTTGGACTTTTTCATTGGAATATAGGTGAAAATTTATTAATATTGATTGAAAGTTAGTGATATTTGTCAGATAAAAAATCGCATATGAATAAAAAGCAGGAATTTGAACAAAAGGTGACAAAATTTGAACTTTATACTCATGAAAATCTGAAAAATAAATAAGAAATATCTTGTGCATGCACGCCTGAAAATAAATAAGATGACAAGAAAACTGCAACACTAATTGTATAAAAGGGCCTAACATAAGCAAAGTTGAGCACGTATTGTTTTCAATATCTGTGAGTAGGTTTACTCAGTATATGTCTAACAAAAACAGATAAATTCAGTATCGTATTACGTTCTAGTTGCTTGCAGATGTTGATAAAAAAAACGAGAAATATAAGTCTCTGTAAAAATGTCAAAATCCCAATTGATTACGGCTATTATTCGAACACATTTAGACATCAGCATAACTGTTACCAGGGAGAAAAGAGTAAAAATGTTTTGTTCCTTAGCAATCTACATCTAACTGTCAATATTTTAGATAACTCTAAAATAAATAATTGTTGTGTGATTACACACATGACAGGAATTTTGCTTATGACAAGCCTGCATCTTATAGGAATCAAGTGAATGCAATTTATAATATTTTGTATTTTGCTGATATAAATGCTTGCGTTTTATTCAAATCTGTAATCTGAAAATCTATTAGTATACGACAATTTATTCAAGACATAGTTGAAAAAGTGCAACAGTTTGTTTTTTATTGCCCCCCTCGCTCCCTTTCCCCCCAAAAAAACTTGTCATTTCGGCAAGAAGAGACATTAAAAACAATGAAAAATACAAACTAAGCATAAAACAGTTTATCAGAATTTAAAAAATGAAAATAAAACTAAAGATAATTGGTCAAAATATAATGTACCTACACGTTTCTGGTAAATGTGCATAACTGTTAACCATTTTTTTCAAGCAATGCATACAAAAAGTTGGAATAGAAAAATCAGTAAAATTAGTAAGTAGCTTGTATTTTTTATATTTTTAAAAATTATTTTTAGATTTTATATCTAAATTTATTTGAATGAGATAATCTATTTTTAATGATTATTAAGCCCAAGTTTATTTATGTTTAAAATATTTGTTGAATGTTTGTTCAATATATTTTCCTCATACGTAATGAAATGTAATTTTGAATAATGGCATTTTCTGAAATGTAAAGAATTTCTGCTGACTTTATGTGTAAAAATAATGTAAATACTAAGAAATTTTGAGTATTGTAAGAAAACATAATCTTTTAACTAACCAAAATAAATATATTGACATATTTGTAAGTTGTTTTCCATCTCGGGTCAAATTGACCCGCTCCGCGGTTCTAGGTATACCGAAAGTCCCGCGGTTCTAGTGTTAATCAATCCGGAGTTTGAGCCAATATGAATATGTTTTAAACTAGAAATTTTATTTAGTCAAAAATTTTCAAATATAATTTGCAGTAGTACCTCATACAAAGAATAAACACTTTCTTGTGTATTTTTTTCCGGTTTAAACATGCAAATTTCCGATCGGACATCGGAATAATGGAGCGATATTGACATTTATGACTACAAGTAATATACAAATATTTTAACATTATTAAAATACAATAAACGAAATTTAAGGTAATTAAATATGCTAAAAATATATTATTTACTTTATGTCTGTTTCGATGAATTAAAGTGTTTCAATTGACATATCGATAGTGAAGGTATTCAAGGAAGCATTAAAAAAAATATGCATTTATTCTAACAGTCAGAGATTACAGTATTCTATTGTAATCGGCGTTGTTACATGAGAGCGTTATAAGATGTTTGGTTTCGATTGTCTGTTGTCAAGCCGAAACAATTGTAATAATGAGCAAGCTAACAGCACAGATTACCGTACAGATAGGAAACTGGAACTACAACCATATCTAATGCGATACTAACATCACTAGTGGATTTAGGAGGAAATACAAACTTTGGCATATGTTTATATCTGTTTTAAATCTAAATATCAATTGTTTCTTTATTAACGTATTTATCTTGCAAATGTTACGTAATTATTTTGTTTTTTTAGTTTAGACTCTTTGAAATTATTTTTATCTTACATTACTGTCTAGTAAATATTTTACAGTATAATTCAACAGTTCTGTAATATATGTTAACGATTTGTTGTGTTGGTCAAAAATTTGAATTTATTTTTGAAAAATGAGGCATTTGATTCCTTAGGAACGAGCGAAACGTATACGTGCCGCAGAGAAGCTTAAGAATTTTTTTATATCCCCACCAGTAAAATTTTACTGTAAAATTTGCCTTATTTAATCGGATCATTTTCTCTTTTCAATAAGGCACAAATTTCTGTTTTTAAGAACCAGTGACAAAACATTAACTTTGTAAAAGGCTTCCGCGGCGAAAGGATTAAGAGTTAGCATGCACTTATGTACCCGAAGGTAAGTACATACCTTGTGTTAATACCGGGTGTCCCAAAAAAAATTGATGGTTTTTAAAATTCAATAACTTGCAAACGGTGACAGCTATTAAAATTTTTTTTGAAGGAGGGTTATGTATAATGTCAGGAGATTTTTTACCGTAATTTTTTATTTTAGTTCGAATTTCAAGCAATAGGTGTCGCTGACGGCGATCGAGGGCCAGGTCAACGCTTCACTCAGTACTCAGTACACCTGGCCTTCAATCACCGTCAGCGCCCCCTATTGTCTGAAATTCAAACTAAAATAACAAATTACGGTAAAAAAAACCCTGACATTATACATAACCCTCCTGGAAAAACTTTTTAAATAGCTGTCACCGTTTGCAAGTTATTGAATTTTAAAATCTCAGTCATTTTTGGGACACCCGGTAAATTTCTAACTTGGCACGATAAAACAGTTTCTCCTACCAGTAATATACAATTTTTTTAACATTTTGAAACTACAAAAAAGAAAGGGAACTAACCCTTGGCACTCCGTTGTCTACGCTGCGGACATATCATCTTTTCTTCCAAAATTTGTTTTTTCCACCAGTAATAAAGGAAAATAAAATTTGCCTTATTTAATCGGAGAATTTTTGAAATAGTGTACTTGAAGGAAAATTCTTTTGAAAAAGTGGTACTAATCGAATAGAATTTGTGTAAGAGACGCCGGATTCCGAAGGTTTAAATACGCTAAGAATTTATTATTTACTTTTATCCTCATCATTCCTGATGTCGCCTGGAGGTGACACTAAAGAACACGCTTTAAATTAATTTAAATCCTTCTAGAATTGTGATAATTACATTTAAGAGAGACCCGAACCCCATTTTCGGCCAAAAATCACCAAAAGTTAATTTTTTTTTTCTCAGAAACCGATAAAATACATATTTGCGAATATCCATGCAAAATTTCAGAACTTGGGGACACTTGGAACAGGTAGAAAATGAGCTTTTTAAATTGTACTCACTATAGAGTTTAAAGGACTAGCGGCCATTTAAAACGTGTTTTCCTGAAAATGACTTTTTTCATATTTTGCCTAAGTTCAAAGTACTAAGGCTCAGTAGTAAAATGATTTAGAAACAAAGTGTTGATGTTTTTAGAATCTTAAAAAAATTTGCAACAAAAGTAAGGAGAGATATATTTTTTAAACATTTCTGAAAATTTTACTTAAATTGGTAAACATGAAAATTATAACGAATTTAAGGAAATTTACCATGCGTATTTTTATTATTTTTTTTAGCCGATTAAAATAGAAAATTAAAAGTATCTCTCCTTAGTTCTTTTCTATATACTATAACACTATTTAAGAAATTTTAGCAATATCAAAATATTGAAAATTGAATGAGGAGTAGTAATTTTAAAAAGTGTATTTTTCGACAAAAAAAATCATAAAAATCCCCACAAAAAATATACTTTTTAATAAAAAGTGAATTTTTTTGCTAATTATTCCTTACAAGAAGATTCTTAAATAGTACACCAAAATTCATTACTTTAAAATCAATAATAAAAATTTTGGGTTTTTTTGTTACGGGTCTCTCTTAACCCTCTGAGAATCTTACATATGAATAAATTTGCGATGTTGTTTTCTCTTCATTTTGTTTGAAATGCTTATAAAATATGGCATATTCAATATTATAAAAAAAACTTAAAAACAAATATGAATGTAATTTGAGAGTATTAATCATTCTAAAAGTATTGAAAATTTATAAAATCTATAGAATTATATTATCTTAAATATTCCTTATATTGCAGTGAAACCAGGATCTTAGTGACCGGAATATTACGTTCCAAACACTTAGAGGATTAAACTTACCCCGATAATTCGGATTAATTGGGTCCGGACCCAATCCGGATTATCCAGAGAATTAGAAAAAAATGAAATAAAATATAACATACTAACAGAAAATCACCTTTATGTTAAACTTATTGAATATTTGCAGACAGTAATAATGTTTACTTTGTTTAATTATTCCGAAAACATGTCAGAAAAAGTTTTTTTATTTAGAATACGACGATGAAACAAGTTAATGTTATGGAAATTAGCCAATCGCTTCTCAAACTTGAAAAAAAAATGACCAAACCGATCCGAATTATCCGGAGATCCGGATTATCGGGGTCCGAATTAGCGGGGTTCTACTGTATTTGATAAATGCGCGCATATCATAAGCGTCGATACATTGGCTGATAAATCTTTGAAGATATTTTATAGTAATTTTAAACTGGCTTTAATGGACCCTTGTAATGTATGTCACAGGACTGAGGAAGTTATATCTGACAGTAAATACGTTGTTTCAATAAATTAAAGTTTTTCATTTGACATATCGATAGTAATTGTATTCAAGGGAGCATAAAACAACATGCATTTATTCTAATAGTAAGATATTACAGTATTCTACTGTTATAGGCGTCATTACCTGTGAGCGTTTTAAGGTGTTTGATTTCCATTGTCTGTTGCCAAGTCCAAATGATTGTAATAACGAGGCAAGCTAACAGCACAGATTACCGTGGAGATAAGAAATTCGAACTATATCAATATCTAATGCGATACTAACACAGCTAGTGGGTTTTAGGTGGAAATACAAACATTGGTATACCTTAATATCTGTTTCCGATGTAAATATCAATTGTTTCTTTACTAATGTATTATAGTGAGTGTTTGCGTATTATTGAATAAGTAACGCATTTAATAAAATACATAAACATTTAATAACACATTTCACAAGACTCACAAATAATAAATACATCAAGAAAAAGAATAATGAAAAGGTAAAGATAACATCGTTTGTTGCTATGCAGTTGTTGTTACCATGTGGCTGGTATAAATTCTTTTCTTTCAAAAATAGCGTTTCCTTCATCAATGGAGTGATAATTAGAAACGAAACACGCGCGCGAGAATAAATTAGAGAAATACTAGAGTATTTATCTTGTAAATGTTCTGTAATTATTTTGATGTTTTAGTTTAGAATTTTTTTATGTTACATTAAATGTCTAGTAAATATTTTACGATATAATTCAACAGTTCTGTAATAGATATTAACGATTCGTTGTGTTGGTCAAAAATTTAAATTTATTTTTGAAAAATGAGGCATTCAATCCCTTTAGGACGAATGACACGTATGCCTGCCAAAAAGAGGCTTAAGAATTCTTGTCTATCCCCACCAGTAAAATTTTACCGTAAAATCAGAGCATTTTTAGGTGCGTTCGAGATTATGTAAATACGTAGCACCTATTGTTGTCGTTCAGTCCGTCCGTCTGTCCGCATATAACAACGCAAAAACTACCCAACTGAATCATTTGAAATTTAAAATACATAATTATTACATAATTTTGTCGAGTCATTTCAAATTTTATGAAAATCGGATGCATAGATCAATTACAGGGACTATCAAAAGGATTCCGTTACATTACGGTCAATGGGAAAAAAAGTTTCAAATGCATTTTAATCGTTTGAAATTTTAAATACGTAATTATTACATAATTTTGTCGAGTTATTTCAAATTTTATCAAAATCAGATGCATAGATCAATTACAGGGACAATCAAAAATATTCCGTTACATTACGGTCAATGGGGAAAAATGTTTCAAAATCATTTTAATGGTGTTACACTCATTCGAACTTAATAAAATTGATATGCATCTATAAAGTACATATTATAATACACATTTTGTATAATCTGTGGTGCAAAGAATATTTGTTATTGATTTACAAGACCTCAGAAAAGTATTCCATTGCATAATGGTATAGGGAAAACATTGTTCGGTGCGCATTTTAATTGTAATTATTTACAGTTTTAAGAGATTGATATATGAGAGTGATATTTTTAAAACTTCGTCATCGTACGAACGCACCTCATTTGCTACGCTTCACGTGCAATTTCTAACTTGTTTGATTTAATAACACGCAAATTTCTGTTTTTAAGAGCGGTGACAAAACATTAAAAATTTCGTAAAAGGCTTAAGTCGCGAAGGGGTTTAACAGTTAACTACCACACACGTTTGATAAAAATTTCATATTTTTCAAAAAAATGCCCCGAAGGTAAGCACATGCCTTGTGTTGTTAAATTTCTTGCATGACACGATAACATACTCTAACCTACCACTACTATACAAATAAAAATTAAACATATAAAACTACAAAAGAAAAAAAAGTCAAGGAATTAAACACGCAAAGAATTTATTACTTACTTTATGTCTGACGTATAATTAACATATGTCTTAATACATCATGTAAAGACAATAATTAGGTTGTTTCGATAAATTAAAGTAATTCAATTGACATATCGATTGTGAATGTATTCAAGGGAGCATAAAATAACATGCATTTATTCTAATAGTAAGAGATTACAGTATTCTACTGTAATAGGCGTCGTTACCTGAGAGCGTTATAAGGTGATTGGTTTCCACTGTCTGTTGCCAAGTCCAAATGATTGTAATAACGAGTCAAGCTAACAGCACAGATTACCGTGGAGATAGGAAATTCGAACTATATCAATATCTAATGCGATACTAACACAACTAGTGGGTTTAGGTGGAAATACAAACATTGGCATACGTTAATATCTGTTTCCAATGTAAATATCAATTGTTTCTTTACTAATGTATTTATCTTGTAAATGTTCTGTAATTATTTTGATGTTTTAGTTTAGAATTTTTTTATGTTACATTAAATGTCTAGTAAATATTTTTCAGTATAATTCAACAGTTCTGTAATCGATATTAACGATTCGTTGTGTTGGTCAAAAATTTAAATTTATTTTTGAAAAATGAGGCATTCAATCCCTTTGGGACGAATGACAGGTGTGCGTGCCAAAAAGAGGCTTAAGAATTCTTCTCGATCCCCACCAGTGAAATTTTACCGTAAAATCGGAGAATTTTTTGATTTAATAACACGCAAATTTCTGTTTTTAAGAGCGATGACAAAACATTAAAAATTTCGTAAAAGGCTTGAGTCGCGAAGGACTACTGGATCCAAACAGCAATGGCTCCCAACGAACACTATCACCGTGCATGCGTTATCCAAATTTTGAATTAAATCTGGAGCTAAAAATGCTATATAAATTGACACTGGATTCGCCTGTGTATTTGGCAATTATTTTTAAAGCTGTACTGCCAATTCTGATTATCACTTTAGCACTAAATGAGCATGCTCCATAAATACATGCATAAATCTCCATAGGGAGCTATTGATGTTTCGATCCACCTGTTCGCGAAGGGGTTTAAGAGTTAACTGCCACATAAGTTTGATAAAAATTTCATATTTAAAAAAAATGCCCCGAAGGTAAGCACATACCTTGTGTTGTTAAATTTCTTACATGCCACGATAACACACTCTAACCTACCACTACTATACAAAAAAAAAAAAATAAATAAAAAAATAAACATATAAAACTACAAAGGAAAAAAAAAAGTCAAGGAATTAAACACGCAAAAAAATTATTATTTACTTTATGTCTGACGAACATATGTCTTATTATAACATATAAAGTCAATAATTACGTTGTTTCGATAAATTAAAGTAATTCAATTGACATATCGATTGTGAATGTATTCAAGGGAGCATAAAATAACATGCATTTATTCTAATAGTAAAATATTACAGAGTACTACTGTAATCGGCGTCGTCATATGAGAGCGTTATAAGATGTTTGGTTTCGATTGTCTGTTGTCAAGTTCAAATTATTCTAATAACGAGGCAAGCTAACAGCTCAAATTACCGTAGAGATAGGAAACTTGAACTAAAACCATGTCTAATGCGATAGTAACGTCACTAGTGGATTTTGGTGGAAACTGCAAACACTGGTATATGTTAATACCTGTTTTCGATGAAAATATCAATTGTTTCTTTGTTAATGTATTTTTCTTGTAAATGTTCTGTAATTAATTTGAGGATTTAGTTTAGAATATTTCGAATAATTTTTGTTACATTAAATTATCTCGTAAATATTTTATGATATGCATCAACATTTATGTAACAGATATTAACGATTTGTTGTGTTGGTCAAAAATTTAAATTCATTTTTAAGTTTAAATTCATTTCAAGTAAAAAAAAATAATAATTGTATGATAAACTGATTTACTAAATAATTTTTCACTTCGCATGCGTCAACGATATCAAAATTTCATGTTCCTATTATATTATCTAAATGTATAGAGCAACTAATGTAAAAGTCTCAAAAACATAGCTTGAAAATTCTGAAAATTATCGTCGTTAGAATAAGCACAAAATCCGTTGTTCCCAAAATGAAGCAACAAAATGAGGGGTTTTATCCAATTGTCAGACATAAAGTAAATAATAAATTCTTAGCGTGTTTAATTCCCTGACTTTTTTGTATATCAGTGGTAAGATAGAGTGTGTTATCGTGTCATGTAAGAAATGTAAAACACAAGGTATATGCGACACGTAATACGTGCCGCAAAGAGGCTTAAGAATTATCTATCCCCACAAGTAAAATTTGCCTTATTTAACAGAGCATTTTTTTGATTTAATAACACGCAAATTTCTGTTTTTAAAGAGCGGTGACAAAACATTAAAAATTTCGTAAAAGGCTTCCGTCGCGAAGGGGACTTGCACTCACGTTTAATAAAAATTTCATATTTTTCAAAAAAAAAATGTTTTGAAGTTAAGCACATTCCTTGTATTTCACATTTCTTACATGACACGATAATACACTCTATCTTACCACTGATATACAAAAAAAAGTCAGGGAATTAAACACACTAAGAATTTATTATTTACTTTATGTCTGACATTTGGATAAAACCCCTCATTTTTTTGCTTCATTTTGGGAACAATGGATTTTGTGCTTATTCTAACGACGATAATTTTCAGAATTTTCAAGCTATGTTTTTTAGACTTTTACAAAATTGCTCTATACATTTAGCTAATATAATATGCAAATAAAATTTTGATATCGTTGATGCGTGCGCAGTGAAAAATTATTTAGTAAACCTACTCATTTATCATAAAATTCTTATTATTTTTTACTTCTGATTACAAGGTAATGTGCTCAATGTTGTTTGTCATATTTTTAGAAAATAATAATATTTTATATTAAGAACTCTCCAAATTATAAGCAAAAATCATGAAAAATTTGGGATTGTTTTTATAAAAACCTTAATTTTTCTACGAGTATACATGCTATCGACATAAAAATGAACACATTTTATTACAATAAGCCACTTAATCATAATCTACAGTTTGAGCGCTTTTGCTGTAACGTTACATGCATGCTGGGTGTCATTTGTAACGTTAGGTTGATCGTGATGGAGGTTAAATGTAGACATACTCAGTAATTTAGGATAAAATAACAAAGTTTATTCAAGTGATAATGGCTGAAGGGAAGTGGAGCAAGTCTTAAATTTACACAACTGAAAACACTATGAACAGCTAAATCATACTCACAGGCGTCTGCCTAGCTCAGTCGGGGCACCTACTAATACCTTCCGCTATCTCTTGGCTGATCTGCTAAATAAAGCTTAATTAAACAGCCCGTGGCTGTGGGTAATCCTTTATTCACAAACAATCCAAATGAAACTAAGAGGTTTCTTACCCCGGCCAATTCTCAAGTCAACTGTTGGAACTCCTTTCCACTCACTGGAGGCTTCGTTGGTACTTTTCAATCGGCTAGCACTTCGCTGAACAATACTTCACTTCCCTATCTAATACCGGAGATCCTCACACACTGGCTAGACACACAGATGCTCTCTCGCTGGCTAATGCCAGAGACACTCGCTGGTTAATGCCAGAGACACACTCCATTCACTCAAACCCAAGCTTTTATATGCTGCAAACTGAGATACTTCACATTAACATATTATTAATAACCGCGAGATAACTGTAAAATCCGAAAGAGTACACACACTCTAGAAAGTTAAAGTAAAAGAGAGGATAGATGTCGCTTTTACGCTTACACATGTTAACTTATTGACGTCACGATCTCAGAACCACTAGAGTGCCTTTCTAGAAAGGTCACTCCCTCACAACCCCCCCTCGGATTTTACAGAGAAAAAGGGCTGGGCCAAATGCATGCCCAGAACTTTTTCTTGTTATAAATTTCGAGCCGTAATAAACACAGTGATGGGTGAAATTTAGCGCCGAAACATAACTTTTAAAATATTAACTTTAACCCATCACAACCAAAAAACCTCAGTTTGCCTCAAAAATTCACATATTCAATCCAATCATTCTTCTATCTTACAAATAGTCTCCGTAAAACTTCCAAAAACTCGTAAAACTCTCAAAACTAATTACTTCTTTTTTCAAAACAGCCCACTCCACTGGGAGTGCTAAAATTTCTCAAAATACTAAACTTCCGAAATTTTCCTCAATATTGCAATACAACTATAACATTACCAAAAATTATCTCTCCGTAACTTTCCTAATACTAAAATTCGCACCAAGTCCAAAAAACCCAATGCGCAAAAATTTTCCTCATCCAAATACCGAACTCATCTAAAATTAAATTTTACTTCATACTCAAAATAACTCTGCTATTACGTAATACCTACATACCCATTAGCCAATGAACTAACTCCCAAAATTCTTCAAAACTTAACTCCACTTTAACAATAATTGGGGCACATACGTACAGCGTCATATCGCTGTGCTTATGCAACAATCAAATATCAAAAATTTACAAAATGACGTCATCATGCTCTTCATCTGTATTAACTAAAAGAAAAATAGCAGAATCAATACATAACACAGGTATACTTCCCTGCAAGAAAATCACATTAACATTCAATTTTAATACAATACAATTTCAAATTCAAACGCAGCTTAAAAATTCGCAACTTGCGGAAACCATTCCCAACTAGAGTACAAACGTAACACATAAACCACGAACGATAAGGAGAAAGTTAATTCATTAAATGTTAGTATAAGAGATAGAAACGCGTGTCAAGGACTTCTTGACCGCAAAACACGTACGCGCCTGAACCGCGGCGCGTGTACAAAATAACCCAAATTACTATCTGTATTTTCTGAAAATTTAAACATACATTAACATACATTTTATAACACATGAACAATATAACAATATAGTAACATTTTTAACAAATAACACAACAATTTAACAATAGATCCAGAATTTTTAAAAGCAGTTAAGACCAAACTCTCAAACATACATAAAACTAACAATTTTGCAAACAAATTTTGAACACAATTAAGCACTAATCGTGAGTCCGTCAAAAAATTCCAAAAATGGCCAAAAGTACCAGTCTTTCTGCTTTCTATTCCTTCATATTTCTACCACATATATGCACTCTAATAGAAATTTAATAAAGAACATTATCACCCAATCATAGAGATGATTCGCTGCTGGCAGGCTTCATACTACAGGATGATTTTCTCCTCTTGTCCCAGAAACCTTGTACGAAGGATCTTTCGTCATCAGAACTGTACGGTGACGTCACAGTTGACTGTCGTGACTGCAGCCTGGTTCTGAATGGATGCCGTGGGATACCTGTAGGTTCCGCTCGACGACTCTGCTCTGGCCGGTTCGCTGGGGTCACTCCATGGCGAGATTCACACTGTTGATGCCGGTAATCTGAGCGTTGTCTCCTCTTTCTAGATGCACCCGAAGTTACTGAAGATCCTAGACCACGTTTCTTTCCGGATCTATGTTGTTTCTTATTAGGCAAAAATTCGGAATTTAAAGTTCGTTTAACAGTTTGCCGAGTGTCCATCTGAAATCTTTTCCGGGGATTAAGTACCGAAGATGGTGAACTATTAGGTAATGTATGTTTGTGAGGTTGCTGTCTCATAAGTGGAGGAACGGGATAGTTTATAATCTTTTTCCTTTTATGGCACACAGAATCTGATGTATTTGACACAGCTCTCTTATTCTTATTATCATACTGTGCTCTCGGACCGCTAGGCTTTCGACTCTCAATAACAGTTTTTGGAGCTGTTTGACCAACTTTTCTTCTTGAATATTGATGAAAAGAATTAGATGAAGAAGTGCTGGACTCGGGACACTCATTGGATCGGGAATTTCGCGAAACACCACTCGACACATGAGAACCTTCACTACCATTTTCTCTAAACTTATAAACTCTAACCTCATCCAAATTAACCGTCATTCTTTCACCATTGACATCAACAACCAAATTATTATTTCGGACTTCTAAAACCTCGAACGGACCTACAAACTTCGGACCAAACTTAGCTACTCTCTTTTGACGACTTGAACTTAACCAATGCTTTTCTACTAACACAAAATCTCCAACTTTCACTTCTAACTCCCTCCTACGCATATTATAATACTGAGCCTGCTTTTCTTGCGCTTTTCCCATCTGAACTTGAGCTTCCTTAACCAACCTCTCAATATCCTGATACATGTACTGACCTTCCGCATCTGACATCATAACTAGCCTTTGGAATGGAGTAATGACTTTTCTACCCAAAAACAATTCAGCTGGCGTTATCCCCGTCGACTCGTGAACTGCTGTACGAAGTGCATGTGCAAAATGCTGAAGAAACTGGTCCCAATTTGCGTGATGAGAACCAACATACGAAGAAGCCATTTGAATTAATGTACGATTTACACTTTCGGCCATATTAGACCGAGTAAGTTCCTTACCGTCAGCAGTCTCCAATTTTTCACACAAAGATTTAAAAATATTAGATATAAAATCATAACGAAATGGTTTACTAGCAACTAGTGCGTCAAAACCAATAGGAATTTCATTCCTTAAACTCGGTTTATCAGAAAAAACCTCTCCAAATTCATTCAAAAACTTATTAAATTCCTCCTTCTCGATTTCACTTAACCCCGACTCCTCCAAATTAACTGACACTAAAACATGCTCTTTCTTACTCACATTCTCATCATTATTCACGATTAACGACTTTTTAAAGAAATCCAGACTAATTCCTCTATCCTTCATATAATCCACACCAACTATACAATGCACTGTTAATCCATCTAACACACAAAACTCCCAACATGTCTTAACCGAACGAATTTCAACTTCCAATTCTACTGAACCTTTATTATCGCAAGCTATTCCCTGTGCCGACTGAACCACCAGACTTAACCTCTTCAACTTCTTATACGAAAAATATTTCCGATAACAATCAAAAGAAATGAACGACTTATCTGCCCCTGTATCGAAGACACTTTTAACGACAATACCATCTAACACAATTAACACTTCAGGTAACTCAACCGGATTAATAGTAATTTTATTCAAACTCACCGAAGACATTTCCGACCTCTGAACACATTTGTTTTGCATTGACCTATTTTCAACATTCTCATCCGAAGTTAATCTCCTTACTTGCGAAGAAACATTCCTGTCCCGTCCTCCCCCACTACGATTATAACCACTATTCTGTCTATTTCCATACATATTTCTCTCACCACTTCTAAAACTATTAGCACCACCACAATTCCTATTACCATTATTCGTATTCGACATATTACGACCAAATCCATCATTTCTATTACGCAAATTACTATCCGGAAATCGCTGCCCCCCTCTCACAAAATTACGTCCCCCCTCATTTCTCAAATTACTATCTGTGACCGGTCTCTGACGAGGGCTACGCAAATCCCGTTGATCCGAGCTATGCCGAGTCTCATACTTCGATAATATCTGATGCATTTCTGCAAAATTCTTCTTGCTCTAACTTCAATAATGTCCTGTATACTTGGATTAAAAAGAGGAAAAACAATTTCCAACAATTCCTCAAATGTGATATCTAAATCTAATTTATTTTTTAGTTCAAGCTTACGTAGATGGAATTTTGACGCCGACTCATAAATATTCTGCTTATTACAATAGAACTCTTTTCTCAAAATACTTTTATCTTTAACTGGAGGAAATGCCTTCTTTAACTCAATCACAGTTTGTTCAAATCTTTTCGCTTCATCATTAATCAAAAACTTTCCTATATTTTCCAACAACAAAAGTGCTTCGCCCTTCAACGAGCATTTAAGCAATACGTACCTACTTTTCTCAGGTATATTATTGAACAAAATATAATCATCTAATTTAACTAAAAATTCACTAATATCACCTTCACCGGTAAAATACACACGTGGCACAATCTCACAATGTCCGATGTTTCATTGGGCGCCATTTGTAACGGTAAACCCACGGTGGGCGCCATTTGTAACGTTACATGCATGCTGGGTGTCATTTGTAACGTTAGGTTGGTCGTGATGGAGGTTAAATGTAGACATACTCAGTAATTTAGGATAAAATAACAAAGTTTATTAAAGTGATAATGGCTGAAGGGAAGTGGAGCAAGTCTTAAATTTACACAACTGAAAACACTATGAACAGCTAAATCATACTCACAGGCGTCGGCCTAGCTCAGTCGGGGCACCTACTAATACCTTCCGCTATCTCTTGGCTGATCTGCTAAATAAAACTTAATTAAACAGCCCGTGGCTGTGGGTAATCCTTTATTCACAAACAATCCAAATGAAACTAAGAGGTTTCTTACCCCGGCCAATTCTCAAGTCAACTGTCGGAACTCCTTTCCACTCACTGGAGGCTTCGTTGCTACTTTTCAATCGGCTAGCACTTCGCTGAACAATACTTCACTTCGCTATCTAATACCGGAGATCCTCACACACTGGCTAGACACACAGATGCTCTCTCGCTGGCTAATGCCAGAGACACTCGCTGGCTAATGCCAGAGACACACTCCATTCACTCAAACCCAAGCTTTTATATGCTGCAAACTGAGATACTTCACATTAACATATTACTAATAACCGCGAGCTAACTGTAAAATCCGAAAGAGCACACACACTCTAGAAAGTTAAAGTAAAAGAGAGGATAGATGTCGCTTTTACGCTTACACATGTTAACTTATTGACGTCACGATCTCAGAAACACTAGAGTGCCTTTCTGGAAAGGTCACTCCCTGACATTGCTACATTAGTTTTGACAGGGTTAACGAAAAGATATTCATTATTTTTTAGTTTGTTGACGGTCCCCTATGAATTTTCGGGAAAAAATCTTCACGGAAATGTACGACGTGTACTATTATATTTATACACTAAGAGTTTCGGGAAAATTCCTCATGCATTTTTCTAGATATTTAACAAAATGTCTAAAATAGCAAGTGGACGGTCATCAATGACCATGTAGTGTATCTGTTTACAGTGTGAATATTAATTGTTTCTTTATTAGTGTATTTATCTAGTAAATGTTCTGTAACTATTTTGATGTTTTAGTTTAGGATATTTGAAATTATTCTTATGTTACATTAAATTACCTCGTATTTTTTTTTTTTTTTTGCAACATGCATCAACAGTTCTATAATAGAAATTTACGATTTGTTGTCTTTTATTGCAGGTATTTGTAACAAATCAAATAATTTAATTACCATAAGTAGAACATTTGGACCATAAAACATTAAAATATAGTTATACGTTAAAGATAAGGATCGACCGAAAACAGGTTTTTAAGGTTAAAGTAACATTTTTTTCTTCAATTGCGCGCATTTCAATTTGTGTCTAATCCCTTAAAATCTGATGAATTTTTTAAACGGCCATAACTCTGTGAGTTTTGCAGATATGATGATACAATTATCTGTGTTTATTTCAGGACTGGATAAGAAAGGTTTTTCTATTTGTAATATAATTCCCTACGAAGGCTGTATAAATATTTAATTTCGTATTTTTTTCAAATATACATGCCCTATGGAATTTCAAATTATGTAGTAATATTTTGCACCATTTTTATGTTTGCAATTGGAAATATGGGTCTACGAGGTAATATTTAAGGAAATAGCCTGTTTTGATATTTATGATTCACCATATAATTTTCACTTCGTTATTCCTGCTGTATTTCTCCTACCTTTTATAATATTTGCCATTGCTATAACTTCGGATCTATCAAAATCGTAATTTAGTTTGTAATGTTTATGACAAGTAGTTATTGTAATCATTTAACAAATAATCTACTAATTTGACTTTTATATTGGGGCTTATTTGGTAATCTACTTTCTATAACACTTCAAACTTCAAACGTCTTTAATAGGAATTAATTTCTCATGTCCATTATACATACAGACAGTATAAATTAAGTTTTCACTTATGTTTCAATGAAGTTCTGGTAATATCTGGTTAATTTTGGATTTAATTATAAAAGTATACATATATATATATATACATATATATAGATAGATAGACAGATATAGATATAGATGTATAATGTATATATATATTATAGAAAGTTCTTAACTGGGTGTTGTCTTGGGTTATAAAGGTCATGATCGGTTTAAATCTGCAACAATTTTCTCGAAATTCTAACACAGGGGAAAATGTAATATGTAGTATTTTTTGTATTCCGCAAGTGGACAATCATCAATGGCCATGTAGTGTATCTGTTTACAGTGTGAATATTAATTGTTTCTTTATTAGTGTACTAGCTGACCCGCCCGGCGTTGCCCGGGTCCATTATAATAATGTTAAACGAACTTGAAATTTTTATGATTTTATCTTCAACTCAAAATATGTGTTAATACACTGTTAAGAATTTGACCCTTTTGCTGCATCGTCACTCCACCGCTTTTATAGAAAATGATTACTTCAGCCTATTTTGGAGCATTGTCATAGGTCAAAAGAGATATATTCTATAAAAGCGGGGGAGTGATGATACAGCAAAAGGGTCAAATTTTTTACATTGTACATTATATTAAATACGTGCCCCCTGACTGTGTCAAAAATTGGTTTTTAAAAAAAACTAATATTTAGCTGCAAAAATACCTAAAATGACTGCAATGGGAAACGCAGGAGGGAATATGTGTCCAATGATTTCGTGTTGATATTTATCCTTAAAATTACTGTTAAGTGACTTAACTAAATACTTTTTTCACATAGTTATCCCAAGTGAAATATTTTGAATTTCAAACTAATTAAATATCACTCTTAAATCTGACTATACCGTGAATGAAATCGATTCTCGATGATTCGCTAAAAGGTTAGTATATAATATTATAAATTCAGAGCCATTTTACAAAAATAGGGGTATATTTTTTATCAAATATGCGTAATGTTCATTCTATGAACAAAATCCTAACCGTAACCTAATTGTATCGGAATCATAACTTGTCTGTAACTTAGCTGTATCTTAACAGTAACCTAACTGCAAGTTAAATATACCATAAATGTAACTTGGCCGTCACCTAATCATAACCTACCCATAATCTAACCACAACCTAACCGCAACTTAACCTTAACCTAACTGTAACTTAACCATGACTTAACTGTAACCTAACCGGAAAATAAAATAACAAAAGGGTCACCGGAACGTAATTGCAACCTAACTGTTATCTAACCGTAACCAAGTTCTAATTTAACATTAACTATAAACGAAATATTTTAACCATCTCGCGCTAAGTACTTAGTTTCACTTTCCATCGCTACGGAGCGCATTATGTTTTGTAGAACATCCGAATTTTAGGCTCGGATTGGATTCATGTTCATGGAAATTATTTTGTCTTCTTCGGATACGGTTATGATTGTTTGGAATATTTGTGTTCAGTTTAGATTCGCTTCAATTCAGATTTCGTGGGGGTTTTTTTCCCTTCAAATGGGATTTTTAAGTTCGGGTCGGGTTGTACTTATATGGAAATTATTTTACCTAGTTCCAATGAGGTTATACTTCACTGAAATATTTCTGTTAGGTTCAGATTATGTTTGGTTCAAATTTCGGGATTTTTTTTTCTTTTTTTTTTTTTAAATTTTTTGGTTTGGAATGGGGATTATATCCATGGAAATTATATTCTCTTGTTCGTATCTGGTTATAGTTATTTGGACTATTTTCGTCGGATTCAGATTTGGTTCGATTCAAATTTCAGGTATTTTTTTTAAATTGATTTTTAAGGTTCTGGTTGGATTCATGTCCAGGGAAATTATTTTGTCTTGCTCGGATCGGGTTTTGGTTCTTTGGAATATTTTTTTCGGGTTCAGATGTCGTTCAATTCAGATTTCGGCTTTTTAATGGAATTTTTAGGTTCAGGTTGGGTTGCGCATCAACGGAAATTATTCTGCATTGTTCGAATAAGGATATGCTTCTCTGGAATATTTTTGTCAGATTCAGATTTAGTTAATTTTTTAGGTTCGGATTGGGTTCATGTTCATGGAAATTTTTTTGTCTTGTTCAGGTCCGGGTATGGTTCTGTGGAATATTTTTGTCGATTCAAATTTCAGGTATTTTTTTCAAATGGAATTTTAGGTTCCGATCGGTTTCATGTCCACGAAAATTATTTTCTCTTATTCGAATCCGGTTATGGTTCTTTCGAATATTTTGATCGGATTCAGATGTAGTTTGCATAAAACTTCAGGCTTTTTCTTCAAATGGAATTTTTTAGGTTCGAGTCAGGTTTATGTTCATGGAAGTTTTTTTGTCTTGCTCTTATCAGGTTATAGTTCTTTGGAATATTTTTATCGATTTCAGGTTTCGTTCTGGTCATTTTTTGGGTTTTTTCAATGAAAAATTTTAGGTTTCGGGTCGGGTTGCATATACACGAACATTATTTTTCTTTGATCGAATTGGGGTATGCTTCATTTGAATATTTTTGTGGGATTCAGATTTGATTCGGGTCAAATATCAAATCCATAGTTTTTTTTTTTTTTTTTTTTTTTTTTTCAAATGCAATTTTTAGGTTTGGGTCGCGTTTATGCTCATGAAATTTTTGTTTTGCTTGGCTCGGAGTATAGTCTGTTTTTTTCTGGTTGGGATCGGGTTATGTGTTAATACGCCTAAACATTATGTTTTGCTACTATTCTTTTAGTGACTATTTTTTATGTATAATTTATTTTGCTATTTGATAATTTATTACTGTGTATGAATCGTCTGCCTATTCGAACAATTGTACGTCAAAGAGCCATTTCATTTTTGTTTTAAAAACAAATTAAAGTCTTAATAAAATTTTAACTTAAATAAATGCATTCAAATTTAATCAATGATTTAAAAAAACCGCTAAAAAAGCCTCATATATACATATACATATATTAACTGCACCATAGCCAACCACAAATACATTCTAATGTACGAAGTACCAACGATCTGACGTAATAGCTATGTTCAAAAATCCTAAGTTAAACTGACATTTTGCCAGTCTATGAATTTTAAAGGTCTTTGGGAAAAAAAACAGTCACTTTTGAAATGTCAAAATCTCAAATTGGTTTCTTTTTTAGAGTAAAAAGAAATTAATAGAGTGGAGGTATTATCTCTGGAGATGATGCTTAAGATCTAACCCTACATTAAGTCCAATTAAGTACCAACAAAAGCACGTGCTTTGACACGCCTATCAATTGGCGAAATTTTAAAGTGAAGGGCCAAAATCACAGTCAAGTGAAATCCAGCCACCCCATTGGTCGTGTAGTAAGGGTGAAAATCAGGAACTTGTTTCTCCATTTGAAAAAGGTGAGGGGGAAAGTATTTTTTAAGCGATTGTTACCGTCTGGTCTTATTTAAGATAAACCATCGAAATTAACTCAATTAAGATATTTTGATGCCATTTTATAAAATGAGATTGAAAAATTTAGATTATAAATGAAAAGAGATAAGATTTTACTTCAAAACTGCCGCTACGATTTTTTCTCGGAAAAAGGAGTATGACAACATTTACCCAACTGCTAAGAGATTGTTCCCTGAAAAGGACGCGGCTCAATGACCAATGAGGTGTTTGGATTTCACCGGACTGTGATTTTGGCCCTCCATTTTAAAATTTCGCTATCAGTTGAAACAGGTTTAAACCTGTATTTTTTTTTCTCTCGTTTTTAAAAAAAGAACTAATTTATCGCTTCACTGGTAAAAATTTATTAATTATTTTATCATATGTGTTTTAAATATCAATATAGAAAATTATTTTAACGTTTTGCTTGAAAATATAACATTATTTTGTTAGTACATTAAAATCGTCTGCAGTCAGAAATTTATATTTTAGATTAATATTTATTACTTAAATTTTCATACATGATTTTAAAAGAATGTTTTCATCATTATATTTTAAATATTTATTTACATGCAATTATTAAGTCATAAACATTTTTCATCCACGTTATAAAGTATTGAAAATTACATTAATGAAGGAAACTTTTAGTTATACAATTTTTAATTCGTATCAAATGTTTTCAATATCCTATTTAATTTTAATTTGATATTTAATTATTGCTAATTTTCCAATTTCCTTCATTTTAAAAGCGAATATTTATTCTAATAAATAATAATAGAACTAAGACCATTTTAAAAATTTGCTATTTCCTCTTGAAATATGCTTCAACTGTAATTCATTTCTTTCAATTCGTCTTATAATACAAAATCTCTTCCACGTCCTTTTGTTTGCCACATTAAATTTGAGCGATAAATGGTTTCATATCGCAAACCTTTTTTGAGCTTACTTCACCTCCACTTATCTTATTCCTCCATGGGTTTCTTTAATTCTGTCTCAGCTTTCTTATTACTTCTGCGAAAATTTTTACACAACCAGCCAACCGTAAACAAATGAAAGAGAAAAAAATTGGGAAAAAGATTATTTTTTATGAGAGTGACCTCTTGATTTTAATTAATTACTCAGTTAATAATTGGAATTTTGAAATTCTGAAGCTCAGGTGCATCAGGAGAGATATTGGGCTACTTTAAAAAAAATTTTGAGCTTTGTACGTGCTGTAGATTTTGCTAGCCATCGCAGACACACACACAGACAGAGCGTTTTGTTCTTTTTTTAGTATAGATTTATCTAGTAAATGTTCTGTAACTATTTTGATGTTTTAGTTTAGAATATTTTAAATTATTTTTATGTTACATTAAATTGCCTCGTATTTTTTTTAAGTATGCATCAACAGTTCTATAATAGATATTTACGATTTGTTGTATCTTATTGCAGGTATTTGTAACAAACCAAATAATTTAATTACCATAGGTAGAACATTTGGACCATAAAACATAAAAAAATAGTTATACGTTAAAGATAAGGATTGATCGAAAATAGGTTTTTAAAAGTTAGTAACATTTTTTTCTTTAATTGCGATTTCAATTTGTGTCTAATCCCTTAAAATCTGATGAATTTTTTAAACGGTCATAACTCTGTGAGTTTTGCAGATATGATGATGCAATTATCTGTGTTTATTTCAGGACTGGATAAGAAAGGTTTTCCTATTTGGAATATAATTCCCCACGGAAGCTGTATAAATATTTAATTTCGTATTTTTTTTTCAAATAGACATCCCCTATGGAATTTCAAATTATGTAGTAATATTTTGTACCATTTTTATGTTTGCAATTGGAAATATGGGTCTACGAGGTAATATTTAAGGAAATAGCCTGTTTTGATATTTATGATTCACCATATAATTTTCACTCCGTTATTCCTGCTGTATTTCTCCTACTTTTCATAATATTTGCCATTGCTATAACTTCGGATCTATCAAAATTGTAATTTAGTTTGTAATGTTTATGACAAGTAGTTATTGTAATCATTTAACAAATAATCTACTAATTTGACTTTTATATTGGTGCTTATTTGGTAATCTATTTTCTATAACACTTCAAACTTCAAATTTTTTTAAACAGGAATTCATTTCTCATGTCCATTATACATACAGACAGTATAAATTAAGTTTTCACTTATGTTTCAATGAAGTTTTGGTAATATTTGGGTAACTTTGGATTTATTACTTACCCATCATACGTAGTATAGGGTAAGTCTTGCAATCGTTTTGAAAATAGAAAAAAAAATTTGACGGATTTACACGTTTCAGATACTGGAGATTCCGAAAAACATAATTTTTTGAAAAAAAAATTGCCGTCCATCTGTCTGTCTGTAAACGCTTTATCTCCCGAACAAATTGAGATAGAGACTTGAAATTTTGTATGTACTTAGTATCTAAGAATGGGATGAAGCCTATTTAATATCAGCAACCTCGATTATCCGGAACTATTTTTTTCGGACTCTCGAAAATTTCATTCTAATGAAAGGTACATAAAAATTTTCGATTTTTTTTATTTTAAAGAGTGGATGTAAAAGGTAATAAAATAACACAAATTCTGCATAAAGAACGAATTCGATCGAATTATTAGTTGCCGAGATATGTGTAATCCTGTTTTCCGCATTCTTTGATTTTTCATGACCCTGTATTTCAATCACATTTCAATTCAAAGATATATTTTAATTGGAAATGAGACGCTTCATCCAACGCAGTAAATTGTTAGTTAATATCATTATTATTTTTAGATTTATAAGGATGTTTCTTTTACGCACTCCGGTATTACTTGAGTATTTTGGCGTTTTATATAATTTGTCGAATTTGGCTCATCAGCAATTGATTAATAAAGCATGACTATGTATATTAAAACTATTTAAATTTGCGTTTAAATTTTATTTTGGAATTGCAGTGCATTTTATAAATATTTTACACATGTTTTATTTTCATATTTTATATTATGCCTATTTATGATGGGTAAGTATTACGGTGGCTCCCAACGACTAGTTTATAAAAGTATTCATATATACACTATATTGCCATTGATTATGGGACACTTGCGATTTTAGACATTTTACTAAATATCTAGAAAAATACATGAGGAATCATCTCGAACCTCTTAGTGTATAAATATAATAGTATACGTCATACATCTCCGTGAAGATTTTTTACCGAAACTCCATAGGGGACCGTCAACAAATTAAAAAAGAATGAATATCTTTTGAATAACCCTGTCAAAACTAATGTAGCAAAAGCGCTCAAACTCTAGATTATGATTGAATGCCTTATTGTAATACACTGTGTTCATTTTTATGCAAATAGCATGCATACTCGCAGAGTAATTAAGGTTTTTATAAAAATGGTCCCAAATTTTCCCAAGTTTTTTCCTTATAATTTTCAGAGTTCTTAATATAAAATAATATTTTTTTCAGAAAATATGACAAACAACATTGCACACAGTACCCTGTAATCGGAATTAAAAAATAATGAAAATTGCATACAAAATGAGTTGGTTTATTAAATAACTTTTTACTGCGCATGCGTCAACGATATCAAAATTTCATTTGCATATTATGTTAGCTAAATGTATAGAGCAACTTTTGTGAAAGTCACAAAATCATAACTTGAAAATTCTGAAAATAATCGTCAATTGAATAAGTTGAAAATCCGTTATTCTCAAAATGAAGCAAAAACAAGAGGGGTTGTATCCATATATTCATTGATTAGTGTCAATATAGAATATACAATACGGGATGTTACGATTACTTTTGGATAAAATCCCTCATTTTTTTGCTTCATTCTAAAAACAACGGATTTTGTCCTTTTTCTATAGACGATTACTTTCAGAATTTTCCAGCCATAATTTTGAGACTTTTACAAAAGTTGCTCTATAGATTTAACTAACATAATATGCAAATGAAATTTTGATATCTTTGACGCATGCGCAGTAAAAAATTATTTAGTAAACCTACTCATTTTTCATACATTTGTTATTATTTTTTAATTCTGATTATAGGGTACTGTGTGCAATGTTGTTTGTCATATTTTCTCAAAAAAATATTATTTTATATTAAGAACTCTGAAAATTATAAGGGAAAAACTTAGAAAAATTTGGGGCCATTTTTATAAAAACCTTAATTACTCTGCGAGTATGCATTCTATTTGCATAAAAATGAACACAGTGTATTACAATATGGCATTCAATCATAATCTGGAGTTTGAGCGTTTTTGCTACATTAGTTTTGACAGGGTTATTCAAAAGATATTCATTCTTTTTTAATTTGTTGACGGTCCCCTATGGAGTTTCGGTAAAAAATCTTCACGGAGATGTATGACGTATACTATTATATTTATACACTAAGAGTTTCGAGATGATTCCTCCTGTATTTTCTAGATATTTAGTAAAATGTCTAAAATCGCAAGTGTCCCATAATCAATGGCAGTATAGTGTATATACATATATATAGATAGATAGACAGATATAGATATAGTTATGGATATATAATATATATAAATATTATAGAAAGTTTTTAACTGGGTGTTGTCTTGGGTTATAAAGGTCATGATCGGTTTAAATCTGCAACAATTTTCCCGAAATTCTAACACAGGGGAAAATGTAATATGTAGTATTTTTTATATTCCGCATGTAACAACGCAAAAAGTACTTAGCCGAATCATTTAAAATTTACAATATATAATTATTACATAATTTTGTCGACACATTTCAAATTTTTTTTAAAATCGGACGTACTGTTCAATTACTGGGACAATAAAAAATATCCCGTTACATTACGGTCAAAAGTTTCAAGTGCATTTTAGTGATGTTACACTCTTTCGAACATAATGCAATTCAGATGCATTTATCAAATATATATTAAAAATACATTCTGTAAAATCTGTTGTGCAAAGAATATTTGTTGATAATTTACAGGGTCACACAAAAGTAACAAAGATATTTCGGATAACAATATTTGGAGCGTGCTTTAATACTATTAAATTATTTGACATTTTATGAAATTGATATAAGTTACAGATGTTTACTACAAATTAATTCCTGTTTAATAGAAAGCAGAATGTTTTTACAGCGACACACACAAGATTTCGACCACTACACTGTATCCGATGTAATATATACAATTACAGGAAGTTATGAATATTTTTAAAATTTTAGTATACTCCTTTGCTACGTATGCAATTTTAAACTTATTCTCATTAAAATGATTTTTTACATTCTATTAAATATGCAGTTAATAAAAAAACATGGTCTACAAAAATTTGAATTAAAAGATTTATACGAGATATTTCAAACAGTATTATAAGGAACTATATATCAAACTCTAGCAGACTTCTATTATGTCAAACTATTAATTTTCTTCATAATCATATTAACCGTGTATATATATATATGTGTTTTTAAAGTTTTTAATTAACAAAGATTTCCTCTTTTCAAACTAATTAGAAGAGGTATTCTAAAGAAAAATTAAATCAGGATTATATTTAATTTATCTAATTAAAAGTTTAGTAATTTCAAAATAACAAAGCACAAAGACAAATCTCTCAAGCCTTTTGAAATTTAGGATAAGTTCTCGGATTTATGCTTGTCTTAAACCTGCTGGTATCGATCTTTAAAAAGTAACATTTAAGGAAGTAGCATATTGTACAAGGATTAAGGATAGGAATTTTCATTGTCAAAGAAAATAATTAATTATCACTTAGAAACTTCAGTAGATATAACGATTTTCGCAAGAAATTTCACAAATATTCACTTGCAATAGATAATTAAACAAGAGATTGGGAAGAGTGAAGTATCAAGGAAATCTTAGGGGAATTTTTTAACTTCTTTTTGATTTACAGCTATAAAATACAGGGTGTTCCAGAATTCGACTGATTAATTTAAAGTTTTAATAGAAGGGTATAGAGAGGATGAAAAATTGCCGTAAATCATAAGGCCACAATTCAACTATTTAGGCAAAAATACGATTCATATTTATACGATAATAGGTTAAGGAAGAGTTTTTGGAGACGTTTGGAAAATAACATATGACAACAGGATTTGAAAGGCTATTTCAAGATTCTGATGATTTGTGCGTTTTTTCTCATTGAGTTCTCCTTAATTATTATTATAACTAAATGTCAAACCATATATGAAGTCATAAAAAGAAAGGAATAGCTATATACTATTGTTTCTATCTCTAGCGGTTTCCTATTATGTCAGTCTATTGATTTTCTTCGTAATAATATTAACTATATACATATATATCTAAAAGAAAATAAAATCAAGATTATATTAAATTTTTCCAATTAAAAGTTTAAAAATTTCCAAAGACAAAGCACAAAAACAAGTTTCTGAAGCCTTTTGAAATTTTGAATAAGTTCTCGGATTTATGTTTGTATTATACCTGCTAGTATCGATTTTAAAAAGCAATATTTAAATAAGCAGCATTTTGTTGAACTGGAGTTTTCATTGTCAAAGAAAATAATTAATTATCACTTAGAAATTTTAGTAGATATTACGATTTTCGCGAGACATTTTACAAATATACTCTTGCAATAAATTATTAAATAACACATTGGGAAGAGAGTTGTATCAATGTAAACATAAGAAAAATATTTAACTTGTGTTTTCTTTATATCTATAAAATACACGGTGTTCCAGAATTCGACTGATAAATTAAAAGTGAGAGAAAGTACGAAAAATTGTCATAAGTCATAACACCGGAATCCGCCTGTTTAATCAAAATACTAGGTTTTCTTCGCTAATTCTATTTGATTGACAGTAAAAAAATTTCTCAATCCCCTTAGGATCCGATTTTTTTTCCATTTTAAGAATAAAATTACTTTTATTTTAATAATGTTAATCGTAGCTATCCAAAAAGACTTGGTGAAGTTTAACAAATGTGTCATTGTCTGAAATCTAATGAATATACTTATTTTGTATGCTATTCAATTCATATTTATATGATAATAGGCTAAGGAAGAGTTTTTGAAGACGTTTGGAAAATAACTTATTACAACAGGATTTGTAAGGCTATTGCAAAATTCTAATGATTTTTGCGACTTGTCACACATAATTTATTTAGAAAAGTAACTTTTTTTTTTAATTTAAAGAGTGAAATATGCGTATAATGTAAAATGAATTCCAATTGTGCAAAGAGAATTGAGTAAACATTTATTATTATTATTATTATTATTATAACTACATGTCAAAATATAAATCAAGTCATAAAAAGAAAGGAATAGTGATATACTATCGTTTCTATCTTTAGCGGATTCCTACCCTCATAGTATGCATGGTCAAAGTGAAGTCACAATGACGTCACTGTGAGTCACTTTGGTCACATCACATCTGTGACCAAAATGCCACCACTCAGTGACGTCACATTGTGACTAAGATGTGACTTTCTTAAAAAATTTTAGAATATTACAAATATTCTACAAAACATGTTATTTACTATAAAAAACATGTTTCTGGCAGTTTAAATATCGTCGCTTTTGTCACAGCTTCGTCACAATGTCACTGTCAAAGTAGTCACAAATGACACATTTTTCACAAATTGTCACACCGTGACTTGACAAAGTGGTCACAATGTGACGTCACAAAAAAGCTCTACAACGGTTATAACGACTTCACATTTTAGTCACTGTGACTTCACATTATAGTCAAGTGACGTCACATCGACAATCGAAGGTCACAAAGTCACAATGTGACTTTACAACGACGTCGCAGTGACGTCACCATGTCTTGCGGGTATTATGTCAAACTATTAATTTTCTTCGTAATAATATTAACCATATATATATACAGGGCCCTCGCGAAGACTTTTTATTGGTGTGGAAAAAAGCTTTAAATTCCCAAGTCAAAATTCAGCATTTGCAAATTCAGTGAAATGCGAACATAAATATTTTAAACAAAAATACGAGGTTTTCTTCACTAATTCTATTTGTTCGACGGTAAAAAAATGTCTCAACCCCTTCGAGTCCGATTTTTTTTTTCATTTTGAGGACAAAATTACTTTAATTTTAATAAGATTAATCCTATATATCCAAATAGAACTAGTGAAAATAAAAAATATATACAGATATCAAATTGTCTGAAATCTTATGGATATGCTTATTTTGTATACTATTTAATTCATATTTATATCATAATAGGCTAAGGAAGAGTTTTTGAAGACGTTTGGAAAATAACGTATTACAACAGGATTTGTAAGGCTATTGCAAAATTCTAATGATTTTTGCGACTTATCACACATAATTTATTCAGAAAAGTAACTTTTTTTTTAATTTAAAGAGTGAAATATGTGTATAATGTAAAATGATTTCCAATTGTGCAAAGAGAATTGAGTAAACATTTATTATTATTATTATTATTATTATAACTACATGTAAAAATATAAATCAAGTCATAAAAAGAAAGGAATAGTCATATACTATTGTTTCTATCTCTAGCGGATTCCTACCCTCATAGTATGCATGGTCAAAGTGACGTCACAATGACGTCACTGTGAGTCACTTTGGTCACATCACATCTGTGACCAAAATGCCACCACTCAGTGACGTCACATTGTGACTAAGATGTGACTTTCTTAAAAATTTTTAGAATATTACAAATGTTCTTCAAAGCATGTTATTTACTATAAAAACATGTTTCTGGCAGTTTAAATATCGTCGCTTTTGTCACAGCTTCGTCACAATGTCACTGTCAAAGTAGTCACAACTGACACATTTTTCACAAATTGTCACACCGTGGCTTGACAAAGTGGTCACAATGTGACGTCACAAAAAAGCTCTAAAACGGTTATAACGACTTCACATTTTAGTCACGTGACGTCACATCGACAATCGAAGGTCACAAAGTCACAATGTGACTTTACAACGACGTCGCAGTGACGCCACCATGTCTTGCGGGTATTATGTCAAACTATTAATTTTCTTCGTAATAATATTAATTATATATATACAGGGCCCTCGCGAAGACTTTTTATTGGTGTGGAAAAAAGCTTTAAATTCCCAAGTCAAAATTCAGCATTTGCAAACTCAGTGAAATGCAAACATAAATATTTTAAACAAAAATACGAGGTTTTCTTCACTAATTCTATTTGTTCGACGGTAAAAAAATGTCTCAACCCCTTCGAGTCCGATTTTTTTTTCATTTTGAGGACAAAATTACTTTAATTTTAATAAGATTAATCGTAAATATCCAAATAGAACTAGTGAAAATAAAAAATATATACAGATATCAAATTGTCTGAAATCTTATGGATATGCTTATTTTGTATACTATTTAATTCATATTTATATCATAATAGGCTAAGGAAGAGTTTTTGAAGACGTTTGGAAAATAACGTATTACAACAGGATTTGTAAGGCTATTGCAAAATTCTAATGATTTTTGCGACTTATCACACATAATTTATTCAGAAAAGTAACTTTTTTTTTAATTTAAAGAGTGAAATATGTGTATAAAGTACAATAATTTCCAACTGTGTAAAGATAATTGCGAAAATTGTTATTATAATTATTATAACTACATGTTAAAATATAAATCAAGACATAAAAATAAAGGAATAGCTATATACTATTGTTTTTATCTTTAAAGGATTCCTATTACGTCAAACTATTAATTTTCTCCATAATAATATTAACCATATATATATTTTTGAAGTTTTGAACTAACACAGATAAGTTTTCAATTGAAGATCCTCTTTTCAAATTAATTAGAAGAGGTATTCTAAAGAAAAATTAAATCATTATCATATTCAATTTACCTAATTAAAAGTTTGATAATTTCCAAAGAACCAAGCACAAAAACCTTTCTGAAACCTTTTCAAGTTTAGTATAAGCTCGATTTATGTTTGTTTTAAAGCTACAAGTATCTGTCTTTAAAAAGCAATTTATAAGGAAGCGGCATTTTGTTAAAGGATTAAGAACTGGAATTTTCATTGTCAAAGAATATAATTAATTATCACTTAGAATTTCAGTAACTATAACGATATTCGCAAGAAATTTCGCAAATATACGCTTGCGATAGATTATTAAATAAGAGATTGGGAAGAGTGAAGTACAAAAGAGATCATCGGAAAAATTTTAAACTTATTTTTGATTTATATCTATAAAATACAGGGTGTTCCAGCATTTGATTGATAAATTAAGTTGGTGATAGAAGGCATAGAAAGGAAGAAAAATTGCCATAAATCATAGGGACACAATCCCCTATTTAAAAAAAAAAAATACGATGTTTTCTTCACTAATTCTATTTGATTGATGGCAGAAAAAAAAATATATTCTCAAGTGCTTTGGGTACGATTTTTTTCCATGTTGAGAACAAAATCACTCTAATTTAATAACGTTAAGCGTAGTTATCCAAATAGATTTGGTGAAGTTTATCGAATACGGCAATATCTGAAATCTATTGAATATACTTATTTTGTGTACTATTCAATTCATATTTATATGATAATAGGCTAAGGAAAACTTTTCAAAAAAAAATTGGAAGATAATGTATTACAACTGGATTTATGAGGCTATTACAATTATATTATTATTATTATTATTATTATTATTATTATTATTATTATTATTATTATTTTGCATTTTATCACACATGCAGTTGAACCCCGATAATTCGGACCCCATTAATCCGGATCAGTTTTGCCGATTTTCACAAGTGGTCACGATGTGACCAATTTGTGAAAAATGTGTCATTTGTGACTAATTTGACATTAACATTGTGACGAAACTGTGACAAAAGCGACGATATTTAAATTGCCAGAAACATGTTTTTTAAAGTAAATAACATATTTTGAAGGGTATTTATAAATTTCTAAAGATTTTTAAGAAAGTCACATCTCAGTCCCGATGTGACGTCACTGAGTGGTGGCATTTTGGTCACAGATGTGATGTGACCAAAGTGACTCACAGTGACGTCACTGTGACCATGCATGCTATTAGGGTGTGCATCATTTAAGCTTTTGCAATTCCAATTTTCCCAGTTTTCTCTTCAATCCATTAAGAAATGTCATCAGAA
Organism: Maratus speculifer; assembly: GCA_964019185.1. Classification (NCBI taxonomy): domain Eukaryota; kingdom Metazoa; phylum Arthropoda; class Arachnida; order Araneae; family Salticidae; genus Maratus; species Maratus speculifer. The sequence goes on along the minus strand of OZ025302.1, from coordinate 146,728,619 downwards.
ATTCACTGCTTAATAAAGTTTTACTCAGAGCATTGCAAGAAAGTAAAATAAAGTAGTCCTTATAGACACACTGACTGATCGATCTTTGTCAGCCAGTCCATTGATCTCTTGAGACTGTTTCCTTGTCTTCGTGCCAAAACCCTTCTACAAATCACTTGCGAAAAATCGAAATTGAAGGAGAAATAAACGAGAATGAAAGAGACATTACACGTGAAGGTTTTGTCAGCTTGTTTTAAAAAACTGATGGTTGCTTAGATGTTGATATCAGTGACATTAGCAATTGGTTGGAGGCAGAAAATAATGAAAAGCATGCCTCGCTTACGCTTAGTAATCGCTTTGTGACAACTGAAGAAAATGAAGATGATGCAGACAAAAACCATTATCAATGATGATCAACCAGAAGTTATAAACTATAACGGGCAATTTCCCATTTTGAACAATTAATGATTTACTTTGAATGATATCATATGGAGACTACATCCAACCAACTGTTTATGCTCAAAGTATGGGTGACCATGCGGCCTGCAAAACTGGCACAGCAGAAAATGACAAATTAAAAAAAAAACAAAGTAAACATTTTTACTGTCTGTAAACAGTGAATATGTTCAATTCAGTATACAGGTGATTTTCTGTGTGTATGTTTTATCTTATTTCATTTATTCACATTCTCCGGATAATCCGGATTGGGCCTGATCCCAATTAATTCGAATTATAGGGGTTCTACTGTAATTCATTTAGAAAAGAAATATATATATATTTTTATTTAAAGTGTGAAATATCTGTATTAAGTAAAATAATATCCAATAGTGGAAAGAGAACTGAGTAAACTTTTATTATTATTATTCTAACTAAATGTCAAAACATAAATGAAGTCATAAAAACAAAGGAATAGAGATACAGAGTGTTTATAAAGTCCCGGATCCAAATGTGAAGTTTAACAACTCATAAAATAATAAAGATAAATTAAAATTAATAACATAAATGGTTAAAATATTAATTTTCTTTATATATATATATATATATATATATATATATATATATATATATATATATGTTAACGTTTTCAATTAACAAAGACTTGCTCTTTTCAAATTAATTAGAAGAGGTATTCTAAAGAAAAATTAAATCAGGATTATATTCAATTTATCTAATTAAAAGTTTAGTTATTTCCAAAGTACAATTCACAAAAACAAGTTTCTGAAACCTTTTGAAATTTAGAATAAGTTCTCGGATTTACGTTTGTTTTAAAAATGCTGGTATCGATCTTTAAAGAGTAATATATAAGGATGCAACATTTTGTTAAAGGATTAAGGACTGGGATTTTCATTTTCAAAAAAAAAAATATTAATTAGCATTTTGAAATCTCTGCAACTATAGAGATTTTCGCAAGAAATTGCACATATGTAGTCTGATATGTCTTGCGATAGATAATTAAGTAAGAGATTGGGAAGAGTGGAGTATCAAGGAAACCATACTGAAAATTTTAACTGCTTATTGCTTTAGGGTACAGGGTGTTCTATATTTTTTTAATTTAAAATTTATTAAAAATGTGGAGTAATTTAATATCGTTATAATTCAAAATATTCTCATTTCATTTTTTTACATTTAAATAAACAGAATTATCTAAATTTTAATTTTAATTCAGCATTTAAAAAATTATATAGATTGAAAAAAATAAAAAAATTTAAATTAAAAATTTGAAAAATATAATGTAAATTATTTTTAAAAAAACATATTTTCAAAAATATTTTTTAAGCTTCCTGAATCAAAATTAAAGTAAAATAATCAAAAAAGACATTTTCCAAGTTTGAATCATTTATCTATAACGGTTCTTGAGTATAACAATTTAAATCTGAGAAATTGAGAAAAAACTCATCAAGGAAAAACGCACTTTAACAGGAAATCAATATGACAACCATTCAACCATCAATATGACAACCATATTTCTATGACAACCATTACTTGAAAGCTAGATTTTGAAAACAAACTAAAACTAAAAAAAATAACATTTTCAGAAATATAATTTAAACGTCCTTATAAGAGTGAAAAAGGGGAAACTTTTAATGCAATATTTTTATTTTATTTTTATTTTTATTTTTATTTTTATTTATTTTTTAAATCTTAAATTTGAAGATTTTTGAGTCCCGGACTCCCTTTATACAGAAGAAAAATTCCTTCAGTATTTTATAAGAATTATTTCTCCTTTTATAAAACTAAATTTTTTTCGACGTCCATATGAGAATCATTTAAAATCTCTTGCATCCAAAGACAGCAGGTCCATAGTAGTGTTGAAAACTAAATTTGATTTATATGCAGGGTGTTTCTAAACTCATGGTACAAAATTTCAGGGTAGGTAGAGCACACAGTAACAGTCATTTATTGTATAGAAATGTATGGGACCAAATGACGCATTAAGGTAAATAGACCAAAGGAGCAATTAAGCCCCCTTTTTAAGTTTCAAAATTTCTCATATAACAGAAAATTTTTAAGCTACCCTTTTCTTGACATTTCATAATTAACAAAAAAATTCTCCTTTGACAATTTTTTGTACGAAATCGAAATTTTTTTTTAATTGAAAGTAGAAATAGAAATAGAATTTTTTTCAAATAGAAATGGAGGTTTGGTTGATTCCACTGGCGGTAGAGGGCAATAAGTGACTGGTATCCGTTTGCCTAATACTATGCCTTAAAGTAGAGGAAAACGCCATCTTTAATTGTGCTATCGTTCGTCACGGGAGACTTCACGTATGCCAAAAAAAGTCGGCATGCATTTCATGTATGGTCGTGCAAATGGCAACGCCAGAGGTACAATGCGAATTTATCAGAACCAGTTTCCTCGCAGAAGAATGCCTCATCGTAGAATGTTTTAGCGCTTAAACCGTCAGCTTTCTGAAACTGGTTCTTTTCACGTCACCAGACAGGAAACTGTGCAAGAAAGAGCTGTATGTAGTGCAAGCCTGGAAGAAATTATTTTGAATTTTCTGAGTGAAAGGACTGAATCAAGTACAAGGCCTGTGGCACAGAATTTAAATGTGAGTCATCCAATGGTTTGGGGAGTGTTAAATGAAAATCGATTTCATGCCTTCCTTTTTCAACGTGTACAAACTTTGAATCCGGAGGACTATGTTCTGCGGTTGAACTTTTGCCAGTGAGTTTTGCAGCAACATGCATTTCAGCCAGACTTCACTGCTCATATTCTAATTACAGATGAGGCAGTACTTACACGAGAAGGTGTATTTAAAGCGCACAATTTCCATCTTTGGTTAACCAATAATCCACATGCAACGCGGCCACATGCTTATCAACAACGATTTTCTGTGAATTTGTGGACGGATACTGTTAATAATTATCTGATTGACCCATAACTAATACGAAAAACGCTCTAGATAATCGTTGTTACTTTTTTTCAACAGGCTTTACCAGATCTGCCGCAAGATGTTTCGATCGCCATTCGTAACCAGATGTGGTTTCAACATGATGTGCTTCACCACTGAAGTGCGCAGTTACCTGATTGCTACATTTGGGACGCAATGGATTGGGCATGGTGTACCAATTCCTTGGCCACCGCGATATTTTTCGAACCTTGATTTCATTTTATGGGGACAATTGAAGAGTCTTGTTTATCAGACTCCAGTTGACTAAGACGAAAATCTAGTATCGCGCATATCCGAAGCTGCTGAATGTGTACGGGAAATGCCTAACATCGTTAGAAGTGCATGCCAACCGTTCCACCGACCAGTGTGACCGTTTTTTCAAGCTAAAATCAGGCTAGATTTGGACTGACAACAAGCTAAAAATAAATTCAATGGTCCTGCCATCTATACGAGAATCTGTTAATTTCGAATCAATAACTGACAACTATCTTTTAGCCTGAGATTTTCGCTTGATTTAGCTTGTTATAAGTGCTACAACAGTCCAGATTTCTTACAACAATCCAAAAATGGTCACACTGCCACCGACGCTGCGAAACGAGTATCACAGTTGGTGGGTGCAATTTTGAACACTTATTGTAATATTATTGTATGCATTATTATTGTAAATAAACCTTGTAATCAATGTAAATAAACATTGTAAATAATCATTGAACTTAATCAACATACATTATAAATAATATACATTGTAAACAGTGTGACCGTTTTTGGATTGTTGTAAGAAATCTGGACTGTTGTAGGACTTACAACAAGCTAAATCAAGCTAAAAACTCAGGCTAAAAGATAGCTGTCAATCTATTGATATACTGACGATCGATAGATGGCAGGACCATCGAATTTGATTTTAGCTTGTTGTCAGTCCAAATCTAGCCTGCTTTTAGCTGGAAAAAACGGTCACACTGATTTTAAATGATACTTTGTAAATGATACATTGTAAATAAACATTTTATCTTTTTTATTCATGTACTTCATTTTTTAAATTTTACATTTTTAAAGTCCTAAATTTCGATTTCATCCTAAAACTTTTGAGTGAAGACTTTCATTATTAAGATATTATGAATTGTTAACAAAAGGATAGCATAAAAATTTTCTGGTATGAATGAGAAATTTTGAAAATTAAAAAAAGGCCAAATCCCCCCCCCCCGATGTTTTTACCTTAATGCGTCACTTGGTCCCATACCTTCCTACAAAATAAATGATTGTTACTGTGTGCTCTACCTATTCTTAAAATTTGTACCATGAGTTTAGAAACCCCCTGTATACATCTATAAATAAAAAATGAAGCTAATCCTACTAGAATTTCTATATAGTACCTTTTCTTTTATTCGTTCACGGAGTGTCCAAACTGTTATTCATCATTCACTGCACATGCAGCGATGAATAATGAGGAATTGACACGTACCTACGGGAAGACTAACGACTTACACGCCACGCCCACTCATATTCATTTTACTCTAATATTTTATACTCATTTACTATATTACTCTTATTTTATCCAAGTGTTTATAAATACTTTAATTCTTGAATATGATAAATATGTGCAAAAATGTAACAGAAGTTATGAGTGTCTAATTATTTTTAGCTACCCCAAAAATCGTACTTTTCAGCTAAAAAACCTGTTATTTCCTAAAGTACTCGAGCGATTTTAATAAAGATATTTTTGGCTGTAGAGTATCAATACTATACTATCATATGTGGCAGACAGTTTAAAAAAAATAATTTCAGAAAAAAACATCCTGAAAAGAGAAAATTTCCGAAAAATTGCCATTGCTCTAAAATAAAAAGTTTTAGAAGCAGAAAAGAAACTATCTTCTATAAGTCTTCAGTATAATGCATTCTAAATGGATTAAAAATTGCTTCAAAATCGGTCGGTTAGTTTCCGAGGAAACGAGTTTTAAACCCCACATATTTCCTATAGGTTTGAAGCTATAGGAATTCCGGTTTCAACTTGTCACTGCTTAATTTGGTGAAGTTTCAACTGCAATAGATTTTATAGGATCGGATTGCCACCGACTTAAACTTCAAGCAGTAAATTTGAATAGAAATTTCTCCCTATTCAAGATTGATTTCTCTCTGAAAAGAAATATACATAGTCTTTTTTACCAATGAAAATTTCCTCTGATGTTACTCAGGCCCTGCAGTTTCGGCATATTGTGTAAACATAAAACATCCTTGTGTCAATGTCGTTAAATTTAATTAACGGCTGTAGCAGGACCGGATTTTCAATAGCGCAAACATCTGACAATAAAATGGAATATGTTTTTTTTTTTTTTTTTTTTAAATTCGTGGCAGTTATGTTGAATAAATACGACGCATAAATAACACAAAATTTTCTATTAAATTTTACTGGTGAAAATTTGCCCCGTTAATAATCAGTCACTGACTGAGTGAAACTTTCACCGGTAAAAATGAATATAGACCTCAACCTTATTTAAATGTTTTTATTATGCACGGTATCTGTCATAAATAAATCAAAGCATTCTATTCGTTTTTAATGATAGATGTTTACTGCAAAAGGCGTTAATTATGCTCTGAACCAATACAAGAGAGCAGAAGTCGGGGACTTTTTAAAACCTAATTAATTATTTGAGTCTCAAACGACAAACAATCGATGTGCACTCCTCTTTATTTATAGTTCAATTACACTGGATAATGATGAACATTTGTACATTTAAGATTTAAGGCTTCTGGTTACTCATTTTCCGAATTACCCTCCGTAATGTTAAGTCTACGGGCATTTGATGCTTTATTATATTTCAAATATCTCCTCAAGAAATTAATATTTTCAACTTCTTCTTCCAGTGTTTTCTTCCTAAAGAATGTAGCTTTTTTTCTTAGTTTTCAAAATATTTCTAAAATCTATGTTTAATTTAATATTTTATATGTTAAAAACTGACAAACTAGACGAAAAATTTTAGCAAATCATATTAAATTAAGCATATATTTTAGAAATATTTTGAAAATTAAGAAAGAAATGGACATCCTTTAAAAGGAGTTCACCGACAGAAGAAGTTAAAAATGTTAATTACCTGAAGAGATATTTTGAATTATAAGAATGCGTCAAATGCCCATAGACTTTACATTACAAAACGGTATTCAGAAAGTTAGTAATCAGTTGCTTTAACCCCTTCGCGGCGGGTTCATTTTACGAAATTTTTAATGTTTAGTGACCGGTTTTTACAAATAGATATTTCCGCCTGCTTAAATCGAGAAAATGTTTCGATTAAAAAAGGCAAATTTTTCAGTAAAATTTTACTGGTGATGATAAATACGGATTCTTAAGCCTTCTTGCGGCACGTATACCTGTCGCTCGTCCCCAAGAGGTTAAGGCTCCGCTACAGTGAAACTCCCGGATCGTGATATCCCACACTCTCAAAAATACTTCCGTCTTTTCATAGAAAATGTACTGGAAGCACTGCTGCCAGAAATTGTCTGTAGATTGACGATTTTCCGTTTATTTTTTTCTCCGTCAAAAGAGGAAAAATATCCGTCACTTGAAAAAAGTTTGGAAAAGAGTAACGTGGAAGAGGTGAGGATCTAACTCACGACCCCAGCATTACAAGGCGAGCGCACTTCCTCAGCGCCACGGTTGTACATGAAGATTGTGCTTTGAAATAGAAGCGTTCATTTGATATGGGTGTGGTTTGGTGTGTTTCGTTAAAAAGCTTTTAATTTTGCAGTTAATCAATGAAAGATTTCATCTTTAATGAAACTGCGGCCGAGTTTTTTTTTTTTTTTTTTTTTACGTTTAGTATTAATATAGTATAAAAATGTAAATTTTAAATATATTGCGTAGATTGTTAGAGAAAAAACATGGATGTTCTATTTTTATTCGATAATTTTTTTTTTATAATATCAATTTTTTTCCATTTTTTTTTAAATTAAAATATCTTTTAAATGTGTTCATTTAAAGTATATTTTATATGCGAATATTTATCTTAGAAATAACTTAGTATATTCAACTTTATTCAACTTATCCAACTTTGAATAACAAATTGTGAGAATTTTTTTAATGAATAAAGAAAGTAATTGTTATTTATTTTTAAATTCGAAAACATTTTTGTCTTTTTAAACTAAATTAGACATTTTAATTTATAGAATATTTTGTTTTTCATATTAAAAATAAATTCGAATTTATTATTAACAGACCCATTACGCATGTGTGCTAAAAATAAACGGAATCTCTTCCTCATTTTTCGACGTTCGAAATGAATTCACAGATCAAATACGTTTTTTGGGAGTACAGAAATTATTTGTGAAAAAATAAGGATAACTTAGTGTATATTGACTCATTTTTTTGACAGTGCATGTTAGCTTATGGGGAAAATTTGAAGAGCGATGACTCATTACATACAATTATTAAAATACCGTTTTCACCACCAGAAAATAGGCATCAGGCGTTGATGATATTCTTTTTCAAAAATTGTCTACATATATTTTAAGTACATAAAATATCGCTATAAACTGTCCAATTCCAATTTGATAAAATTTTATCATCTTCTAAAAAATACTTAGTTTCCGTAGACAGTTTTTAAAACTGCACATCATCGACATCTGACGTCTACTTTCTGATGGTGAAAAGGGCATTTTAATAATCATATTAGGTAATAAATAATAACCATTGAAAATTTTCCGATTGGTTAACATGGGATTTCGTGATCTGGGAGTTTAACTTCAGCTTCCCCTTAAGAAGATAGTTTATCTTTTCAGCAATTTTGTTTATTTTTTAAAGTATGGTTAAACCCTTGTGGATCCCCTTACATGTGCTTCATAAGGTGCTTGGAATTCTTGATTATTCTCAGATTCATTATTCTAGATTCAGTAAATTTTTATTGTAAATTATATCTCATTTAATCCGAGCATTTTCTCGGTTCAATTAGGCATGAATTTCGCATATAAAGAAACGGTGTTAAAATATTATAACATCTGTAAAAAAAGCTCCTCCCGACGGGATTAAAATGAGGAACTCACTGTATTTCAATATTGAAGTAATATTGAAATTTGAAAGAAAAAATTGCATATTTAATTAAACTTCTAAAAAATAATTTATTTTTTTAAATTCCTTTTTTTATTATCGGTAATATTTTTGCCCCACTGTTCTTCTTCTTCTTTTTTTTTTTATAAAGATTCTTAAATGTATATTAGGTATTTCTACAGGGTGTTTCTAAATTCATGGTACAAACTTTAATGGGTGATAGTATACATCAAGACAAAAAATATTAAATGGGAAACTAAGGGTCCCAAACGTCTTCCGAAGAAGATAGGCGCCATTAAAGTTTAGGGTCCAAAAATTCAAATGATTATAAAAAACAGAAAAATTGGTCGATTCGTTTGCGGTTTTCACTAAAACAACACTATGTCAGTATTGCCTTGAAAATAAATTATAAAGATAAATTTCAAAAAATGCCGATAGAGGGCGCTTCAGACTTTGGAGTAACGAACAACTATTTTTTACCGTTATTTTTTGCATTTCATTAAATTTTTTTAGAAGCTTAGACATAAACGTAAATTTTGAGCGCAAAATCTAAATCGTTGGGAGTGGTTAAACAGCGCAAACTGAACTGTGGGGGGAGGTTCAAATTCCAAATGGTTATTAAAAACGGAAAAATTGGTCAATTGATTTGCGATTTTCACTAAAATTATTCTTTATGTGTGTATTATCTGGAAAATAAATTATAAAGATAAAATTCAAAAACTTCCGATAGAGGGCGCTTTAGACTTTGGAGTAAAGTACAACTATTTTTTACCGTTATTTTTTGCATCTCATGAATTTTTTTAGAAGCTTAGACATAAACTTAAATTTTGAGATTAAAATCTGAATCGTTGGGAGTGGTTAAGTAGCGCAAACTGAACTGTGTTCAATGGGGGTGGAGAGGTTCAAATTTCAAATGATTATAAAAAACGGCAAAATTTGGTCGATTCGTTTGCCGTTTTCGCTAAAACTATTCTTTATGTCAATATTTCCTTGAAAAGAAATTTTAAAGATTAATTTAAAAAAATACCGTTAGAGGGTGCCTTCAACTTTAGAGTAACCAACAACTATTTTTAACCGTTATTTTTTGTATCTAATTAAATGCTTGTAAATGTTCAAAGTTAAATTTTGAGCTTAAAATCTGCATCGTTGTGAGTAATTAAGTAGCGGAAAATTGAAATGTGTTCGAGGGGTGGAGAGGATAACATTTCAACTCCTGAACACATTTCAGTTTGCGCTTCTTAACCTCTCCCATCGATTTAGAATTTGAGCTCAAAATTTAAATCTAAGCATTTGCAAGCATTTAATTAGATACAAAAAATAACGGTTAAAAATAGTTATTGGTTACTCAAAATTTTAAGGCGCCCTCTAACGGTATTTTTTGAAATTAATCTTTAAAATTTATTTTCAAGGAAATATTGACATAAAGAATAGTTTTAGCGAAAACGGCAAACGAATCGACCAATTTTTCCGTTTTTTAAAATCATTTGAAATTTGAACCTTCCCACACCCATTGAACACAGTTCAGTTTGCACTTCTTAACCACTCCCAACGATTCAGATTTTCATCTCAAAATTTAAGTTTATGTCTAAGCTTCTAAAAAAATTATGAGATGCAAAAAATAACGGTACGTTACTCCAAAGTCTAAAGCGCCCTCTATCGGCATTTTTTGAATTTTATCTTTATAATTTATTTTCACAATAATACTGACATAAAAAATACTTTTGGTGAAAATTACAAATCAATTGACCAATTTTTCCGTTTTTTATAATCATTTGAAATTTGAATCTCTCCCTACAGTTCAGTTTGCACTACTTAACCACTCCCAGAGATTTAGATTTTGAGCTCAAAATTCAAGTTTATGTCTAAGCTTCTAAAAAAATTAATGAGATGCAAAAAATAACGGTAAAAAATACTTTTTCGTTACTCCAAAGTCTAAAGCGCCCTCTATCGACAATTTTTGAAATTTATCTTTATGATTTATTTTCAAGACAATACTGACATAAAGAATAATTTTAGTGAAAACCGCAAACGAATCGACCAATTTGTCCGTTTTTTATAATCATTTGAAGTTTTGGACCCTAAACTTTAATGGCGCCTATCTCCTTCGGAAGACGTTTGGGACCCTTAGTTTCCTATTTAATATTGTTTATCTTGATGTGTACTATCACCCCTTAAAGTTTGTACCATGAATATAGAAACACTCTGTATAGGCACTTGTCGTGTAAGTTACATTACTAATTTTTGCCACCGTTATTTTCGAAATATTTGCTTGGCCTTATTCAACTGATGAGATATATCCGGAAAAATAAATCACATTTCCCGTTTAAAAATACTGGTATCCAAAATTGTAGTAGTTTACACGACAAGTGCATATGGAAATACCAACAGGGTTCGCACCTTTCCTAAAATTTCCGTTCTTTCCTACCACAATTTTTAAACGGTAATATTTATTGTATAATTCTATTGTAGATGTTGATGGGACCTTCCATAAAAATTTTTGATTTAAAATACTGGTAGCAAAGTTTGAAAATTTTAGGAACGGTGCGAGCCCGTAGGTACCTTATTACAGAAGACTGCGCATGGATTTTTAGTTTTATTAAATTTTACTGCTTTTATAATGGACGATGTGTTTGCTCGCTGTTTTTCTTTGTCTTTTTTCTTTCAAACATTCTTAAATGTGTATTACAGACGACTGCGCATGGATTTTTTGCTACATCTAATATTACATTTAATATAATTTTCTGACAGTTATTTATAGCAAAAAAAAAAAAAAAAAAAAAAAAGAAAGAAAGAAGAAAATCAGACAAATTTTTGTAAACATTTATTAAAAATATACCTGGAGGCTAATTACTTGCATAGATTTATCGCATGTAAATAAAGTATATGCGCAAAAAAAGGTTAAATCTCCATCTGAAATACCAAAAAAGCCTTAGCATTTTCAAAACGGGAAAGTAAGGAATAGATGAGCGTGGAAAAAAGTAAGTTAATTTGTTAAAAAGATTTAATTAAAAAATTAAAAGTTTAAAAGTTTTAATTATATTTATAATTTGTACGGGTAATTGTACGGAATGTATTAACAAAATTACAATATCTCGTAATATTAATGCCGTGTATGTAAAAATAAGGTTTCAAACTATTTAAAATAATACCAGCTTTTCATTTAATGTTAAAAAAAAGGATTTTTGACCAATTTTGAGGCAAACTGCTTTTTTAACCTTTATTAAATAAATTCGATTTCATAATACCACTATATTAAAAATAATAGTTTCATAATCTAATCACTGCGCTCAAATAAAATGAAGTGCTCTTTAAAATGTTTGATTTCTAATACTAAATTTGTGTACATAAAATCTAATTTTAAAAAATAAACTCCTTCCGTATGTGTGTGTGTGTGTGGGGGGGGGGATGTAAAATAAAAATTAAAAACTGCAAAGACATTCTGGTGTGAATTTTATCTAAATAATTAAGTATAAGAAGACGGACATTAATGTGTGCTTCAATGGGAATATTTTTGAGTCCGTTACTTTAACCCATTGAGGGGCGATGGGATACATTTCATCCCACCTTATTTAATCCTTTGAGCTCTAGAGGTTAAATTTCTTCAAAATTCCAAATATAATATTGGCTACAGTATATTACAATGAAAAAATTTGTTTTAAGATATACGGGAAAAAAAATGCAATACCTTTTTCAATTAAATTTCGTCGCTTGTTCCGGTGCATTTCGGAATTAAAATTAAGTGAGAGAAAATTCCACCATCACAGATGTAAAAGTTAAATGAAATCCACAACAGCAAATTTTAACGAAATCTTATATTTTTTACATTGGAGGGAAAATGATGGAAAATTGTTTTCCCTTTTTTAAAAAAAAAGTATTTTTTTTTTCGATTTTCCGGAGATAACTAATATTACAGATATTTTTGCTAGCGGTTAAAAAAAATATTGCTTAATTGTTAAAACTTTCTTAACACATTCACTGCCGATCACGTGAAAGTGAGTGATAAGGCGCCAATGTTAAGGGGCCACTCACGCGTCAGCGCGTGATATGGGATGATATCTAATAGCCAGTCACGCGCTGGCACGGGAAAATCTTTTACTGATTCTTTGTTATAAAAAGTAAATCGGCTTCTGAGAAAACCCCACTTCTACAGTGTGGCATTAACTATCATCACATCTTCAAGTAAGTGGCAGCGAACGTGTTAATGTTGTAGGTTTCGTCTTAATGGATATATTTAAAAAAATCTTATCAACCTGCATCGTATTATTACAGCAGGCTAATCAAGAACATTTGAAAACCTTCAGTTTTTCCATTCAATCAATTAGTGCTTTTTTTATATATATATATAAACAACAATTAAACGTTTGTGGTAGGAACAATAGATATCATAATTTAATTATTTTAATCTTTAATGCGCGATTTTTTTTGAGTTTGTTCAAAAAATCATATTTGAGACTATTTTTGTTAAAGTACTAGAAAAACTAGAAACTAAAAAAATAATGGAAAAATATTTGTGTTATTAAACTACAAAAACTAGTAACTAGACAAATAGGGAAAAAAAATATTTATGTTTTTGTTGCACATAAGTTTTATGATGTCACTCATGAGTTCATATCCAAAATTTGCACAAAAAATAATAATTTTAAATTGTATATTTATTTCAATGCTTTTAAACAGCACAGTAAAACTTATTCAACGATTTAATAATTCTTTTAATGATTTTAATAGTTTTGAGAATTAATGATTACTTTAGAAAGATAGAGAAAAAACGTCAGTCTATCACATTGCAAGTACTATCAGTAAAATATATTATAACTTCCGCGTTATAAGCGATGAGGAGTAAAAGAGACTTCACGACTTTAAATGCATGTTTTCGTATTCAAGTAACATACAGAGTGTATCTAAACTCTTGGGCAAAACTGTAAGGGGTGTAAATACACATCAAGACAATCAATATTAAATGGGAAACTAAGGATCCCAAACGTCTTCCGAAGGAGATAGGTGCCATTAAATTTTAGGGTCCAAAATTTCACATGATTATAAAAAACGGAAAAATTGGTCGATTCATTTGCGGTTTTCACTAAAACTATTCTTTATTTCAGTATTGGCTTGAAAATAAATTATAAAGGTAAATTTCAAAAAATTCCGATTGTTGTGAGTAATTCGTAATCGTTGTCAGTAACTAAATAGCACAAAATTGAACTGTGTTCGAGGGGTGGGGAGGATAACATTTCCACTCCTGAACACAGTTCAGTTTACGCTTCTTAACCCCTCGCAACAATTCAGAATTTGTGCTCAAAATTTAAGCCTAATCTTTTGCAAGCATTTAATTAGACACAAAAAATAACAGTTAAAAGTATTTGTTGGTTACTCTAAAGTTTAAGGCGCCCTCTAATGAATTTTTTTTTAAATTTATCTTTAAAATCTATTTATAAGGCAATACTGACATAAAGAATAGTTTTAGCGAAAACCACTAACGAATTGACCAATTTTTCCGTTTTTTATAATCATTTGAAATTTGAACCTCCCCAACCCCATTGAATACAGATCAGCTTACGCTACTTAACCCCTCCCAACGATTGAGATTTTTAGCTCAAAATTTAAATTTATGTCTAAGCTTCTAAAAAAATTTAATGAGATGCAAAAAATAATGGTAAAAAGTAGTTTTTCTTTACTCCAAAGTCCAAAACACCCTCTATCGGCATTTTTTAAAAAAATTTCTTTATAATTTATTTTCAAGACAATACTTACATAAAGAATAGTTTTAGTGAAAACCGCAAATCAATTGACCATTTTTTTCCGTTTTTTATGATTATTTGAAATTTTGGACCCTAAATTATAATGGCGGCTATCTCCTTTGGAAAACATTTGGGACCATTGGTTTCCTGTTTAATATTGTTTGTCTTGATATGTACTATCACCACTTAAAGTTTTGCCCAGGAGTTTAGATACACCCTGTATAATAGTTCACCAAAAAATCAATGAAATGGACAAATGGCAAAAAATATTATGTAACTCCTAAGTTTCCTATGTATTTAAGTGTTAAAGGAACATTTTAATATCAAAATCAATTGGCCTCACTAATGTTTTGCCGTTAGAAGTACATTCAACTTTTCAGGGACAAAGTACTTCGATTAGTAAAATACTAAAATGATTTGTTTACACTAGATTTTATAAACGAAGTTTTTTTTAAGTAAATAAAACACTTTATTCACGTATTCTAACTAAAAGAAAAATTTTCATCCCAAAATTTTTGTGCAAATGTGATATTTTGGGAATAAAATTATGTGGTCTAAAGATGGACCTTCGCACTTCAAGGGGCATAAGTGGCATATTTTTTTAATTCAAATTTAAAATACTGTATATTTTATTATGCGGAATATACAGGCTGTCCAGCAAATAAAACCGTGATTTCAAAATTAAATTTCTCAAAAACAAAGATCAATAGAATTTTGCGGTAAACCGTTTGTTTCTTGGGTAAGAATCCAAAGAATGCTCGATTTGACATTTTTCTTGTTTTAGATTGCTTGCAGAGGACGAGTTTTCCTGTGAACAGTGCCATAATTTTCACGATTTTTCAATCTACATTTTGAAAATTTCGAAATTAAAAAAACAATTAATTCCCAAAACTTTTAGTGTATGGCACTATAAGTCGAAAATCCCGTTCTCCAAATACAATCTGAAACAAGAAAAATGCCAAATCAAACATTCTTTGCACACAGAACGCAATCTTTTCAAAATATTTCTCATTCGTAACTTGTGTGTAAGATTTTTACAACCTACTTATGTATGTTTTGCATAATAAAAATTACAGTATTTTAAATTTGAATTAAAAATTATGCCACTTATGTCCCTTGAAGTGCGAAGGTCCATCTTTGGACCACATAATTTTATTCCTGAAATATCATGTTTGCACAAAAATTCTGGGATGTAAAAGTATCACAAAAAATGCTTAAAAGATGTAAGGAATTTACAATTAATGTGTCACTCTCCAAATAGTCCGAATTTAAATGTGTTTAATCTGTTTTTTTTTTTTTTAACACAAGACAATTATTGTAACATCAGATTCCCGTAAACAACATTGACAATTTAAATGATGCTGTTGAAGTCGCTTTCCATAATATAGAATTAAAAAAGCTTGACAATGTTTTTTTAACTTTACAAACATATATGGAAAACATTATGATGTTAGGCGGTGGCAACTCGTACAAAATAACCCATCTTATTAAGGAACAATTACGTCATCAAAATCTTTTTCCGCGAAACGTGATATGTAATCCAGAAGTTATATTATTTGCAAGAATTTCTTTAACTGTCATATTTAAATTTTGTTTTATTCGCGATTAAAATTATCTCAACTTGGTATTTTTATTCTCTTTTTTCACTTTCTGAAAAAGTACACGTAAAGAATTGTGAAGTCGTTGCGACGTCGTTGTGAAGTCACATTGTGACTTTGTGACCATCGATTGTCGATGTGACGTCACGTGACGTCGATGTGAAGTCACAGTGACTAAAATGTGAAGTCGTTATGGCCGTTTTAGAGCTCGTTGGTGACGTTTCACAAAGTGGTCACAATGTGACATATTTGTGAAAAATGTGTCAATTGTGACTAATTTGATATTAACATTGTGACGAAACTGTGACAAAAGCAACGATATTTAAATTGTCAGAAACATGTTTTTTAAAGTAAATAACATGATTTGAAGAATATTTAGAATTTTCTAAAAATTTTTAATAAAGTCAAGCTTTAGTCACAATGTCACTGAGTGGTGGCATTTTGGTCACAGATGTATGTGACCAAAGTGACTCACAGTGACATCACTGTGACCATACATGCTATGAGGGTAGCATTTATTTTCGATAATTTTTTCAAAGAAAATTTGCAGGGTTCGCACGTTTTTAAGTCGCGCACCATGTTCTGGAGATTCCACAGCCACTATACCAGACAAAAATTATTTTTACCCGATGAATTCGCGATTCATTAGATACAAGATAGTTCTATACAATTACTGATGAAAGAATCCTTAAAAATTGGGCGAGGCTTAAGAGCGGAAACCTTGTATTTTTAAAATTAATTTAGTTACTGATTTAAGAAAAGACGGAGGAAATGTTTGGTAAGTAAATGTTATTGATTGATAACACCCCGAAGAATCTGACAAAAATTCAAACAAATATCATAAAATCATTATTATCAATTATCAATACAAAGTATTCAGATGTAGAACTAATTTGGGACAGAGGGAGTACTATGTAAAATAACCAAAAGAAAAAAATAAAAGTACGTACATTTAAATCGCTTACTGCATTTTTCTTTCTTTCTTTTTCTTTTTTCTTTTTTCTTTTTTTTTTTTTGGTTATTTGTTTGTTTTTGTTTGTTTGATTTAGAAATTTATGTAAATCTACAGGTTAAACATTAAAATTAAGCGAAAACAGAATTAATTCTAGTCTTAGAAGTGAAAATAGATTATACGAAGTTATCGTTTATACGACGTTTTTCGATGGTCCAATCGGCGTCCTATAAACAATCATCTACTGTAATTAAATAATAATATACCGAGTGTCCCAAAAATGACTAATGGATTTTAAAATTCAATAACTTGCAAACGGTGACAGCTATTTAAAAAGTTTTTGCAGGAGGGTTATGTATAATGTCAGGAGTTTTTTTACCGTATTTTTTATTTTAATTCTAAGTTCAAACAATAGATCGCGCTGACGGCGATTGAAGGCCAGATGATCAGTGGTGAGTGAAGTGTCGATCTGCCCTTCAATCGCCGTCATTGCCACCTATTGTTTGAAATTCGAACTAAAATGAAAAATTACGGTAAAAATCTCCTGACATTATACATAACCCTCCTGCAAAAATTTATTAAATAGCTGTCACCGTTTGCAAGTTATTGAATTTTAAAATCCATCAGTCATTTTTGGGGCACCCGTTAAGTAAGTAAATGTGTATGATGATTAAATAAGTAATTTCAACCATAAGGTAACAGAAAAATTTTGTTTGCCCCTGTAAATGAATAATAAATATTATTTGCAGCGCATATTCTAGATAATTATATTCCGTGTTCTTCATAAATGAATATCAATTTCATTAAGTTCGAAAGAATGTAATCTCATTTAAATGCATTTAAACTGTTTTTTCCCATTCCCCGTAGAATGCAGCGGAATACTTTAAATTGTCCTTTTAATTAAAGTATACATCCGATCTTCACAAAATTAAAAATAACTCCTTAAACTTATGCAATAATTATATATTTTAAATTTCAAATGATTAGTTTGGGTAATTTTTGAACTGTTATATGCAGACAGAGAGACAAACAAACAGAAGGATGTCCTAAATGACAACTGTAGATGCCACGCATTTATATAATTACGAACGCATCTTAACCCATTAGTGCCTAGCGTCCCTTTTTAGGAACGATTATAAAAAAGGCAATGTAGCACTTTCACATCAGTAAATATAAATAAAAATAAGTACATTTTCTCACGAGACAAAGTCCTCAATTAATGAAGATAAAAGTTATTCATCTTTTAAAAGTGGTGGGAAACCCAAAATTTCATTTTTAATGAAGAAAATAATTTGGTCATTAACGGGTTAAAATTACTGATATAGTAACACAGCTGTGTTGCCAGTTTGGCCTCTAATTTTAATTAAAAAACTTCGAATTCGAAAGAGGAATTTTCACTTAAAGTAATCATTGTCTTTCTTTAAATAAAGAGAACAATACTAAACAGAAAATCTGGCAAGAATCAGGGTTGCCAGATTCGCCTTTACTTTCAATTTAAAACTTCGAATTCACATAAAATATTCTGAAAGAATTTTTTTTTATTTTGATAATGACGAAACTTCCGTCTTTAACACGTTCACTGGCGCTTACGTAAAGATGTGATGCTAGATAATGCCGCAATGTAGAAGTGGGTTTTTCTCAGAAGCCGATTTACTTTTTTATAACAAAGAATCAGTGAAAGATTTTCCCGCGCCAGCGCGTGACTGGCTGTTGGACAGCACTCCACATACCGCGCAGGCGCGTGAGTGGCCCATTAATGTTGGCGCTATATCACGCGCTTTCTCGTGAGCGGCATCGAACGTGTTAATTAAAGAAAAGAAAACCATACAGAATTTTTGTGTGAACCTGAAATTTCAGATTTAAAAAAAAAGGCCAAATCTGGTAACCCAGATAAAGATATAAAATTTTACAATTAATTAAAAAAAGCCAAATCGACAGGCGGATCGAAACAGCAATAGCTCCCTATGGAGATTTATTGCGCATGCTCATTTAGTGCTAAAGTGGTAATCAGGATTGGCAGTACAGCTTTAAAAAGAATTTCCAAATACACAAGCGAACCCAGTGTCCATTTGTATAACATTTTTAGCTCCGGATTTTTCCATTTATACAATATTTTTAGCTCCGGATTTTTTAATTAATTCAAAATCGGGATAACGGTGATAGTGTTCGTAAGGAGCCATTGCTGTTTGGATCTACTACTGCCAAATCGAGGAATCCTGTGACATTGTCCAAAGCCCAGTATATCGCCACAAACATCTTCCTTTAATTTCTATCAGCTTGCATCTTATTACGATACACAGGCTATTTCAAGAAGATAAGATGACATTGGTATCTCCTGTCGAACAGACGGGCCCTTTTTTTTATATAAAAATAACGAGTAAATATTTGTGGTGTGAAAATTATATATTTCATAGTTTAATGATTTAACACTAGAACGCCCGGAAGTTTTACATTTTAAGTTTGATAATAATATTTCACACTTGATTTTTTATTCAAAATTTTTTAATTAATTTATTCGACGTAAATCTTCATGGTTTATACTTAACCTTATTCAAGAAAAAATGTCTGGCTTGAATTGAAATTTGATCCCATGGTCGGAGTCGAATCGATTCCGTCCGGGCGTCCTAGTGTTAAAACCTCTTGATTTTTTTTTTTTGAAAAATATTATAATTGAGATTATATTTGTAAATTAACAGCTAGAAAAATAGAGGAAAAAATTATTTATGTGTTTGTTGAACATGTTATAATGTCAGTCATTGGTATTTTTGTCATATTTAACCCTTTGCGGTCAAAGTAACAATGTTTCTTAAAAAGTAAAATGGTTATAATCGCATAAATTTGTGTAAGATATGCTTGCCTGAAAGGGATACTTTGACTTCGAAAGGGTTAAGAGGGTCCGGGACATAAAAACCTTTAAAATGTCTAAAAGAATATTGCATGACTTTTTTTAATGCGTAAAAGGAAGTTTAAATCATGTTTCTGTCTAAATTAAACGAAGATATATTAATTTTTTCGTTTTTATTTGTTTTCAGTATCTATCTTTCTAGCAATTATTGTCTTGACAACGACTTCTTAAGAAAATGCGTTTTCTTCATGATTGGTTTTTTGAGCATTTTTTGTATTTAAATTGTTATAAGTCAAGATATGTAAGATAATTCTTCAAACTTGGAATATGCCTTTTTGAAGCGTTTTACTCGGATTTTCAGCAACTTTGGGAAAAAAACACTTACTTTTGAAAATATGATTCTTTAGTTACATCCTTTTTTGTAATTTTTTCTTTAAATAGTTTTAATTAGAAATAATAATATTTAAAAAAAAATGCTGAATTAAAATTAAAGTTCAGGCATTTCTGTTTATTTAAAAGAAAAAAATGAAATTTTACAAATACTATTTCGAGTTGTAAGGATTTTAATTTACCCCGCTTTTTTAATAAATTTAATTAAAAAAATTATACGTTTTATCACGTCATTTTGTTTACTAATGATATAGTTAACCGTTAATGATTAACTCAATAAGTAAAAATTATTTTAAAATGTGCCTCGGACACCCTTAAATATAACACTAAAAGTACCCATTTCTTATTGATCTCATTTCTATTTCTAGTGCAGAATAAACTTCTAAATGCTATGTTTGTAATTCTCAAATAAACATAATTACCATCTCTATAATTTCCTTTATCTTTCTTTTGGATGATTCCTCAATTGCTCTGTAAAATAATTTAATGAAATGTTAATTAAAGACAAAGTATCGAATTATTTGTATTTAAGATTTTCCATCACGGAGTAAATCGTTTGAAATAATTAGTTTACACCAGAAATATTAAATAATTTTATTAGAAAACATCAATTTCCTTATTTTCAGATACGTTATAAAAGGAAAATTTTAATTAAATATTCTTGGTGCCAGTGAAAATAAAATTAGGTACCCCCTTTTTTAGGGACATAAAATGAATCAAATTTTGCAGTTATCGGTTTAAAAAACAAAGATAAATGAATATGGTGTTGAACGATTATGAATGTAAAAGATTACGGTGCTGAGATACGAAAATAATAAATTTTATGCACTGTGGATGTGTATATAACTTAAAACTCTTTTAAAATTGGAATTGCATTTTTTATTTATTTATTTATTTATTTTTTTTTTTTTTTGGTAGCACTTAGGCACATTTTTCTAAAATTCTATGTTAGGTAAACCTTTCAAAGTTTTTTAACTTGTGTAGTTACTTATTTCTTTAAAATTATCCTATGTAATACGTCTGAGTGAAAAAAATAAAAAATTTTAAATGAAAATTTTAAAATTTTCGCAATTTTCAATTTTTTAAATTAAAATTTTTTTAATTTTATTTTTCTAAGTTAAAATGAAAATCGCTTCTTATTATTTTCGAATAGTAAGTTTTCTGAGATCCCAATTAATTTTATTGAGACATAGCAGTTTTTTAGAAATGTATAAACATCAGACATATTGTTAAAAAGGTATGTACAGTCAAACCTCGTTAAGGGGGCTTAGGGGTTGAAAACTTTTCAAAAATCTATTTTTTTATGATCTAGTTTGATTATCCAATTAGTTCTTAACTCAATGCAAAAAACTGCATAAAAATATTTGCATTTTTAACGGAGTTATAAGCATTTATGTATCAACACTTTCATAGCCGCACCCATATAATTTCAACTTTAAGTCGCATTTTCTCAAAACTTGATTTTTGACGACTAACACCAAGAATAAAAAAACTATTTGATGGAATGGCTTAATTTTTTTTGCATGCAAATAATATCATTATCTAAAGAATGAATTAATATAGTTTAGATAATTTAAAGTTTGAGTATTTTTAATGAAAAAAAGTTGTATTTTTTAGGGTTTTTTTTTAATTTTTAAGTTTGAGAATTTTTTTTAATAATGTTTATTTCGAGTGATTGTCATATCCTTAATTCATTCTATAGAGTAAAGTTTCCTGATCATTTTAAAGCAAAATTAGGTTCTTAAGTCAATTTAATGTTAAGATATCTTGGTGTTGGTGATATAACACATAATTTTTTTTTCGAAAATTGTGTTAGATAAATTTTGCTATATTTCTTATTATATTACATCGAAGAACTTCATTTTATAATTTTATAAGACTACAAACATACCTTTAAAATATCAGAAAGTTAAAATTAATTACACTGAATACTTCTGTTTTTATATGGACTCAAAGCGAGAGCTCTGTTTACATGTTTTTCCGTATCGATCAACCCCTGCGCCCCCTTAACATGAACCTCAATGGGATTAAAAATTTTGTTCATGTTAACAGTAATTCATGTTATCAGTATCAAATCTTTGTATTTGTGTTTATAGGGGACTATGAAAACAGTTAAATTAAAAATAATTCACGTTTAGCGTGTTCATGTTATCCCTTTCTGGAACGGGAAAAATGTGTTTGTAAATGAGAAATTTTCGACTGACACCGAAATTAAGAAACGAATTTTTTAGATATTTGTAAACAACTAATTTAAGATTTTATTGTAAAAGCAAAATTTTACTAAAATATTATTGGCACAGTGTGCCGGAATTGAAATTTTATTTATGTATGAAATTGATTTCTTTTGATTAATCCATGGGCTCTAATGTATACATTTACTACAAACAGGGTTCGATTTAGGCGGTATCGCATCGCAATTTGCGATTCAAATTTAACTAAAATGCGATCCAAGAAAAGCATTAAATCGCAATCTTTGCGATGCATATTTCGCACACCCTTTGTTATGTCATGTACACTGAAAGTTAAAATTTAAAGATGTTTTCACACGTCTTACGTTGTTTTTCACTCTCCCCAAGTGCTTATTTACAATGGAAGTACAGTGAGACGCCATTGCTGGGCACAGTTTTCCCAGTAAACACATAATTTGTTCCCGCCCTGACGCTGTGATTGATTACTGAATCACTGTTACTCGCTAATCGCAGCGTTTGCTCATAGAAGTTTGACGTGCGTGTTATAGTGGTTCTAAAATGAATACTCACTGGTACGATCTTTTTGCTTTATTTATGCATCGAAACTGATGTAGTGACAGCTATACTACTATACTATTACTTGCTATACAAAAGTGTCTAATTGCTATTCAAAACTGACTTTGTATAGCAGTTAGTGCTATGCAACTTTCTTTTTCTAAATCGACCCCTGACTACATATATTTTAAAAATATTTATATCTCTATTTTAAGTAAAATACGTGATGTTAAATATCTAGCAAAAATTGCTTCATTTTTCTTGTCGAGATTTTCCACGTGCCTTTAAATAAGTAAAAAAGTAATTAAAAATGTATTATAATTAAATAAGTAATTTCAAAGATTACCCAATACTTAATATTCCCCGTGAGAAAAAATTAAAACTACATTCCTGAGATAAAACTGAATAAGTATTTAAGACGGACATTGATGTACTTTTAACAAGATGTTTAATTCAATTAACCCATCAGCACAAGCGCTGATATAAAAATCTAGGACAATAATATTTTTACTTAAAATAAATAAACAAATATATAAAATTTTTAACCTGACTGATACCTTTCAATATCAAGCTCGAGAAGGTGTAAGGTCATTGTTTTTCAAACAGTGTCATTTCTTTGTTTGCTAATAGGGGAGAAATAAATATGTTGGGATTAAATAATACTGAGCGTGTAGGAATATTTCATTTCGATACGTTCATTTCTTATAGAATAACTTATCTTATGAAATAACTAACTTATCTTAATCTTATGAAATATTGCATTAGTTAAGTCAAAATATTTCTTCGAGCAACATTTTTAACATACTCAACATTATTTTAATAAAAAGTCAGTTAATTATACCGTTATTTTTCAAAAAGTAGTCTCTTAACACATTGGTGACTGCAAGCTTTCGTCTTTTAACCCAGTCAATGTCGGTGGTATGTTTATGAAACCACATAATTTTCATTCGGTTTGTTTGTTTGTTTGTATGTATGTCGGCCAATTATCTACGCTATGGGATATAGGCCCTAAGGGGTGGGTTGCCCTCCGTGGGGGTCTTTCTAAGGGAACCTAACTCGTACTTACGCAAGGTTCGAAGAAAACCACGGAAAACTCCGAACGGTAAGGCCGACGGTCGCGATTGGGTTCGAACCCAGCACCTACCGTCTACCAGTTTGAGGTCAGAACCTCTCGGCCACTGGTGGGGCAATTTTCATTCGGAAATGCCTTAAACATATAATTTTAACTTATATTTTTTATCATTTTACATGCAGGCGATACAGTAGAACCTCGTTCCATCGTTTTTCAAGGGGAAAGGGGGAAAAAGCAATGAATGCGGATTAACTTCAAAAAACGAAAAAACTCAATGTTTATGCATTACTAATGCATGCAACGTACTAATAAATACTAATTTGTTGCTTACTAAACTGTAAAAAAAAAAAAAAAAAAAAAAAAAAAAAAAAAAAAAAGAAGTTCCAGAAAATTGATATTTATTTTAAAATATCAATAATTTTGTTTCGTTTTTCATTCATTAAAAAAAAATCAGATTATAGAACATTTTTTTGGTCATTTTCTGTAATTTCATATGCATATATAAAAGTTCATCAAGTTCCTCATCGGCATGAACGTTATTCTCTGCTTCATCATTTTTAAAAAAATTTTTGAATTATCACACATTTCTCCTATGTTTAGGACACCACAGGTCACAACGTTTTGATCAATAGAAACACAAACACATCCTCTGCTATATACAACCATTCTTTATGTGCATTATTGTCGCCATTATCAACAAAAACAGCAAACGTAAGTTACCTTAGGTTAAAAGAAGTAATTCTAGTTTGTATACCATACACTGTTAAAAATTTCCGTTCAATGTTGAACCAATTTATGGAGTAAAATAAAGAGAAGCACCAAAATATGGTACTACTTATTTTTCGAAAGCTCCATGTTATGGAGTAAGTTTGAAAAATAAGAAGTAGCACCAAAAGATGGTACTACTTACAGCCAATCAAAACACAGATTTCTGCGCATATCTATGACGCTTTTCGTGAAGAACAGAAACAAAACAGTAATGGATGCCGATATTGGTGTGTATTAAGCAAAATATTTTTTAATTCTATAGTTTTCAATTTTATATAGTTAATTGCATGATTTTTGGCTTTAATATGTAACATTACTATGTTCTATATATTGTTTAATTAACATCTTCCTTCATTAATGTTCTTATCAGTTTTTGTATATGCTTTTAGTGCTTGTTATATAAGTGGAATATTGTATGTGTTGGTTCAAATATCAAAGTTTTTGTTAAATGTGTATTCTACTTTAACCATATCTTTTGTTTTAACCCATTAACGCCCGAATTATTCTCTTCGCTAAAATTTAAATTTTGTATTTCCCACCACTTTTAAAAGCAAATTAACTTTTATCTAAATTTATGGAGGATTTTATCTCGCGAAATAAGGTATATATTTATCTTCATCTTTACTGGTGGGAATACCGCTTTCTTGCTTTTTTTGTAACTGTCCTCAAAAGAGGACGCTGGGCGTAAATGGGTTAAAGTAATTTTTAACTTAGGGCTTGGAAAATGATTTCGAATCAAGCTCATTCTTAAAAAAAATTTTATGAATACGAACAAAAATTCTCTGCAGTAAAATTTACTAAACTAAATATTATTTCAGAAAATATGTTCTCATGAATTATAAGAATGCTAGAATATTATTGATTTTGAATGTAAAAAAGGATAAAAGTATCATTTGATTTTAAACTTTTTGTAAATTCTTTATATTTTAATCAAAATAACTTACTAACCTGACTTATAAAAAATGAATCTGATATATTTTATAATAAAATGATAAAATGCAATTTCGTAATTTTTTGTGCTTAAATAAGTTTTTAAAATTTAAGAATAAATTTAAAAAGTGTATTTTAAATTGGTAAAATGATTAAGAAGTTCCTATTTAAAAAAATGTTTACGAATTAATTTCCTGTAGAAAAAGTTATTCTATTATAATTCAGATGTAGTAAAAGTTGTTTTATTTTAATTATTAGCAGTACACTGCCAAACATTTGGTGCTAGGTTGAACCAATTTACGGTGCTGCAGTAGCTGCCACCACAAGGTGGTGAAATGTTGTTCCAACATTTGGTGCTAAGGTCGAACCTTAAAGTGGTGAAATGGTGAACCATAAAGTGGTGAAAGGTTGAACCATTAAATGCATTCTGTTAAAGTTAATGGTTCAACCTTTCACCACTTTATGGTTCAACATTTCACCACTTTATGGTTCGACCTTAGCACCAAATGTTGGGACAACATTTCACCATCTTATGGTGGCAGCTATTGCAGCACCATAAATTGGTTCAACCAAGCACCACATTTTTAACAGTGTATGGATTCCCATGACTTTCAATTTTATTGCGATGAGAAGAAAATTTTTACAACGATGAATGCAGGAAAACGATTTTTTGGAGAACGATACTTGCGAGTTTCGTTAACACTGTTTAAATATAATTTATGCAGGAACCGTAGAAATAAAACAACCAATGCGGGAAAACGATGTATGCGGGAACAATAGATCGGGCTTTCACTGTTTATAGTTCGTCTTATTTCGAAATAAATTTATCCGTACATTGGGGTGTCATTAATTTATTTTAACGTTTTAAGGGTGGTAATAAATTGCACATGAGAAGGTGAAACAGTAAGTTCTGCCTGTGACGTTAAATTTGCATGGGACATTATTTCAAATAAAGATTTTCTTTGTTAATAATTTTATTATAAATTAATGTATATAACAAAGGAATTGTTTCTAATAAAATAATTCTTTTCATAGTATTTTAATTATAAAGATACCAAATTTATATATGTTCTTCAGAGAAATACTTTTATAAACTAAAGGAAAAGTACCGTTCGTGGGTGCAATTGCGAAAGCCCAAAAGGCGCTAATTTACATCAGATATGTATCAATAGATAATTTCTGGAAAAAATAAATACATTATATTGACATAAACTATACATGCATATTATCTTGCGATTCAAAACATTCCTAACATTTTATACAGGGTGATTCTAAATTCATGGTACAAACTTTAGTTATTGGTACAGGACACTGTAGCAATCATTTATTGTAAAAGCATGTAGGTGTAAGTGACGCGTTGAGATATAAACCTTAAAAGGCCAATTTGGTTATCTTTCTGCTTCACAATTTTTCATTCATACCACAAAACTCTTATAGTATTCTTTTTGGGTACATTCGTAATTATGTAAAAACGTACCACCTATAGTTGTCGTTCAGCCCGTTCGTCCGTCCGCATATAACAACGTAAAAACTACCAACCCGAATCGTTTCAAATTTAAAATCTATAATTATTATGTAATTTTGTCGAGTCATTTCAACTTTTATGAAAATAGGAATGCATGGATCAATTACAGGGACAATCAAAATTATTCCATTACATTACGGTCAATGGGGTGAAACTTTCAAATGCATTTTAATCGTTTGAAATTTAAAATACATAATTATTACGTAATTTTGTAGAGTTATTTCAAAGCTTACCAAAATCGGATGCATAATTCAATTAAAGGGACAATCAAAAGTATTCCGTTACATTACGGTTAATGGGGGAAAATGTTTCAAATGCATTTTAATGATGTTACACTCATTCGAACATAATGAAATTGATCTCTAAAGTACATATTATAATATACATTTTGCATAATCTGTGGTGCAAAGAAAATTTTTTGTTGATTTACAAGACCACACAAAAGTACTCCATTACATAATAGTATATTGAGAACATTGTTTGGTGCACATTTTAATTGTAATTAACTCTTTACAATTTTATGAGATCGATATATGAGAATGATGTTTTTAAAACTTCGTTATCGTACGAATGCACCTCATTTGCTACTCTTCACGTACAATTTCCGTTTTTTTTAAATTTTAGTCAGACATATCATTATTAAACCAATAGAAAATTCTTCTTTGAAAATTTCTGGTATGAAATCTAAATTTTTGAATTATAAAACTCCATTTCTATTTTTTTATGTATTTCATATATTCGATTTTTCAGCTTTATGTTTTTTTTAAATTCAAAAATTTATACTTAAGGGGGTTCCAGGGCACATTTAAGAATAAATTTTATTTATTGAATAAACATTTCGATTATTTTTGTGATGGTTAACCATATTATTTGTAAAGAAAATCATATGGTAAAACTTCTCTCTTTTTTTAACTTTTAAATAAAAAAATTATTAAAAAAGGTGGGTGGTTTAAAATCGTTATAACTCAAAATATTATTTGTTGACTTTCAATTTTTAACATGTAAATAAACAGAAAATTTTTAATTTTAATTTTGATTCAGCATTTAAAAAAATAAATTAAAAAAAAATAAATTCTTTTGAACTAAAAATTTGAAAAAAAATTATGTAACTTTATTTAAAATAATTATTATAATTTTTTTTTCAATTTTCTGAATCAAAATTAAAGTAAAATAATCAAAAAAGACATGTTTCGAGTTAAATATAGGAAATTGTGAAAAACCCATCACGAAGAAAAATTCATTTTGACAAGAAGTCATATCCATGACAACCGTTGAAAGATAGATTTTGAAAAGAAACCAAAATGAAAAAAATAATATTTCCTCTTCTAATTAAGATAGAAACATGATTTAAACGTCATTTTAATGCAAATAAAGGTTTTTAGAAAATTTATAGATTTTTGTATCTCGGACCCTCTTAATACCGGATAATTTCAAAGAAGAATTTTTTTATATATACAGGGTGTCTATAAAAGAACTCCAGGGTTTTGAGGCAAAATATTTTAATGAAATAAAAAACATACATACATGTTTTATACATGACTGAAAAGCTTACATTTTCAAGTTTTTTTTAACACTTAGTAAAGTTCTATATGAGCCCCGTTAGTGGCACGGCAGACGTCTAAACGGTATTCTACTTCTTCCCATGTCCTGGCGAGCATGTCTGGGAGGACGGTTGCCACACAATTGACCATTCGTTCCCTGAGATGTTGAACATCACGAATTTTCTCTGCATACAAAATATTCTTGATATGCCCCCAGAAGAAATTTCTGTCGTTTCTATGAGCCAAATTTCACATTGAGCCTTTTGTTGCGGAGTCGCCATCATTTCAAGGTCAACGCCCTGCAGCGCCGCCAACAGTTGATGCAAACATTCCCAATTCGTATGAGTAAAACTTTTTGAGCTACTCTTTTCAGAGAAATCTACTAAATTTTGCTATCTTTTATAGTTAGTGAGATATGAATTTTTAAAACCCCGGAGTTCTTTTATAGACACCGTGTATAATCATGAACAGTGCTGAACAGTAGAGCAGCATCAAGGGTTTCCTAGTTGCTAGCAACTTTACACTTACAAGGAAGGTCTCCATACGGGCATACCCCGAAAAATCTGAAAAAATTACAGAATGATCTTCTCGTGAGGATATATACGTTTATAAAAAAAATTCGGCGGAACCTCATTTCAGTATCCGCAAAAAAATAGTGAAGATTTCGTTATTTGGCGATTTATCGCTGGTTGGCGATGGAATGTAATTTCAAAAAATATTTTATGTCAAATACACTTCAAGAAAAAAAAAGTTTCATGTTGAACTTATTTTGATAAATTTAATTTAAATAACTTAAATTTTGCAAGTTTTAGGTTGTTTTAAGTATAATTTTGTTATATCGATATTTATATGCATTTATATTCAAACTTAATATTCAAAATTTGAGATTTAAAACGAAATTTATAATTTAAATTAATTAAATTTGTTTCAAGCTCAAAGTCCAACTCAGAATTGCCGATTAGACTTTGTTGCTATGGAAACATATCCCTTTTATTTTTGAATACATGAATGAAAAAAGTTTCGATGTATGAAGATTTTTTTCTCAATATCATTTTTTTTAATACATGAAAACATTTTTTCCAGTGATTAATTAAATAACTACTTCAACAAGTAATACATATATGTAATACAATATGCATATATATGTTTATAATATATTAAGGTCTCTCATTGATGTTAATTCATTAAATACCATTTACAAGCATTCTAAATATCCAACAGTTTTGGGTTGCATTATAATCGTTTGCTTTTGGCGGGGAAAAGGGCAGCTCGCCAAATCGAGTGACTCTTTCGTCTTTTCACGCCAAATATTCGAAAATATTTTATTTTTTTACATATTTTCTAATGTGAATCCGCCGCTAATTTTGACTGATCCTTTATTACACACATAAGTACTTTACTTAGTATTTTTTTTTTCATAAAATTCTGAGTATGCCCAGTATGGAGACCTTCCTTGTTAGTCTTGAAAAAATATGATATCTTAATGTTTTTGTAATGAGTCATTAAAAGAGAGAACTGTTGTAAATACTACTTAAACCGGAGGGGAAAAAACATAAAGTAAAATAATTAATAAAGAGAAAAAAATAAGTAAAATTAAGAATTAAACTTAAGATAAAAAATGTATGATATATTTAAGAATATGATCTAACTGTGATTATGTGACTACTTGAGAATAATAAAGTAAAAAGAAAAGTTAGCACATGTTCATAAGACACTCGACAAGCAAGCAGGAAAAGATGTTAAGTAAAGGCGGCAAAGCCACTCCCTTAATAAAACAAGTTGGAAATTGCACGTAAAGCGTAGCAAATGAGGTGCGTTCGTTGATAACGAAGTTTTAAAATATTCAGATCTTGCTGATATAGTAGAGCGTACTTTGGATACAGTATAGTGGTCGAAATCTTTGTGTTCCTGTAAATATGCAGGGAGTAATTTTTATTATACTTCATTAACGTATATCTTATTCATAAAATGTGAAGTAGTTTAATATAATTAAAACACCCCCCAAACAATTTTCCCCGTATAACATTATTTAATGGAATACATTTGTGTGGCCCTGTAATTTAATAATAAATATTCTTTGCATCAATATTGTACAAAATGTATTTTTAGTACATATTTCATAGATTCATGTCGATTCTGTTATATTCAAATGAGTGTAACACCATTAAAATGCATTTGAAACCTTTTCCCCATTGACCGTAATGTAACGGAATCCTTTTGATTGTCCCTGTAATTGATCTATCCATCCGATTTTCATAAAATTTGAAATGACTCGACAAAATTATGTAATAATTATGTATTTTAAATTTCAAACGATTCGGTTGGGTAGTTTTTGCGTTGTTATATGCGGACGGACAGACAGACAGAAAGACGGACGGACTGAGCGACAACAATAAGTGCTATGTATTTACATAATTACGAACGCACCTAAAAAAGCACAATTCAGGCCCATGCATTTTACTCTTTTTTTCTTCTAACCCTAGAAGAAAGATCCAAGTTTATATAATCATGAAATGTTTGTCTTAAATAAGTAAAAGAATGTTATATGATTTTTCTGATATGAATGCGAAATTTTTTAATAAAAAAAGGGGCTAAATTAACACCCAGGTGTTTTTAGCTCAATGCGTCACATTTCTATACAATAAATGATTATTACAGTGTTCTTTACCAAATTCTTAAGATTCGTACCATGATTTTGAATTAGTCTGTATGTTTCTAAAATTTTATATTTATACTTTTTGAATAGCGTCTGGAATTTTTTATATTAGTCTTTTCGCAAAAAGCAATGCTTTATTTAACTAGATACTCCTGAAAATAAACAATGTAAAATTTTCTGTAATGAAATATTGGTATTTCGAATTTTGAATACTTGGATTCTTTTGTAACAATCTTAAATTTATAAAATATATAGGCCAAATGTTATATCAGTTTTGATTTTACAAATGAAAAAAAATGATTTTTTTTAAAGAACTGCATCTTTGAGAGTAAAAAAATAGTTTGGAAATTTTCCAATGAAAAGAAACATGCTACGAATAAATATACAAATGTAGATAGCAACTTAAAATAAAAACATTTTTTTTTTCTAAAAGAATCTTTATATTTTTTAGACAATTGGATCGAAGAAATATTCAAACATGAAATCAGAAAACAAACTTTAAAATATTCAAATAGTTCAGATAACATACACTACAAGTGAAAAAAAAATATATTTTGTAGAATTTAGAATAATACTCATTTGATTAACATTAGTGCGTAATAAAAGTTTTATAATTCATTTCTGGCCAAGTCAGGTATGTATAGAGTGATTAAAGTGTGATTAACAATAAATTAAAAATGTATGTAGCGTGTTATTACTTACCCATCATATGTAGTATAGGGTAAGTCTTGCAATCGTTTTGAAAATCGAAAATTTTTTTTTGACGGATTTACACGTTTTAGATAGTGGAGATTCCGAAAAACATATTTTTAGAAAAAAAATTTTGCCGTCCGTCTGTCTGTAAACGCTCTATCTACCGAACAAATTGAGATAGAGACTTGAAATTTTGTATGTAGTTAATATGAAAGAATGGGACAAACCCTATTTAATATCAGCAACCTCGATTATCCGGGACTATTTTTTTCGGACTCTCGAATAATTCGTTCTGATTAAAAGTATATAAAAATTTTCGAATTTTTTTGTTCTAAGGAATGGACGTAAAAGGTAATAAAATAACACACATTCTGCATATGGAGCGAAGTCGATCGGATTATTAGTTGCCGAGATATTTGTAATTTTGTTTTCCACATTCTTCGATTTTTCATGACCCCGTATTTCATTCAAATTTCAATTCAGAAGTATATTTTAATTGGAAATGAGACGCTTAATCCGACGCAGTTAATTGTTAGTTAATAGAATTATTATTTTTGGAGTTATAAGGATGTTTCTTTTACGCAGTTCGGTACTACTTGAGTAGTTTGGCGTTTTATATAATTTGTCGAAATTGGTACATCAGCAGTTCTTTAATATAGCATTACTATGTATATTAACAATATTTAAATTTTGTTTATGAATTGCAATGCATTGTATAAATAGTTTCATATGTTTTATTTTCATATACATATCCATGATGGGTAAGTATTACGGTGGCCCCCAACGACTAGTTTTTTTCTTTTATTGAATTAGAAAATAAAATCTTTTACGAGCTTTCGCATAAATAAAAAACAGATAGAAAAATCAATTTAATAAAATTACCGAGAACATTGAGCTAGTAAAAAGATATCATGTAGAAGCACGTTAAGAATCACAAAACTGCATACATAGTAATAGTTCAATATCAATGCTGAAATCCGGCTCAAAATTGATATAGTGTGTCATCTTGTAAATAGAGTTCATATTAGAAATAAGTGTGTTTTTCATAGAGTAAAAAGAAAGAATATATATGAAGTATGGTGGCTGATACTAAAGACAAAAATGTAACACTAAAATCCGCTACATAACGTACCTGAACCACGTGCTTTCGCAAAAGAGAAAAAAAATTTTAATAATACAGTTTTCAATTCATAATACAATGAAATGCTACTTTAGAATGTTTAAGAGTCATTCCATATATGGATCACCCAGAATCAAGGGACCTGTGATTAAATGGTAATCCGATTTTTGTGTTTTTTCTCAATGAGTTGGCCATTAGTAAGAAAGAAATCCAAAATATTAATGCTGTAGGACTATATCTTTTTATTTGGTGGGGAGGTCGAAGCTCAGTGCCCCGCTTGAAGTTTTGAAATTTTGCGTTTTGCATAGTATTCATCATAATATGCAGTGAAGTTATCCCACAAAACAAAGTGCATGGTTGTCTATACTAATAAAAGAACAAAACGCTCTGTCTCTGTGTCTGTGTGCGATGGCTAGCAAAATCTACAGCATGTACGAAGCTTAAAATTTTTTTGAGAGTAGCTCTAAATCTCTCCTGATGCACCTGAGCTTCAGAATTTCGAAATTCGAATTATTAACTGAGTAATTAATTAAAATCGAGAGGTCACTCTCATAAAAAATCATCTTTTTCCAATTTTTACTCTTTCGTTTGTTTACGGTTGGTTGGTTGTGTAAAATTTTTCGCAGAATTAATAAGAAAGTTGAGACAGAATTAAAGAAACCCATAGAGGAATGAGATAAGTGGAGGTGAAGTAAACCTCAAAAAAGTTTTGCAATATGAAACCATTTATCGCTCAAATTTTAATGGGCCAAACAAAAGGACGTGGAAGGAATTTTGTATTATAAGACGAACTGAAAGAAATGACTACTACATGAAGCAGTATACATAAGAAGAATATATTACATTGAAGCATATTACATTGAAGCATATTGTAAGAGGAAATTACAAATTTTTAAAATGATCTTTGTTCTATTATTATTTATTTAAAAAAATGTTCGCTTTTAAAATGAAGGAAATTGGAAAATTAGCAATAATTAAATATCAAATTAATTCTTTTAAAATCATATATGAAAACTTAAGTAATAAATATTAATCTAAAATATAGATTTCTGACTGCAGACGATTTTAATGTATTAACAAAAGAATGTTATATTTTCAAGCAAAATGTTAAAATAATTTTCTATATTGATATTTAAAACACATATGATAAAATAATTAATAAATTTTTACTGGTGAAGCGATAGATTAGTTCTTTTTAAGAAACAAGAGCAAAAAAATACGGGTTTAAACATGTTTCAATTGATAGGCGTGTCAAAGCACGTACCTGTGTTGGTACTTAATTGGACTTAATGTAGGGTTACATTTTTAGCATCACCTCCAGAGATAATACTTCCACTCTATTAATTTCTTTTTACTCTATGAAAGAAACCAATTTGAGGTTTTGGCATTTGAAAGTGATTTCCCCCCCCCCCAAAGACCTTTAAAATTTAAAGACTGGCAAAATGTCAGTTTAACTTAGGATTTTTGAACACAGCTGTTACGTCAGATCGTTGGTACTTCGTACATTAGAATGTATGTGTGGTTAGCTATAATGCAGTAAATACGATCGAGTCTCTATATAACGAAATCCATTATCCAGTAAAAAAAATCGTTATATAGAGAAATTCGTTGTATGGAGAATGACATTTAAATTCCTATTCAATGTGTAAATTTTGAACAAATATTATTTTTATGTGTTTAATTAGGAATTTGAAGTATTTAACTCTAAATATTAACCTAATATTCTATTTCTTATTTATTTAAATAGTTTCAAAAAAGAGAACCGACATTTTTTTGAAAGCTTAATGCAAATCAAATAAAGAAAACTTGTATTAATTTTAGAAATCTGTAATTTTTTGTTGCTTTGATTTAAAAATTGCTGAACTTTCGTAAAAATGTTTACATTTTAACGAGGAATAAAAAATTGTATAGGGAACATTTCCCTCTATTTGAAGTCTTCTTCTAATAAGATCAAAAGAACACATCATTTAACTGCGTGGTTGTTTTTTCTCTTGTTGTAGATTTTCGTTCTTATGCTCATTGTCAGTCTTACCATCATTGTCCATAACTCTGCTTAAAATACCACTATCAGTAGGATGCTGTAAAATAGTGAGATTCTCATCCACTTCGAAAAAACCAGAGAGAGCAACATTTTCTTCGAATCTCACGCTCCTTAATTAATTTCTCTTTTGAGTCTGCTCAAGTCGCGTCTTCTTCGTCCTCAGAATCCAGAAGATCCTCAGTACAGAAAATCCAATCTTTATGGATCAATTGCAATTTTTTTTAATTACCTCCATTGATCCCGCTTTTATATGCGTAAGAATCCAACTGACACTGTTTGGAGAAGGATGCGAATGATAAATCAAGAATAAGTGATAAAAAATCGTTTCCACATGTTTTCAAAGCTTTTTTAAAACTGATAAATAAAGATCATTTTATGAAAAAAATCGTTATATGGAGATAGATATTTCGCTATTTAGAGACTGTTTTTAATGTAATCATGGGAAAAGGGGACCGTCGCTACTAAAAATTCGTTATATAGAGAAATTCGATGTATGGAGTTTCGTTGTAGAGAGACTCGACTGTATATGTATATATGAGGCTTTTTTTAGCAGTTTTTTAAATCATTGGTTAAATTTAAGTGCATTTTATTTAAGTTAAAATTTTATTAAGACTTTAATTTGTTTTTAAACAAAAATGAAATGGCTGTTTGGCGTACAATTGTTCGAATCGGCAGACGATTCATACACAGTAATAAATTATCAAACAGTGAAATAAATTTTATATCAAAAATAGTCACTAAAAGAATAGTAGTAAAACATAATGTTTAGGTGTATTAACACATAACCCGATCCCAACCAGAAAAAAAACATACTATACACCGATCCAAGCAAGACAAAAATTCCATGAGCATAAACCCGACCCGAACCTAAAAATTCCATTTAAAAAAGAAAAAAAAAAAAAAAAAACTATGGATTTGATATCTGACCCGAATCAAATCTGAATCCTACAAAAATATTCAAATGAAGCATACCCCAATCCGATCAAGGAAAAATAATGTTCGTGTATATGCAACCCGACCTGAACCTAAAAATTTTCTTTCAAAAAACCCGAAAAATGACCAGAACGAAACCTGAAATCGATAAAAATATTCGAAAGAACTATAACTCGATAAGAGTGAGACAAAATAATTTCCGCGAACATAAACCTGATTCGAACCTAAAAAATTCCATTTGAAAAAAAACCTGAAATTTTATGCAAACTACATCTGAATCCGATAAAAATATTCGAAAGAACCATAACCGGATTCGAAAAAGAGAAAATAATTTCCGTGGGCATGAACCCGATCCGAATCTAAAATTCCATTTGAAAAAATACCTGAAATTAGAATCGAACCAAATATGAACCTAACAAAAATATTCCACAGAACCATACCCGGATCTGAACAAGACAGAAAATTTCCATGAACATGAACCCAATCCGAACCTAAAAAACTGAACTAAATCTGAATCTGACAAAAATATTCCAGAGAAGCATATCCTTATTCAAACGATGCAGAATAATTTCCGTTGATGCGCAACCCAACCTGAATCTAAAAATTCCATTAAAAAACCGAAATCTGAATTGAATGACATCTGAATACGAAAAAATATTCCAAAGACCCAAAACCGGACCCGGGCCAGGCAAAATAATTTCTCTGGATATGAATCCGACCAGAACTTTAAAAATCAATTTGAAAAAATACCTGAAATCTGAATCGAACCAAATCTGAATCCGACGAAAATATTCCAAATAACTATAGCCAGATATGAACAAGACAATATAATTTCCATGGGCATAAACCCAATCCGAACCAGAAAATTTGTAAAAAAAATAAATCCCGAAATTTGAACCAAACCTAATCTGAACCTAACAAAAATATTTTAGTGAAGTATAACCTCATTGAAACTAGGTAAAATAATTTCCATGGAAGTACAACCCGAACCGAACTTAAAAATCTCATATGAAGGAAAAAAAACACCCACGAAATCTGAATTGAACCGAATCTAAACTGAACAAAAATATTCCAAACCGGAATAACCGTATCCGAAGAAGACAAAATAATTTCCATGAACATGAATCCAATCCGAACCTAAAATTCGGATGCTCTAGAAAACATAAGGCGCTCCGTAGCGGTGGAAAGTGAAACTAAGTACTTAGCGCGAGATGGTTAAGATATTTCGTTTATAGTTAGTGTTAAATTAGAACTTGGTTACGGTTAGGTAACAGTTAGGTTGCAATTACGTTCCGGTGAGCCTTATGTTATATTTATTTTCCGGTTAGGTTACAGTTAGTCATGGTTAAGTTACAGTTAGGTTAAGGTTAAGTTGCGGTTAGGTTGTGGTTAGATTATGGGTAGGTTATGATAAGGTGACTGCCAGGTTACATTTATGGTATATTTAAGTTACAGTTATGTTACTGTTAAGATACAGCTAGGTTACAGACAAGTTATGATTGGAATACAATTAGGTTACGGTTAGGATTTTGTTTACAGAATGAACATTACGCCTATTTGATATAAAATATGCAACTATTTTTGTAAAATGGCTCTGAAATTATAATACTATATACTAACCTTTTAGCTAATCATCGAGAATCGATTTCATTCACGGTATAGTTGGATTTAAGAGCGATATAATTTGTTTGAAAATCAAAATATTTCACTTGGGATATCTATGTGAAAAAAGTATTTAGTTAAGTCACTTAACAGTAATTTTAAGGATAAATATCAACAGTTTAACACGGAAATCACGCAGTCGTTGGGCATATATTCCCTCCTGCGTTTCCCATTGCAATCATTTTGGGTACTTTTGCAGATAAGTATTACTTTTTTTTAACCAATTTTTGACACAGTCAGGGGGCACGTATTTAATATAATGTACACTGTAAATAATTTTACCCTTTTGCAGCATCATCACTCCCCCGCTTTTATAGAATATCTGTCTTTTGACCTATGAAAATGCTCCATAATAATCTGAAGTAATCATTTTCTATAAAAGCGGTGGAGTGACGATGCAGCAAAAAGGTCAAGTTTTTAATAGTGTATTTGCACATATTTCGAGTTAAAGATAAAATCATAAAAATTTCAAGTTCGTTTAAGATTATAATTACGGACCCGGGCAACGCCGGGCGGGTCAGCTAGTATTCTATAAAGTTCGCCCTTTGCTATTCAAGAATAAAAATTAGGGGGTATGTGTAAATCTGTGAGGTAGGGGGCTTCAAATATTGAATTATTTTCGAAATTTCACTAAAGTTTTGACACATATAGCTCTTTGCATTAAAATCAACCCTTCATTTTTAACTGCTATGTGCTTTCCTGTGGTGAACTGGAACACAGAAAAGTAGGCCCTTCCATTGGCAAACTTTAATGTATTCCACAATTTTATGCCAAATTAAAAAAAAAGTATTTTTGCCTATTTTAAGTGAGGTATACCAGATATGCATTAAAGTCGAAAGCCTGTAAAATAATAATTAAAATGTACAGCAACTATTCACCTTTCAAAATCACCAAACATTCTTAAAAACCAGTTACAACATCATCTACATTAAAGTCTTTTAAAACTAAAGATTTTGCTTGAGGGAAATCCTTAACGTCATGAATTGCTAACTGAGTCAAAGTTTTAGTTGCAAGATATGAAGCAGTAGGATCTCTACACGTGATAGTATGTAAGCGAATTTTTTTTTTCATTTTGTTATCTTAACCTCTTCGCTACTGGCGGTTATTACAGTATTTTTAATTATTACTGAATTATTTCTTCTCTCGTTTGACTTCAGAGCGAGATTTTTGTTTTATTTTCATTAGCTCGAATCTTAGAATTCGAAACATATTATTCTTATATCGAAATTTCATTTATATTTGAGTATCATTAAAAAAATGGTTCAAAACTGATGTACCCATTTGGGTACTCAGGGACTGAAGAGGTTAAATATGTTTCCATAAGATTTTCTGAAAATCCCTATCTTTGTGATGAATTGTTACTTATCTATACATCATTCTCATATCGCCTGTTATTGCAATATTATGAAATATAAATCTCAATAAAAAGCATATTAACCCTTGGCACTCCGTTGTCTCCGCTGAGGAGACATCCTATTACCTTGTACAATTAGTTTTTGTCACCAGTAATAAAGGAAAATAAAATTTGCTTTATTTAATCAGAGCATTTTTCAAAATACAGTCGACTCTCGTTAATTCGAAATCGGATAATTCGAATCTTCGCTTAATTCGAACTCGACAAGAAGTCCCGAAATCTTCAATGGCAGAATAACGTTAAAAATTTTCATTAATTCGAACTCTTTTTATCTTAACATCGTTTAATTCGAACTAACGAGAATTCCGATTTTTCATTTTTCTTTTCATTTTGACGGATTTCAGATTATTTTAATAACTTTATTTCTTTGATTTTTGTGAAAATTGTTCCGAACGAGTGTACATACAATCCAATGCAATTGTTATCCACTTTCTTAGTGCCCCGTCTGTCCATCCGTGACGCTTTAAATTTGTCTTCCATTGCGCTTGTTTCTATTTAATTAGTTTATGTATTTATACATTCCTATTTAATATTAAGTCATATTCTGATGATAACAGACGAAATAAATTTAAAAAACACTATAACAATTATTACTTTGCAATAGTACCTTATTAAGCATGCTTTCATTTTCATATTTTCCATAATTCGAACTTCGGATAATTCGAACATTTCTTGTGGTCCCGACGAGTTCAAATTAACGAGAGTCGACTGTATTTAAAACTAGTTGGATGTGTCAATCCCAAAACTTTCTTCTATCTCATAAATACATTTTAATATTTAAATAAAAAAAAATAAAAATAAAAACATGGTGACCCCAAAGTTACCCACTATCGAATTTCCTCGAACATTTGACCTAGCCTAATGAGATTCTGGTATCCGAAAAGCCTAAAACGCAAAATTTAATTAATATTTTGAGAAAATGAGCTTAGTAGTGCCTCATGTTGGGTAATTTATACTAAAACCTAATAAGCATCTGTTGATGTCAAGACCTAAATGAATCTAAAATTTGATGGAATTTCGTCCATTAGTTCTTGAGGTATAGTTATAACAAAAAATTTGCAAAACGTAGCACAGCAACACCACAGCTTGGAAAATTTATGCCAAAACGTAAAAAAGCGTCTAATTATGTTATGGTGTAAAAGAATCTTAAGTTTGATGAAATTCTGTGCATTAGTTCTTGAGATATAGCTAGTTAAAAAAAAACGTGTAAAATATAGCACAGCAGCACCATCAGTTGAACGATTTACAACAAAACATAATCATCGTGTAATTATTTTATATGTCATTTTGTAACAAAATCTGAAGTTTGATGAAATTCTGTGCGTTAGTTGTTGAGATATAGCTATCGGAAAAATCATGCAAAATGCAGCATAGATGCACCACCTGTTGCAAGGTTAATACCAAAATGTAATCAGCGTCTAATTATGTTATATATTCTAGTGTAACATAATCTAAAATTTGATGAGGTTCTCTGCATTAGTTCTTGAGATATAGCTATCGCAAAAATCGTGCAAAATGTAGCATAGCAGCGCCACCTATAGGGCAGTTCACACCAAAACCTTATCAGCGGCTATGTATTTCCAGGTATCGCGGAATCTGCAGTTTCGTGAAATTCTGTGCATTAGTTCTTGAGATATAGCTATCATGAAAATCATGAAAAACGTGGCATAGCAGCGCCACCTGCTGGCCAATTTACACCAAAACTTAATCAGCGTCTATGTATATCAAGGGGTCACAGAATTTGAAGTTTGGTGAAATTCTGTGCATTAGTTCTTGAGATATAGCAATCTTGAAAATCATGAAAAACGTAGTATAGCAGCGCCACCTGCAGGCCAATTTTCACCAAAAACCAATAGGCACTAACTCATATCAAGGTCTAACTGAATATAAAATTTTATTAAATTTCGAGTATTAGTTCTTGAGATAGAGCGCCCACAAATTTCTTGTCACATACAGACAGACAGACACACAGACAGACAGACAGACAGACAGACAGACGGACAGACTCACAAACAGACATTTTCTAAAAATAGTCAAAACGTGTTCAGGACCTTCTAAAACGTATAAATCCGTCGAAAACCGGAAGTCGAAAATTTTCATGAATCCAATACTTTCTTCTTGTAAAGATAGAAGAAAGTAAAAAGTACTTGAAGGAAACTTCTTTTAAAAAAGTGGTGCCGGCCAAATAAAATTTCTGTAAGAGACGCCGGATTCCGGAGGGTTAAATCATCTCGTGTTTTCAAACATACCATTAGAGTGTCATTTAACCCGAAAGTACACGCGCCGGGTCTTTTTGATCCGGAGTGCATATGATTTTTGCAATTGCAACCACTTATCTTTTAAAAGTAATCTTCAACTTATTTTATCGAAAAATTTATAAGGATTGTCTCCGCCTAAATAAAATGACGGTTATAACAGTGTTGCCAGATTGGGGATTTTGTCCCCATTTTGGGTTATTTTGAACTTCCAGGGCAATTTTTCGGGGACAAGTAAATCTTGGGGACATGTTTGGGGACTATGAACATATTCGGAGAAAAACTTAAGAAATTGTTATCATAATTCAATTTTTACTTTCAGACATTTGCACATTACTGGATCTATCTAGAATTGGATTTTGGTTTGGAAAACGAAAATAAAATACTCAAATAATAAATATATAAATTATTCTTCTGGTCGTCCTCACCGTTTACATGTACTACAGATTCAT
Source organism: Maratus speculifer (assembly GCA_964019185.1). NCBI lineage: Eukaryota > Metazoa > Arthropoda > Arachnida > Araneae > Salticidae > Maratus > Maratus speculifer. Next base: position 146,686,888 of record OZ025302.1, on the reverse strand, counting down.
CATGATCTGCATCCCCAATCTGAATTTTCAGATAAGTGATTCAGATTTTCATGTCATCGCGGACAGAAACACAAGCACAGAAATACGTTTCATTTAATAGTATAGATATATACAACAAAAATAAAAACAATTTTATAACTTTTTTTGTTGTTGTTTTTAGCTTTGAATATACATATACAATTCTGTTGACATTAAATTCTTTTTCCATAAATGGGGAATTTTTTCGAAAAAATGCTAGATTTGGGAAAAAAAATAGAGTTAAAATTTTTCAAAATTTTTTAAAACGGAAAATTCAAAATTGAGAACTTGCCTTTTTCCGTAAAAATTGCGTTGGGGACTTTTTCAGAAAAAATCCCTGATTTGGGGAAAATTTCGGAAATTTTGGGGAAATTGATTTTGACAATCTGACAACACTGGGTTATAATTTGATTTTATTGGTGATAAAGTTAAAACCACTTCTACCCTGGGTAAGCGCGTGTTATCCCGGATTAAAGAATGGTTGTTGGGTCCCCGGGTTGTTGTTTTGGTGCTCGTATTATAAACAACTCAAAATTTGATAGTTAATCTCGATGTATTCAAGACGAAGAGATGCGCGATGTCATAACGTTTATTCTCTAATTGATGATCTGTAATTCGAATAAGGTCCATGTGGTCCAGAGATGAATCTTCTTTCATAAATTAAATATATTTTTCATGAATTCTACGCATTTATATTTGTTTTTTCTCAAGATAAAAAAAAAATATTTTGTGAGCTATTTGGCGAGAATCACCTAAAATATCACAATTATGTTTGAATGGTAATGTGACGGAATAGTAGCGTGATTTTACAATAAAATAAAACTTTTAAAACTTTCTCGTTTTATTCAACTGTTAAATTTATCATAATTGGATTTTTTTTTTCAAATTCCCAGAATGAATTAGTTTTTGCACTTAATGATTTACACATACTGAGCCAGCTGCCAGAGTTTCAAAAATTGTAGTGCCAGAAATTAACCAACCAAATCTCGAATTCAAGACAAATGGAAGATTAGGTTTGCGTTTGATAATTTCTTCTGTCAGAAAATGGATAAATACATTTAGACCAAATAAAATGTCATATTTTGTGATTAGTAAAGTATTGATCAAGTAACTTTAAATCACAGAAATTACCGTAGATGATTTAAGGTTGTTACCCCCTGCCGGTTTAGAAGTAAAATATATATTTGAAAAGTAGTTTGCAGTCAATATTGTTTAACACAAATGTTTGTAATTTTAGATAACTATATTTTCAATTCAGTGCATGTAAATGTAGTTAACTGCAAAATAATAATAATAATAACAATAAAATTGTAATTTAACCAATTGCGACGACTATTTAGAAAATTATATTTTCAAAGACTAAAATTTTAAAGACTTGTTAATAGCTACTATATTTAAGTTAATAATAATAATAAACATCATTTTTATGATGATCATAACGAGTCATATATTACATACGCTATGCATTAAACATTAATATTCCTGGACCAATGATAAAAAAACAACAGTTAATAGATATACAACTTTAACTTTTTAAAATGAGCATTTTTATTTGATGTGGTTAATATGACGGACTTTTGAACGCCTCATATTGCGTACGACATAGATTAAACATAAATATTCCGGGACAAATCATAAATGAATTTTAAATGAAATTTCAGTTTCACAATTTTCGGAACTGCAAATTTTTAAGCTTCTAAACATCGCTCATTTAAAATTTTTACACCGTTGAGTAGAGAATAAAATGCACTTTTCAATGAAATTTGTTTGAAATCTTTAGCTCTTTTTGTTTTCAAAGTATTATTTTTTTAAAGTTTTTATTCTTTGTCATCGTGGCAACAGTATTCCCTTTTTGGACATTAAACATGGACCAATCAGAAAATGAATGAAATAAGTTGCGGGATTCAACCAATAAAAAAATTCAGTTATACTTCAGATTGCCTAATTCTCTACCAAGGAAAACAAATATATTCCAGATAATTAATAATAATAACATAATAATAATAATAACAATAAAATTTTTCGTCCCATGCTAAACTTTCCCTCTAGAGATAAAATTATAAGAATGATTACAAAACAAATTATAACATTTTAATTCTTTTCAAATCCCATCAATTATATTAAAGCTTCGAAACAACATTTTACGATTCTAATTCCTAACTGAGTTAAAGGAATTATAATCTGTCGAAATTCATTCATCTTACTTTATTCAATGTCCTCAAACGTACTACAGAACTGCACACCAGGTTCTCTTAATTAAAGAGAAACTTTGAAAGAGCTAGGATTTGCATTTATTTCATACTTTATCAGAAACTGGTGTTTTAAAATTTCCAGTGCTCATAATTCATTCAAAGTTCAGTTTATATATAAAATAGACCTTTGATTAAAATGCGTAGAAGGTAGTCTACTGCGTTACTAATGATTAGAATAGCATTATGCTTAGTAACGTTATATTATTAAAAAAAAAAGCTTATAAAAATAAAATATAAAAAGACACAAAAGAAGAAAATGGCTACAATTCTTTTTAGAACAAGTTAAAAATTGACTAATAGATTTGGAGAACTCTTACACAATTAAAATATGTAATATAAAAATTTAATTGTGGATAACTTAAAAAAAATCTAGATATTGAGAAATAAAAACGGTAAAATTATCATTAATTAGCTATTTCGAATGTGTAGGTAAATAGATAAATAAATAGTAGATAAATAGGTAATAGATACCATTTTTTACACTTTAACTTTAGTAATTTTATGATTAAATAGCCCGGTCGTGATAAAATAAGGCGTACAACTTTAATACTCATTCTGGGGGTCAACAAAAGCCGGAATTTCCAGGCCCGGGCACAGCACCGGCCATGCCCAAATTGAATCTATTTAGGCCCGGTGTGAAAATCCAAATTTCGACCCGAGCCCTGCCTGTACAAAAACTGGTGTAAAAAAGGCCGTCCCGTCCCAATCTGTCCCGACACAATTACTACAAAATTCAGTTTTTTAACATATGATTAAGATTCCTTTAAAGAATACTGCATATGTATTTATGAGATAACTTTGCAGTATATTCTAAAATAGTGAAGTGTTCGCATGGCAAAAAATACACAATATTTACAAGAATGAGTTCTTAGATTCTTAGACGTTTAAACAATCAAATAACGATTCCTTAAAAAAAATAATGTATTTCAAATAAAAGGAAAAAAAGAGGGTTAAAAATATCACAACTGTGGAAGCTGTATAATAAAAATTAGATTTATGAAACTAATCCTCTGTAATTTATTAACGTTTTTCTCAAATCCAAAATAGGTAATTTCAGACATATTTTTGAATTCATTTCTTTTTAGATACACATAAGTTCGGCAAATGTTATTATACAGAAGCTATGTTATTAAAATGCATTATCCCTTTTTATACAAAAGAAATTTATCTCTGAGAAAATAGTCAAAGTTAGCGTTTTGAATAGAATTTCCAAAAGCGACAGCATGGGATGGAGAAAAAGCGAAATCCACTTGACAAGAATTCTATAAGTTATAATTAAGTTCCGAAACGACTACTTTCAAAAAGTCGTTTATAGTCATTATTATTTAAAATTAGTAGTTGTAAATGCAGTTAATCACATTTCAAATTAGTATTTGTAATTGTTGTTAGATGCAAAAATTAAAAAAAACAAGATAAAATAAATAAATAAAATAAATAAATATTTTTTTCTGTCCCGGGCTAAACTTAATTTTATATCTAGCGATAAAAATATAACCTGATTAGAAAACAAGATGCAACATTTTAATTTTTTTTTCAAATTCTATGATTTATAATACAGCTTCGAAACAATTAATGCATTTTTCGATTCCAAATCCTAATTTAGTAAAGGATTATGTGTCGAAATACATTCATCCTGCGTTATTAAATATCTTCAAACGTACTTAAAAGCTGCACGCCATATTCTATTAATTAAAGAGAAACATTGAAGAGTTAGGATTTGCATTTATTCCATATTTTATCAGAAACTGAAGCTTTAAAATTCACAGTGCTCATAATTCATTGAAAGTTCAGTTTATTGCTACACATGTTATTAAAATAGCAGATAATCTACAGCGTTACTTACGATGAGAATACAATTATGCAGTGTAACTTAAGATTATTTAAAGTCGCTTACAAAAAACGACGGCATAAAAGAAGAAAATGGCTAGTTAGCTCACAGGCTATCATAGCCTGAGAGCTTATGTGCCCGCCCGTTCTGTATGTTTGTTCGTATGTGCGTAACGCGATAACTCATGATAAAAATATCCGATCCTCTTAAAATTTTGTATGTAGGTATATCCTGACAAGGCGCTTCCCTGATTAGTTTTTGAAGTTCATTCGATATGTATAAGAGGGGGAACATGCCCCCCGTTAGTTGATATAAATGGGATTTTCATGCAGAATTAAGTTTTCAAAATTTAGATTAGGATCATTCTGATGAGGCGATTCCGTGACTGTTATTAGGTGTTCATTGAATAAGTATAAATAGGGGGAACAGGGGTTCTAATCCCCCCCCCCCCGTTAGTTGATATAAATGGGATTTTCATGCAGAATTAAGTTTTCGTTCAAAATTTAGATTAGGATCATTCTGATGAGGCGATTCCGTGACTGTTATTAGGTGTTCATTGAATAAGTATAAATCGGGGGAACAGGGGTTCTAATGCCCCCCCCCGTTAGTTGATATAAATGGAATTTTCATGCAGAATTAAGTTTTCGTTCAAAATTTAGATTAGGATCATTCTGACGAGGCGATTCCGTGACTGTTATTAGGTGTTCATTAAATAAGTATAAATAGGGGGAACAGGGGTTCTAATGCCCCCCCCCCGTTAGTTGATATAAATGGGATTTTCATGCAGAATTAAGTTTTCGTTCAAAATTTAGATTAGGATCATTCTGATGAGGCGACTCCGTGGCTGTTATTAGGTGTTCATTGAATAAGTATAAATAGGGGGAACAGGGGTTCTAATGCCCCCCCCCCCCCGTTAGTTGATATAAATGGGATTTTCATGCAGAATTAAGTTTTCGTTCAAAATTTAGATTAGGATCATTCTGATGAGGCGATTCCGTGACTGCTATTAGGTGTTCATTGAATAAGTATAAATAGGGGCAACAGGGGTTCTAATGCCTCCCCCCCTCTTAATTTGTATAAATAGGTTTTTCAAGCAGAATTTTCAGATTTCGTTCAAATCTCTGAATAGTTTTGGAAGTTTAATGGTTAAGTATAAAAGAAGGGGATAACTCCTTTTAAATTATATAAATGCTAAATGGGTTTTTATTAAGAATTATCTAATTTGCTCTGAATTTTGGATATAGATTTTTTATATGATAAAGCATGTCTTTGATAGTATAGGAGGTTCAATGATTAAGTATAAAAAAAGAGGAAAGGGGAGAGCTGTTTCCCCTTCTTAATTTTTTTTTCGAACGGAATTAACCCTTGAAAATATAAGGCTTTAATGTACAATTAGTATTTGTAGCCTGTGAGCTCAATGCCATCAGTTTAACTGGGCAGTATTCTTTTTTTGCTCACAGGTTATCACAATGTGACGTCACTGAGTGGTGGCATTTTGGTCACAGATGTGACGTGATCAAAGTGACTCTCTGTGACGTCACTGTGACCATGCATGCTATTAGGGTTGGTTTAAGATGCCACTCGAGACACTCAAAAGACCCGGATGATAATGTGAAGTCCAAGAGGGCGGTATTTTCAATAATCCTGCTCGAAATTTAAAATTTTTACATGATTTTTTTTTGCATAGGATAGCTGAGGTTCATCTACAACCAGCATGTTTTTACTTTTTCTATTTTTATTATATTTCTTTTTATATTATGATATTTTCAATTTCCCAACCGGTTCCGGAATTTAAAGTATTTTTTTAAAGAAAAATCTGACACCAAAATCGAAAGAGCAAAAACTAGTCCAGTTGTAGATCGTCTTCAGCTATCCTATGAAAAAAATTATGTAAAAATATAAACATTTGAGTGAGCTATTTAAAAATAACGTCCCCATAGATTCAACAATATCATCCAAGACTTTTTGAGTGACTAGTGTGGGTTCTTAACTCTAGTGATAAAAATATTACAATGATTACAAAACAAACTACAATCTTTTAAATCTCTTTTAAATAGCATCAATTATAACAAAGTTTCGAAACAAATAGTACATTTTACGATTCCGATTCCTAAGTTAAAGGAATTGTAATCTGTCGAAATTAACAAATCCCCAGTAGCCAAAAAATATTGGGACAATATTGGCTACATCTTGGAGCAATATTGGCTCATTGGCGCAATACTTGCATGAAATATTGCTCCATTATTGGGGTGTTTACATTTTGATCTTATTTAGCCAATATTTGCGCCAATATTATGCCAATATTGGGGTTTCATTGGAAATATTGCCAATAAAACGCCAATATTGGTTAAATATTGGAGTTTCATTGGAAATATTTGTAATGTAACGCCAACGTTTGTACAATATTGGGAAATCATTGGAAATATTTCCAGTGTAACGCCAACATTTGTACAATATTGGGAATTCATTGGAAATATTTCCAATGAAATGCCAATATACAATTAATATTGGCGTTTTATTAGCAATATTTCCAATAAACGAGTTATTGGCGCAACGTTGGACCAATAAGGGTTTGCTGCTAGGGATCTTACTTTATTATATATCCTCAAACTTAAAGAAAACTTTGAAAGGGCTAGGATTTACATACATTCCATATTTTACCAGAAAATGAAGTTTTAAAATTCCCTATGCTCATAATTTATTAAAAGTATACACTTGTGATTAAACGAGAATGTTAGTCACAGTGTTACTAACGATGACAATAGAATCACTCGATGTAAGCTTAGATTTTTTTAAGTTTCTTTTAAAAAAAGACACAAAAACTGAAAATGGATAAACTTTTTAGAACATAAGTGAAACTTTGAGTAATAAATATTGAGGACTTTTATACACATAGAATGTGTGATGTGACAGTTTATTTGTGTATAAATGTTTTTAAATTCTGGATACTGAGAACGGTAAAGACTGCAAAATTATCAAATTATAAGTTGCATATTTCGGATATAAAAGTACTTAGATGCATAAATAAAAGTTTGTTGCAAATTCCAGAAAGTCATAGAAAAATATGTGGTAACAGCATTGTTAACAGAAAGAGTAATATGGCGCAATGCAATTTTCCAAATTAAAAAACAATTTAAAAAATAAAAGTAAAAATAAAGAAATTTAATTTGTAAATTTTTTATGCAAAAATATTAATCGAAGATCAAAAATCATCAGCGAGATTTCGATGAATTCTTACAAAGATCCAGCAAATGACAGCATTCCCTAATCGAAATATATAGATATTGTTACGAATTTTGTAAATAGTTAGTGTTTGTACTGTAAAATAATGTAAATAATCTTATTAAGCTCCATTTCTTTACTAATATTAGTTTTTGTTACATTGTCTCTGTTATCAAGCAAACTTGTCTATTATTTTCAGTGAATGTCTATGGCAGCTTTGCGAAATATTTGAGATATCGCCAAGTTGGCGTCACTTTTGGCGACTAATTTTGGTCGCCAAATTTGGCGATATATCGCCAAATTGGCGACAAACTTGGCGATTGTTGGCGATGGTAACCCTTCCCTATTTATGGTAACCCCCCTTAGGTCTACTGATACATTGTTTGTTGTTCCGTGGTTTTCCAGGTTTTTCTAGAAATTTCTAGCACATGCTACGAGACTATATATAAGGAGAGCGATACGAGCTGTTGTTATTATTATTTACCAGTCAGTCATTGAGTGAGCTACTAGAGATTGTCCAAGCAAGTTTGCTTGATGTATTGAGTTTTATCTACGTTGTTTTGAATGTGATATAGTGTTGAGACATTGTATAAAGAGTCTCTGCGACCTATATTTGTACTTGTTCGATAGATTTAAACAGTTATTTTGGAATATCTTGTAATATTTGTGAGTTTCGAAGACTCTGTTGTTCTGAAGATCTGTAAATAAATTATTTTCTACTTTTCTAAGAGAAAAGAGTTTGAAGTTGTCTAACCATAAGATCGAAAGAACCCTATATACGCTGTAACAATATATATCCAATCAAAAACGGCCTTAGAATTATCTCCTGGTATGCAAAGAAAATAATAATCATTTTTATATTAATTCAGTATATTCCATTTCAAGTGCAAATTGAAATTTGGAAAAAAAATGAAAATAGTGAAGTAGCGAACAATTTCGAAAAGTACTTTACGTTCACTATTGTTTGAAAAAAAATCTTTGTAATTGTAGTTAAATATATTTTCGATGAAGTACTAGTAATTGTAATTAGCTGAAAAAAATGATTATTTCAGTTACAGGATAAACTTACTTTACTCTAGCGCATAAAAAAAAAATATTACTAAATATATAACAACACTTTAATTTATTTTAAATTCCATCAGTTATGATGAAGTTTCAGAACAAATAATGCATTTTACGTTTCTAATTCCGAACGTAATTAAAGGAATTATAATCTGTCGAAATTCATTAATCATACTTTAATAAATGTCCTCAAACGTACTGCAGATCTGCACACCGCTTTATCTTAATTAAAGAAAACTTTGAAAGAGCTAGGATTTACATTTATTCCATATTTTATCAGAAACTGTACTTTTAAAATTCCCTGTGCTCATAATTTATTGATAGTTCAGTTTATATGTACATTTGTGATTAAACTAGAATGTTATTCAAGGTTTTACTAACGATGGCAATAGAATCATGAGATATAAGCTTAGATTTTTTTAAGTAGCCTGTAAAAAATACGCTACAAGAACAGAAAACTATTTTTAGAATTTAAGTGAAACTTTCAGTAGTAAATATTGAGAAAATTTACACAGTTAAAATGTGTTATGTGGCAGTTTGTTTGTGTATAAATGTTTTTAAATTCTGGATACTGAGTAAAGACTGTGCAAAATATAAATTACGTATTTCAAATATAAAAACAGATGTATAAATAGAAGTTGCTTAAAAATTCTAGAAAGTCAGAGAAATATATATGGTATCAACATTTTTAACAGAAAGAATAATATGAAGCAATATAATCTTCCAAATTAGGAAATATATATATTTTTTTAAATGTAAATTAAAGAAGTTTAATTTGTAAACTTTTCAAGCAAAACATTAATAATAAATTTCGATGAATACTTACAAAGATATAACAAGTGACAGCGTTATTTAATCGAAATATATAGATATACACATAAAATGAAAAACGTGTTTAGAATTATCAACTGATATGCAAAGAAAATAATTATCATTTTAGTATTCGTTCATTATATTCCATTTCAAGTGTAAATTGAAATTTAGAAAAAGTTGAAAATAGTGAAGTAGCGATTAGTTTCGAAAATTAGTTTTAATTAACTTTTATTATTATTTTTTTAATCTATGTAATTGTTGTTAAAAATATTTTAGATCAAGTACTTCAAGGGGAGAGTGGGAATGAATGGGACAGGGGATGAATGAGACAACAGAAATTTATATATGTTTTAAAGAACAATAATGATAACCACCAAGTACAATTCTTGAGAAAAAGGGATAATAATTCCTTATTTTACATTACCGATCCACCAGAAATTAATTTTGTTAATCTGGAGGATATTGTTATGAAACTACAAAACCCTAGACTTCTAGGAAGTGACAGAACCAAAGGACTGTAGCCATTTAATTTTAGCATCAATCAATAGGTAGTAAAATAAAATATGTTTAAATTATTATTTTTACCTGTCCCATTCATCCCCACGGTGGGGATGAATGGGACACTAGGCATACATGTTAAAAATATTATTAAAAATTTAAAAAACAATTGTTTATTGAAATTATTATGTCAATAAGTTGCTAAATGCTGAAGTATTCTTTAAGTAATATTTTTTAAATTAACAACTGTATACAGCTTAAGTTTTAGTAAAAATGTAAAAATTGTCCCATTCATCCCCACTCTCCCCTAATTGTAGTTAGCTAAAAAAAATGATTATTTTAGCTACATTCTAAACTTACTTTAACTCTAGAGCTTAAAATAAAACAATGATTACAAAACAAACAACAAAACATTAATTTCTTTTAAATTCCATCAATTATAATGAAACTTCGAAACAAGTAATACATTTTACGATTACAATTTCTAACTTAGTTAAAGGAATTATATTCTGTCGAAATTCATTCATCTTATTCTATTAAATGTCCTCAAACGTACTGCAGATCTGCACACCGCTTTATCTTAATTAAAAAGAAATTTGAAAGATCTAGGATTTACATTTATTCAATATTTTATCAGTAACTGAAGTTTCAAAATTCCCTATTTTCATAATTCATTCAAAGTTTTCTTTATATATACACTTGTGATTAAAATGGAAGTTAAGACACACCATTTTAAGATTAGCATTGTTACATTTATAATGCTTATAGCGATTAGCGTTCAATATGGAAAGCTATTTACAGTTATACACTTAATAGTTGCAGAATGAATGGTAGCAAAACAATCGTAGCTCACTGAATTCATTCACCCAAAACAACATTATAGTTAGAAGAATTTGTTTAATACTGAAGCAAACACTATTATTACTTATCCAACTTGAACATTACCATATCCTAAAGCTGCTAATATTTTTCCAACACTGTTGATTATTTCACAACTAATCAATCAGAAGTAAGCTTAGAAAGAAAATGCGTGCTTATTATTTTTTTTTCAGTTTTGGTAATTCAGCACACTGTGGCTAATACTACAAAACCTGTTAGCTCAGCTTTTGTAACTTTTGGAAAAATCTGAATGTTCCTTCTTTGTAAAATGTTCGTTGTATTTTTCTTCTTTTTTCCTTCTGATATGGCTTTTGTAAACAAGTATTCATCTGAATTTAAAATGCTTCAACTAATGCAGACTATGCAGACGTTGTCGAAAATCCCACTTTATATTCACCAAGCTTGACCATTGTCAGACCCGAAATGACTTTCATTTGCCCAACACTGTTGATACTTTCCCAAACCAAACAATCAGAACTTAGCTAGGAAAGACATACATACATATCTGGTAATACAACTAATTTAACATGCTATAGGTAACCTTGAAAGACCTATACGAATTGAATATTTCCAATTGAGCGAAAAATTGACCAGGCTGGGGATCGAACCCAGATACTTGGCTTACACCCAGATACTTGGTTCGATTCCCAGCCTGGTCAATTTTTCGCTGAGTTGGAAATATTCAATTCGTATGATTACTTTACTAACCAGTTAGATTGTGTTGAAAATAATAGTATATCTACGTACCCATCGTCATATGGAGTTCCGTTACCTGCGGTCTATTCTGTTGAGCAGTCTAAATGACAGACCAGATGTTATGACCAATAAGGTTATCTGAGCGAAAAATCCCAGCTGGTTATCGCCCAGGTAGCTTAACAGGTAAAGCATTGGCATTGTAAGCCAAGTATCTGGGTTCGATTCCCAGCCTGGTCAATTTTTCGCTCAGTTGGAAATAGTTGTAATGACTGATGATGTGTTTTTTTGTTTTATTTATCGGCGCCCGCTCTTGGGTCACGTGACCAGCGGAGGAGAGTGTGGGAGAGGAAGGGGTTACGAACGCAGAGAGAGAGAGGTGTGTGTGCGGAGGTAAGAGGTAGACCTGCGAATGTCTGATGCAGGTAAACAGAATAAAAATATTATCCAAAAAATTGGGATATGTATGTGCTTCGGGCACGAGATTGATCTGTTGTGAAAGAAGAGTAGTTAGAAGTTCTTGTAAGAAATACGAAATCCGGATATTTACATATATATTTAATTGTTTGTGTGTTTGTGTCCAAGTCTTGCTGTTCGTCCCTGTCATTTGTGTTCCGTGTGTTTAATTAAACTTTTATTTCATCAAAGCTTGATTCCTTGGATTATTTTGGATTACTTTAAAGCACACAGGTGTTTCGTAAAAAAAATTTATGAAGAAAATAGGAAGAGCGTATATCACACGCTCTCTTCGCAAGAACCAGTGGTAAGTGAAACCACTTTTTATTGTTCTGGAAATAAAATTGAAAGATATAACTTTTGTGCATTATTTTAAGAAACATAAATATTAGATTAATGAATGTTACAATGATTCTAAAGAGATAATCGTACTAGAATTGAAAACAAGTATTGTTCTGAGTATATTCTAGTGTATGATTATAATGAAAGATTATATTATTTAGTGATTATAATTATTGATAAAGATAGTAATAGTTTAAAAAAAAAAGAACATGTTCAGCATTAAAGGGTTAAAAAAAGAAGACCTGGTCATTATAGCCACAGAATTAGGCTTAAAAGTAGAGCCAGATCATAGAATAGTGGATTTAAAGGCATTAATCGAAGGAAGCGAACAATACGATAAGGATTTCGATTTTGTAAAAGAATTCCTTGTTACAACGGTATCAGACCGCATTTCCAAAGAGAAACAAAAGGCAGAGGCCCTTAAAAATGAAAAAGAATATGTTAATTCTGAGCAGAAAACAGCGTTAGAATTAGAAAAAACGAAATTAGAAGTTATCAAACACCAGTTAGAAATGGCTAAACTGCAGTCTGAGAACAGAAATTCTGATGGTGGGGGGGATGGACAAAATCCCAAAACTAATTCGTTAGAAGCTCTAATTAAAAGCGTTAAAACTTTAACTATTGCGATTCCTACCAAACCTGAATCGTGGAATTTATTTTTTTCTTCGCTCGAAAGGGCGTTTGAATTAAAGAATGTCGCGGAAGATTTGAAAGTTGAAATACTGTTTAATTTAGTAGGGGAAAAAGCTGCGCATTTATTAGTATATGCAAATTCAGATGAAATGAAGGATTATCAAAAGGTTAAAGCTTTAATTTTAAAAGAATTTCAACCCACTCCTGAAGCTTGCCTTCAAAATTTTCTTTCGGCAAAGAGGGCGAAAAATGAAAATCATATGCAGTTCGCATCTAGGTTAAGAGCGAATTGGGATTTTTGTTGCAAACTTAGAAAGGTAAATGATTTTGATGCACTTAATGAATTAATAGTTAGTGATAGATTAATGGATGCGTTAGACTCAGAGGCGCGAAGCTATGTCAAAATAAAACAATTAGATAATTGGTTAAAAGCGCGGGAAATTGCGGAATTATGCGATAATTGGTTTACATCAAAAGGTAGAACCTTTTCTGATCTGGCAAATATATTCCACCGCATCTAAGAAATAATTTTAATTCGCGTAATGATAGGAAAAAGTCTGTGTGTAAATTGTGCCGTCAAATTGTTCATTTACGTTTTTGTCCTAATAATAAAGAAAAAGAGAGGTCGGGAAATTCTCATTATCAAATGAAAAAAGATTCTACCGGAAAAAATAAAGACGAACGGTTGATAGCGAAAGTGACAGCTTTATGCTTTGAAAATGACGCAATAGGTACTCAACCATTGCAATACGATGAAATTTGGGTGGGGAAACAAAAAATAAAAACATTAATTGACAGCGCTGCTGAGATTCCCGTTATAAATTCGAATGAAATACCAGAATCATTTAAAAATAATGAAAATTCATCAATTCAGTTGATTTCAGCTTTTGGCGAGCAAATTACTGCTGATCTTGTAACATTACCGGTTTCTCTAAACATGACTGAATCAAATTGTTTATTTAACAGTGTGGATGTATTATTTGCAGTGACAGATAAATTATGTAGTTCATGTATTATTACTCCGAAGGTTTATGAGTTATTACAATCATTGCAAATTGGAGAAGGGAAAAGAATAGCCGACAGTCTGGCACCAACAAGTGAGACGAAATCGAAAAGGGGGGATGAAAATTTATCGTTGAAAAAGAAAAAAGAACAAAATACGAGTGATAAATATTTATGTTTGCAGGTTGAAAATGAATCTTTTGAAGAGAATGTGATTATTAATTGTATTGGAACGAAAAATGATTGCGAGGATTTAAATTCGAATCAGCATTCGGAAACGACCATTTACAGGGAGCAACAAAAGAATTGCGAATCTTTACAGGGTGCATTTAAAGATGCAAAACAAGGGAAAAATGGGTTTGTTATGGTGGATAATTTACTTTATCATAGGGAAAAGGTTTCGGGAGATCAAGTCATGCAATTAGTAGTGCCTAAAATTAGGAGGGAGGAAATTTTAAGGATTGCACATGAATCAATTTTTGCGAACCATCTCGGTATAAGGAAAACGAAGGAAAGAATTCGATATTCATTTTTTTGGCCAGGCATGTCACGGGATGTAGAGGAGTATTGTAAATCGTGCAAGGACTGCCAGTTGCGAAACCGGGAGAGAGCCAGTGATCAGATACCGATTCTTCCGATTGAAAGACCGGAGCTCCCATTTGACGTTGTAAATATTGATATAATTGGGAAAATTGAACCACCTTCGGCGCGTAGATATCAATATGTACTTACTTTGGTTGACCAACACAGTAGGTGGCCCGAAGCGGTTCCGTTAAGAACAATTTCGGCTAAGGCTACTTGTGATGCGCTGTTAGAAATATTTATGCGGACAGGGATACCCCGCGTAATAGCAAGTGATCAGGGGGGAAATTTTGTATCAGGTTTAATGCAGGAATTTCATGCTAGGCTAGGGGCGGCTCCTAGATTTGCAACACCGGGACATCCACAAAGTTCGGGATTGGTTGAACGGTATAATCAGGTATTGAAACGCATGTTGCACCATATTATTCGGAGCGATCCTAAAAATTGGGATAAACACATCCCTTATTTATTATTTGCGTATAGGGAGATTCCTAACTGTACGACGGGGGTGTCGCCATTTAAGTTGATGTATGGAAGGGAGGCCAGGGGACCATTGGCGGTATTAAAATCTACATGGTCGGGCGAAATTCCACTACCTATAAATCTCGGGAAAAGTGCAACCGAATACCTTCAGGATTTAAAAATTAACTTAGAAAAGGAGGCGGAACAAGCTTCACTAGTAGCGGAGGTTAAACAGGGCGCGTATGCGAAGTATGCGAATCGAAGGGCAATTTATAAGGAATTTAGACCGGGGGAGCAGGTATATTTATTAATCCCAGACTCTAGTAATAAACTTTATGCTAGATGGACAGGGCCAGCCGAAATAGTGGCGAGGTGTAATCCCGATTCTTACAAAGTCAGGTTAACGAACGGAAACATTAAAAATGTTCACGTGAATAAGATAAGGAAATTTACTCCTAGGGTACAAGCAGTGGGGGTAATTTTTGAGAATGAAGAAGAATTAGGGGAAGTCCATCCCACCCCTAGTACAAAGGATAACTCGAACTATTTTAAAATCGAAGAAGTAAATTTAAATCATTTGGAAAACGTAGAAAGAAAAAAGATGTTAGATTTATTGCTTAGATATAAAGAATTATTTTCAAAGAAAATACAAATAGCAAAAGTTGGTGCACACAAAATAAGATTAAATGATAATGAGAAGAAGAAACCTTATGTTTATCGAATTCCAGAGGCCCTAAAACCTCAAGTAGACAAACAAATTCAAGAATTACTAGAATTAGGTTTGATTGAAGAAAGTGATGAAGAAGCACCGCATCCGGTAGTGTGCGTGACGAAGAAAGATGGAACGCTGCGACTTTGCGTAGATTTTCGGGCACTGAACGCAATCACCAAGGTTGATGATTTTCCTATGGAAAACTCTACTGATCTATTATTTAATATTGGCAGGGCCAACGTCATTTCCACTTTGGACTTACTCAAAGGCTACTGGGCCATACCACTAGAAGAAGAGAGTCAAAAATTAGCGTGTTTTAAGACTCATAGAGCTCAATATCGCTTCAAGGTCATGGCTTTTGGGCTGAGGAATGCTGCTGCGACGTTTCAACGAGAAATCAACAGAGCGCTTTCTGAATACCAGGACTTTGCTAGAGCATACATAGACGATATAGCAGTTTTTTCCGAAAAGTTCGCGGAACACCTGGTGCATTTAGAGAAGATATTTTCCAAACTATCACAGTTACAATTCTCCTGTCAATTTGAAAAAATGTGAATTTGCAAAACCCCGAATAAAGTACTTAAGCCATATCATTGGGTCCGGCAGCCATCGGACCGATCCGGAAAAAGTGGAGGCCATCCGTAAGTTAGCTGTGCCTCAAACCAAAAAGCAACTAAAAAGTGTCTTACGATTGTGCAATTACTATAGAGATTATATACCAAAATATGCTGAAACAGCATATCCCCTCACTGAACTGACAAAAAAGGACAGTCCAGAGAATTTGTGCTGGTCAGTAGAGCATGACCAGGCGTTCAACGCGTTAAAAAGAGGTCTCATCGAAGCGCCCAGTCTGCATACTCCTATTATCGGGTTACCTTTCATCATAGAGTGTGATGCATCTGCAATCGGCATCGGAGCCTGTTTATCGCAGAGAAGAGATGGAGTAGTGTATCCAGTAAGTTACGCCAGTCAAAAACTCACCAAAACTCAACAGGCATGGCCAACAATTGAAAGGGAGGCCTATGCAGTGATCTGGAGTTTGAAAAAATTTGAAACGTGGATTTTCGGTTCACCTGTGGAACTTATTACGGACCATAATCCATTAACTTTTATCACCAAAAATGCCCCTCAATCTTCAAAACTGCAGCGATGGGCATTAGCCTTACAAAAGTACGATATTAAGATTTCGCACCGCCCGGGTGCCAAACTAATTAATGCTGATGCCTTATCACGCTTGGACACTATGTAAGACATTCAACAACTTTTGAAGCACCCAGTGTTTGAACATTCCTTGAAGAGTGTGGAACAATATACATTTTTTTTCAGCAGCTCTTAGTGTCCTGTTTAATGTTTACTAAGTTTTGTGTATTGCCTTTTGTTAATTGTATGTTATATTGTGTATATGAAGTATTAATTTAATTCTATTTTATATTAGCAGATAGGAAGAATCCCGGAAGACGTGCCTTTTCCGGATACGGTTGTATTTGTGGTGTTATTTTTTTTTATATATACATATTATAATTTGGGGAATCATTGTTAAATAGTGTAGCATCATCAGTCGAATTTCAGATTTAAAATAAGTGTGTACCATATTTTCAATCTTGCGTGGGGGGTGTAATGACTGATGATGTGTTTTTTTTTTATTTATCGGCGCCCGCTCTTGGGTCACGTGACCAGCGGAGGAGAGTGTGGGAGAGGAAGGGGTTACGAACGCAGAGAGAGAGAGGTGTGTGTGCGGAGGTAAGAGGTAGACCTGCGAATGTCTGATGCAGGTAAACAGAATAAAAATATTATCCAAAAAATTGGGATATGTATGTGCTTCGGGCACGAGATTGATCTGTTGTGAAAGAAGAGTAGTTAGAAGTTCTTGTAAGAAATACGAAATCCGGATATTTACATATATATTTAATTGTTTGTGTGTTTGTGTCCAAGTCTTGCTGTTCGTCCCTGTCATTTGTGTTCCGTGTGTTTAATTAAACTTTTATTTCATCAAAGCTTGATTCCTTGGATTATTTTGGATTACTTTAAAGCACACAGGTGTTTCGTAAAAAAAATTTATGAAGAAAATAGGAAGAGCGTATATCACAATAGTCAATTCGTATGATTACTTTACCAATCAGTTAGATTGTGTTGAAAATAATAGTATACTTGAAAGACCTGTCCTCCAACCTTCCACAATCTGTAGAAAAGTCTGAGTCAAAAATCCTCTGTAAAATGTTCGCTGTTTATACTTCTTACATGTGATACAGCTTTCATGAATAGGCAGTTCACAGATTTTTAATCGTTTAACTGATCAATATTAAAAAAGAAGACGTTCAGATAATGCATATTTTTTCATGTGTTGTAAAAAAAAAAATTGTTTTTGTAATAGAATTTTTAATCACCGGTTTTTTAAAACAGAAATTTTTGCCTAATTGGAAACAAAAATACTGGGATTAAATTATGGAAAATTTACTATAGAAATGTACTGGTGAGCACAATAAATCATTATTGTAATATGAATTACCGCATGACGTAGAGGCAAATCAGGAAAGCGGTTAAATGGTTCAGCGTATTCAGAATTTGCTTAACAATGTTTTCATGGAATACGGATTTATAGCTATTATTTATTTATTTATTTATTTGAATAACATACATCCGACTTGTGTGCTCGACATGAAAACCTGCTTATAAGTCATCATCAATATACAAGGACGAGATAGCACAAGGAAATTTACAACACAGGAGAAATACAACCAGGAGCTCCACACAAAGTGTGTGTGCAATGGAGCCAGCGGGAATCGAACCCAAAACCTCCAGGTTAGCTGAGCAGCATCTTAACCACTCGGCCACGGAGGCTCCATTTATAGCTATTTACACACAGAATATTTATTTACAAATAGCAGTAATTAACTGTAACTAAGCAGCTGTAACTGTAACAGCTGTAACTGTAACAGCTGTAACTAAATTGTAAAAACTGAATGTAGAAAAAAAATATGGATGAATTCGTATGTAACTCTTTCGAAATGGCAGTAAGGAATTTATGTAAAAGAACAACCTAAAAATTTTAAAAATCTAATAAGTACAAATTAAAGCGCAAATAATACATAGTAAAAATTAGGTAAAACAACTGCTTGAAATACAACTAGATTATTTTTTTCACCAGCGATGATTAAGAATATATTTAATCGAAAAGTAAAATCTGAATACGAATACTACACAATTCCAGATAAAAATAGATGAGTGCAATTACTGCTAGAGACGCTGCAACCATATTCTGCTCAGTAAGTCTAAACAATACATGAATATAAATATTTCAAATCTAAAGTATAACACAGTCAAATTTATTATTTTCTTCAGGGATTCATACAGCTTAATTTATTATAACTCCTTGCACGTACAGCAGGCAGATAGCGCACTATACTATCTTAATTAAAGAGAAACCTTAAAAGAGTTGGGATTTAAATATATTACATATTTTATCAGAATTTAGTTTTGAAATTCGCAGTGCTGCAATTTCGTTGAAACTTATGTTCAAACAGTCGTCTGTGATTTATGATTTTTAAGTGACTGTGTTGTTAATAATAGAAACAATACCAAAGTACATTACTCTTGAATCACGTAAAATAAATTTCTATTTCTACGCTTATGAAAGCAAATATGAGAATTTTCTGGAACTTTCATTGAAACATATAAATCAACCCTTTGTGGCTCAGTAATTCCGATTTGAGAAATACTGACTTAGGTGTTAGAATACATAATTTTAAGCATGTAAAAAAAATTAAACATAAAACTTAAATAGTTATTGACTAAAACGAATTTTTTTCATACCTACAATAAACAAAAACCGATTTGCTTCTCATAAATATTGTCCATTTTCTAATATAAAATTACCTTTAAAAATCTACTTTTTGGTCTTCTGCAGCTTTCTTAATTTGACAAAATTTACTAAGTTATTTTTTGCAGTATCGACCTGAAGCTTTCAAATGATAAACAAAATTTTGGTATGAGAAATTAACTCAAAATCATCGTTTGTTGAGAATTCCAATGGTCAACTTGCATTAACTAGTGTAACAGAAGTAATTTTTCCATTTTTCATTTTTGGGTGAAAAAAGTCCGGGGCCAGGATTCGAACCAGGGATGCATTGGCTGAAGCCGTCAATACTCTTCCAACTGAGCTATCCCGGACACGAACACTGGAGGACTATTTCACCCAATTAACCTCAACGATCACTTTATCTGGTCTGATACTCTGGTCAGCCCAATAGAATAAATCGAAGGTCAATATATGGAACTGCAGAAAATCGCTGCATATGAAATTATATTAGATTAATTTTAAACACGATTATTCGAACGGTAAATTAATTATAACAGAAGTAAATTTTCCATTTTTCATTTTTGGGTCATTTTCTTGGATACCTCAGTTGGAAGAGCATTGGCGGCATAAGCTAATACATAACTGGTTCGAATCCTGGCCCGGACTTTTTTCACCCAAAAAAGAACAAGTTGGAAATTGCACGTAAAGCGTAGCAAATGAGGTGCGTTCGTACGATAACGAAGTTTTAAAAATATTACTTTCATGTATCAATCTCATAAAATTGTAAATAATGAATTACAATTAAAACGCTCATCAAACAATGTTCTCCCTATACCATTATGTAATGGAATACTTTTGTGTGGCCTTGTAAATCAATAACAAATGTTCTTTGCACCACAAATTATGTAAGATGTATATTATAATATGTACTTTATAGTTGCATATAAATTTTATTAAGTTCGCATGAGTGTAACACGATTAAAATGCATTTGAAACATTTTTTTCCTATTGACCATAATGTAACGGAATACTTTTGATTGTCCCTATAATTGATCTATGCATCCGATTTTCATAAAATTTGAAATAACTCTACAAAATTATGTAATAATTATGTATTTTAAATTTCAAACGTATAGAATATATTTGAAACTTTTTCCCCATTGACCATAATGTAATTGAATACTTTTGATTGCCCCTGTAATTGATCTATGCACACGATTATCAAAAAATTTGAAATAACTCGACAGAATTATGTAATAATTGCGTATTTTAAATTTCAAATGATTAAAATGCATTTGAAACTTTTTCCCCATTAACCGTAATGTAATGGAATACTTTTGATTGCCCCTGTAATTGATCTATGCATCCGATTTTCATAAAATTTGAAATGACTCGACAAAATTATGTAATAAATACGTATTTTAAATTTCAAACGATTCGGTTGGGTAGTTTTTGCGTTGTTATATGCGGACGGACAGACGGACGGACAGACGGACGGACTGAACGACCACTATAGGTGCTACGTATTATATAATTACGAACGCACCTAAAAATGGAAAAATTACTTCTGTTATAATTAATTTACCGATCGAATAATCGTGTTTAAAAAATTAATCTAATTAACTAGTGTGTTTGAAAATAGGAATGACAAATAAAATTGTGCTTTAGAACTTATCGTGTATGTAATATTGGCTTTTTGTATGTTACAAATCTGCATCACGGTGACACGAACAATTAAGAATATAAATGAATCGCTGTTTATATAAAATGAATCTCGTGAACTTTTAAATGCATATATAGTGTAACCATAAAAGATTGTTTAACTTGTAAATTTTAATGTTATCAGCTCTAAGCGAAAAAATAATTGTGCGTGGTCAAAAATAAAGAGGTTTGAGATATGCGCATGTGCGAGAACTACTTTATTGTTTACTCACCCACAGTGACTCATAAACAAAATGGTGAATCTGAGAGTAAGGCTGCAGGCAAACAGCACTACTTTCATTTATACTAAAAGAGCAATAAATCTACCTTTGTTTCCGAACGGAACAAAGGTTGCTAGTTTTGAAACCTCTTTAAATGATTTTTGGGGTAAGAATCGTATTGAATTGACAAAGGAAGGGAAAGTTTATCGCCCCCATCTTCAGTCGTAAAGCTGTCAACTGATTTCGAGTTCGATTTCTCTCTTGAAGTCCAGATTCAGTGCACTGAAAAAGCAATTTTTACATCAAAGCGCCAACACGAAACATCAAAAATAGCGAAGCCTGACCACAAGAAGTTAGTGCTATGTGACCGGTCCTTAAAGCGTTTTCAGGGGCGGACAACTAAAGAGCCGACAGACCCTTGTGATTATTTCCACTGTGGACATTTAAAGAGTCGTGTTTACTTTCCGTAACTGCCTGCTGATTTCACAGAATTGAAGATTGTAATGCTCTCTTTAAATTTCCTAAAAATTTCTGTAAAAATATAGAAAAAGCGAGATTGCATATAAATTTACACAAGTTCTCAGTTAAATACATTTCATCGAGTTCCTCGGTCATAATTTTACAGACATTTCTCTTGTATTATATCTAATTCCTTGTAGGGGTTTCTATGGAAAATCTTAATTTAAAGATATTTTATGTTTGTTAAAACTTACAATTCAAAATACGCATATTTCAAATTATTTTCTAATTTTATTTGTAATATTAAAAGAAGGTATTTTGTTTTATTTATTCTATTTATTTATTTTATTTTAACTTATTTTTAGTTAGATTAATTTAGAAATGGAAAAGTCGTCTCTTTAGAGTTAGTGGGGATTTTTATTGACAGTCAATTTGCATTTTTTTTTTCTTTTTTTTTCTTTTTACTACTTTCCGAAAAATTCTTTTTAACAAGTGAGAAAGTGTAGTCGCAGAACGCACAGAGGGTTTCGTTTAATATCTCCTTCAAAACATTTAACCATTAAATTAACAAATGAAGAAGATTTTTCGGCACTATTTTGGAATTTCTTTGCCAATCGTGGCAATTAGAATAGAATATTGAATTCTTCCCGTAAATACTGCCTTGATTGCGTAGATTTGTTTATTTCTCTATCTGAATTTGCAGGTTTAGTGATGATGCGCAAGTAAATAAAATTATGAATAAAAGTAAAATATTGCAAAGCTTAGCATAAATTTAAGGGAGACCAAACTAGGCGGCAAGTGATTTAAATGAATAAGAATTTAATAAAAAAAAATTTTTTTTCACTCCGCGTGTCAAAATAAATGATAAATATGATGTAATATGATGAAATAAAAACAAATAAGCCCGTTTTTTGCGTGATTTATTTAATACATTAATTTATATTACATGCTTAATAATTTTATTCAAACTTGCGTGCAACAATTGGAAGAAATTAAATGTCAGTTTTGAAATTCACGCTGCTGCAAGCTTTTAAATTTCTAAATATCTAATTTCTAAATCGTACATTTTCAATTTTAACATCATCGTATAGGGGGAAAATGTACTATTAAATGCAATTTGTTTAAAAACTGTTTCTCAATTTATTTTTTAGATATTAATTTTTTTGTAGTTTCTAATATCAATTTTGTAATTGTGACGACAGAAGTACCCCATCTCTTTTAAAAGTAAAGGATAAAAAAGAAATAATTTTTATATCTATTTAAGCTTTTGGCAACAATTAGAAGAGAAAAAACAACAAAAAAAATTGACTGATGATTTTAAAAATAATATATTAATTAAAATAACTGACTTTTTCAAAATTTTATGATTTGTTGTGTGACAAGAGATGTTCTGCTGTAAGTACACAAAATGTGAATTCTCTGGCATATATAGTTTTTGTATACGGACTCTGTGGCAGACAGGCGGACAGACTGACAGACTGAGGAAAGAGACGAATAGGGTTTCTTCAGATGAATGAAACCCTAAAAAGCAATCTCTAAAGTTGTATACTTTTGTAACTAAAACTAAAACCTTTCAATTAAAAATATTATCTTAAACAAACATATATTTGAAATTCAAATAAATATATTTTAATTTTTCATTTGAAAAACCATACCGTAGATCCTCCTATATTTTTTTTCTGTGAACAAGGGAAATCTCAGCTGCTGGTAAATAGTGAATTGCGTAATTACTCATGTAACTCGAAACATGCAACAACATTATATCACTGTGACAGGTCAAATGTTTTACATAAATCATATACAGGCGACTAATTTTTATTTATTAACACATTTCAAGAAAGTTGAAAAATGTTTATAGTTTCGGGTTGTCTGGCCGTCTGATCGTCTAGCCGTCTAGTCGCGCTCTAACTCTCGTAAATATACTCGGATTGCCCTGAACTTTTTGGAAGTTATTGATCCAAGCATTAATCCTATTGCAATTGAAGTTTCTAGCATGATTGGTTTATTTACATGGACTGTCAAAAGTTTTACGTTACATTACGGCCTATAGTATTATGTTAAAATATCCGGTGAAAATAATGGTTATTAATGGTGATGGTGATTAATGGTTATTAATGGTTATTACTGACTAATGGTTACATATTCATTTAAAGGGCCTCACAAAAGAATTCCATTACATAATAGTAAAAGGGGGAATTGTTTGCGACATATATTAATTATATTAAACTATTTCATGTAGAATAAACTTAATATACGTTGCTGAGGCTTAACATAAATTATTTCATGCAAAATACGAAATCCATAGCATTTACATACAAAAATTTTCAAATAGTATATTCTATTTGAATTACTATATTTAAATTATGAGGGCTGATGAATGTATGAAATGAAATTTAAATTATAATATGCGCTTTTAAGTTTCACAAAATTTATGCATATTATATGGTGTGTATAATTGGTATACTTGATATACTGGGCTACACAAAAAAGCTTCTAAGTGATAGTGATTATGAGCATAATTTACGTAAAGGTGGTTTTTAAAAAGATTATGCATTTTTACGAGTAAGTGCATTCAGTTTACTAAGAAATGCTTAAAACATATAGATAAAATTATGTACAGGGTCACAGAAAGTATTGGATACAGGGTCGCTCATGGATTGTTTAAGCATATTTTTCTTTGAACTAAATTTAAGCTAAACACTGAAATGTAATAAAGGTATTAGGTAAAGTGCAGGACAGAATTAAAGTATTCAAATATATTTCCCTCTATTAGCATAAATAGCTAAAAGAGAAATTTCAACCCGTTAGACGTTTTCTTGCTAAATTAAATTTCCCCAATATATAGTATATATCAACCGACAGATCAAATACAGGGCTGTTGAAAAGTAGTGGAATACATATTTAATTATGGACAGTGACATCTTATTCCCCTAAATAACGAAGCTTTGTTAAAGATTTCATGGAGTGTTGGAAAGTGTTTTATTATCTATGCTTAGTGCATGGTTTTTCTTACTTGTTCTGTTTCGCAACAATTAAAAAAAAAAAATCTTTCACATTGTTTAAAAACATTTGTAAGAGAGATATAATACAGAATTTACTTTTTAAAATAGTGATGTGAATAGAATAAAAAATAGTTATCTGTGGCAGTACTACACATACATCACAGAGTGGTTGTTAGAATAAAAGCTGTAAGATTCAATTTACCCATGTAAAAATAATTAACTTTATAAGGGAACAAGACAAATACTTTAATTTCACCTGTTATTGAAAAAAAAATAAACGAATATTTCTTATTTCAAAGGAATTATTTAAAAACGGGTTTTAATTTGTAAATGCTAGTAACAAGAAAAAAATCACAAAAGCGCCAAAAAAAAAAAAAAAAAAAAAAAAAAAAAAAAAAAACATTTAAAGGGAACCTTTGTCATGCAGACACCGTTTTGGTAAGCCCTATTGTATATTTTCATCTTTTTTAAAATTATGCTATGTAAAGAAAAATAATTAACTTTATAAGGGAACAAGACAAATACTTTAATCTCACCTATTATTTAAAAAATAAATGAATATTTCTTATTTCAAAGAAATCATCTAAAAAAGGATTTTAATTTCTAAACGCTACACATACAAGAAAAAAAATCACAAAGGCGCCAAGAAAAAATTCAATAGGAACCTTCGTCAAGCAGACACCGTTTTGGAAAGCCCTATTGTATATTTCCGTCTTTTTAAAATTATGCTTTAATGCGGGTGGTTCATATTTCCATAA
Organism: Maratus speculifer; assembly: GCA_964019185.1. NCBI lineage: Eukaryota > Metazoa > Arthropoda > Arachnida > Araneae > Salticidae > Maratus > Maratus speculifer. Next base: position 146,661,497 of record OZ025302.1, on the reverse strand, counting down.
AAAAATTACTCTCAAAAGTATAAATTATTCTGTACTTTTTTATAAATTAACATCAATAACTGTCTGTTTTATTTAATTAAAGTAATTTTATTTTAACCCTGACTAAAAGAAACATAGCCTACAGTCATTTCATTTCCCAAATTTAAAATTAATTTAGAGCAATTAAAAAATATTTCGAAGACACTCGAGAATATTTGCTGCCAATTTACGCAAAAATATACCTCGAATTTTCAAAGCATCATACAAATTTAAGAACAAATAAACATTTACCTTTAAGGTAAAATATTTTTTTTTTACATCTTGAGTGGCAAATACAATAGTAAAACAAAAACACGTTTTTAACAAGTCTTCTTTTGTTAAAAATAAACGAGTCTTCAAAATTTATTTACAATAAGAAAGAAAATTAAAAAATGCATATTTAAATTTACTGGATATATCAGATGTTTAAATAAAATGTACTTTTAAATTTTCAAAGGAATATAGGAAAATTATTTTTAAAAATAGTCTCATTTTCCATTTTTCAAACTGGAAAAAGTAAAAAAAAAATGCTATTATTGTTTATATATTTTATCATGATTTTTAAAATGTTAAATGCAAATATGCATAAGAAATCAATAAGAAATAAACTTCTTAAGGAAAATATAAAAATTGAATATAATGTTAAGTGAAAAATGAAGAAATGCACTCGCTTGTTTTTTGAATGTGCATTTAAGAAATTTATGTCATTGGCATTGCATTTTAAACCGGTACTTAAACATAAATTTTAAAGCAACTATATCATAAAAATTCATAAAAATATGATATTTGTATTTTTAATCTCGTTGATTATGTTTCTTATTGTTGAAAATAAACGGTAGAAATATGAATACTTTTGCAGTATAGCACCCTTCGTATACTTTTAAAAAATGATGAAATTTAAAAAGGTGCACTGCCACATAAAATAAATAGTTATGAAAATGAACTGAATGAATTTTTATTTATGTTTATTTAAGTTTGTAGTTTATATATATATATGTACACACAAGATGTCCCCGAAATATTGAAATCCAATTAAGTTTAAACCAAATATTTATATAATGATTTGAAATTTATTTTAAATATTTGTAAGACAAAATATATTTTATCTATTTTCATTTTTTAGTCAAAAGCATATTTAAGAAGTCTTCTTTAAATGCGGAACATTAAGCATCAATTTATTTTTACTGAAAAAAGAACATTTAAACAGAGGGCAGAATATGTTTAAATACAAAAACACCTCATTCTGATAAATTATTTTATAAAAATTCTAATACGGTAACAAAATATAAAGTTATAAAATAAAAGAAGTTCAAAATATTTATTTATATTTTTGATTGTATGTTTGTTTTTCATTTCATTATTTTACAATAGACAAATAAATATTTGCATAGCACGTTCATTTCTTTCGTATTTGTTTTGTTAGAATTTCAAATATATAGACGTGAACAGCTTTTGTATAACTTATTATAGTATTTACGTTAAATAGTTTTTCTGAAACATCAATGTTTTTTCAATTAAAAAAAACAATTGAGTGACAAAAAAGTTTTTTTTTAATTGGAAAACAACTAGCTTATTACAAATTCATTTTCAGAGAAAACAGGTTCGCATGTTTATTTTGTGTGAATAAATTTTTGGTTAAATTCAAATAATTGTTTTTATAAGTTTTGTAACTGCTTTATATAAATATTTTCAGTTTTGAATAACTGTATTTTGTTAAAAATGACATATCACTTTTCTTATTTGTATGTAATTTGACTCTCAGCAATCATAAATAAGTATATATTGGTATACAGATACATAAACATCCTAATAGCATGCATGGTCACAGTGACGTCACTGTGAGTCACTTTGGTCACATCACATCTGTGACCAGAATGCCACCACTCAGTGACGTCACATTGTGACTGAGATGTGACTTTCTTAAAAATCTTTAGAAATTTATAAATATCCTTTAAAACATGTTATTTACTTTAAAATAATGTTTCTGGCAATTTAAATATCGTCGCTTTTGTCACAGTTTCGTCACAATGTTAATGTCAAATTAGTCACAAATGACACATTTTTCACAAATTTGTCACATTGTGACCACTTTGTGAAACGTCACAAAAGAGCTCTAAAACGGCCATAATGACTTCACATAGACGTCACGTGACGTCACATCGACAATCGATGGTCACAAAGTCACAATGTGACTTCACAACGACGTTGTAGTGACGTCACCATACTTTACAAGCAGTAACATACAAGATATTTAAAACACATATAGAAAACACATTTACGAAATTTAAATAATGTGCAATACTTTTCTGGAAAGGGTACATTCTATTTGCCTGTTATTTTATAAATTTTTCCAATCAGTCTTCTTAAGATATTCAAGATATTTGTAATTGTTAAACAACATTAAACGTAGTATTACACCATCAACTCTGCTACCAGAAAGTAGCAAATACATTTCTTATTAACCAATAAATAGTTTTGTATACTTCAACAAAAAGCAGAGTCATTTTGCTATCTTAAGAGTGTCCGGTACACAAAACTATTTAAATTTAAAAAAAATTAATTTTTTCTCTGATTTATTTTTTTAATGCTTAAGATGACGTTCAAATCATGTTTCTACCTTAATTAGAACAGAAAATACAGTCGAGTCTCTCTAGAAAGAAACTCCATACATCGAATTTCTCTATATAACGAATTTTTAACAGGAACGGTCCCCTTTCTTCATTCCCCTTGATTACATTAAAAACAGTCTCTATATAGCGAAATATCTATCTCCATAAAACGAATTTTTCCACAAAATGTTCTTTATTTATTCAGTTTTAAAAAATCTTCAAAATCACATTTAATAAAATTTCCATCACATATTTTTGATTTATCGTTCAAGGCTGAGTTTTTTTTATATTGTTCCTCTACCTTGAATCTCCTTGATCTTTAAGTCCAACGAATTCATTCCACCAGCTCCCCTCCCACTTATCTTTTAACATCCTTCAAAAAACAGTGTCAGTTTAATTGTTACACATATAAAACCTGGATCAATGTGGTAAATGAAGTCAGTGTTGATTTCAAAGGGTAGCTTGGGGGGGACATTATCTTCCGGAGTAATGAGAGCGCCCCCGAATATTTGAGAAAATTGTGTTTTCAATGGCAAAAAAATTAACGTACTTTTTTTTGTGTGATTTTTATTAAGCTTTTAAATAAATGTCTATTCTCTTTTTTGAAACTGTTCAAATAATTAAGAAATAGGATATTACGTTAATATTTATAGTTAAACACTTCAAATATTTAATTAAACCCATAAAAATAATATTTGTTCAAAATTTGCACATTAAACAGAATTTTTAACGGCTTTCTCTATTCAACGAACTTATCTATGTAACGAATTTTTACTGGAACAATGGATTTCGTTATATAGAGACCTCGTTTGTATTAATTTTTTCGTTTTGGTTTGTTTTCAAAGTCAAGCCTTCAAGCAAAGGTTGTCATGAAATGATTTCTTGTGAAATTGAGTTTTTCTTCACTATTTCTCTGATTTAAATTGTTATAAGTAAAGAACCGTTAAAGATAAATAGTTTAAACTTGTAACAAGTATTTTTTTTTCATTGTTTTTTTTTAATTTTGATTTCGTGATTTTGAAAAACGTATTTTTTTGAAAACATGATTCTTTAATAAAATTTACGCATTATTTTTTCAGATTCTTTCTTTATAATCTTCAGTTTTTTTTAAAAATATTAATCAAAATTAAAATTAACATATTTTTGTTTATTTAGATTAAAAAAAGAAATTCTACAAATAATATTTTGAGTTATAATAATTTTTAAATTCCCCACTTTTTAAATAAATTTAAAATTTTTAAATTAAAAAAAAAGTTATGAGAAGTTTTAGCATCTGATTTTGTTTACAAGTGATATGGTTAACCACCACAAAAATATTTTAAATTTTGACACAATAAATAAAAATTACTTTAAACTGTGTCCCGACTTCTTTAAGTATTTTCTCCGTAAAAATAAACAGAAGAAATTACTTATTTAACCCATTTGAAGATATTTGTTCCACCTATTATTTCTAACTATACTTTTTCTTCTTGTAGATTGTAAAATCAGTTTACTTTCTTCAAAATTTTATTTTAAAACTGAAGACTGATTCGTTTTCCTCTGATTACTTTAGATTTTCTCCGAATAAACAATGCAATTTTTTGGCAAAATATCAATGCTGAAGAGACGATACTAGAACTGAATAAAATAGTTTATGTAGAAAATGCTTGAAAAAATATTCTTCCTGTCAAAAACATCTCCCTATTTTCAAACGATCGTTTTCAAAAATACCCAATTGATATTTTATTTATATTTTAAAAACAAATCTTACGAGAGTGTATACAAGCAATTATATTCTCTATAAGGATTTTACACAACGCATTTTTGGCAAATGTTCCAAACTAAAGAGAAGATACCAAAATTAAATAAAACAGTTTACACAGAAAATGTTTTAAAAATATTCTTCATGTCAGAAAAATCCGCCTTTTTTCAAACGATAGTTTTAAAAAATGCTCAGTTGAGATGTTATCTATATTTAAAAAATAAATCTTACAAAATGTACTTAAGCTGTTATGTTCTCAACAAAGATTTTAGCTTCTAAAAAGATTTATATATAATTTTAATGCATATAAAATGATACTGGAATTATTGATTCCATTTATTTAAGAATTACAGAATTCCAACGTGCGATTATTTCGAAAAAAGTCTTAAAAAATATATGATAAATATTTACATTGTGAACAAAAGTTTTTTGCTTTGAATAATATAAATATATATATTAGTATCAACATTTGTGCCTTTAAAATAAAACGGAAATTCTTGATTTTATTTGCTAAAAAATGTAGAAAGTGTAAACTAATAAAAATGTATGAAAATGTTCAACTATATTAAAGGAAATTTCTAAAAATATATTTGAAACCAAGTTTTAAAACAAAAATAATCATATTTTATAAAATCAAATTAAGATAATTAGTTACAGCAAATTTACTATCTTTACGACTATACAAAGTAATTAAATAAGTAAAAAAATAAAATTAACGAATAAGTTTTTATGCCAGCTAAAAAAAAATAAAAAAAAATTTCCCGTATTATCACTCATTACACACACACATTCAAAAATAAATAAATAAATAATTCAAATCCAAAAAATAATATAGGAGACATCACTCTCATAATAACTCATTCCATATGCATATTTAAGTGCATATATGTACATAATTTAAATTTTTCTTTAATTCAGAAATTCTGAGTATACTTTGGAAATTTCAATTGAGGAATTCTTATTTTATGCCATTCGTTCTAGCAAATTAAGAAAAAAAATCCTATTCATGATTTCTTGCAAATTCAAAAAATCTTAATATAAAAGAACTTGTGGGATGCATGCACTAATGATGGAAATGTGCGAATATGCAATTAAAAAAATCAATAATTATGTTTAAGGTTATATTTAAAAATCTCTATAAGAAAGAAAATTCATGCATAAATTATGAAAATTGAAAAAGGTAAAAAAGATATCTAACTAAAACTTTTGAGAAATGCACAAGACACTTGAAAACAATATTTGAGGGGTCTTCGACCATAGCAGGAAAATTACTCTATGTCACAGATCTGTAAATATTTGTATCGGTTCTAAGTAGTATGCTAAAATTTACTTTCGTAAAAAAACTCATAATATAGTGTATATTCACATTCAGCAATTTCTACCTATAGACGGAAATATATTTGAATTATACTGTACATCCTCAATATATGCCATGCATTGAAATTTTTAGATAATAAACCTAATACGACAAATCAAAAAAATTTGGAAAAAGTCATATTATTTTAAATAAATAATATCTGACCATTTTTACGATTTAGGTTTTAAAACATAACATTATCAGTCTATTCCGTGCAGCCTAGATAGCTTTGGGGTTATAAAATTGCCTGCTATTCAAGAATTTTTGGTTCGAAATTTGGCGACGGAGTTTAAAAATTTCCGCCGGAATATATTTTTTAACCTAATTTCTAACAGGCTAAATTTTACAGATTTTTTGTAATTTTTTTGCCATTTTAAGGTCAGAAGCTGCTTAAAAATATTTTATCGTTACTTTGTATTTAAAAAATTGAGAAATTTTGAGGTTTTATTTTAACGATCATGTAATATGTTCGATTAAAAAAAACTCGAAAAAAAAACTCGATATATTTTATTGTTCGATTGATTTTTTAAAGATAACTTTCGCATTATTATTTATTTATTTATTTTGCCATTTTAAGGGTTTTGTTTTAAATTAAAATTACATCACGTTTTTAAATACGCTATTTTAATTCTCTAAAATGCAGCTCTTGAGTGTTTTTTATTTGGTGTAAAAAATATTTTCCAGTTGTAATATTTTTAAATTAAATTTAGTATCTATCATCTATGCGCTAAATGGAATGGTAGGATTTGATAAGCATAAATTAAAGATTTGGATTTATTAACAAGATTATATTAAACAAATATTAAATAAAACTCTCTGTACAATCTTCGATCATACTTACCACCCACTTGTTTAGAATTTTTTTTACCTGTGACTGATTCCGTTCATCTAATTAAGATAAGAGACAAGATGCTGTAATAAAAATTGTTTCTTAATGGATTTGTCCAGGATAGCTCAGTTGGCAGATCATTTTCAGATTCCGCTAAAAAGTTTTTGTTTCAAAACTTGGTATGAACGCTATTTCATACAGTTTTAAAGATATAAATCGTGTGAAAAAATTGATCAGTGTGGTAAGTAAAATCTGTATAATCATGAGTTAAAGAACGTAAATTAAACATCCATGTAAGAACGGATGATTTTTTAATGTCCTTACGAAGTTCAAAGACATGATATTTTAAGGTTTTATTTTATTCGTTTGACGAAAGTTAATAAAATAAAAAATAGAAGAAAAGAGTGGAGAGGTTAAATATAGCAGTGGATATACAAATACAAATGAATAATAAAAAAATATATATATAGATATTTAGTATGCCTCATATATCATTATCATATTTTATAATGCAGGTAAATTTTTAATCTATTGTGTGTATCCATTTTTTTATAATTTTAAATAAATTTTGCATCTTACCGTTTATGGGTACGAGTAAACCATTGGGTTATGTCCATGTTAAAGAAAATTTGGCCCCACCAATGACTGAGAGGTTCTGTTTCCAAAGCTAGTAGACCAGAAATGCTGTGCACGAACCCAATCGCGTTTAATTGTATGGCGTTTTTCATAGTTTTCATCGAACCTTGGATTTCCTTGCATAAATAAAGTTTAAAATCCTTTAGAACCCCCCCCCCCCCAGCGGAGGGCACTCTACTCTTCGATTCCATATCTTTCATGCAGATAACTCACCATCATAAACAACAAACCCATAGAAAATTCGATTTGTGAGTCATTTTGATGTCATTAATAGTCAATGGATTTCTATGGAAATGAAAGTAGAAACAGTGATTTGATTTTTGAACAGTTAGCAGCATTTCGTCGAATTTGGCGACATTTTCTAAATATTGGTGGCATTGGCGAGATTTAGTGGTAAAATGAACTATCAAGGTTACCAATGCCTAAACTCATTATTATCTCGTCAAATTTCACATTTGGTTTAAAATAAAAAAGAAAAAAAAACCTGGCATGCAGAATTAGATGGATTTTTCTAGAAATTCTCAATAGGAGTTAATGCAATAAATCAGTGTTCAATAAAAATATAGTTTGTAGGGATGCCTTTTCTTTGTAATAAGAGTATGTAAGTAACGTAAAAAAAAAAAAATAGAAATAGTTCCTTATTTTTAAAATTGGATGTTCCAATAAATAATAAAGTTATAAAATAAAAGACCTTACTGCAATGATGTTGTGAGAATTTACTGTTATATTTAGTCGAATAGAAAAGTCCTTTTACCAAGAATTTCACCAGCTCTGTATACATGCTAGTGTATTGGCAATCGATAATCACAACACCATATTGATAAAAGATAAAATTTTATTTTCCAAAGAAGAACAAAGGGAAAATGTAAAATAAAATAAATTTATCATTAATAATAATATATAAAATAACTAATTTTATTACAAATTTTGTGCATAATATCATTAAATCTGAAACAAAAAATAATTACTTACATAACTAAGATACAATATACATGGAATTCAAGTTTCTCAAACGATAACCTTTATCATTTTTTTTAAACAAAAAATGGCAAATTGTTTTTAAATTATTTGTGAAGATATTTTTTAATTTGTAATATTTTATTCTGAGTATACATATAAATCATTAAGATTTTGCTAATTTTGAAAGAAAATATTTTTTAAGAGTTTAAATACAATGAATACTTTAAAATAGAAATATCGCAATATATACCCAGTAAGAAGTTTTTTTTTAATATTAAGCTTTAAAGTTTAATTCACATGAGAAAGAAAGTTTTTAGATCGTCAGCACATTAAGTTAAATCCCAAATAACTTTAAATGTAAAGGATTTCGACGTTCCTTTATTTCTGCCTGTGTACACTTGACACATTCTTGCAGGCGGGGTAATAAAATTAATGGGTTGAAGCAAATCACTTAATTTACATAGTTCTAGTGATTAACTGCTTCCTTGTTACGTATGTTCTTTTGATGTTTATCAACTGCAATTTCATTTTATTCTATTTAAAATATTACGGTCTATATTTCTTACGTCTATAAACAAATTGAATCATATTTTTTTTTCACATTTTTTATGGGTTTGGTACAAAATAATCTTTTTTTTTATTGAAGAGTTTAATTTACAGTTGTGGTGTTAAATTTAGAAATATGTCCTTAATTTTAACATCGTTTCTGTAAAAAATATAAAGTAAAACACTTTATAGAAATAATATAGAGCGAGAATTTTATGTTATACAATAAAACCCTGCTTTTTTTTTTTTTTTTTTTTTTTGAGAAGCGACAGGCAAAATTTCGATAGCATTAATGCATTTCATTTTTACCTTTTGAATAACAAGTTGGAAATTGCACATGAAGCGTAGCAAATGAGGTGCGTTCGTACGATAGCGAAGTTTTAAAAATATCACTCTCGTATATCAATCTCATAAAATTGTAAATAATTACAATTAAAATGCGCACCAAACAATGTTCTCCCTATACCATTATGCAATGGAATACTTTTGTGTGATCTTGTAAATAAATAACAAATATTCTTTGCACAACAGATTATGCAAAATGTATATAATATCATGTATACTTTATAGATGCATATCAATTTTATTACGTTCGAATGAGTGTAACACAATTATAATGCATTTGAAACATTTTTCCCCATTAACCGTAATGTAACGGACCACTTTTGATTGTCCCTGTAGTTGAACTATGCATTCGATTTTGATAAAATTTGAAATAACTCGACAAAATTATGTAATAATTATGTATTTAAGATTTCAAACGATTAAAATGCATTTGAAACTTTTTTCACCATTGACCGCAATGTAACGGAATCATTTTGATTGTCCCTATAATTGATCTATGCATCCGATTTTCATAAAATTGGAAATGACTCGACAAAATTATGTAATAATTATGTATTTTAAATTTCAAAGGATTCAGTTGGGTAGTTTTTGCGCTGTTATATGCGGACAGATAGACAGACGGACAGACAAACAGACAGACAGACAGACGGACAGACAGACGGACGGACGGACGGACTGAACAACAACAATAGGTGCTACGTATTTACATAATTATGAACGCACCTAAAAAGTCTTATCTGAAATATTTTCGGTGAAATTCTTTCAATCTTTTTCATTTAAATTCTTTCATATTATCTTTCAAAGAAACAGCAATTAATCACTTAAAGTTTGCAAGTAGGTTGCTGAGAGTAGTCTTCGAAAGTCATGCAATAATTTATGGTCAACAAATTATGATTTCTTGAATAACAAGTAAGCTTAAAACAGAAGGAAAAATAGGCGAGAATGAAAGGGAAATTATACCTGAAGATTTTGTGATCATGTTAAAAACTGATGGTTGCTGTCAACCTGGGGATAAAAGAAACAAAATGGCGGACGTCCAAGGTGGTGTCGATAAAATAGCATTTTAAACGCCAAAATTGCAATTTAAAGTCTGAAAATTAAAATTTTTTGTTAATTAATTAAACAAACAAACAAATTTTAAGTTTTCAAAGTGCTAGTGCACGTATTTATTTAAATTATGATCACAAAAATTAGATGAATTAGTACAAAGTATAAATTATTTACAATATAAAGCTGTATAAACATGAATTTTTTTCCGAAAAAAAGCAGGCTTGAGTCGCATGTAAGATAGCAGGTAGATGCGACTAATTACAATTTTTCATTTAGCAGGCTTATAAAAAAAATTGACACTTTACCCTTTGCCGGCGCACCTCAATTTCCAAGGCTATTTTGGACGCTTTGGGCTCGGCTCAAACTCGTCTCCGCTGTCCACAACACTAGACCCGCCTGCCCAGAAAGAGCAACCAGGCTGCAGCAGTTAATTGGGTCCTGTTTATATCTCCGACATTAGCAATTGAATGAATAAAAATATAATGAAGTTTACGCCTAACTTACAAATGATGAAATAATCACTTTTTTGTACAACTGAAGTAATTGAAAATGGAGATGATTCAGACGAAAACACTGCTATCAATGATGATCAACCAAAAGTTGTTAGCCATAATGAAGAAACAAATCCCTTACAACAATTAATGGTTCATTTTGAACATCAGGTGGAGACTACAGCTAAAAAATTAACTATGCTCAGGTGGATGCGTGACCAGCAAAATTTATACAAAACTGGCGCAGAGGAAGATTTTTTCATTATAAAATAAACATTTTTACTGTCTGTAAATATTCAGTATGTTTAATATAAAGGTGATTTTCTGTAAGTATGTTTTATTTAATTATTTTATCACTGTCCAGATAAGCCGGATTTTCAATAATCCGGATTGGGTCTGGTCCCAATTAATCCGAATTAGCGGGGTTTTACTGTATTTAGTTACACACAAAAGTTATTTTAATCGAGCATAGCTCGGCATGTGTGCTGGTGTATTGGGAAATGCACTGCATTAAGAATTTATAGCACCACATTGGTTTTGAAAATTATGAAGTAAATAGGAATTATAATTTAAGCACATGAGACATTAAAATACAAGATATTTATAAAAAAAGTTTGCAATAATTTTTAATGATGCAATAAGTAAGTATGTTAGCAAAAATATAAGCAATGATTTAAAAATACACTGTTAACAAATCATAAGACAATTTATCTAAAAACAAAAATAATATGTAAATTAATAATATATTCGTCCTTCATTTTTCCTTATAATCTCAAACACCTTGTTTTTTAAAGAAGTAACCAAGTGATTAAGTACAGATTCAGAAATATTTTGCCATTCTTTTTCAATGGCTACCCTTAGTTTATTGGCAAATAAAAAAAAATTATTATAAAAAAAACGACAAAGTGCGTACCAAAGATTTTCCATAAGGCTAGGTTTTGTCTTGGCCATGGCAAAACATGATTTAGTTTCGATTTTCAACCATTGCTGGATATCCATCCAGCAATGGTTAAATCCAAAGAGACCAAACGGTATCAAATGACAGTTTAAAATTTTTCGATATAGCGCAGAGTTCATAAGTCTCGATATTCGGGATAAATCACATAATCCATCATGACTAAAATATTCCCAAACCATTACTGATCCTTCTCCCATTAATCGACTAAAGCATTGTTTTGGTTCCTATTTCAAATCATGTCAATAGTGTTTATAAACATACGAACCGTCAAGATTATTTTCTATTTAAAAATATAACTTTTTTCCGTTTTTTTATTCCATGGAGTGACGTTTTTAGCCCATTTCAATCTTTTTCGTTATCATGTTTCATTAACCTCGGTATTATCAACAGTTTCATACAATATGCATTACTATTGCTATTAATGTTTAATTTTCAGCGGAAGTTTGTGGGTCGTAGTTTTTCGTGTGCTCATAATAATCTAGACTCAAAGACAGGAAATTATCCGTTAAAATTTCAAAAGAATGGGATAACAGATTTTTTTGTTCATTATGGACAATCCGTTAGGTAAAGACAGTTTTCACATGTTCATAAATAATAGTAATCATGAAAATAAATGTAATTGTGAGAAGAATTGTCTTCATTAGCTGAGTTATTATTGTACAATAATTTTCTGAAAGAATTTTCCCCAGCATATAGAATATGGTAATATAAAAAAACTTAGAAGCCTTAGAAGAAAAGTTCTGTTTTTTTGCTAAATAGTTCTTACAATGGAGATATAAAGTGTGTTGAAAAACAAACAGTGTAATGTTTCTACGTCGTGAGTGAAATAACCAATAAAACTCATAAAATAACCACAAAACCATAAACATGTAAATAAAACCATAAACATGTGTTTTTATGGTTAATTGGATCAGTGTCGGATTAATGCCGACGCAAAATTCCACATTTAAACACGAATAGAAATATTTGGCTTGTACACGACAGAATTATGCATGATTATACGATTTTTTTTAAATATTTCTAAGTGAGCGAAAAATTGCCCAGGCCGGGAATCGAACCCAGATACTTGGCTTTCAAGGCCAGTGCTTTACTTAAGTAAAGCATTGTCCTTGTAAGCCAAGTATCTAGGTTCGATTCCCGGCCTGCGCAATTTTTCGCTCAGTTGGAAATATTAAAAAAAAATCGTATGATTACTTTACCAATCAGTTAGATTGTGGTGAAAATAATAGTATATGCATGATTAGCACAATTGAATAAGACGAGAATTCCAAATAAAATTTACTTGTAAAAGTTTTCCTTGGTTGTTAGAAAATTAACTGACATTGGCAGGAGGATTGTTTATGTTTAGAATACGATAAAATAAAAGGGTCTGATTATCACTGTAGTAAACTTCTGACAGTAAAACTGAATAGTTATTTTTGAATTTAGTCATGACAGAAGTTTGTACAGTTAATGCGTTTAACTAAATAGAAAATTTCGATTCAAATTCACTAAAAGACATTTTCTCGTCGCGAATCAGGACTTTCGGAACTTATTACAGTTCAAGCTTCACCAAATTGAGTATAAGATAATTCGGAGTTCCATGGTTCGTACTAGAGGCAAAAGAAATAAATGGCCAAAAAAATGTAAAAAATAGGTGTGAGTTATTTTTATTATTAAACTACTTTTTGCTTCTACCAGTGTAAGAGAATTAAAATTGCTGAACAGAAGTGAAAATCAGCAACATTGTCAAATCTTCCGTATAAGATGAAATGGTAAGAACGCTTACTTATTTTTATATCAAACTTGAAAAAATGAGCTCAAATCGTAATTCAAAACATTTCGTACAAAGTACGGAAATAAAGTGTTTTGGCAGAGTAGCCAAGTCTTCAGCTTTTTGCACACCAGTATAATCTTAGAGTACATTTGGTTATTTTGAATGGCTGAAATGTTTTAATTTAATACAACAACACTTTTTGCATTAAACTACTGATATCCAGAAGACCAGAGACTTAACAGCTCTGGTTTTGGCCTAATTTTCCTTCATCTCAACAGCCGGTAAATGTTAAAATGGAAATTTGTTTCATATTTTTTGGCAAGTATATATTTGTTATTAATCTATGTATAAACGTCTTTTAAAATTCTTTATATATGTACGAATTCTCTCAGCCATTTATTATGTTTTAAAACATTTCTATTTTTTTAATAACGATTTTTGTCTAAGCTGCAGAGTTACCGTAATTTCTGGCGCATAATTCTCGGACCAAACTTTTTTTTTAAGCCAGAAATGTTATTTACTGATTGAAGACATATTTTTACGGCGATGTAAAAAGTTACATTTCTTTTTAAAATTTTTCTGGGTCGAAAAATGATTGTTTGATCCGTAAATTATACGCCGGAAATAACGGTAAATAGTTTGTAATTGTACGAATTGAATATTTCTAACTGCGCGAAAAAATGCCCACGCAGGGAATAGAACCCAGATCTTTGGCTTACAGGGCCAGTGTTTTACCGTTTAAGCTAACTGGGCGATAGACAGTGAGCATTTTTCGCTGAGATAACCTTATTGGTAATAACATTGGTCCTGTAAACCAACTATCTGGGTTCGATTCCCAGCCTGGGCATTTTTTCGCTCAGTTAGGAAATATTCAATTCGTATGATAACTTTACCAATCAGTTTGATTGTGTTAAAATAATTGTTTATAGTTTGTAATTGATTTATTGTCACATCCTTTTTCGAATTTGATCCCTATTTGGTTATCACAAACTCTCTGAAACTTTACATATTATATGCTGGCTATTTCCATGCGAACTTGTCATGACTGTCACATAGTAGGATTTTTGGCTACCAGTAATTTAGAACGGGAAAATATGACTTGCTTCATCGGAGATATCTCATCAATTGAATAAGGCAAAGCAAACTTTTCGGAGATAACGCTGGCCAACAAGCAGAGGTACTTTCACCTGTGTTACAGACATGACAAGTTCGCGTGGAAATGACCTGCTACAAAAATTAAAAGATAATGTAAATTTACTATGTGTAGCAACTATACCCTAATAGCATGCATGGTCACAGTGACGTCACTGTGAGTCATTTTGGTCACATCACATTTGTGACCAAAATGCCACCACTCATTGACGTCACATTGTGACTGAGATGTGAGTTTCTTAAAAATCTTTAGAAATTTATAAATATCCTTTAAAACATGTTATTTACTTTAAAAAACATGTTTCTCGCAATTTAAATATCGTCGCTTTTGTCACAGTTTCGTCACAATGTTAATGTCAAATTAGTCACAAATGACACATTTTTCACAAATCTGTCACATTGTGACCACTTTGTGAAACGTCACAAAAAAGCTCTAAAACGGCCATAACGACTTCACATTTTAGTCACTGTGACTTCGCATCGACAATCGATGGTCACAAAGTCACAATGTGACTTCACAACGACGTTGCAGTGACGTCACCATGTTTTACGGGTAAACATTAAAATATATTTCATGCAGTTAAAAAATTAATAATAATGAAAAACAAATAAATGTAAATAAGAAAGTTACATAGATTTTAAATATATTTGTAATTTAATACAAATTAATATCTGCTCGCAAGCACCCCAGATTTTCTTTTAACAAATGTATGTTGTTGTTTTTTTTAAACATTAAAAATATGTTGAAAGTGTTAATTTAAATGTTATTTATCGATAACTGTGAAAAATATAAAAATTAGAAATTTTCCACATTTTGTTTGCATAGCTTTTTAAGACTCATAATTCATTGATAACTGGAAAATATAGCTACGAAAAAATATTTGTTGTTAGGATGAAAATAGACATCAATTTAAAATAAAAGTATTTTTAAATCTTCGCTTTATATATATATTTTAATCCTAGAAAATAATATAATTTGATTGCTCCGTTTTTATTTTGAAGTAAATTTTTGTAACAGTTCGCCTGCAAGAAATTTTGTACTATTTTTTTTTGAAAAATAAATAAATAAATAAATAAAATCAAGACGAAAAGGAAAAATATAAAAATCAGTTTCAATATAGCTAGGGGAAATTTATTGGTTAGGTAAATTATTGAAAACTGATATTTTACCAATTTTTGGTATCATAACAATGTTTGTACTTTCAAGATAAATCAAACAGAATTTGAAATATAAATATTTCCAGTTTCATTTACTTAAAAGATAAATGTCATATTTTCTCAATAATTGGAAAGTAAAGCATGAATACGTTTTTATTTTCCAATTAAGACCAATTTCCAATTAAGTATTATTATTTCAATTATTTTTTTTTTTTGAAAAGATTTCCTATAAACTGTTTTATAACTTAACACTTAATTGCTTGATTTTTTAAAAAGTAATTTAAAAAGGTTTTTTGGTTATCATTTCCTTAATAAATCATGAAAAAAAAATACTTTAAAAATCCTTTTTTGCTTTAAGTATGATTCAAGGATAAAATAAAAACAGTTTATTGCCTATCGGCAACACTGGACGTTAATTGAAAAATTAATTCCCTTGACAGATTTCTACAATACTAACTACACATAAATTTTAAGAACTGTGATCAGGAATAAATTTTTCTTGCTTACTGCAGAACAAATAGAGTATATTCAAGCTTCTAAACAAAACAAAAATTACGTATTGCAACAACTGAATAAATAAATCTATCTTTTTCTTAAACAGTAAGTGCTGCTATCTATATGTTGAAAATTGATTTAATAATACCCTTAATATCTATTTCACTGGCAACATTAGGCATTCGAGCTTCAATATTATTCTAATATTGTGTTAGAAGACTAAATTAGGTACGTTGCCGAATGGAAACATATGGTGTTTGAAGTTTAATCTGGAAATGAAACATTATTTGGTTGTTTCTTTAAAGTATTTACACTCCAATAAAACTAAACACTAAAACTAAGAAAATTTATAGGAATTTATATAAATGATATCTTACTTATTTCGATTCATATTGCTTTTCTTATAAGACATATGCGGTTGATTCTGCTGTACATTCTGTCATACATACAAGTTTGGTGCATAGTTATTATATTTTATTAATAATCAATAATATAACGTTTCTAATGTACATTTATTTGCTCATGAATGATATTTTGTTGCTAAAAGATATGAAAATCAATTATAAATTCTTTTTACAGCTTATTTGTTCAAAACCTGTTTTTGATTGGTTTTGACCTGTTTTTTAGGCGTTTTTCATTGTCTGTTGAAAAATCGTTTGCTTGAAAATTTTCTTTCTCAGTACTTGAATTATTGAAAGTGTAAACTATCACGTGTTACCTAAAAAATTTTGTCTTCACTCTTGTTTTATCAAGGTGATATTGCACAAGAACGAATGAAATATAAATGGGATATTTTTAATAGATAAGGTATTACTTGGTTATCTAGTTGACAAATTTTGCCAAATTATACAAATCGCCAAACTAAAAGCCAAATTATACATATTGACAAAATTTTTATTTTAAATATCGAAAAAACAAATATTTAGTAGAATAATTATAAAAATACAAATAAAAAGTCGAAATAAAACTGACTTAATGATGTTTTAATCATATTTAATGTCATTGAATGTGATATTCACGATAATTCATTATTGCCATTTAATTGTATTGTTTGGTGATAGTTTTTTGGTCGACGGATAACCAAGTAGTACCAAATATTATTTATTAAGCAGCGCTGTTATTTTAATTGATAATGTTATTTAGTGTCGCGGCCATGTTGCTGGCAAAAAAAATAGAAAACTACATTTAATCGGTGTGTATATTTAATCGAATTGCGCAGGTGGCATCACAATTAGCTTAAACGTAAATGTATTTGAAATACAGTTAGCTGACGCATCAGTTAACCTAAATAAAGATTTAGTTGATTGGACAATAAACCAACAGAATAACAGAAAAGATATTTAGCCCAGAAGAGATTTGACAGAATATATAGTTTCCCGAACATTCAGCCGACAGGACATTTGACCGATAGGACTAGCGGTTGACAAGATATAACATTTGCACACTTATACATGTGATTTATTTTTAAAAACACCTTGATAGAAAGACGTCCTTAATCTGCGTGTTTTTTTCGGGGGGGGGGAGAGGGGGAGAAGTAAATATACATAGATCTGTAGTAAAATCGTTATTTTCATAAATGCGTATTTTATGAAAATATATATATATAAATTATAAATTCTTTAAAGATGTTATTAGTAAAGTCGCCATAATTAGTTACAATTATATATTTTTTTCTTTTTCATAATCATTCCATAGCAATAATATTTTTGTGAAATACAACAAAATTTCAATCATTTTTCTTATTATAAAACTACATTAATGGAATTTAATATTAGTTTTTCCATATGGGTTTTATTGTTGAGTGTGTTTACCATTGCAATCAATGAATTATGAATTCAACATGTATTTGATGGTGGACAGAATAATTATACCTAACCTGATTTTCAAATTAAAGTAAACCTAATCTACCTTATATGAAATATCTTATATAAACCTTGCGAATAATAATTTTCAAAATATTGAAAATTTTTCATTCGGGATTTGAACCCGGGACACATTATTGACTTAAACTGTGAATGCTCTACCGATTAAGCTAACTGGTTCGATGACCGATGGATATATTTCGCTCAGATAACCTTATTGACAATAGCATGTGTTCTATCACGTAGTCAGTTATACAGAATGTAACTCAAGTAATTGACCTCAATCTAATTTTAATTTTAGCGAAACTCTAACGATGGATATGTAAATAATTTTTTCTTGGATTAATCAATCGAAACAAGGATTGGACATTCTTTCTCGCAGTTCGAAAAATGTATTCTTATGTTATCTTTGCCAATCTGTACTATTTATAGAAAAAATATACGTCTGTTTTTTAATATCACACTCCTCACGAGGTTAGAGACATATTCCAGCCGTTGATCAAAATTAAAGAATAATGAGAAAAATTTGCTCACTAACGTAATATTGTAATCCATGTCCAAGGCTACAATTTTTTAATGTTAATTTAATATTATTTAATACAAAATTGCACTTCCGCGTATATTTTAGTGTCTTAAATATGCAAATTAGGTGATTGAGAATGTTGTGTGCAATGGGTATATTTTGGAATTCTGGTCGATAGTGTTGTTTAAAGCGAATATGGTGTTTGAGAGGGACCAATATTCATTAGTTATGGCTCAAAGACATCATTTAAGTGAAAGTTACGTGTGAGGAATAACTGGTAGAATTGTGGAATTTAAATCACAAATGGATGTCGACCAAATTTTATATATTTCTCAAAGTGTCATATCAACAGCTTTAACTCACGTTTTAAGCTCTGGATCCATTTGTAGACAGCCTGGTTTAGGGATACGAAGAGCAACAACTGCATCCAAAGACAGTTTTCTATCATATTTGGCTGGGAGGAACGGAAAGTGGCTACAAAAGATTTGGTTAGGCCTTGAAACTGACACACGCAGTCGAATTAGTTGTTCTACTGCTGGATGAGGCTTAACAAGGGTGGACTGTATATGAGAATACAAATTTTTTGTGTCCTACTCACTCCAACTTCCAAAGGGGCCCGATGAAACTGTTCTCATTGTCATGTTTAAAAACCCCAAGAAGGCTGGGCTCGAGAATTGACCACACGCACTGGGAGGAGTTCGCAATGTTTCCCACAAGCATTGCGGTATTTGATTGGCTTTTGGTGAAGGCTTGTGGGATAAATGGAGAAGCTGATTAGCTATAATCCATCGTGACGTGTTTTGACGTCAGAAATGTTTGTGTTCCACTGTTTACCGATGAGTTCAGATATAGTCTGAACACTTATTCTGCGCATGTATTCATCTGTCGAGAGGAAGGAACATGAAACTTGCCTACCTTTGTCTCTGAAATATCCCATTCGAGCGCAGTTTTCTTAGCTTCATTGAACATGGCGATATCAAAGTTTAAGTGTGTCCTTTTGGAAACTGGAATGAGTGGGACATAAATAAATGATCTTTTCGCATACAGTTGACCTCGTTAAGTCTTCGTGCAGCATTACAATGACTAACTACAGTTTCCGTGAAAGCCTGATAACGTAAAAACAAATGTCTTGTAGTCATTCCGCGGTTTCTACGAGCCGAAAACGACAGAAAACGGTATTCTACGCAGTTGTTGTTCTTGGTTTCTCTTGACCAGGCTGTCAATTAACGTATCCAGTCCATAAAAATATCGCGAAGCTCTTAATATGACACTTTCAGGAATATTAAAATAGCAAACCTTTAAACCTTTGTGCAAAAATGCTTAAAGATAGAAAACCGACGAAGTTCCGAATCTACTATCGAGATTCTTCATCAGCGCAAAACTCAGCGAGCTAGACAAAGCAAAACTGAGCAAAGAGACAGAGAAACTCAGGCTTATATACCCGCTACGGGAACGATCCCGCATAAAAAAAAGCAACCAATGAGAAGAAAATTTCATTTTTTCATTTTCATTTTCAAGATTTTCATACATTATTTGAGCATTTATAATCGTTGGTTTTCTATCTTTAAATTTGAAGAATATTCAATTCTTTGGCAATATTCATTTGTGTTTGATTTCCCTCGATTCTACCAATTATTCGCCAGTTTTTACCTTTACTTAAATGAGGTCGTTAAGCCATAACTAATGAATACTGATCACTCTTAGACGCAACATTCGCTTTAAACAACCCTAAAGACCAGAATTTCAATAAACGTCCATTGCGCAGCGCATTGACAACCATCTAATTTACATATTTACAACGCTAGTGTATGCGCGGAAGTACAATTTTGTATTCTATAGTATTGAATTAACATAAATGATTGATGCGTTGGCCATTGATTGCAACTGTAACTGAGTCAGCATAAGTTTACTTATTATCGTTTAATTTCGATTTCGTGTATATAATGTGCATGCATACAGTCATTTCATGCACTTATTTTGATAAATGTCACAACGTTCCATTCTAAGAAATCTTAAAATTGTATGTTAAACATAGAATATAAGGTGAGTTAGTACTATAAATAGTTATACAAATATTCGGATCTTAGTGCAATAGCTGTTATACCCTTATGGAAAAATGCGTGAATACAAAACTTATTACGATTCTTTATATTGAATGAAATAATATGGAAATAATAAGACAATAACTTAAATAGGATTAATCACGATGGCAACACAAAATCATTACTTATGATGGGATATTGTTGAAATAATTACGTATGATAAAATTAATATAATAAAGATATTTTTTTATATTTTTCAATTCTTGATTTGATTGCCATAAAATTTGAAATGACAGACAGAAATCCAGACCAGACGAACATTATAGGTGCTACGTATTTGCATAGTTACGAGAGCATCTAAAAACAATTTTCTCTAAATCATCTAAAAATATTTTTCTCTTGTCTTTTGTTTGCATATCTTTTACCGATTTTAAAGTAGAAACGAAAACACCACAGTGTTCCATTCGGTGACTGAGTAAGCGGATTCATTGTGTAACTATTTTATGCTTTATTACAAGTTGGCATAATGTACATAACTTGAGGTCTTTCTGTTCTGAAGTTAATAGGGGTAACCAATCTGTTTTAACAGATAATTTGTATAGTGTGTCATATCCAAAAGATTTTCATACTAGATTTTCTTATAACATGAATAGTTCATTAAAATTGAAATTTCATAAAAATTTTACATTTCTTAAAGTGTTTTATCTTTTAATGCTTTCAAGGGCATAAAATCGGGTTTCTGTAACATTGAACTCATAAAATAAAAATACTTCAAATTTTTTTATATAAATAATTTTAAGTCTCATAGCGTAAGGCTTATTGCGAAGAAAACTACTTATATATTTCTTTCCTTATATTGAGTCAATAAATCTTATATTTAAATAAACTAAAATGTTCTTAAAATATTCCTTGTTATATGTATTTAAAAAAGGATACATATATGTACATATATTATATTCAGTTGTAACAATATGCTCAAAAGTGTATCATTCTTTCGAAAAATATATAAACGAAAAAGAAAAAAAACGAATTTAAGCTTCAGATAACAGAAAAAAATATTTTGGAGAAATTCTATAGCAACAGAAAGTTGATATTGTAATTTTTCAAACGTATTTTGTTGTAATAAGGAATCTGATAAATTTAATTAAACCAAGTAGAATCTAAAATTAAATGTATTCCGTAATTTATTCACTTAAAAAAATATAGAAATGTTTCTTCATTTGTTTTAAAAAATAAAGCTTTGATTGTTGAGAAAAATGTGTTAAATATTTATTTTTTAATTAAACTAAATATTTTTTTTAATTATCTTTGCATTATCCTAGAAAACGAAAAAAAGGAAAGGAAACAGGAAAATGGGAGAATTATATGGGAAGTTTCTATAATAAGTGTGAATCAAGCAGATTATGAAAATTAAGCTATTACTGACTGTATTTTAATGGATTTAGATGCTAGATTCCAAAAGGCGATTTTTTAAAACTGTACTTACAAGGAAGGTCTCCTTACTAGGCATACTCAGAATAAGTTTAAAAAAGATACTTGTACTACTTACGTATGTAATAAAGAATCTGTTAAATTTACCGGCGGAATTTTAGTAGAAAGTCCGTAAAAAAATATTTTCAAATATTTGGCACGAAAATATAAAACCGACACGCGACTTGGTGAACAGGATTTTTTCTCGCCAAAAGCAAACTATTCAAATGCATCTGAAAATTGCATGTTAATTATCGCTTAGAATCCTTCATTATTCCCACCTGTTATTTTTTATTGTAAAGTTTACTTTATTTGATCAGATCATTTTCGTGATTCAATTACAAAAATTTTTCTTTTTAAAAAAACTGGGGATAAAAGATTAAAAATTAAGCAAACGACTCTCACCGCGAAGAGGTTAACAAGCATTCGACATAAAAGCGTATTTTTAAAAAATTCTGCTTTAACGCCAATCGGTTATAAATCACCAAATAAACAAAAATTTCTTTATTTCTTTTTATGGACTTTCTTTCGAGGTTCCTCCAAAATTTCTTTTATATACGTATATATCCTCATTAGAAGAACACTTTTTTCAGATTTTTTTGAGTATGCCCGTATGAAGACATTTTTTTGTTAGCACACTTAAAAAAAAATATATACTCTTTGACAAAATTTGCAGGAGAAAGGTACTGAAAAATGTATTTCTTTTTAAATATTGCTGCAAACAGAATATAAAATACGTCTCCTGTGGCAGATCTGATTATCATTGCAATAATATTAAAGGGATGATTTTAGTTAATAAGGTGGTCTGGTGTAATAACGCCAGGCGGGGTAATAACGACAAGTACTAATATTATGTATAATTATGAAATAATCTGGTAAATGACACCCATGTGCTCTGCCCAGAAGGGTTTTGAGTCATATAAATTGCAAAAAACAGCTTCAAGTTAATTTGTTTCATTTTTAGGTCTTAATGTTTTTACATGCAACTAAAATTATCGCTTGATTTAAAATTTGCGAGATACGTTTAGTGATGTGAAGACTATTTTTTTTTATCCGGAAATACTTTGCTTACTACATAAATTTAAAGTACATTTCATGGACTTTCAAAATGTTGTTGAAGATTTTGGATATCTTCTCGAGATAATTTGTAATTTAAAATGTATAGTGCAATAAATATAACGGGGTAATAACGCCAATCCTTGGCATTAATACCTCGGTTAATTCCCTACAGTGGCCGAGCTACATCCTAAATACTGATTCAAATAAACAAAGTTAAAAATGTGCAATGTTTCTAATAAATCTATTTAAGCGGCCCTTTTTAAGCAAAAATAAGCTCACGGTCTGATATTCTTTTGCCTCATCCTCCCCCCCACACCACACCTTTATTTTTCTTACACTTTCACAAAAAATTGAACATTTTCAATAGCTTAGAATGCAATCTGTCAATTTCTAAGTTTGTAGAGTTTGTATTTTTAGAATTGGGCAATCTACATGCAATTATTCCATCTTATTTTATAGTTCTGTTTGCATGGCGTTATTACCCATATAGGTGGGTAATAACGCCAAATAGCATTGGTCAAGAAATCATGCCATTACATTTTATGAATACATATCTGTTAAATTATTTTTTTTATATAGATAGTCAATGAGTTGCTGTATCAAATCATATATTTGTTTGAAAAATGCAATCTAAAACTGAGCCGTGAAAATTGGTAGAACATTAACGTGGCGTTATTACCCCAGGGTACCTTACTAGAAAAGGCGTGAGCAGTCATTTTGACCTCTACCATATGAATATATTTTGGATAGACCCAGAAATTTCATTAAAAAATAAGTTTAAACTATATAAAGAAGAAAAACATTTAATTAAAATACTAAACTGTTTAAAATCAAAATTCTGCTCTGAAATTTCTTTATAAAATTTGACTACAGTGTTCAATTTTTCTAGTGCTAAAAGCAGATTCTTCTATGTGACTTACTAGGGAACCTTCCCAGGTGTAAGTTGTGAATTTGTACGAGTGAGGTATCATGAGAAAGATCTTGTCATGTACGTTAAAAAGTGCAATGGAACTACTGTCTGATTTCAACCATTTTCGACATATCAGCACTTGAAGTGTAAATGAATAAATAAATAAATTGACAGACAGGTATATAAATTGCTTTTTTCAGAGTTACGATAAAATCCTTAACACCCACACATTGACAGTTATTTCCCCTCTTATGAACGCACCTCATTTATTACGCTTCACGTGCAATTTCCAACTTGTTTTTATTGTTATGATCACAACAGTCATTAAATACATAGTTAAAATGTAAAAATAAGAATTGAAATGTGATCTATAACATAGTGCTTTGTTTCTATACTGCAAGTACCGGGTGTCCCAAAAATGACTGATGGATTTTAAAATTCAATAACTTGCAAACGGTGACAGCTATTTAAGAGATTTTTGCAGGAGGGTTATGTATAATGTCAGGAGTTTTTTTACCGTAATTTTTTATTTTAGTTCGCATCTCAAACAATATGTGGCACTGACGGCGATTGAAGGCCAGGTCGACGCTTCACTCAGCATTGATCACATGGCCTTCAATCGCTGTCAGCGCCACCTATTGTTTGAGATGCGAACTAAAATAAAAAATTACGGTAAAAAAACGCCTGACATTATACATAACCCTCCTGCAAAATTTTTTTAAATAGCTGCCACCGTTTGCAAGTTATTGAATTTTAAAATCCATCAGTCATTTTTGGGACACCCAGTATATGTGTATGTAATATAGCGTGACTTGCGACAAAGGGAGAGAGGGGAGAGTAAAAAATATTGGACAGCCCCTTTTGATAGATATTCCTTTTAAACCCCTCCATTTTTTATCATCTGATTTATAGGTGACATTTTATTCAATTTTTATTTTAAAAAATGCGTATTCTTATGATTGTGATAAGTGAATCATGTAGGAAAAAGTATAGAAAAATTACTGCGTTTTCATGATAAAGAAAAGCTTTGCTGAGAAAGTATTGAGTACTGACTAGTATAATTTTTTTTCACACATAATAGTGAAAAGTGAATTATCTAGGGAAAAAAAAATACTGTGTTTCAACGTCTGTCGATAAAATAGAGTTTAGTTGATAAAATATTAAATATTTGACTGGTACCAAAATATTTTTTTAATGTGATAGTGAAAAGTGAATCATGTTGAAAAAATTAAAATAAAATACTGTGTTTCACTTTCTATACGATAAAGTAGAATTTCGTTGATAAAGTACTAGATAATTAAATGCATTAAAATATAATTTTATATGATAGTGAAAAGTGATAAATGAAAATAACGTTTCAAAAAGTAATATGTTTTAATTTTTGAACAATAAAGATGAGTTTTTTTGATAAAGAACTAAATACTTGAAGGTACCAATAACGCATTTTTATTATGAAATCATTTTTGATTGGAATAATTTAAGCAATTCAGCGGAAAATGGATTTCCATGTAGAGACATTCAGAGACATTGAGAGATATTCACAGCTATTATTTATTTAGACAATTGAAAATAAATCCAAAACTTTTACACATTTAAAACTAAGCATCGACTTAAACAGATTTTTATGACCGTAATCGAAACCAAAATTATAGTTCAGTAATTTTCTTATTTTAAATTGAAAACAAAACCGAAACCGAAAAGTCGAAAATTTTTTAAAGTAATTAATACATAAATAAATATGCAGAATTATTATTTGATTATACGTATAATCATGTATGTGGCTCAAGTGCGGTTGTTTGTGCCAAAACTTTTTATTTTTATATAAAATAAAATGTGATTAGTTCCTCAGTTGCACGGAATGATTTTCTAATTATATGAATTTCACATAATGAAAAAAAGTTTTCAGTTTGCTAAATAGTACACAAAACAAGAAACAACACGAAATTGTGTAAACAAATATGATAAAAAAACATCATAGCTACGTTTCGAATCGCTTCTGCAGTCGTCCTTAGGATAAATTATAACACTGAATTCATTACATGATATGTAAAGATTCTGTCGTAACTTTTATGTTTTTACCATCATATTTATTTTTGCAAGTTGAAGTAAAAGTTCTTATTTTGTGTACTATTTATCAATTTTATGTGTTTTAATGAATATATTCTTATTTGTAATGTTTCAGGGTCCAACATGTGTTATCGATATGTCTTTAATTATTATAAATTTATTATACACTACGCTTTTAAAACTATATGGAAATAGTTTAATTCAAATATTAAATTAAATTTATTACCACCACTTCATTGTTACCATTCATACCACTATCATTTCAGCGAAAGTGTCGTTATATTCGCCACTCTCTTTCCCCTCGCTGCAGCACCGCTGTCATTACGTCTGAAATAATGTGAAACTGCCTTAAATATTTAAAATAAAAATAAAAATAAAAATAAAAATAAAGTGGTCTAGCATCTATAAGTACATAATCTGAAAAATAACTGTCGAAACCATATAAAAAAATAACCTTTCAGCAAAGGGCGCTATAATCGAGTCTAATTATACTCCTGAATAGGAATTTTGTGTGATTTTAGATATTTATTATTCCGTTTAAAGTACGGAAGACTTATTTTTGATAGATAAATTTTTCGAAAACAGTGATAAAATGAATTATGTTGTAATATTCTATACTCTAAAATTTCGGAATAAACGAACATTATTTTATATTCTTTGAGTGATATATATTAAATTCGTTTTGCCCCACATATTAGTAGTTAATACTAATGCTTAGTATTGGTACTTGCAAGCAATGTTAAATGGCAAAGCCATCTAAGAGGATGTAATATTTTGGATGCTTTCAAAAGAAATATCAATATTTGAATGCGAAAAAAACTTTCATGGTTCTTCTTTCTCACACTTATGCTTGAGCCATGATTAAGTTTTATCAACTGCAATCTTATCTATTGTCTCCAAAGCAAGACTCGGCTGAATATGAACAAAGGGCATCGATGCTTACAAAAAAAGGCAGGCGACCGCAAAACATCCCACGTGTCTTGTTTTATATATATAGACCGTTAGCGGGACGTGATGCTGTATTCATACAGCTGAATTGGTGCATTCGAATATCACGTGACTTCTGCGGTCTGTAAAAAATATATATGCCAGGAATGCACTACGGTAGCCTGTATTTTTCGTTAGCCTCGAGAAGGCATGAAATGACTTCAATTATTCATTCACGTCTTCTCCATGTTTTAGAACCTGTTTACTTCCGATTTGAGAATAGCATCACGGCTAGTCGCAAGATGAGATGTATTGCTAAAAGACGGAATGATTGTAACAAAATGCAGCTGTACACGAGATAAACACAGAGAAAAGTTGTATTTTCTTATAGAAAAAAAAATCACCCTGATAAATTACGCCATTAACCCTTTCCAGCGCACTACTTTTTAGAGTTGGAATTTAAAGAAAAAAAATTAGGCAATCTATTTAGGCCTAGAGGAGTACACAGGTATAATTTTGTAAAGATTGCAGAAACTATTTTAACTCTACAGCTGTTGTCGAAGTGGTAACACGGTGCAAGTACAGCATTGATAAGCGCAGTGAGAAGAGCATTGCTGTGAAGTGCGCATTAGAGTAAAATATTTTACCTATTATTTAAAAACAGTAGAATTTGATCTATGTGGTGCTGCCATCTAGAACTCATAAGTAAGATTTAAAGTCGCCATTAGAATAGTTTTTGAAATATTCGCGGAGTTTTTGTGTCTCTAAACAGGGGGAACTTTAGGTGTTGCCGATCCGGCAACACTGCGCCGGAAAGGGTTAAATAAAGGGGATTTTTCTATAAGAAAATACCGGTATTTCCCTTTTTATTTGCTGCTTTTTTCTGTAATAGGTTGCTACGGTTGTTACGGTAACTAATGCAAATTAATCCCCTGAAATTAACTTCATTTTATTACTTAAACAATGTTGCCGTTTCAGTATGTTTCTTTAAGAGGAGGTACCCCGTTAAAAATTGGAAAATTGACAGGTATGAGCTTGAAAGTAACAACCAAGTATGAACTTCAATAATTTCAATAGATTCAGAAAACTTCATTTTTGACTTAGAACTTTGATTTATATTTTGTGTATGGCTGTTGTTTCTGTATCAAGTTATTTTCTCATGATTTCTTTCTATTTTTTAGCTCACATGTTATAAAGACTGAGAAGTAATATTCTTGTATATATGTTCATACATAATGCGGCGACTCTTTGTCGAAATGTCCGATTTGCTTCAAATTTTGTATGTAGGATAGTTCTAAATAGGCGCTTTCCCGATTAGTTTCGGGGTGTACACTACGAAGGGTAATTAAGGTATGGAATTTCTGGAGCCATGAAAAGCTTTTTGTAGTTATAATGCAGATTTTCATTGATTAATTGCTATAAAATTCTAAATACATTTATGCAAATAACATCTTTACTAAAAACCAACATAATGACTGTTATTATATTTTTTGTTTTACGTCAAACATCAAATATTAATTATTACTCTAAAAAACATTAATTAAAAATATATTCTGCTTCGACACAATACAGAATCATTTTCTTTCACAACTTTAAATTTAATTTATAGAAAATCAATTTTTATTTATAGACTTACATTCAGATTTATTAAGGGACATAAATATATATAATTTACGGATTTTAAAAGTTTCTTTTCTATGGTAACTTTGATTTATATTTGCTTTTTCCCCCTTGATCTTTTATCATGTAATGCTTTCTTGATGTTTTATTTGTTTCTTTTTCTATTTTTTATATCACAGTGGAAAGAAAATAGAGTAATTTATATTAAATTATATCGGAAAAAAGTACTCACAAATAAAAATAAACTATTTTTCGTGCAATAATTTCATTGACGACATAACTGACTTTCACAGATGATACATTCCAAAAAACATGATAAAATATTTAAAGCTTATTTTGGTTTGAAAACAAACTGTCTGAATGATTTACCAATTACGATTTCCTTCTATGTTATATAGCATACAAAATATATATTTTTTTATTTAAAGTGTGTTTTTTTTTTAATCTGAAATAATTTTATAGGTAGTTATAACTTTTTTGTAAACTATTTATAAAAAATACAAAATTAATTAACCAGAAATACTCTTATATAAGTATCACACCTCTTATAAAAGCAATGTATTTAAATGTATTATATCCCTCTCAGTAAATTTAAAGACTTTTTTAGTTCAAAATGTTTCACATAATTTTTTTCTTAAAAAGAAAAGCCATACCATTGAAAATGATTAAGAATATTACACCTTTTTAAAAGTATTTAGTTTTGACTGTATTTCTAAGCTATGTAAATTTGATCGAGCAGAATTTACTGTATGGAAAAAAAATAAACTTTCATTTATAGACAGTGTAAATAAATTTGACATTTAATATTCTTCAATGGTACTTAAATGTACTGTCAGTGCATAAAGAGTTAAATTTAAAATAGAATTCTCTTCAATTATTGAAAGAATGGTTACATTTCTTGCGGAATTTTTGTTTTATTTTTTAAAAGCATCGTCAGTGCTTAAAGGGTTAAAATTAAAATACAATTCTCTTCAATTATTGAAAGATTAACTAAATTTTTTGCGGAATTTTTGTTTTATTTTTTTAAAGTTCGACTCTGTTGTAAAAATTGGGGATCACTTGTCAATGGAAATTTTTGTGGCATTTATCGGGAGAGCATTCAAAATAAACTTGCCATTTTATCTGAAACCAGATGAATCTAAGGAAAACTGCACAGTAAATATAAATAGTCTGCAAAGCGGCTGCGTAAATCTACACCTCATCGAGTTGACTGATGAAATTCTAAATTAGTTAACACTAATTGATGTTTGTGTTATGCCATATTTTTGGTATATTGTAGGATAAATTATCATTACATGGTTTATTTTCTCGTGCAATGATTTCGACAGATTTTCTTACTTTACCTTGAACTGGGTTATTGCACGGAACTATGATTTTGGTCTCGTCAAAGTTTACACGGCAATCCTTGTTCGCCAAGATAATATGGCAACCCTTGTTCGCCAAGTACGTGTTCGCCTTGTTTGCCAAGATACGTGTATTAAAATTAAACTGGTCTGCCGAATCATATTTAGTCACACCGGTGGCTGGGAGGTTATTCTTTCGAAGTTGGTAGACGGGAGGTGCTGGGTTCAAACCCAATCGCGCCCGTCAGCCTAAACGTTCAAAATTTTACGTGGTTTTGCTCGAAACTTAGGGTAACCTTGGGTAAATACGGGTTAGAATCCCTTAGAAAGACCTACACAAAGGGCACTCCCATCGAGGCTATATCCCTAATGAAGGTAATTGGCCGTCATAATTAACACCAACACCGAATCATATTTTGATAAAAAACAACATCAAACCCGATTATATTGTTTGATTAGTAGAATTACCATCGTGTTCTTGATCTCAAACCCCTATGTTTTCATACTTTTAGGAGAGTAACTGTGATAGACCTATCAGCAACCCAATAAAATCGGGTCTACTGGCATTTCCACTAAGATATGAATTGGCAGATAAGTTACATTTTATTATGCTAATCAAATCTTGTCTAATTTTAGAATTTCAGCTGTCAACTCGAGGTCAAGTGACTATCTGTGCAGTAGCCTACCAGTCGGAAGTAATTCTTGTAAATTCCATGTTTTTGTACAATAATACTTATGGGTAGGAATTATTTATATATTTTCACTTAAAATTGAAATATTCATAAAAGTAACCTGGAATACCCCCCCCTCCAAAAAAATAAAAATAAAATAAAAGATACAGTAGAAAAAGCAAAATAAATTAATAACAGAGTAAAATGAAATAATTCTTTTAAATGAATATTCTGAACAGTAACAGAAAAAAAAAATATTACAAAACTGAACTGATTTCCAAAATATTTCTCAATTTGTCTTTTTACGCGATTTAAAACCTAACATATTGAAATCAAGTGAGACAAATTTATGTAGGGAGATATAGTTTTAGGAACATTTGAAAAACATTGCAGTTATATAAAAAAAACACATATTACATTAAAAAATATATATTTTACGTGTCATTAAACGCACCATGGAGACTAGTTTCCATCGCATTGATCATGTTATTCTTTTTTGAGAAGAAAATGATGTTGTTTTTTAGCATAAAAAGTTTACAATAAATTGTAAAGAACTAAAACAAATCTATAAATAATGAATTGATTCGTTTGTGAAACATCAAGCAACATATCTGCTTATACTAATAAAAGTCTAAATTCTGATTAAGAATAGCTCCAAGTATCGTAAAAAACAGTAATAAGTAAAAGACACGGAAGAAAAATACTTTAATATCATAATTAATAGTAATTTTAATATGAAATTATTCCTGCACAGCAGTTTTTTTTTTTACATTTTTAAGGAAAATATTTAAAATCTATATATCGGTCTAGTAATGGAGAAAATAGTAAAAAAAAGTTAATTTCAAATTTTAAACTAAAATTTTATAAATATATACTGGACAATTGCGTCATAAAATTTAACTACTAAGAATGTATTTATTAAAAATACAACACATTGCTCAATGGTGCACAAAACAAGAATTTTAATATGAGCTAGTACAATTAAAATCAAATAAAAATATCAACTTTTCTCGCCGTCTTCTGCGGCCGTCTTCAGGAAAATATGACAATGAAAGGCTTAAGTTTGCTTCCTGATCGAGAGATAATATTTCACATATTTTTATATATAAATTTTAATTGAAATATTATCTCTCGATCAGGAAGCAAACTTCGTCCTTCCATTATCATATTTTCTTGAAGACAGTGCGCAACGTTGATATTTTTATTTTATTTTAATTGTACAAGTTCATATAAAACTCTTGTTTTGTGCACCATTGAACAATGTGTTGTATTTGTAATAAATACATTTTTAGTAGTAAAATATTATATTTTATGGCATGTACTCTATATACTCAGTTGTGATTTTTAAATATTGTATTGATATATTTTGCAATTAAATGGGCTTAAATTAATTTTATCTGCTTAGCACTCTGCAACTTTCTTTATGTTAATATTTTTAACTATTCAGTAAAATTTGCATTAATAGCTTGATCGATTTTTTTTTTACAAATTCTCATGTATGTTGATTTGTAACTGACATAAACAAATTAAATGTTAATTAATAAGAATGTATTTATTAAAAATACAACACATTGCTTAATGGTGCACAAAACAAGAATTTTAATATCAATTTGTACAATTAAAATAAAATAAAAATATCAACGTTACGCGCCGTCTTCTGCTGGCGTCTTCAGGAAAATATGATAATGGAAGGACTAAGTTTGCATTTTGATCGAGAGATAATATTTCTAATAAATTAAAATCGAAATGAATTAAAAGTTTAAAAATGTAGCCACTTACACTTGAGTAAAAATTAAAATATTGCAACGAAATATTTAAAAAAAAAAGATTCTATGATATTATGCCATATTTTTGGTATATTGTAGGATAAATTATCATTACATGGTTTATTTTCTCGTGCAATGATTTCGACAGATTCTCTTATTTTACCTTGAACTGGGTTATTGCACGGAACTATGATTTTGGCCTCCTCACAGTTAATACGGCAACCCTTGTTCGCCAAGTAGAAGCGAAAAAGAGCAGTATTCTGTTTATATTTTTTAATATCTCTGCGATGCTCTTTAATCCTAATTAAAAGTTTGCGTATTGTCATGCCGATGAAGACTTTTTTAACATTATTTGATAAAGTTATGGGGATTTCATAAATACCAGATTTTTGATCTATTGGAATTTTTCCTGAAGACGGCGCGAAACGTTGATATTTTTATTTTATTTTAATTGTACAAGTGTATATTAAAATTCTTGTTTTGTGCACCATTGAGCAATGAGTTGTATTTTTAATAAATACATTCTTATTAGTTAAATTTTACGGTGCAACTGTCCTGTATATATTTATAAAATAAATGTTATTTTATTCTTTGGGCTGCTCTTGATCAGGAATAGAAATAATATTACAAATTCATAGCACATAATGAGAATTATAGTGTTTTTAGATACGTGACAGATGTCGCACAAGCTGCAGTGAAGGGTTACTATTTGCTATCAATGTGATTTTCTTGACAAAATTTATAAACTTATAGACTGAAAAATAAGAGAATAATCTATTTTTTCCTTACAATTGAAATATTCATTAAAACTAACCTGACATACCCCAAATAAAGTAAAAATACAATACAAAATTAATAAATTAATAAATTAATTAATTGCAGTGTAAAATAAAATAATTCTCCAAAATGGATATTCTAAACAGTAACAGAGAAAATATTACAAAACGGAACTAATTTCTAAAAGATTTCTCAAAAGATTTTTATATTCAAGATTTGTCACTTTTATGCGATTTAAAACTTACATAATGAAATCAAGTGAAACAAATTTACGTACAGAGATATAGTTTTCGGAATATTTACCAAACACTTCAGCTATAAGAAAAACACGTATTACATGAAAAAAATATTTTACGTGTCATTAAACGTTTTATGGAGACTAGTTTCGATCGCATTTGGTTATGTTATTCTTTTTTGAGAGTAAGATGAAGTTTCTATAATATAAAAAGTTTGCAATAAGTTGCAAATAACTAAAATAAATCTAAAAAATATTACTTAATTCATAAGAAAAAGATTAATTCGTAAGGAAAAAACTATTCTGGAGGTGCTAATAAAAATCTTAAAATTGTTATTATAATTATGAATAACTTCATGTACTGCAAAACTCAGTAATAATTAAAATACATGAAAAAATGCTCTAATATTACATTTAATATTAATTTATAGATTCACTGAATACTTTTTTTATATTTTTAAGGACAAAATTATTTGAAATCTCTATATCGGACTTGTAATGGGAAAAATAGTAAAAAAATAAATTTCAAAATTTCAGCTAAAATTTTATATTGTATGGCGTGTACTCTATATACACAATTGGTGTTTTTAAATAATGTATTGCTATATTTTGCAATCAAATGGGCTTAAATTAATTTTATTTGTTTAACACCTAGCAGCTTTCTTCTTATTAATATTTTTAAATATTCAGTAAAAATATAAAAAGCAAAATTTTCTTAAAAACTTGATCGATTTTTTTTTCCAAAGTACAAATTCGAATTTTTATTGACAAGTACAGATTACTGACATGAACATGATAAGTGTTATTCCATTCTTTGAACTGTTCTTCATTAGGGATAAAGATTACATTACAAATTCATAGCACATAATGAGAATTTTAGGTTTGTGTTAGATGTGGCACATGCTGCAGTGAAGGGTTAATATTTGCTATCAATGTGCTTTTCTTGACAAAATTTATATACAGTAAAACCTCGTTATAGCGAACCCGGTATATAACAAACTTATGGATATAACGAAAAAAAAATTTGGTCCCGCCGCTTTTCTATTGCATTTAATAATAATTTATTCATTTATAGCAAATCTTTTACTGTAATCGATTTTAGTAAATTAATCGATTTAATTCATTAATGCTCATATTTAATAGATTTTATGTTTTTTTGTCAATACATCATGATTGAATATACAGGTACAGCTAATGATGTACGCATGTTGTGAACTCTAGCATTTTTTAACAGTTTGGATATAGCGAACAAAACCTTCGGTTACTTGAAGTTCGTTTTAACGGGGTTCAACAGTACTGATAGACTAAAAAAAAAGGATAATTTATTTTTCCTTAAAATTGAAATATTCATAAAATTAACCTGAAATACCACAAAGAAATTAAAAATACAATACAAAAAAAATTAATTAATTAATTCCAGAGTAAAATTAAATAATTCTCCAAATGAATATTCTCAACAGTAAGACAAAAAATATTACAAAGCGGAAATGATTTCTAAAATATTTCTCAAAAGATTTTTATATTCGAGATTTGACACTTTTATGCGATTTAAAACCTACATAATGAAATCAAGTGAAGCAAATTTATGCATAGAGATATAGTTTTCGAAACATTTACCAAACACTGCAGTTATAAGAAAAACACGTATTACATGAAAAAAAATATTTTACATGTCATTAAACGTATCATGGAGATTAGTTTCCATTGCATTGGTTATGTTATTCTTTTTTGAGAAGAAGAAGGTGAAGTTTTTATAATATAAAAGATCTGCAATCAGTTGGAAATAACTAAAATAAATCTACAAAATATGAATTAATTCGTAAGAAAAAGAAATCAATCCGTAAGGTAAAAACAATTCTGTAGGTGCTAATAAAATTCTGAAAATTCTGATTACAATTATGAAGAACTTCAAATACCGCAAAACTCAATAATAATTGAAATACCTGAAAAAAATGCTTTAATGTTACATTTAATATTATTTATTGCACTGTAAAATATTTGTGTAAGTTTGCCATCATTTATGTGTGTAACGTTCCTCAAATTCTTGAGAAAGTGATTCCACTATTTTAAAAAACACACAAATCCAGAGGATATTTTCACTGAGGTTGGTGGAACTTTCCACTTGAAGCATGACGTATGATGTAGTACTCCAAGCGCATGCTCAGTGGTAAATGTCGTCATAGGTGACATGGGGAATTGAGAAAGAAAACATTAAACATGTGATCGACACCAACATCATCCTGCACTATTTATAAGGAAACGAGATATGAAGTAAGTTGTCATTTTCTTAATATTTTATTGATAAAATGTTGAGTATTTCAAATATATAAGCTGTTATAATCTAAAGTTTTAAAACCAATGTCCATTACTGAAATGCTTATTAACTAATTTCCAGCAATGAACATCCAATGTAGACATTACTAAAATAATTTATTAAGTTCATAGCATATAACATCTTCTCACTTATTTGGAAAATTCTGAACGTAATTATTTTTAAATTATATTTAAAAAAACTCAATACTGTAGGGGTGAGTGGAAAGAGTGGGGTAGTGGGAGGAATGGGACAGTTGGAGGAATGGGACAGTAGATTTTTCTCTTTATGTATATACTAAACATTTCATCAATCAGACGTAACATGATGATCCAAGCAATCATAACTCAATCTTCAATTGAAAAAAAAATGATCAGTATAAACTTGCAGTCGTATAACCGGAAAAGATTATTTCAATAATCAAAAATAAATTCGCTTAATATAATTTATATGCTTTTCGTATATAAATTACTTGTATATGCATAGAATTAATAGTTTCCTTATTTATGGAAAAATATATAGTACGTTATCAGTAATTTAAAATAAGCTTAAAAGACCTATTTTTGTTTATACAAGAAGTTTAACTCAAAACAAGGAAGTAAGGAGGAATGGGACGTTATAGAACGTGTATGTCGACATGTGGATTCGACATGTCAATTTTTTTTTTCATAAGATGAATCTAATTTGCTACCATGCAAACATTTTTAGAGGATAATATATTGTAAAATTGATTATAAATTAATTTACTTCAAAATGTAAATAAATTAAAGTGATGATTTTTCAATGTCCTCTACGACTAAAGATCTTGAATTTTCATTTATGATTGTCATTGAATCGTAATGATACAAAAATTTTATGATGTGGCGCATACATTATCGTCCTACAATGTCTGTTTGATTGTATATTTAGCCGACACTAGTCTATTTGTGCTTCATAAATTCTTTTATAGCTGTCCCATACCTCCGTGTAAGTGGGGAGGAATGGGGCACATTTTGAAACTTACAATTTCTTTAATTATAAAATACTTTTATATGTTATGTTTCTATATTGTTCAGGAAGATTAAAAAGCATTTTACCCTTCCCTCTATAAAGTGAAATTTTAGTTTTTGTGTCAAACAAAGTTGATTTTCTTACTTTTGTAAACTGTCCCACACCACCCGACTCTCCTCTATAGTTTAATATAAAACTTCTTTCAATGTTTTAATTAATTTCATCAGATCAAAAATTTTTTTTAATTTTGTAATCAAATCATTATTATTTACATTTCTGCTTTTGATATTTTTTACTCTAGCAAGCAATGAAACCAATCGGAAAATAGGCAATATTGTTTATGGTCATAGAGAAAGAAGGGGCTAAAGAGGGATGGAGCTACAATAAAATCGAAATGAAGAACAACATTTTTTAAACCTGCACAATATCTATTTATTTCTCGAATGTTTGATTATTCATCTATTATGTACATAAAAATTAACATTTAATTATTAAATTTATCTTGAATTAAAACAATTTTATCTGCAGATCTATGGCTTCAAACATCATTTTTGCAATTTTATTTTGAAATAGTTTTCATAGTAATTTATAAAGCATTAGTAAATCTGTGGTATTGTCATATTTGCAATATTAATTACTACAATTTATACAATTTCACTCGCCTGATCTTTTCTTTTTTATTCTTTTTCTACTAATCCTTGTAACTTTCTCCCAATCTTTCAATTTTATAACTGTAATTCTGATATTTGATGTTTTAAATTATCTGTTGAAATAATTAAAATCAACGGATAATATATATAGAAAGTAGATGTGCCACTAATCGACAACCTTAATGAATTTCTTTAAAAATTATTTTTTAATTAGTACTATTTATATTGCAATTTTTTCAATATTTTATTCATCGCTCAAAAATTTTAAACCATTCTCATAATGCCATCTCTCCTAAATCAAAATTTAATTGTAAATAACAGAAAAATATCAAAAGACCCTACATTTCAGTAATGGATACACCTCAAAATGTAATAAATATAGGGGAGACTAGGGATGGTTGACCACGGCGGAGGCTTTACCCATCCGTCCATTTTCATATTTAAATATTTTTGAGACTTTTCTCGTAAGATAGCTAAATCTATGGAAATGATCAAACAACAAGCTTCAATTCATGCAGATAATTGAAACAGTTGAAACACAATCGGCTGTGAAGAATTTTTAACATTTTTAAAAGTTGAGTTTTTAAAAAATATTTTGCAAGAGTTTTCCAGTTAAAATATCATGGAAATTAAAGTGAGTAGGTTTTAATTATTACAGATATATTGAACTTTAATTATAGGCATGAATTTTGCACAGGTATACTATAGGTTTAAAATAACTGTTTTTTTTTTCTTTAGAATATAGATTAGGGGGGGGGGAGGTTTGACTTAGTCAATATGTTGGAGGGCTGACCTTAGTAAAAGCTCTCTTAATTAAATGTTTTTGAAATTTATTTATTATACTTGGTATATAATAAAACGTTAATGTTCATATTTGTAAAAGAACGTAAATTTATTCTGCAAAGATAAAGGAGCGATACAAAAAAAATGTTATTTAAAGTTAATCTTTAACTGATGTGACAGAAATCGGCACTTAACTACCGTAAAGCGGTCTGCACACCGCTCCATCGAAAGATGAATAAAAGATGAGATTAACTTATAGGATACTGTTTTTGTACTTAACTTTTTGTAAAGAGCTGTTATAATTAAAATGCACCTATTCAAATGGCACTGGTGATAGTATAAAATTCCAAAAGAAACAAAATTTCGGTAGAGTCTATAATTAAACTGAAAGTTTCAAGTTAAACTATAAAAATTAAAAAATGCAACGGTCTGTAAGACCTGTAACATCATTTAAAAGTTTAAGGTACTTTGGGACTTACAATCTTTGTAGCTTTGCAAAGATAAAAATTCGTAAAGATATTTTGAGTTTCTTAAAATTATTTTATTTGTTTTCAAATTGTAACTTAAAAGTATTCTGTTTTTTCAAACTTATATTTTTTCTTTAAACTTTGTGGCTTAAAGGTATTCTTAGTTTTTAAAATTTTTGGGGGGGTTTCAAACTTATTTTATTTGTTCAAATCTTGTAGCTTAAAGGTATTCTGTATTTTTTAAATTTATTTTATTTCTTTAAACCTTACAGCTTATAGGTACTCTGGGTTTAAAATTATTTCAAAATGCGTTTTTTAAAATTACTTTATTTGTGTAAACCTTTTACAATAAAGGCATTCTGCATTTCTAAAATTGATTTTATTTGTATATTTGCCAATATGTCTACATAAAATACAGAGAGTCATGCCTCCCATGAGTGAAAAGACTTGACAAATTACTTTTTCATGATTAAAATCTATCTTTCTTCAAATTTATTGCACTTATGTCGCAGGTTTATTCTGATAACTGATTGTATAACTAATAAAATAATACATAAAACTTTGTTCATGGTTTAATATTTAAAAAGTTAAAAATTATTTAGTTAAAAGTGAGTCAACCATACCTAATCTCACCTAATTGTTTTTATGACTGTAATTAGTTCCAGAATTAAAGGAAAGTTCTCTAATAAAACAAAATAACTATTTTTAAATAAATTTCACAATTAGGATACAAAAATCAATAAAATATTTCAGAATAATTTACAATTTTAATTTATTATTGTGATTATCATAATATCAATAGTTTAATTATTTTAGATATTGTTTTAAAATACTAAATGTCAGGAAATTATAGTTATCAAATTGTGTGTGTGTGAGAGAGAAAGCAAGTGTGTTGGGGAGGTGGTTGACTAACTAACCCTTAACCCCTTAACGCGCAGTGTTGCCGGGTCGGCAACACCTAAAGTTCCCCCTGTTTAGAGACACAAAAACTCCGTGAATATTTTAAAAACTACTCTAATGGCTACTTATGAGTTCTAGATGGCAGCACCACAGAGATCAAACTCTACTGGCTTTAAATAATAGGTAAAATGTTTTACTGTAATACGCGCTTCACAGCAATGCTCTTCTCACTGCGCTTATCAATGCTTTACCTATGGGAGGTTACCACTTCGGCAACAGCTGTACAATTAAAATGGTTAGTGCAGTCTTTACAAAACAATACCTGTGTACTCCTCTAGGCCTAAATAGATTGCCTAATTTTTTTCTCTTTAAATTCCAACTTTAAAGAGCATTGCGCCGGAAAGGGTTAAAGGGGAAAGTTACTTCCATTCGTAAAATTCTTAAAAGAGAGATTGACACCATAAATTACAAACAAATTTATTCGAAAGCATGTATAAGCTATCGTTCTTGCCAAATATCTCTAACGTGCTAGTAACTAATCTGGTATGTAATTGAGTATAAAAATATTTTTAGTTGTTTTTAAAATAATCGGTAGATGTTAGAACGATGTAAAAGAAAACTGAATTCAATTCGAATCATTTTTTAAAAATGCTGAACCATGGGCCCCAAGAAGTTGATTATAAATCAAAATGTGTCGAAGATATATATATAGATTGCCGTTTTTCTAGTAGCTGGAGAACCTAAGAACTTGGTGGGAAAAAAAGTTAGCAAATAGGACCTTTTTTAAGGGAGCTATAATAAAGGACCCAAAAAGGAACAACTGTAAGTTAAAAATAAGATCCTAACATCAAAAATTTTAAAATTCCTTTGTACTTAACACTTTACATTTACAATTAATCAAAAATAAGCTTAGGTTATGAATTATTCGTTAGAATAATACTTTAAAGGAATTTATAAAAAAATGAAAAAAATGCTTTAAAAAAAGCCCTAGGACCCCAATAAAAATATGTTGTAAGTCCTGGAAGAAGAGTCCAAAACTTAACTTTAAAGTTATGCACTGAAAAGGTGGGAAAAGTAGAGGGTGGAAAATGCATGGCGAACAAAAATATTCAAGGGCCATATGGGACACTGAGAGCCCCAGGGTCTTGTGGGCTGGAATGTAAGAAAGTGGAAAAAACTAAAGGAAAAAGGATTCAAAAAAGAAAAATTAAGAGGGGGCAATTTAATAGCAATTTATGGTACAAAAACATCAAGGGTCCCTGTGCCATGTTCAAAGAAGCTAAGAATTTCTTTCGCATGTAGTTGGATATCATTTTTTGTAGTTATTAAAGTAATGGAAGGATGCTGAAGCTAAAAAAATAATTGGATCATTTTTAAAAAGTTGCACCAAGGGCCCAAGAACGCGATTAATATTCAAAATTCGTAGTAGTTCAAAGTCTGAGTTTTTTGTTGTTGATGTAGTTGATGAAGGACTTAAGTTGTTGAAAAAAATGCTAGTGGATTGGACCATTTTTAAAGAATGTGTAATAGATGCCCTAAAGAGACCAACTAACAGTAAAAAACAGGGCCTTAACAGGAAAACATGTTAAAATGTCATAGTACTTAGCGCAATATATTTACAGTAGTAAAAATTAAGCATAGGATATGAATTATTCGTTAAAATAATATTTTAAAGAAATGCACAAATTGATTGGGTGAATGTTTAAAAAAAGCACTAGAGCCCGAGTAAGAGTGTGAGGGTGTTGACTCTGGAAAAAATAGTAAAAAACTCGATTTTAAAATTTTGCTCTGGGATGGTGAAAAATTAAGGGGGTGAAAAATTTTTGGCGTACAAAAAGTTCAAAGGCCCCAGTGTCGGTGTCTATTATTCCCTAGGGGGCTCCAGTGCATTATGGAATGTAAAATCTTGAAAGTATCTAAATGGAACAGAATTTCCAAAAATGAAGATCGGATTGAATGGAATCAATTTATTATCACAAAAACTTGAAGGGGGCGTGAAACGGGTCCCAAGGATCCAGCGTCAATACTGAAAAATAAAATAGCAAACATAACTAAGTGAAGAAAGGTTCCTCAAAATGAAAAAGATTAAATAAAAAAGGGTCGCGTTACTAACAATTTAGTGCATAAAAATGTTAAGGGGTCCAGAGATCTTGACCCTTAAAATATTAAAAGTCTGAGTCTCTGATGCATCAGGCTCTGTCTGGGAATATCTTTACCTAAATTTTCAGACTTTTACGTGCGGTAGATTTTGCTAGCCATCGCAGATATTCACAGAGATTTTTTTTTATTTTATTAGTATATATGTATACCAGTACCGTAAAGTAAAACTTTAACATTATTTATAACGGGTATTGATTTATTGTTTTTCATTTGTACTTTCTAGATTGAATTCAAATCATTTTTAAAGAAATAGCGTACTTCAAAATTGATCAAAAAATTTATTTTTTGCTTTAAATATATATATATATATATATATATATATGAAAATCTATTTAATTGAGGATATTTTGATTTTTCATTTTTATCCAAAAAGAAATTATGTCTCGAGATGTTGTAAATACACGCAACACAATTGCCCCCACAAATTAAAACTTTAACCATGGAGAACACGCGCTTACCCAGTATAGAAATGGTTTTAACTTTGTCACCAACAAAATCAAGTTATAACCGTCATTTTATTTAGGCAGAGACAATCCTTACAAATTTTGTGATAAAATAGGTTGAAGATTACTTTAAAAAGATAAATGATTACAATTGCAAAAATCATACGCACTCCGGGTCAAAAAGACCCGGCGCGTGTATTCCCGGCTTAATTGACTTTTTCTGAACTTTATATTTTATTACTTTCATGTTTTAAAAATAACAAGGCTTTTTTTCTATTGGAAATAGAGATTTGACCGTTTTTATACATTTTCTTTATTATACACTTGATAAATATATACATGGAATTAGCATTCAAATTTTCTTCTTTTTAAAAAAAAAAATAAAAGTATATGAAGATGTCTGAAATTCCATTTTTCATTGTGTATGTTTCAATGAAAAAAAGTATTAAATGCAATTATAGATTTATCTAAAAATCCATTTTCAATCTTGTATAGTACACATTTAAAAATGTTTTAAAAGGTAAAAAAAGTATAAATATTTAAAGTAGTATAAATCTTAAAAAACTTAAAATTTTTCAATAATTTTATTTTTAATATGCAGTTTTTCAGAATGTACTTTTAGTAGAAAATCAAAATGCATTGAGTTTATCATTTGAACCATGTTATTAAAAAGAAATATAAATTTCTGAAAAGGTAAACATTCACCTTAATGCATTTAAAAGTTATTTTTTGATGATTATTATTTTTAATGCTTAAAGAACAAGAAAAATAAACATAAATCAAAACTTTAAAAATATATTAAATGACACCTTCCACTAGTAATTTTGCTGAGATACTCATAAACGTTTATATCAGACAAAATTACGATAAAAAAATCGTTTTCAATTTTAAAATTTGCTTTTTTTTTTCAATTTTGTTTCTAAGAAAGCTAACAGTTGATAATCGTATTTGTCCAGAGATTGTATTTCATATAGTATCTACTATATGATGTAGTAGTGAGGTGATGATTGTATTTGAAAATTGTATTTGATGTAGATTTGTCCTAAATTTCATAACCTCCACCCCCGTAAATATTCTAGTACATAATATAATTAAATTAGCTCAAGCTAATCACATTGCTATTTTGGGGCATTCTAACTTTTGAAATTTAATTTTTAATCAAAATAAAGTTAATTTAAAGTATATCAAAACTAAACATTTTATTAAGATGCAATAAACTAATTATGATGTTTCATTTAACTAGGTGTCGCAAATTTGGAAGATTGCCGTGGCCGTCACCTTTCATCCTCTGCTATGAAAATTTTTCCAGTGAGTAAAAGAAAAAAAAACGATAAATGGAGAAATATTGTACACGGACAACCCAAATTCTGTGCAAAGAAATAACATTGCTATCGCTTTTGGAAGCAAATACCCCAGGTTAAGATAACCTTCTGGAGATGGCACGCATGAATGGCAGAATAAATTTTGTAGAAATTTCCCGAAACTGTGCCTGATAGTGAAGTTGCAATCAACATATCTTATCATATCTAATAAACGTGCATGCACACTAGATAACCGAATTTAAAAGAAGAAAAAAAGCTATTGAGTTTTGCTACCCCATAATTTGTTTGCACTTCAGTGTGTCAATTTTTTGGTCATGTTATTGAACTTTAATTTTTCTTGTAGAGTTTTAATAATGATAGACTTGTATTTTATGTTATATGTTTGTTCTTCCCTATCCCTCCCCCCTGTTTAAAATTAATGGTGAAAGCGAGACTGTACACATTTGTTCAGAATTATTTTTGTGTATGGTGTGTGAATTTCTTTGAATTTTAAATAAACAATGCTGGTAGCTGGTTTTCATAAATGTAGATGTTTTCTTAAACAATTTGGAAGAATTTTTTTAAATAAAAAAACGATGGAATGGAAATTTATGTTAATATTTTGTGTGTGGTGTGAAAATATCTTTCAATTTGAAATAACTAATTGTGCAAGCTGCTTTCATAAATGTAGATGTTTTCTTGTTTATTTTTTTATTTATTTAATTTTTTGTATATTAAAAATGAAATATTAATACGTTTTCTGTGCTTTAAAAATAAACAGATTTGATATTCATAACTAAGCTGTAGAAAAAACAAGATTTTATGTGGGTACCTTATGCTTATATTTCAGGATTTCTATGAATAGCAGTCCAGAGGTACTCTAAACTAACTTAAAGAAATTTGAGTGAAATGTGAAAACTTATTGCAATTTCAATTTAGAGGTGCAACGAATATTTTATTAATAGTAACAGGATA
Source organism: Maratus speculifer (assembly GCA_964019185.1). Taxonomy (NCBI): domain Eukaryota; kingdom Metazoa; phylum Arthropoda; class Arachnida; order Araneae; family Salticidae; genus Maratus; species Maratus speculifer. The sequence continues at coordinate 146,617,144 of OZ025302.1, read as the reverse complement.
GAAAGCGAAATATTTTTTTTCCTTCTTAATATCTGACTATTAAATTTAGGCATTAACTAAAAAACGTGTATCAACCATAATAACAAAAAAAATCACATATAGATTAAAACATATAAATTATTTAGAAACAATGAAAATTTTCAGAAATGTATTTAAGTTTTAAAAATTATATTATAAAAATTTGCTAAATATTATGTTTTAAAACAAAATATACTTTTAAATTTTTATAGATTCTTCAAAGTAACTTTTTGTTAATTAAATCTTTTTCACAGTTACAGAAATATTTAAAACTAAAGGCAATATAGTTGTTACTTGAATAAACAATTTTGCAAAATAATTCACTGTGATTAATTTTAATAGATATTTAGTATCAGTATTGTTCAAATATTCAATATTTGTCTTAAATTGATTTTCATTGCATTCCTTATTTTAATGTGTTTGTTAAAAAATGAAATTACTGTATTATTTTCAATGGAATATTTTTTACAGATTGTGTTGCACCCAGAATTTTCTAACATTTTAATGGGCTATCTGCCCAGTAAGACGGTATGCAGATTTTTTTTTCTTACCAACCACTTGGCTACAGTCTATCGGGGTTATAGAAGATAACCCTATGCAACTTTTTTTTAATGGATTCAGAGTCTATCATCTGGAACCAATCTGGCATATAAATATTTTTCCATCTATCTCGAATCTTTTAAAGCTTTGTTAAAACTAACTTGTCGGCCAGCTCATATGCAGGATGTTGACTCATAACATTATTGGCCTATAAGTCCACGTGTTGACTGTGGTCATAGAATCTTAATTTACAGGGCAAAGCAATCTCAAATAGTTGATAAAAATCAAAGTTGCCTGTTAAAAAACATTTAGATGAAAGTACAATTGTTTAGGAATCCCATAAATATGATATAAATTATATAATTAATAAAAGCAATTTCTCTATTTGAAACAGAACTAAAGGAGTATATATCTTACAAATATACAGAATGTTCCAAATTCCTTTTTAATTGCTTAAGATATAAAATAAATTCTATAACTTTTAAAAAGGTCCATTTGTTGGTGCAAGAAACTGCAATTTCATGTAAACTGGATCATTTTTCATTAATTGACATAATATATATGTTTCTTTCTGCAACACAGACTACGCTGATTTTTATTTTAATCATTTCATTAAAAAAAAATTAAATCCCGCAATTGCTTTTTTTTATTAGTAATACTTAGCTGTATTCTAAATTAATGTAATCTTAAAAAGATTAGATTATAAGTTATTTATATCTCCAGTAGCTGAAAATTCTGCTAGTATCTGCGACAGACATTTTATGGATAGAAAATAATCTGCATGTAAAATGTTACAATTGAACAGTTAATTATTTAAAGAATCACATAATTGTACTATCTTTATGCATTTTGTTAACTTAAATTTATAATAAAATTAAGTATTAAAGAGTTAAGCAATACTATAAATCCTAAAAAAAGGTCTGTTGAAAACTAAAATCTGCAAAAGAGAAAAGGATTGCGACATTCGGTCGCCCATCTTAAACTTTCTGCTTTTGGGTTTATTGCAAACAAAAATAAAGGTATATGATCTCAATACACTGTAAAGATGTTCTTTTATTTTCAATGTGCTCCTTTGCATTTTTCTGTTGTAGACCCACTGGAGAGATAAGAGAGAATTCATTGAATGTGATAGTAAAGGTATCCCAAAGTATACACAAAACAAATGAGAATTGTATTATTTTTAACACCAAACAACAGGTACTAAATACCTACTATTTAAGCACACATGAAGGAAAGTACTTGAACCAACTATTAAAAATTTAGAAATGTACTGTTTACTGAATCATAGGTAGCAAAAGTACAGATTAGCATTAATTGTAATTTTCTTACTGGCCCAGATATTTTCAGCCAAGGGGAAAATTACAATTAAAATCATTCATTCACAATTAAAATGATTGTATTAAAATTATTTTAGTTCAATTGCTTATCCACCATTTACTGGATTTATACTACCTGCAAATCATTCTGTTGAGCTGACCAAATGCTGTAATCAATAAGGTTAGCTGGGTGAATTAAGTTTTCCAGATTGGTCCAGAAGTAATTGACAGTTTCAGGTAATAAAGTCAAATATTGAATTCAGTATCAAACATTTTTAAAACTCGAAAACAAAATTAGATGTTTACAATTAATATAGCTATTTACCAATTAGAAAATATGTGTTAAAATTATTTTAGTACAGGATAAATTGGATAGATTTTTAACACATAAATAGCAAGTAGGAAACGTGATCGCTTATATCTCCATTTTATAGAAATTGCAAGATTCCAAGACTAAAAAAAACTATAACCCTAGGGAATTTGTATTATAAAAGAACATTAGTATACAATATGATAGGCTATAAAATTAATATTTTTATTGTACTTTGACCTTCAGACATTTTTGAAATTGCACAATCAAGTTGTAATATTTAGTGGCATTCGATATTACTCAATTTATCAAATATCTATATTTATTGAAACTCTATTGAGGAATTAAAAGGAACATCCTTGAAATTGTGGAATATACAATATGCTAGTTTTTTTTTTCAATGAAGTTTTAATGGCGACGGAAAATAGAGTATAATAAATGGAAATATAAAGTACATCTACTAACCGATGTAATGAAAAATGCTCAAATTGGTCTATCACTGAAACAAATGACTATGTGGGTACTGATTGGTAATCTTGTAAGCATGACATGCAAATTGAGAAACATGGTATCATTTCTGTGCAAAATACAAACAACCAAAGTCATACCAAATTAAAAAAAAAAATTAATTTAACTGTAAAACGTCATATTTTAATTAAAACAAAAATATTTGATGAGATATAGACATTTTAAGAAGTAATTTTCAGTCTAAGGAAAATTATAAATTGTTCCACATTTTTCAGATTTAATGAAAAAATTGATTATTTTTAGGGTAATATTTTTCTATAGCTAAATAAATAAATCTAGTTTAATCAAACATAAAAATACTGTTGTCTATACACACATGTTTCGTAACTATACAAAAAATATCTAGTGAAATATGTCGAATACTGTGAGAAGTTACAGGTAATTAGTTTTACCTTACTAAAATATACTGTATAACCTTGCCTACATGATGTGAAACTGCACAGTCAAATGTTATTAATACTTACACATAAAAATGGATAACTTTCTAGGCAAGTGTGGGGAAAACTTACCCTACTAATGTATAAACTTACACGCAATGACTGTGTGACATTACAGAAATATGTGGGGGAAGCTTACTCCTAAAGATGTGTAACCTTACAAACTATTAATGTGGAAGATTACAGACAATTGCAGTGTGAACCTTACGCAGGAATTGTGTTATGTTTCACAATATTGCGGTGAAGCCTAACGCAAAATAACTGTGTAAGATTACAGACATATTTGGTGTAATCTTACCCAGGAATTTGTGTTATGTTTCACAATATTATGGTGTAAACTTACAAGCAATTACTGTGTAAGTTTACAGACAAATGTGGTGAAAGCTTACTCCAACAGATGTGTAACCTTACACGAAATTACTATGAAAGCTTACAGATAATTGGAGTGTAACCTTACACAGTAATTTGTGTGATGTTTCACAATATCATCGTATAATATTACACACAGTTAATGTGTAAGATTACAGACACATGTAGTGTAACCTTACACAGGAACTATAATGTTATATTTCATAATATTATGGCGTAACCTTACACGCAACTACTGTGTAACCTTACACACAGCTTCTGTGTAAGCTTACAGGTAATTGTGGTGTAACCTTACACAGGAGTGGTGTAACCTTACTCATAATATGGTGTGCACTTACATAAGGCATGAGTAATGTTACTCCATTTATATCGGTTACATACCACCATAAGACTGGAGGCAGCAATGCTGCCACCATTTTTATGGAGTAACGTTACACCAAATGTTTTACAGTGTAATTCACTGCACACTTTTGTGTATTTTTAGGGATAAAATTATTTGAAATCTATATGTGGGTCTAGGAATGGGAAAAATCTGATTATGACTATGAATAATTTCAAATACTGCAAAACACAGTAATAAATAAAATGCATGAAAAAAGCTTTAATATTATATTTGATATTAATTTTAAATAGTTTAATATAAATTTATTTCTTCACTGCAAAATTTTTATATTTTTAAGGTGCAAAAAAATATTTGAAATATATACATCAGTCTTATAACGGGAAAATAGTACAATAAAGAAAAAAAAAAAATCAAATCAATATTTTACTAAAATTTTATATTTTGTGGTGTGTTCTCTATATACATAATTGGGGTTTTAAAATATTGTATTGATATATTTTGCAATTAAATGGGCTTAAATTAATTTTATCTGCTTAACACTGCAACTTTCTTTATATTAATATTTTTAAGTATTCAGTAAAAAAAACAAAAACAAAATTTGCCTTAAAAGCTTGATCGATTTTTTTTTCCGAAGTACAAATTTTAATATTTTTGTCAAATACAGCCATCTCATATGAACATAAAAAGTGTTATTCCATTCTTTGGACTGTTCTTGATTAGGGATAGAGATTGTATTACAAATTCATACACTGTAAAAAAAAAATCAAGAGGTTACTAAAAATTTTATAGTAAATTTGTATTCCACAGATTTTTTAGTAATCATTACAAACTTTTTTTTTTTTTTTTTTGCAAGTAAAACAATTTTTTTTTTTTTTTTTTTTTTTTTTTGTAAACTGAACAAAAGAATTTTTTGTATAACTAACTTAAAACTTTTTAGTATGAGCCACCAAGCAAATTTTAGTAATAGCTCCAAAATTATTTTTAGTAACCATTACGTGTGCCCGAAAGGCAGGAGCTTCCTTCGAGCTGCATCCAGTGGGTAAAAAGACAGACTTCAACGGAAGATTTTCGGCGAAGCCGCAATAGATGACAGCGCCAAACATTGCTACCTGCTCTATTCTGACATGTTTCTAAAGGGAAGGGAAAGTCCAGAGATCATTACCCATGGTAACTGCTACAACAGGATTTTCATAATCCCTTTATTTAACGAGTACTTACATTTTATACATTCGACGCATATTTGGTGGCGTCTAGCATCGAACCCGGGTACTTTCAGCCTGGGGTTCGGTGCTATGACCACTAGCCTATCAAGACCACACCAAGTGAGTTTTAGTAATAGCTTTTAAAAATGTAAAACTATTAACTCTGTTCGTTGCTAGCTTTTTTCTAGTAATTCTTACAGATTCCTTATAACCAAGTAAGATTACTAAAAAATTTTTAGTAATTACACACAGTAAGTACAGTAAGTTAGTAATTACAGCTAGCTTTTTTCTAGTAATTCTTACAGATTCCTTGTAACCGAGTAAGATTACTAAAAAATTTTTAGTAATTACAAAGATCACTAAAATGTTTTTAGTAGATCGACCCTTTTTTTACAGTGTTGCACATAATAAGAATTATAGTGTTTCTAAATATGTGACAGTTGCTGCAGTAAAGGTTCAATATTTGCTGTCAATGTGCTTTTCTTGTCAAAATTTATATACTGATATATTGAAAAAAAAAGAATAATTTACATTTCCTTAAAATTGAAATATTCATAAAAACTAATACCACAAAGAAAATAAAAATACAATACAAAAATAAATTAATAAAAATAAATTAATTATTTGCAGAGTTAAACAAAATAATTCTTCAAAATGGATATTCTAAACAGTAACAGAGAAATTTTATGAAACGGAATCGATTTCTGAGATATTTCTCAGAGATATTTATATTCCCGATTTGTCACTTTTATGTGATTTAAAACCTACATAATGAAATCAAGTGAAACAAATTTACGTACAGAGATATAGTTTTCGGAACATTTACCAAACACTGCAGTTATAAGAAAAAACATGTATTACATGAAAAAAATAAATTACGTGTCTTTAAACGCATCATGAAGACTAGTTTCCATCGCATTAATTATGTTATTCTTTTTTGAGAAGATGATGTTTTTTATATTATAAAAAGTTTGCAATAAGTTGTAAACAACTAAAAGAAATCTATAAATTATCAATGAATTCGTAAGAAAAAGAGTAAGGAAAAAAACAATTACGGATATGCTAATAAAAGACTGAGAACTCTGATTTTAATCAAGAATACCTTCAAGCACCGCAAAACTCAGTAATTATTAAAATACATGAAGAAAATACTTTAATATTATGTTTGATAATATAAAAATATATATAAATAGATATAATAGTTTACTATAAATTTATTTCTTTACTGCAAGCTTTTTTTATATTTTTAAGGAAAAAATTATTTGAAATCTTTACATCGGTCTGTTAACGGGGAAAATACTACAAAAAATCAAATTTTTAACTAAAATTTTATATTTTATGGCGTGTATTCTATATACACAACTGGAGTTTTAAAAATTATATTGTTATATTTTGTAATTAAATAAGCTTAAATTAATTACCTTTATCTGATTAACAGTCTGAAAATTCCGTTATATTTTTATTTTTAAGTATTCTGTAAAAAAAAAAAAAAAAAAAAAAAAAAAAAAAAATGTTTTTATAGCTTGATTGATTGTTTTTCCGAAGTACGAAGCTGCAGCGAAGGGTTAATATTTGCTATCAACTTGCTTTTCTTGACAGAATTTATATACTGATAGACTGAAAAAAAGAATAATTTATTTTTCCTTAAAATTGAAATATTCACCAGGGGTCGATCCAGACAAAATTTGGGGCCTATTTAGGGCCCCTTCACAAAAATAAATTTATTAAAATGGGCTCCTTCACAAAAATAAATTTAATAAAATAGGCCCCTTCACATAATTCTTTTCCACAAAAACTTATTTTTATTATTTTGTTAGATTTTAAAATGTGTAGTTTGTACATAAAACCAGTTATTAAGAAACAAAAACTTTAGAAAAGTGTTTAAAGAAGTTAGTTTTTGTTAACAAATACTTGGTTCGAACTTGAGTCACTAGATTTCAGCTGTTGTCACAAAATGTTGTATTTCATAAAATAAAATATAATAAAATTCACAAAAATGTAGTGAAATTCACAAAAATAACTGCTAATTCTCACAAAATGGGCCCCAAGAAAAAAATTTGAATCGACCCCTGTTCATATAAACTAACCTTAAATACCACAAAGGAAATTAAAAATACATTACAATAAAAAAATAAAAATTAATTAATTAATTGCTGCGTAAAATAAAATAACTCACCAAAATGGATATTCTAAATAGTAACAAAGAAAATATTACAAAACGAAACTAATTTCTAAAATATTTCTCAAAAGATTTTGATATTCAAGATTTGTCACTTTAATGTGATTTAACACCTACATAATGAAATCAAGTGAAACAAATTTATAGAGTATAGAGTATGTATAGAGATATAGTTTTCGGAACATTTACCAAACACTGCAGTTATAAGAAAAACACGTATTACATGAAAAAATATTTTACGTGTCATTAAACGCATCATGGAGACTAGTTTCCATCGCATTGGTTATGTTATTCTTTTTTGAGAAGAAGATGAAGATTTTATAACATAAAAAGTTTGCAATAAATTGAAAATAAGTAAAAGAAATCTACGACATATCAATTAATTCGTAAGAAAAAAATCAGTTCGTAAGGAAAAAAAATTTTGAATATGCTAATAAAAATCTGAGAACTCTGATTATAATTAAGTATACCTTCAAGTATTGCAAAACTCAGTAATAATTAAAATACATAAACAAATGCTTTAATATTACATTTAATATTAATTTATTGATTCACTGAACGCTTTTGTATATTTTAAAGGACACAATAATTTTACATCTATACATCGGTCTTATAATGGAAAAAATAGTAAAAAAAAAATCAAATTTTCAGCTAAAATTTTATGTTTTATGGCGTGTTACTTTATATACACAATTGGAGTTTTTAAATATTGTGTTGCTATATTTTGCGATTAAATGGGCTTAAATTAATTTTATTTGCTTAACACTCTGCAACTTTTTTTATATTAATATTTTTTAATATTCACTAAAAAAAATGCCTTAAAAGCTTGATCGATTTTTTAGGTGCGTTCGTAAATGTAATGTAAAAATGTCGTATATGTAAATACGTAGCACCTATTGTTGTCGCTCAGCCCGTCCGTCTGTCCGTCTATCTGTCCGTCCGTCTGTCCGTCTATCTGTCCGTCCGTCTGTCTGTTATATGCGGACAGACGTCCGCATATAACAACGCAAAAACTACCCAACCGAATCGTTTGAAATTTAAAATACATAATTATTACATACTTTTGTCGAGTCATTTCAAATTTTATGAAAATCGGATGGCTAGATCAATTACAGGGACAATCAAAATGATTCCGTTACATTACGGTCAATAGGGAAAAAGTTTCAAATGCATTTTAATCGTTTGAATTTTAAAACATATAATTATTATATAATTTTGTGGAGTAATATCAAATGTTTTGAAAATCGGATGCATAGATCAATTACAAGGACAATCAAAAGTATTCCGTTACATTACGGTCAATGGGAAAAAAAGTTTCAAATGCACTTTAATGGTGTTACACTCATTCGAAATTAATAGAATTGACATGAATCTATGAAGTATATCCTAAAATATACATTCTTTACAATCTGTGATGCTTTACAATCTATTTATTATTAAATTACAGGGCCACACAAAAGTATTCCACTACATAATTCTATACGGGAAACATTGTTTGGGACATGTTTTAATTATATTAAACTACTTCCCATTTTATGAATAAGATATATGTTTCTGAGATATAATAAAAATTACTTCCTGCATATTTGCACAAAGATTTCGACCACTATACTGCATCCGAAGTACATTCTACTATATCAGCACGATATGAATATTTGTAAAACTTCGTTATGGTACGAACGAATCCTTTGCTACGCTTCACGTGCAATTCCAACTTTTTTTTATCTGAAGTACAAATTCTAATTTTATTGTCAAAAACTGCTATCTAACATGGACTAAATAAGTGTTATTTCATTCTTTGGACTGTTCTAGATCAAAGATAGAGATTGTATTACAAATTCATAACACATAATGAGAATTATATTGTTTCTAGGTATGTGCAAGATGTGTCGCACACTGCAGTGAAGGGTTTATATTTGATATCAATGTGCTCAATGTGCTTTTTCTGACAGAATTTATAAAGTGATAGATTGAAAAAAAAGAACATTTTTTTAAATATTTTAATTTGAGTTTAAATTTTTCAAAACGAAATTGCTAAGAATATTTTTTATCACGTACATCAATAACATTTATTCAGGAATTATATTAGTATTTAGGATAGGAAGATATAATGGAATACATATATCTGTTTTGTTACTAAATAAATTTTAGATTCAGATTACCTGTAACAGTAACAGAATAACAGTGTTTAATAACTTTAGCTGAAAATGCTTACATGAAAGCTTACAAGAATTGTATTGCAGTAAATTAAAGGTATGCTGTACAAAATTACATCCCGATTTACTCTAAGTGACAAAGTCTGGATATCCTCTTATGAAATAAAATAAACGCTCAATTATAGTCGTTACTAAAACTTATTATCCTTATCGGATGCTAACTTTTGATACAAGGTTTTATTTTTATATTATACTCGCAATACTATATTTTATGAATAAACTTTGTAGTATACCCGGGTGGCGAGTGTTCAGGGAAAAATGATGCGAAAAAAGGTGTTAAATACCTGAATTTTGATAAAGAAAAATTCGCCTTCTTTAATCCCTTTATATTATTTGAAATATTTTCTATAGCAAGATACGGTTACCTCTTTTTAGGTGCGTTCGTAATTATGTAAATACGTAGCACTTATAGTTGACGTTCAGTCCGTCCGTCTGTCTGTCTGTCTGTCCGCATATAACAACGCAAAAACTACCCAACTGAATCGTTTGAAATTTAAAATACATAATTATTACATAATTTCCTCGTGTCATTTCAAATTTTATGAAAATCGGATGCATAGATCAATTACAGGAACAATCAAAAGGATTCCGTTACATTACGGTCAATGGGGGAAAATGTTTCAAATGCATTTTAATGGTGTTACACTCATTCGAACGTAATAAAATCGATATGCATCTATAAAGCACATATAATAATATACATTTTGCATAATCTGAGGTGCAAAGAATATTTGTTATTGATTTACAAGGCCACACAAAAGTATTCCATTGCATAATGGTATAGGGAAAACATTGTTTGGTATGCATTTTAATTGTAATTATTTACAATTTTATGAGATTGATATATGAGAGTGATAGCTTTAAAACTTCGTTATCGTATGAACGCACCTTATTTGCTACGTTTCACGTGCAATTTCCAACTTGTTTAGACTGCGTTTTCCCCTGACCACTTGCCACCCTGTGTATTTCTCTTGCTCATGTCAAAATATAAATAAAATTGAAACACTTGTACTGTCACGTTTGAAATGAATGACAAGAAAAAGATAATGGTTAAGTTTTAGTTTTTTACTAAAACTTCTTCATTAAAACTTCAAATATTTGTTACATTTGATTAATTCAAAAAATATTACTGTTTTATCGTAAAAAATTTCAGAAATAATTGGTAGTACAACCACTTGAAGTGCGATGGTTCGTTTTTGAATATCTAAATTTTAGCTCCTCAGTACAGAATTGGCATTAAAAATTTAGAATAAATAGGCTCCTTATATACCAAGTACGCAAGATTAAAAATAATAATAACTAAATATAAAATAAAATAAAAAAAGACAAACAATATTTTTAAAGTTAATTTCATTGTAAAATCGGTTTTCATTCAGTCATTTCAATGTTTTAATGATCGAAATGTTGTCCTATTGAAAAAGCGTCAAAGGATTATTCACCAGAATGTAGTCACTTATTGAATAATTTCTTTTATAAAGAAATTGCGTTACACTGTGTAAAAGTTTGATAATTTAGTAGTACAAAAATAATGAAAATAAATAAAACTACCACCTTATTTTTTGTTTATATTCCCTTTTACATAAATGGTATGAAATATTTTACAAAAGCATCCGATTTACAAATTATTATTGTCTGAAGTATAATGAAAAAGTCGTCTTGGTGCATATACCGTTTAAAACAATCTGTTAAATTTACGAAAAAAACTGCTGAAAGCAATATTGCCAGCAGATTTTGCCGTAAATTTAATAGATTTTTTTTACAGTATGTCGTTTAATTTAAAACTAAATGCTAAGAAAGAATATATGGAAACTCCGAACGAAGGATGTTTTTATTGATGTAATTATCAATTTTAGTTCAGTATTTTAACTTTTATTTCTTTAATCCGGCCAATTTCAATCCTGACCAGTTTTCTGACCTCTAAAACGATAATGCCGTCAAAAACCAGAATTCGAAAATTTTTAGGAACCGAATACATTTTTCGTGTAAAGATAGAAGAAAGTAATAGCAAAATAAGTTTGAAGCCCTTTATTGCATTGAACACGTATGAACTATTTCAAATGAATCTGAATGTGTTCATTGCATTGCCAGAAATTTGGTTTATAACTATTCGTCATTATATAAATCTTTTTATATTTTTATAAAATCTACTTTAAAAAGTTTCTGAAAATATGCATCAGCTAAACAAATATAAAAATGGGTATTTATAAAAATGTTTCTTTAAATCTCGAAGATATATTAATTTCCTAAGTTTCTAATAATAAACAAAACGTTCTGAATAACCGTCATATTGAAAAAGATAATTGTATTTTTCGTACTTTGCTTTATTACATTCTCATAATTTTAAAAATCATTGTTTTTTTTATAATACATTACATTTCCAAAATATGTTCACTTATCAAATTCAATAATAACTTATTAAAGTGTCCCAAATTTAATTAAAAATTATTCGAATTCGCTTTGAAATTAAATTTAAAATCATCAAATCATTCTCTATGAACAAATACATTTATAAAGAAATAAAAATGAATTTTATTAAAGCCTTTAAAATAACATTAAATGAAATGATATTTTTTCCCTCCAGTTTTTAAGTATAATTTTTAATTTGTAATGGCTTTAAAACAACAAAGTCCTTCTTTTATATGCAAACATTCTAGATTAAATTGCGAACAATTTTTAATCTTATCAATTTAAATTATCATTCTTTTTAGCATATATCCAAAGGGAGTTTGAAACGTTATTAAAAGTCAGTTGATCCATTTTTATTCCGGATAATTAATTATGACACTGTGAAGACAACCAATATTTACATTGGAGTATATTTTATTTTTTTAATTGATTGAAGAAAAAGAAATCACCTTCTCTTTTGAATAATTTAAAACCAACAAAATATTTAGTTTGTCTTTTTAAATTGATTTTCTTAACTGCAAAGCAATAATATATTCCCATTTTGTAAGATGTAAAAAAAAAAATTGCTGTTAAAATTTTTTGAATGCAAATGAAAATGTGACCGACCTTAAAGTTTAATGTTTTTATGCATCAAGTTTGTCTGTCTGACTGGCTGATCTTACCGTCTATATGTCTGTCCATTGCTTGCTTTGTAAATATATTCAGACTGCAGTGTATTTTTTATAGGTCACTGCTATTTAATAGAGCATGATTAGAGTATGATTAGTATTAGATTTAATAGAGTATTAAAGATGAAGTTTGTAGAATTTATTAGTTGGTGTGCAGCAATACCCACATAGAAAATTAAAATAAATATCTGTAACACTATTATCTACAAGTTTTTATAAAAAAGGTGCATTTTACTAATGTTACAATAGTTTAAACATAATGAAACGAATATAGTGGATATGGGGTAATATTTAGACATAAGAATCTGGAGTAATTAACAGACAGCGTAATATTCGCACGGACAAAAATTTTCGACTTGTATATTTAAAAAAATAATAGTCATTTTTATGATGATTAAAACGTGGCTACACTGTAAAAAAAGGGTCGATCTACTAAAAAAAATTTAGTAATCCTTGAAATTACTAAAAATTTTTTAGTAATCCTACTCGATTACAAGAAAATCTGTAAGAATTACTAGAAAAAAGCTAGCAACGAATAGAGTCAATAGTTTTATATTTTTAATAGCTTTACTAAAACTCACTTGGTGTGGCCATGATAGCCTAAATGGTCATAGCACCGAACTCCAGGCTGAAAGGTCCCGAGTTCTATGCTGGACACCGCCAGATACGCACCGAATGTATGTAGTGCAAGTACTCGTTAAATAAAGGAATGATGAAAATCCTGTCGGAGCTGGTAGAAATGTTTGGTGCTGCCATCTATTGCGGCTTTGCCGAAAATCTTCGTACGTCTTCTTACCCACTGGGTGCAGCTCGAAGGAAGCTCCTGATCTTCGGGCACACGTAATGGTTATTAAAAATATTTTTGGAGTTATTCCTAAAATTTGATTGGTGGCTCATACTAAAAAGTTTTAAGTTAGATATACAAAAAATTCTTTTGTTCAGTTTACAAAAAAAATGTTTGTTTCACATGCAAAAAAAAAGTTTGTAATGGTTACTAAAAAATTCTGTGGAATACAAATTTACTAAAAAATTTTTAGTAACCGCTTGAATTTTTTTTTTACAGTGTACGTAGCAAAAGAGTCATATATAACGTACACCATGGACTAAACATTAATATTCTTAGACTTATCGTAAAAAAAAATTTAAATGAAATTTCAGTTTTACAATTTTCGGTACTGCAAACTTTTAAACTTCTAAACATCGAACATTTTAAAAATTTACTCCGTAGTATAGAGAAAAAATATAGTTCTAAATAAAATTTGCTTAAGAGCGTACACTAGTCACGCGATAAAAGCCGAACGCTAATGTAAAGTCTATGGGGGCGTTCTTTTCAAATATCTCGCTCAAATTTTAATATTTTTACATTATTTTTTTGCATAAGATAGTTGAGGACGATCCACAACCGGCCTAGTTTTTACTTTTTCGATTTTGGTTATACATTTTTTATATTATGATAGTTTCTGTTTCAGAACCAGTTTAAACCGGTTTTGAAAATTAAAGTAATTTTTAAAAAAAAATCTAAAACCAAAATTGAAAAAATAAAAACTAGGCCGGTTGTGTATCGTCCTCAGCTATCATGTAAAAAAAAATCATTTAAAAATATTAAAAATAAAGCGAGATATTTGAAAAGATTGCGCCCATAGACTTATCATTAGCGTTCGGCTATTACTGTGTGACTAGTGTGTGCTCTTAACAGATGTATCTCAATTTGTTTTTGAGAATTTTTTTTGTAGTATTTAATATCTCTTTTGAACATGGACCAAACAGAAAAGAATAAAAATCAGCTTTCACCCCGTAAAGCATGGTGACGGCACTGCAACGTCGTTGTGAAGTCACATTGTGACTTTGTGACCATCGATTGTCGATGTGACGTCGATGTGAAGTCACAGTGACTAAAATGTGAAGTCGTTATGGCCATTTTAGAGCTCTTTTGTGACGTTTCACAAAGTGGTCACAATGTGACAAATTTGTGAAAAATGTGTCATTTGTGACTAATTTGACATTAACATTGTGACGAAACTGTGACAAAAGCGACGATACTTAAATTGCCATAAACATGTTTTTTAAAGTAAATAACATGTTTTGAAGGATATTTATAAATTTCTAAAGACTTTTAAGAAAGTCACGTCTCAGTCACAATGTGACGTCACTGACTGGTGGCATTTTGGTCACAGATATGATGTGACCAAAGTGACTCACAGTCACGTCACTGTGATCACGCATGTTATTAGGGACAAGTATTCAGATATCTCTAAACAGAAAGAAATAACTACTTTCCAAATGCTCAAGAAAGTAACATTGCACATTAGAGATTAAATTTATTAGTCAAATTCAATATTTTAAAAGTATTTAATTCTTTAAAAGAGAAATTGATTTTCTCCTTTAATTAATTATTTAATAAAAGATAATATTTTAATGCAAATATTTATAGGCGTCGCAGTGTTACAAATAATTATCCGAAAGAAAAATTTATAAATTGACTTTCAATGAATATTAAAATTCCGTTTGGCCGTAAGATTTGAATGAAATCAAATTTAAATTGATAATATTTAAAAACTGTTCAAATAGCCATATTTGATCATTTTCCAAAAAAAAAAAAAAAATCGTTGTAATATGTTTTTTTTTTCCTTGTAACATATAAAATTACAATATGTTATTTAAAATGAGGTTTAAGCAAATAAAAATGTGGTGCATGGTTGAGTATTTTTAACACACTTCAAATTAGTTTAAAAGTATTTATGAATTCGGCTTGTCTGAATATCTTGTAGATTGTAAGCGCTGTAACTTTCGTAAATATTTTCGGATTGCATTGCAATTTTTATATATTATTGATGTTAATTTTTACTACTTTTGTTGTTAATTTTCTTTTCTTTTCCTTTTAGTTCCTTTAAAAATTTAATTAAAATATTTAAATCCGATTCTGAGAACAAATAAATTTAAAAAAATAAAACGAATTATCTTAAAACATTTAAAATTAGCATTAATTTTAACAGGAATTTTCATTCCGCTATTTTTTAATAAAAACATTTAATTTGTAACTGCTTTAAATCAGCATATACTTCTTTGATACCCCAAAATAATTGTTATAAATTAGAACAGTTTTTGCAATATTATCAACTTAAATTCATTTTTTTCATTTGAAACCTATCGCCAAAATGAATTTCAAACTTTAGCCAAAGTCTCTTGGATAATTTTTATTGCAGTTAATTAATAACAGCAATGTATACATTAAAAATATTTACATTAAAACATTTTCTTTTATGTAATATTTGATTAAAGAAGAAAATTGCCTTTTCTTCTAAAAAAACTGATTTTTTTATAAACTTTGTATTTTTAAATTTAATTTCTACGCTGTAAAAAAAAGGAATGCTGCTCCATGAAATTTGTTTCAGCAGTTCTGCCTCTAATTTATTGAGTAATTGAATTGATATAACTAGTTAAACTAATGTGTAAAACTATATCAGTTTAAAGTGCACTATTATATGTTAAATTTTGCGACAAAATTGGGGACAGTGTTTTTTCACCAATTTTATGAAGAAATTATATATATATATATATATATTTACAGTGTAATGTATAACGCATTTTTATTTGTATATTTTGTAATATTTAAATCATTTGTTACATTAAAACATGAAACTTCTTTTATGTGCGAAATTTAAAGTCATAAGTTAAAACAGTTTTTAAGTATTATCAATTTGAATTCGTATTTCTAATTCGAACCTTAAACTTTATTGAAAGACGTTTGATCCATTTTCCTTTTGGATAATTATTTGTGACATTGTAATGACTAGAAATATTTATAATAAAGTAATATATTTTATTTAATAATTAAAGTAGTAAATCAATTTCTATTTTAAATGAATAAATAATTTCAAAATATTGTTTTACACTTTTTAAATAGATTTCTAACGTGTAATGTGCTTTTTATTTCATTTTGAGATACAAAAACCGAATATGTTATTTATAATCAAACTTAAAGAAACAAGTATGATAAGAATATAAATACTAAAAAATATAAAATGAAAATATGACCAACACTTGAGTTTTTTAACACTTTCCAACATAGCTGTGAAGTAATTATCAATTCTATTTGTCTATATCTCTCGTGTTTTGCTCTTAGTTTAAACGTTGTTTAAATGTTGTAAATATCTCGGACATTGTAATCCAGTATTTATTTATTATCAGTGTTAATTTTCCTGTTCTTAAATAATATTTTTTCTTTCTTTTCCTTAAGCACTTTTAAAATTAAATTATAAATAACTAAAACTAATCCTGTGAACAATTTTATTATTTTAATGAAATGAAAACAATTCTATCGAAACATTTTAAAAGATATTACATTAAACTTTTCTTTCTACAAAAGTTTTTGATAGTAATTTGAGTATTTTAATGGGTTTTAAATACCAAAATCCTTCTTTAATATGAAAAATTTCTAGCTAAAGCTGAGAAAATAATTTAATTTTATTATTTTAAATTCGTAATTGTTCTTTGAAATGTATGACCAGAGGGAATTTCAAAATTTATTTGAAATCTCTTATCCATTTTTATTCCGAATAATTAATGACATAGTGTGGATTGCAAATATTTACATTAAAACAGTGATTTTTAATGAATTTTAAATGATTTCTATTGATGAAAGTAGAAACTCAATTTTTCTTTTAAATAATTGATTGCTTTCAAACTATTGAGTTTGTCATTTTAAATTGAATTTCGAATGTGTAACGTATTTTTATGTTTCATTTTGTTGTAGCATAAAAAAAGAAAAAAAATGTCTTTTTTAATTAGATGAAATCCAGTAAAAGTTGAGAGTGATGTTTAATTTTTTAATACGGTATAACGTACTAGAAAAGCATTTAATATTTCAGTGTGTCTGTCTGCCCTGCGGTCTATCCATGCATTAACTCTTGTAAATAAACTGAGATTACCATGTAATATTTACATGTTACTTGTATAAATGCTCATGTGATATGGTTTGGCATTAAGAAAATTTTTTTACAGTAATTGATGTTATTTGTAGTATTATCTAATGGTTCTATATATACATATACATATATATATATATATATATATATATATATATATATATATATATATATAGACAGATAGATATAGATATATAATTAACAATATGGAAGCATTTAGATGAGCAAAGTTCGGCTAGTTTATATTCTAAATAAATAAATATATATATATATATTAGCATTTAATATTTTTGGGTAAACCAGGCTTTCCGGCTAATATGCCACAACAAAGTTAAGATTTCTTAATAAAACAAAAAACAAAAAAAATTACAAATATGTAATAAAACTGCGCAATGTCTGCTGCAACTATTGATACAAAACTAATGATTAATATTACTTTTTAGTAATTGTATGAAGTTGTATTGTTATTGCCCCCCCACACACACAAAAATCAACAAATAAATGAAATAAAATAAATTAAAATACAAATATGTACATTGCTTATTTTCTGTGATAAATTTTAAAAGTAACAATACAGTCTCAGTGTGTTTCAAATTTGTCAATAAAACTTCTAAGTAAATGACGAAAGTTATTTTTAATGAAGGATAAATTTTATAAATGCTTTTTTCGAATTTCGTAACCCTGATATTTTTTAATATATCTATATAGTTTTTAAATTATTACAATACAAAAAAGAATCAAACATGGTTAATGCTCTTTTTCAATAGCTATATGTATTTTTTCGTACTTATTATTTTAATATATTAAACTAAAATAATAATTTATTCTTTTTTTCACAAATGACGCTAATTTTATTTATGAACATGGAAATCTGTTCGAACTTTGAAAAAGATCGTCTAAGAATTTTTTCCAATTCGGCGGAATTTGTCTATTAAAGTTACAGGGTTGCAGAAAGCGACATTTCCCACTCATGTTTTTATTCTGTACTTTCTTTGCGTCACATTTCAGCAGAAATGAATGTAGAGATGTATATCGGAAAGAACCCCCTCCGAAAAAGAAGGATTGAACGAAGTGAAGGCATTCTTAAACTTTTTTTGACGCCTTTTGTTCTTCGTCTGTGTATTCGACATGTATTTTCATGGTTTAATTTTTTTCTTCAGTGAATGATTTACAAAAATAAATGATTCGCTACCGAAGATCTTGATTATATCTTATGTCTTTCAAATATTTTTTTAAGTGCGAAAATTATTGAAATTTTGTTAGTTTTGAATATTTAATAGAAAATTATGTTGAGTAGAGGGGATTTCAGATAGAAAAAAATTTATTTATGCAGATAAGTATTCTCATAAACATCTCAAATTGAAATTGAAATTAAGACTCTTATCGGAGACTGCTAAGATTGATCGGTTTGCCCAGATCCGTTACACTGTGTTTTATTATAAAAAAATTTACTTAAAATTTATTTAAAACTTAGTGGTGAGAATTAGTAATTTGAAGCGCAGTTCTTGTACCTCTGTGTATATATGACGAAACTTTTCACATGCACATTAAAAGGAGAAAAATGAACAATAACAGGAAATGTTTAGTTTAAAATGGCAGAAGTGTTTTAAATTCTCTTTGAGAAACTTCTAATATAACAGAAGATAATTTACAAAAAATATTATAAAAGGTAATTCAAGTTGTGAATACCTGAAATTAAAATATTTTTAATTAAATGAAATTCGTATAATTACGAAATATAATTACTGTGTTCAAACAGAATTCTTTGATCTGAAGATTATACGTCGGAAATTACGGTAATCAATAATTATCCTATATTTAATGAATATACGTAATTAATAATTATGCGTTTTTTCATAATACGTATGATTAATTAATTATGTATATTTATGTATGTATTAAATTATATTTAAAATTTTTTATACGTTTTCCTTGTCACCCAAAAATAAGAATATCACCAAAATTCGGGTTCGGCCTTAAAAACCTGTTTGGTAGATTCTTACTTTTTAGCACACTCAAACAAGTTTTAAAAGTAATTATTAATTTTATTCATTCGGTTTGTCTGTGCGAGTCTATCTGATGCCTTTTTGTCAGTTTGTCCATGCTCTAACTTGCATTAATATAATCCGATTGCATTTAAATTCTTAAAAAATATTGTGTATCACAGTGGCATGTTCGTTATTGAAAATGAAGTGCGTAGCATTTACAGTTCATTTACATGGGCACTTAAAATAATTCCATCATATTACTGCCTACGAGAGAAAATCATATGCTGCATATTTTAATGACATACAACAGTTTTAAATGTACTGAAATTTACATACATCACTGAAGTGTAGCGCACAAATTTTAATTCAGTATATGATGTTCATATAATTTATCAATTGTTTACAGGTACACACAAAAGAATATTGTCACAGAAAAAAATTGAGCTACAATTGAACTATAGAACCTATAAAGCCTTTTTTGCTCTCAGTAAGTATCCGATGTGGTTCACAGTTTAAAATTGAAATATTTATATTTTTAGCGTAACTTGGTTCGTATAAATTCTATTGATATTATACAGAAATGGTCAAAAATTCCGAAGTACATCTTCATTTAAACACAGAAATTGCTGAACTGAGGATTTTAAGTGTGTTATTCGTTAAACTTAACCAATTTTAGTATAAGCTTACCAAGTATTAAATGTACAGTCCTGGGGAAAAAGGTAAACTCCCCTTACTTATTCCTCAACAAATAATTGTATCAGAAAGTTACTGGTACCGAATGATTAGAATGATACATTTTATTCGCTTAGGGGGACATATATTTTTTAAGATAAAATCTAAACTTCATTTTTTTCAATGGAAATACCTAATTTTAACAAGATATTTTAACTCTTTGGTTCAAACTGTGACAAAACACCAAATTTCAAGTCATTTGAATAATAAGGTTTTGAAATATAAATATTTAAATTTATTGTTCTTATGTTAAGTTACATTCTTTTATTAATATCGCCTGAAATTATGCTCCTAATGATCTAATTCTTTATGTAGCAAAAATACTAAAATAGCAAACCGTAACAATGTTGAATTTAAATTTTTATAACTTTATGATATGATTTATTAAATTAATGTTCGAAAAAAATTATCAATTGCAATTTAAAATTTTTGATGGATTTAGATATATTAAGTCCTGTTTTATGGAAATCCTAAATTAAAAAATATTATCCAAGCAGTTCTCAAATTATGCTTAAAAAATGGCAATATTATGATTTAACGTGTCGTCTATGATAGAAGTAACTAGATATTTAGAAACATCCCTAATAGCATGCATGGTCACAGTGACGTCACAGTGACGTCACTGTGAGTCACTTTGGTCACATCACATCTGTGACCAAAATGCCACAACTCAGTGACGTCACATTGTGACTGAGATATGATTTTCTCAAAAATCTTTAGAAATTTATAAATATCCTTCAAACATGTTATTTACTTTAAAAAACATGTTTCTGGCAATTTATATATCGTCGCTTTTGTCACAGTTTCGTCACAATGTTAATGTCAAATTAGTCACAAATGACACATTTTTCACAAATTTGTCACATTGTGACCACTTGGTGAAACGTCACAAAAGAGCTCTAAAATGGCCATAACGACTTCACATTTTAGTCATTGTGACTTCACATCGACGTCACGTGACGTCACATCGACAATCGATGGTCACAAAGTCACAATGTGACTTCACAACGACGTTGCAGTGACGTCACCATGCTTTATGCTATGGATATTATGCTATCCTGCAATATAGAAGTCTTCAATGACTGCTTGAGTGGCGTGTAAGATGCCCAGATGAAGAAACGGGCTTTCTTTGTCAAGAATCGAGTACGGAACTTAATTTAAATAAAGCCCCTAAAATATGTTCGTTTCAAGTAATTAATTTCTCGGAAACGTATAGTACGACTTGCATGAAAATTTGGTTTTAGGTAAATTGAAGAGTGCAGAATTCATTTATGCTGTCAGAAGTGAAACTGCTATTTAAAAAAACAAAATTTGGGTTCGTTTATGTATTTAGATAGAATCCTAAGCAAATTTTATTTACATCATTTAAAAGTAGACTTCATTTCAAATCGTTTGATCACAGTAAATTTCTTTCACAATAACTTTTGGTAGAATTAGTAGGGAGTGTTTCTTGTTTTTTTCACCACTGTACAAAACTCATATACAGGGTTGCACAAATCTGTCAGATGTTTTTCCCAAGATTTTTGCACGAAACTATCGAATTATCGGTAGTATTGTAAACTATTGGAAGAATTTCGTTACAGTAGAAGTGAAACAATAATCTAACAATAGAACTTATGAAGCTTTTTGATAGCAACGATAGAATTGAACTATAATTTGGTTTGTATAAACTCTAAACACGGAGAATGCTGAACGGAAAAATGTGCTATTCATTAAACTGAACCATATTGTAGCATATATTTACTATGTAATAGGCATACAAAGCTATAGCTCGTATACAAGGCTGCATAAAACAACCGAATATTTTTACGACTGTTATTGGTAATAGCAGAAATTAGGTTTTCAAATGTATTATGTTTTTTTTCTTCAAATTGTTTATTTCGATATAATCTTACATTTTAATAAACTGCAAAGTATCGTTACTGTCCTTATCAACATGATGGAAAGTGTAACATAATCAATGTTGGACCCATGATTTTACGTGCATATAAACACTGTAAATTATATTACATTTAAATTTCTTATAAATAAACACATACATTATTTCTATTAATAAATATTTCGAATACGAAACACGGAAAATCATGAATAAACTGAACTTAAATATGTTTTGTTAAAGATTACAAGCTATGTAAAATTTATTTGAAAACAGTAATCCTAAACTATTTATAGGGACTAAATCTGAATTCAGTTTTGTACTACATACTTTATACTTATAATTCTGTTAAGTTTTAATATAAACATTTCCAACTAATGTTATTTTACTGTGATATGCAATTACTGTCAGAGAGACTTTGAAGCTGAAATGTTTATATATCAAGCAAATATTCAGTCCATTATATAGTCCTAATCTAAATTCAAAATAGTTTTCTCTATTCAATTTTACAATTTGTATTTGAAAATGGATTAAAATATATTATTTCTAACAATTTACTTTATAATAAATTTCTGTTTTAGATACATTTGAAGTATATAGCTTTTACAGTTATTATATTTAAAAATTATGACAGAAAAGGACCATTGATATTAAATGTATTTAAAAATTTTCGTTTATAAATTTCAACAAGTACTCTATTGTACAAACTTTAAAATTTATTTTTTACTGCAATTGTAATAGTTTTATTTACTTAATAACACAACAAAAAAAACTTATATACCAGTTTTTTACAGGACTCATATTCATAAAGTGTTTCATAGCTAACGATGTAGTCTCCTTTAATTTATCAAAACTATGGATTGAACTAACGTAAACCATAGCTATCAGGGTAACATTGTCGCATTGTAGACGGACGGGTTTGTTATTGTTTTACATATATGTATTTGTGTGTTTTATGCATAGCATTAATACTTGCTTTTCTTACATGTCTTGGGCAGTAAGTGAAAAAATGAGGATTACCCAGGTAACAAGAGTGGGCCGGAATTATTGCAATTTTACTTAGGAGAATGTTGTAAAGGAAATGGCAGCTGTCAATAATAGCATAACTAAATAAAAAAAGAATATTGCCCAGTTAAACTGATGTCATTGAGCGCACAGGCTATGCACACTGATTGTATGTTACAGCTTCATATTTTCAAGGAATAATGCCCTTCAAAAAACAAATTAAGGGGGGTAACCTCCCCTCTTTATACTTAATCGTTGTACCCAAAAAAATAATTAGGGATACGACTTATCATTTAATAAACCAATAGACGAAATTTGAAGCAAATCGGATAATTCTGCACAAGTCCCATGTATATAGTTTAAGAGGAGTTATCTCCCGTTCTCTACTTTATACTTAACCATTAAAACTCCAAAACTATTCATATATTTGCTTTATCAGAAAAAATGTACGTCCAAAATTTAAAGCAAATTGGATAATTCTGCATGAATCTCATTTACCTATTTTAAGAAAGAAGGGTAATCGTCTGCACACCTTTATCCTTAACAAAAGAACCCCTCAACTAATCGCGGAAGCATCTTATCACTATGAACCCGTATCCAAAAATTGAAGTAAATCGATTAATTCCACATGAAAAATGATTTACCTAAATGAGGAGGGGTAGTGCCCCCGATCTCCCAAATATACTCCCAATGTAGTTCCAAAACAAATCACAGAAGCGCATTTTCAGAATGAACCTAAGGCCATAATTTGAAGCAAATCAGTAAATTCTACGTGAAAAACCCATTAACCTGAATTAAGGTGAAAGTTTTTTACATTTTGAAATAATTAGGTATATCTTGGTTGCTAGGTGACAAAGCCAGTAGAAAATTAAATAGCATTTTATCAAACAGATATTTAATAAATGTGATATTTCCGCTTTAACGATACCTAGAGATAGCTAGAGATTGTACATAAATATTTCACTTTTTATTTCACCTTTAGGTAGATTGTATAAGAAATACTCCCCCTTTATACTCAATTAATGAACACCCAATACTACCCAGGTCGAAAGTCATGCTGGTATTTGTTTGCTAGACAAGCACCAAGTGCTCTAACCCAACAAGTAAAATAGCATAAACTAGCATTACACATTTCTGTTTCCAGCAGAATTTCCAGCAATTCATGGTGTGTATTGGTCCACTTTGCTGGAAATAAGCATGAGATGCTTGCATATAGCTTGTCATGCTTTTGTTATGCGAGCTAGTGACATAGCATGTGATGCTAGCTAGCATATAATAGCATAGAGTTTCCAGCAATTCATGGTGTGTATACACTTTGCTGGAAATCTAGCCGACATAGCAATACCTAGCAATAACTAGCATATTTTTGTTGCTGGTACAAGCATAAATTTTGACCTGGGTAATCATGGAGGCACGTTATCAGAATGATCCTATGTCTAAAAATTAAATGAAATTTGATAATTCTGCATGAAAAAGACATTTATCTAACTTAAGGGGATAGACATCCCATCCCCTTCTTATAATTATCAAATGAACTCCCTAAACTAATCATGGAGGTGTCCTCATCAGAAGGATCCTTTGTCTAAAATTTTAATAAAATCTGATGATTTTGCATTGAAAATCCATTTATCTAAATAAAGGGAGGGAATTAGCCCCCCGTTCCCCTTCTGTATACCTATCCCATCAACTCTCAAATCTTATAATGGAAACGATTCATCAAAATGAGCCTGTGTCTAAAATTTGAATGGAATCTGATAATTCTGCATGAAAAACTCAAGTATATAAATTGAGGGAAGGGTCTTTAGCCTTCGTTTCCCTTCTTATACTTAAAGAATGAACTCTCAAAACTAATTAGAGAAAGAACTTTAACATAATAAAAATATATCCAAAATTTCAAGTAATGTAGATTATTTATCATACATACATAATGGGCGGGCATATAAGCTCTCAAGCTTTGATAGCCTGTGAGCTAAAAGCTACAAGCTACAGCATTCTAAATACTACGTAATATTCATCTGAATGACTGCCTTGGAAAACACATCAAGTCTGAGGAACAACCGAAAATCCTTACTCATGGAAAAGAGCAGCTGATTTCCAAGACCTTTGAAGTCTGAGATTTTCCCTTAACCAAGCACGGTGCTAAGATTGTAATTATAAAATATTTTCATTGGAAGAGTGCAAATGTCCCAGTGTTGACTAATAACACTTTAGAAGGTATTATCTAAGTTTTCAACCCCCCAAAAATACATAGGAAAATCTTTTTTTTTTTCAATAACTCATGAAACACCGTCTTTCAAATACCTCTTGGTGATATAAGGGATGTCCTTTTTAATGCTTTCCAACAAAGTTAAATTTTTTTTATGCTTCCGGTTTATCTGGCTGTCTGTCCGCGCTCTAACTCTTGTAAATATAGTCGGAGTACCATGAAATTTGTTGGTTCTTATGGACGTTGACCCTAGAACGAACTCTATTGAAAATGAAGTTCCTACTATGATTAATTTATTTGCAGGGATAGCAGGGCTCCGCGAACTGAACATCAGAATTTTTTTAGAGAAATTTTCTTTTTAGATTTTTCTAGCAAATTGTCCCGAAACCACGTTTGGAAGTTGATTCTAGCTCAAACGTATTATGAAATTTTCGGTTAAAAAATACTGATGTTCAGTTCGCGGACCATTTGGGAACCCTGGAATAGTCAAAAATTTTCCGTTACATTAAGGCCAATGGGAAAAAATCACTTCAAATCAATTTTAAAGGTGTTACACACTGTCAATGATATTCAAGTTTATATGCATTTGCGATGTGCACTAAAATATGCATTCTGTAAAATATACAGTAAAAATAATAGTTATTATTCATTTACAGGGCCACACAAACGATTTCCCTAACATTATAATACAGCGGGGAATTGTTTGCGAGATATTAATTATGTTAAACGATTTCATGTATAATAAAATTTATATATATATCGCTCAAGCTTAACATTTCACGTATAATGTGAAGAGCATAGCATTTACAGGAACATGCAAAGATTTCAAATAGTAGTATATTTGAAATACTGTCTGTTATCGATAATTGAGGATAGATCGATGAAAGGTATTTTTAATTATGAACTTTTAAGTTGCACTAAATGTTTGCATATTATATGGTGTGTATAAATGCTAGTTGATATACAGGGTTACACAAAAGAGCTCGGAAACGCTACTGAATATGAGCGTAATTTTTTTAAATGTGGTTTTAATATAATTTATGCATTTTTACGTTGAATTGCTTTCAGTTTATTAAGAAATGTTTGTAGAATATAGATAAAATGATATACAGGGTTACGCAAAGAATTGGATGCATGGTCACTTACGGATGATGATTCTGGAAATGCGATTTAAGTAGTTTTAAGAGTGGTTTTGTTTGAACTAAAAATATTGGCGTGTAATAAAGATACTACATAAACTACAGGGCTGAACAAAAGTATCCAAATATGTTTCGATCTATTAGTATATATTGCTGAAAGAAAAATTTTAAACAATTAGGCATTTTCTTGCCAAACTAAATTTCCAATTATATAGCATATATATTAGGATGGATCGAAAAATCGAAATTCGGATAATCGAATCGGCGCGGAGTGCAAAAGTTGCCTTTTGTGCATACTAATTCACATATGTTTTTTATTAAAATCCATTCATAATCTTCCGGTGGAACAAAAGCCACAAAAATAGTTAAAAATTAATTTTTTTATAAATTTTATATATATATTTTTTTGCTTCTTAATATTTTTAAAAATATTTTTGGCGCAGGTAGCGAAAGTTGCCTTATATATATATTAGTTCAATCTTTTTTTTTTATTTAAATCCATTCATATCTTCCGGTGCCCCCAAGCACCCCCAAAATAGTACAAAAAATGAAATTTTTATAAAAATTTATAATTTTTGTTTTCTTTTTTATTTCTTTTAAATTATTTTATCAGCAGGATAAAAAAGATGCATTTTATAGTATAATTAGCATGCATCCAAATAATTTTCGACTTTGATAAATTTCTTCCAATGCCCCAAAACTTTTAATTATTTGCTGAAAATCAAGTTTCATGCAAATTTTGAGCTAAAAAATACAAGTAAAATTAACAATTAAAGAATAATTTATCTAACGTAAAACGTAGATCAAGAAGATGAGAAATCGTTTATCGTATTTTATTAAATGTATGAAATAGACTTTTAATACTTTATTATTTGAAAAACAACAATGACCAGCAATTTTCAGCAATGACCAGCAATATTCATATGATATTTGCATAACATCATCACGTGGTGAATGTGGTTCTGATCTGGCATTAATGAAACCTGGACCAGTTTATCACTCAAGATGGCTAACAATTGCGTGTAGAGTTTTAAGGTTATAATTGGCTACAGAAAATCCTTCTGATAATCTCATTACTCTTACAACATATATTATGAAGGTATATGCACCTGTATGGTTTCATTTCTAAACAAGCCATCCATAATTGAAGGAGCGCGTCTTTTTTGGAAACTTATCACATATTCTAGATAAGCTACCCTGGGGTAATAACGCCACGTTAAGGTTATACCAATTTCCACGGCTCAGTTTTAGTTTGTATTTTTCAAACAAATATATGATTTCATACAGCAACTCATTGACTATCTATATAAAAAAAATAATCGAATAGATATGTATTCATAAAATGTAATGGCGTGATTTCTTGACCAATGCTATTCGGCGTTATTACCCACCTATATGGGTAATAACCCATGCAAACAAAACTATGAAATAAGATGGAATAATTGCATGTAGATTGCCCAATTCTAAAAATGCAAACTCTACAAACTTAGAAATTGACAAATTGCATTCTAAGCTATTGAAAATGTTCAATTTTTTGTGAAAGTGTAAGAAAAATAAAAGTGTGGTGTGTGTGTGGGGGAGGATGAGGCAAAAGAATATCAGACCGTGAGCTTATTTTTGCTTAAAAAAGACCGCTTAAATAGAATTATTAGAAACATTGCACAGTTTTAACTGTGTTTATTTGAATCAGTATTTAGAATGTAGCTCGGCCACTGTAGGGAATCAAACAGGGTATTAATGCCAAAGATTGGCGTTATTACCCCGTTATAGTTATTGCGCTGTACATTTTAAATTACAAATTATCTCGAGAAGATATCCAAAATCTTCAACAATATTTTGAAAGTCCATGAAATGTACTACAAATTTATGTAATTAACAAAGCATTTCCGGATGAAAAAAATAGTCTTCACATCACAAAATGTATCTCGCAAATTTTAGATCAAGCGCTAATTTTAGTTGCTTGTAAAAACAATAAGACCTAAAAATGAAACAAATTAATTTGAAGCTGTTCTTTGCAATTTATATGACTCAAAACCCTTCTGCGCAGAGCACATGGGTGTCATTTACCAGATTATTTCATAATTATGCAAAATATTAGCATTTGGCGTTATTACACCAGACCACCTTATTTGGATCCCAATTTAAGAAAGATCGTAGATTCAACAAAATAGTTTTTTTTTTTTTTCCCTTTCTGAAAATTTGTTATTGTTAATGCTCACAGATAACAGAAAGCATATCAGATCTTTAGCAATACGAAAGCTAATTTTGCTAGAAATAAAAAGAGAAAATCACCAGAAGTGAGAATTTTCAAAGTACCCAAATAAACTTCAAAGCGAAGGATTATTTTGGACTTATTGACTGGCAACGTGTTGGACGTTTTGAACAACCTCTTTTGATGAATGTGCCTTGCGAAGAAATCGAGAATATGATAACAGTTGTAAAAACGAATGAATGGTCAAAATATCCATGCCATACCCAAGCGGTTGAAAGATGCGTTCGACTAGTGTCTGAGGCATCAGAAACTGTATCTGGACAAGAAAAGAGACACGGTTTTATACTGAGTAGAATAAAATCCAGAAGCCATATAAAACACTATGATACCAAAAAAGGATTACAAATTTTAAAAATATGTAAATTTCCAAATTGTAGAATGTGAAACTTTTCTCTAAGTAAGTTCGATTTTTGTAATTTTTATGATTTAATGCTTTGATTTTTAAATTTATATGTGGCTTATTATTGTAAAATTATTGTTATTTATAACCTCATACGTTATTAATTAAACTGTTTTCAAATTTTGTAAGTATTTTTCGTAAATTATAATTCTTAATACACTTTTGTAAAATTTTCAGTTTTCAATTATAATTGGTTCATCAAAGATGTGAATGAAATTTGATTAAAAAAATATATGGGAACTGCAGAGTTATGTAGTATTGTAATAACAACTTTCCAACGCAGTGCCAAGTGAATTTCAAAAAGTAATATTTTCTTAAAAAGTATATATTAAAAGTTATTATATAAAAAGTTTTTGTTTTGTTTCAAAATAAAACAAAACAAAAAAAAAATTCAGGAAAATTTAAATTTTAAACTATTTTTGGGGCGCTTGGGGCACCGGAAGATATGAATTAATTTTATTTTTAAAAAATATGTAAGCTAAGATAGATAAAAGATAGCTTTTGCACCCCCCGCAAAAAGTAATTAAGAAGAAATAAATAAACAAAAAAATATTAAAAAAAATCATAAAAAACTCAGTTTTTAATTATTTTTGGGGCGCTTGGGGCACCGAAAGATATGAATGGATATTAATAAAAAAAATCCTGTAAACTAGTATGCATAATAGGCAACTTTTGCACACCGCGCCGATAGTGATTTCTAAAAAAAATTTCCTATACTTTTCGATCCACCCTAATATATATTAACCGACAGATTAAATACAAGACTGTTCAAAAGTATTAAAATGCATATTTGGCTATGGACAGTAGCACAATATTTCCTTAAATAACGAAGTTTTGTTCAACATTTCATAAAGTGTTAGAAAGTATTTCATAATCTATGCTGAACGCATGATTTTTCTTACTTGTTTTTTTACACCGATATCAAAGGTAACTTTTATAAGTCGTCTATATGAAGCATTTTAAGCATATTTGTAATAGGGTGACAAAGTATCCCCAAACCCGTAGTAACTTTTTCACACTTTTCTTTATTTTTTCCTTACGATACTTCTCGTATACATTTGAATATTCTTTGATATTAAAAGGGATCATTAAGTCGATACGTCTGTATTCTTTGAGACCCGAATTAAAAGAATAGATGTGGTTATGTGCAAAAATATATCTAAAACGTGCCAAAGTATCCCTGGTTTACAGTACTCCATGTTAACAACAATGAAAAAAAAAAGAAAAAATATGAATATGAAAAATAAAAATAAAATAAAACAACATGAGTTAACTTAGATACAATCCGAAAAAAGTAATTGCTATCCTTCCAAATCAATTATTAAAGATTTTGCAGCTGTAGCATATTGTGATATGTCTTGTCAAAGATTTCAGTGCAGCGAAAACTTGTAGACGGTTTGTATATAAAGCTTTTTTTTTTTTTTTTTGCATGTTTTACATTACACTTTTTCATAATTAATGAATTAATCTCTGGATGTTTGGAATTGTTACACAAAGGGTGTCCCAAAATTCTCGCTATTAGAAATTTCGATAGAAAACATAAGTAAATAATTAAAAATTGTAATTTTGTTTTTTTTATTATTTATAAAATACGCCGAATAGGGGTTATACATGGGGAAGCATATCGAGAAAATCACCAGCATGGATTTGCTGGCATATAGGCACTCTTTTGCTGGAAGTTTCCATAACAATTTTGTACTAGTGTTGAAAAAAAGATTTGTACAGCGTTCAGTTTCCTCCTTCAAAAGGTGGTTGGTCATCCCATCGGTTTTATTGCATGAAAATTAGACTTTAAAAAAACTAAAGAAAAGTATCAAAGGTGTTAATTCGCGGCCAATTCTAATCACTAAAAAAAGAAAACACACCACAAAGAAATGACTCATGCGGTAATTGAATTCTTTCTGGGGCTGTATGGCATGTGATATCGTCTTGTTGAAACCACTTGTCACATAGATAGATATCTTGCAACTTAAGTGTATATGACTTAAAATTCAAATCTTGCGTGTATTTTGGTTATTATTATTTTGCTTGCCATTATCCGATGTGCTATTCTGTACATAACCATGTTCTATGTACTCTATGAATCAGTAAAAAGACTTAAAACTTTTAATTATAAGCCTGTGTTTTCTTTCAAAATTACCTACTGAAAGAATATTGGGACATCCTTTATAATATTTTCTTCACAGTTTTCTTAAAATTATTATAACAGAGTTTGTATGCTTCAAAAATTTCAATCATCTTTCGTCAGTATTTTTGTAAATTAATATTTGTTTTCAGTAAAAAACTTAAAACTTTTAATCGTAAGCCTGTGTTTTCTTTCAAAATTACCTACTGAGTGAATATAGGGACACCCTTTATAATATTTTCTTCACAGTTTTCTTAAAATTATTATAACAGAGTTTGTATGCTTCAAAAAATTCAAACATCTTTCGCCAGTATTTTTGTAAATTATACAGGGTGTATCTAAACTACTGGGCAAAACTTTAAGGGGTGATAGTACACATCAAGCCAAATGATATTAAATGGGAAACTAAGGCTCCCAAACGTCTTCCGAAGAAGATAAGCGCCATCAAAATTTAGGGTCCAAAATTTGAAATGATTATAAAAAACGGAAAAATTGGTCGATTCGTTTGCGGTTTTCATGAAAACTATTCTTTATGTCAATATTGTCTTGAAAATAAATTATAAACATAAATTTCAAAAAATGTCGATAGAGGGCGCTTTAGACTTTGGAGTAACGTACAACTATTTTTTACCGTTATTTTTTGCATATCATTAAATTTTTTTTAAGCTTAGACATAAACTTAAATTTTGTGCTGAAAATCTGAATCGTTGAGAGTGGTTAAGTAGCGCTAACTGAACTGTGTTCAATGGGGGTGGTAAGGTTCAAATTTCAAATGATTATACAAAAAGGAAAAATTGGTCGATTCATTTGCGATTTTCTCTAAAATCATTCTTTATGTCAGTATTTCCTTGAAGATAAATTTCAAAAAATTCCGCTTGAGGGCGCCTTAAACTTTAGAGTAACCAACAACAATTTTTAACTGTTATTTTTTTCTATCTAATTAAATGCTTGCAAAAGTTTAGACTTAAATTTTGAGCTCAAATTCTGAATCGTTGGGAGTGGTTATGAAGCGCAAACTGAACTGTATTCAGGAGTTGAAATGTTACCCTGCCCACCCTACGAACACAGTTCAATTTTGCGCTACTTTATTACTCACAATGATTCAGATTTTGAGCTCATAATTTAAGTCTAAGCTTTTAAAACATTTATTTTGATTAAAAATATAACAGTTAAAAATAGTTGTTGGCTACTCTAAAGTTTCAGGCGCTCTCTAATGGAATTTTTTGAAATTTATCTTTAAAATTTATTTTTAAGGAAATACTGACATAAAGAATGGTTTTAGAGAAAACCGCAAACGAATTGACCAATTTTTCCGTTTTTTATAATAATTTGAAATTTGAACCTCCCCACCCCCATTGAACACAGTTCAGTTTGAGCTACTTAACCACTCTCAACGATTCAGATTTTCAGCTCAAAATTTAAGTTTATATCTAAGCTTCTAAAAAAATCCAATGAGACGCAAAAAATAACGGTAAAAAAATTGTGGAACGTTATTCCAAAGTCTAAAGCGTCCTCTATCGACATTTTTTGAAATTTATCTGTATAATTTATTTTCAAGACAATACTGCCATAAAGAATAATTTTAGTGAAAACCGCAAATCAATTGTCCAATTTTTCTGTTTTTTATAATCATTTGAAATTTGAACTTACCCACTCCCATTGGACACAGTTCAGTTTACGCCACTTAACTACAGATTTTGAGCTCAAAATTTAAGTTTATGTCTAAACTTCTAAAAAAAATTAATGAGATGCAAAAAATAACGGTAAAATATAGTTGTTCGTTTCTCCAAAGTCTAAAGCGCCTTCTATCGGCATTTTTTGAAATTTATCTTTATAATTTATTTTCAAGACAATACTGACATAAAGAATAGTTTTCGTGAAAACCGCAAACGAATCGACCAATTTTTCCGTTTTTTATAATCATTTAAATTTTTGGACCCTAAACTTTGATGGCGCCTATCTCCTTCGGAAGACGTTTGGGACCCTTAGTTTCCCAATTAATATTATTTGTCTTGATGTGTACTATCCCTCCTTAAAGTTTTGCCCAGTAGTTTAGATACACCCTGTATTTGCTTTAATTTGAGGAAAATAAATTCTATCATCAGATATAGTTACCAGTATTTTACAAAATTTCTAACACTAAAACATCTAAAATTTACCCGAATCTTTTAATGTGTATGATGTATGTAAAAATGTGTTATTTATAATATCCTTTTAAAATTTCCGATCATATTACGAGCGTCAATATAAATTCCATCATTAAGAGTCTTCTATATTTTGTTATTTGCACTACTCTTCAGTCACACATTTCCGTTATTAATTTACTCTACATGTCCGTTGTTTGATTTATACTCAAAATTTCTTCA
Source organism: Maratus speculifer (assembly GCA_964019185.1). NCBI lineage: Eukaryota > Metazoa > Arthropoda > Arachnida > Araneae > Salticidae > Maratus > Maratus speculifer. Next base: position 146,583,578 of record OZ025302.1, on the reverse strand, counting down.
CGACATGTTAATTTATGAATTTCACAAAATATTTCAGCTATTATAAATTTAACTTTAATTTAGTATTTAATATACGAGGGCTATTTTTAAAGTAAGGTGCGCTTATGAATTAAAAAAATGAAAGGAGACATATTTTTATTACTTACATTTGAAAGACACTTTATTTAGCTACTTCTCAACATAATCACCTTATAAATTAAAATTTTTATCATAAAGTACAGCAACTTGTTAATTCCATCTGCTCAAAAATTTGCCGCCAACCTATTCAAAATTGGATTTTTTAAATGTTATCTCGCATCATTCCCTCAAAACAGTAATTTTTAAATACTCATTTTGATAGAATGTTCCAGAGAAATATACTACAAACTTACTTTTTTTTAATAATGGTGGTACCAGTAGAATATAAAAATAGTCGCCAATAATTTTGTACTACTAGCACGGTTATTTAAAAAAAAAGTTTTTACTACATTTCTCTTGGACATTCTAACTAAATGAGTATTTAAAAAGCTCTGTTTTGAGACAGGGGGAACTTTAAGTGTTGCCGCGACCCAGCAACACTGCGCGTTAAGGGGTTAATTTATACCATAACTAGCTGATCCGCCCGGCGTTGCCCGGGTGCGTGATAATAATATCAAACGAACCTGAAATTTGTGATTTTATCTCTAATTCGAAATACGTGGCCACTGACTGTGAGAAAAATCGGTTTAAAAAAATAAACAACTGAATTTAGAGTAACAAATATTTAAAACGACTTCAATGGGAAACGGAGGCGGAAATATGTGTTCAACAATTGCGCAATTTTCGCGTTAAAATGCTGATTTTATCCGTAAATATCACTGTTCAGTCACGTAACTTTTTTTTTCACCTCGAAATCCTAAGTGTAAAATTTTGATTTTCAAACAAATTATATCTCTCCTAGATCCGACTATGCCTTAATTAAAATTGATAATCAATGATTAGGTAAAATGTTAACATATAGTAATGTAGTTTCAGAACCATAGAACAAAATTAAGTATATTTCAATTAAAACGTGTGTAATATTCAACCTGTGGATAAAATCCTAACCCTAACCTAATTGTAATGTAATCGCAACCTATCTGTAACCTAACTGCAACTTAACCTGAGCCAAACTTTAATATATCATAAATGTAACCTAGTCGTCACCTTATCATAACTTATCAATTTTCTGACCATAACCTAACTACAATTTACCTTAAACTAACTGTAACTTAATCATAACCTAACTATAACGTAACCGGAATTTAAATATAACGTAAGACTAACCGAAATATAATTGCAACCTATCTATAACCCAAATGTAACCTAACTGTTACCTAACCGTAGCCAAATTCTAAATTAATTAAAATTAACACTAACTATTAACTAACAATTCTAACCGCGTACGTGTTACAAAGTACTTTAGTTACACTTTTAACCACTACGGGGCGCAGTATATTTTGTAAGAAAATCTGATATGGATCACCGCCATCTGCGGTCGGATATAATAAGCTTGCAATGCACGATTTGCAGAGTGCTTTAGTTTCACTTGCCATCACCAGAATAGGCATTTTTTCGTAAACAAACCTAAATCCGATCGATAATCCGATTTTCATTCTTTCCGTAGATATATTACCCAACGGGATGGGGATACAAATAGCAATTTATGAAATTTGTTGAAATTTCTATTCAGAAATAATGATAACCACCACGCAATTAAGAGTCCAATATTAAAAACTAGCGGCCTTCGCCCGCTACGCTGGTCGGTTTATCTAAAGAAATCTTGAAGAAGTAGTTAGATAAGGTTCAGACATACATTAAAAAAAAAAAAAAAGCAAGTCGATCATTCAAAAAACGTTGGGAAATATCAAATATTTACTGTAATTTTTTAAGAAAAACAAAGTTTCGAAAAAAAAAATTAAATCGAAAAAAAAATTACACTGACATATTAATGCAAGGAAATTTTCCCAGAGAGAAAATTCGCCTTGAATACAATATTTCAAATTCTTTTAATTGCTTATAGGCGTTAATGCCAACATAGTGAAAAAAAATTCCATGCTGGGAATCGAACCCGGGCCATCAGTATGGCGCACTGACGTTCTACCGACTAAACCACATGGAACGACAGCCAGCTTGAAACTTTCTCATACTTAAGTAGACTGGCGAAAACATAACGATAGCGCGTTTTAAAATCGCAGAGTGACATCTATTGGATTTTATATGTACTAAAAAACGTTATGTACTAAAAAACGTGAGCAGCGCACCTAATAGTTTCTTTTGTTTCTTTTTGTTACTTTTTTGTCTGTTGTCCGATTTTGATGAAACAAAGCCTATACACTGCCCGGGAGTGTGCATTCTTCATTAGTGAAAACCGCATAAAAATCCATTCAGTAGTTACGAAGATAACCTCGAACAAACAGACAGACAGACAGACAGACAGACAAAAAATTCAAAAAAAAATTTTTTGTGTTTCATTGGTTTTCTTTTATCGCCCTGACTCCATTTTTGTCAATTATCTTCAATGTACAGACACACCGGGTCCTACTGTTTTATTATATGTATAGATTAGAACCTCCTACACTGCTGCTGCATGCTCTGTAAAATATGTTAGTTCTACTTTTCACCTCCAGGAGCTCACTAATTCCTTCATAAACCTATATCCGTAGGAAACTCCAGTATTAAGCGAATTCGTACATATATTAGTCGAGAGGGCGGTAAAATCCAATAAGAATTTAAGAAATTTAATGAAATTATTGTTCGGAAATAACCACTACTTATAAATTAAGGATGAAATATGGTCTGTGCAAATATCCTACACAGATTCCCACTACCTGCAGCACTGTATGGCAGGTGTGCGTTAAACTCGGAACAATTTTTAGTATTTAAAAGCGAAAAAAAAAAGAACAATGAAAAAATGTGTTTAAAAATAAAAAGTCATGTATCAAGTACAGATTATGAAACACTATCCAACACATTCAGAATAATGTAAAAAACTGCACCGTTTAAAAATTTAAGATATTGCGTCTCATTTCACCATGTGAAAATATATTAAGCATTTCAAAACCAAATTTCAGCTGTTCCCATCTGCATTCGGAAAATGATCCAAAAATTTTAGAAGCCCTGCATATGATACATCGATAGGTACATATTAACAACATGCATTTCAAAATTTAATTCATTTAAGAGATACACATATTTCAATTGAAAATTCGGCCCCTTCAGCAATATCCTCTAATGAGGAGAATGGTAGGCAAATACTTTTGTGCTGCCCTGTATATGATGTATAGAATTTATATATAAAGTGTAATGTGAGAAAAAAGTATTTACATTTAAAAGCGTGTACCGAATTTTAAAACGTACTCTCCAGCAATTATTAAGCAAAGACAGTATTGTAACCATTTCTTTTGTGTGTCCCTGTAAATTTATTTTAAAATGCTGTAAATGCTCTGTTTTAACGTAACCGTAGTTAAATTAATTGATTTATATTAGTTTGAATACATTAGAAATAGCGGAATGTCATTAAAGTACGCTCCAAACGATTTTTACCCATATATCATAATGTAATCGAACTCTTTTGAATGTCCCTGTAAATGAATCATTAGTCATACATACTTTATAAGCAATACCAAACATGCTTTGGTGACCCTAAATAATCCTTATCAATTGCATGAAAATCCGACTATAAATATAGTAGGATTTTCATACAATTGATATAAATCTTATTTAGGGTCACCAAACGCGGGAGTTAGAGCGTGGACAGACGGACCGACAAACCAAATGCATAAGCACTTTTCAATTTTCTTGGAAAGTGCTAAAAAGACAGATGTTTCTTAAACTACGATAGTTTACTATAATCACTATGTAAAAATACTCGATAACCGCTTCCAAGTCGCCAATGCTCCTTTATCTTTAGAAACATCCGAAAACAATTTATTTTCCATTTACAGTTTATTTAATATATAAAGCATTTCAAAACCGAATTTCAGCTGTTCCCATTTACATTCGGAAAATTATCCGATTTTTTTAGGAACCTTGTATTTGATATAGAGATTTGTAATGCAATATGCATTTCAAAATTTAATTCATTTAAGTGGTACATATATTTCTGAAAATTAGCCTTCAGCAATTTCCTCTAATAAAGAAAATGGTATGCGACTATTTTTGTGCAGCCCTGCATATCAAATATAGATTTTATATACAAAGAGTATTATGCAAAAAACTAATTAAATTTAAAAGTACATACCAAATTTTAAAACGTACTCTCCAGCAATTATTACGCAAATACAGTACTGTAGATGATTTCTTTTGTGTGTCCCTGTAAATCAATAAAAATGGCTATGATTTGTGTGTTTAATTTAATCGTAGTGAAAACAGGTGATTTATAGCCGTTTCAATACATTTGAAATAGCGAGATCTCTTTAAAAAACTCGTCAAACAATTTTTCCGTATAAACGGTAATGTAATCGATTTCTTTTGAGTGTCTCTGTAAATGAACCAATATTCGTACATATTTCATATGCAATACCAAACATGCTTTAGTGATCCTAAATAAGCTTTATCAATTGAGTATATTTACGGGATTTACAGTATGGACAGACGGACAGACAAACCGAATGCATAAGTACTTTTCAACTTTGTGATAAAAAACATTTCTGAGATTAAAAAAAATATATATATATCATTAATATTATCGAAAATGAGAATTTAAATTATATTTAAAATGTTTTCAATATCTTATTTAATTTCAATATGAAATTTAATTATTTCTAATTTTCCGATTTCTTTATTTTAAAAGCGAACATTTATTTTAATAAATAATAATAGAACAAAGACAATTTAAAAAATTTGCTATTTCTTCTTAAAATATGCTTTAGTTGTAAATCATTTCTTGCAATTCGTCTTATAATACAAAATCCCATGGAGGATTGAGATAGGTGGAGGTGAAGTAAGGATCAAAAAAGGTTTGCAATATGAATCCATTTATCGCTCAAATTATAATGTTCCAAACAAAAGGACGTGGAAGGAATTTTGTATTATAATACGAATTGAAAGAAATGAATTACAACTGAAGCATATTTTAAGAAGAAATAGCAAACTTTTTGAATGGCCTTTGCTCTATTATTATTTATTAAAATAATTGTTCGCTTTTAAAATAAAAGAAATTGGAAAATTAGCAATAATTAAATGTCAAATTGAAATTAAATAAGTATTGAAAACATTTGATGCGAACTAAAACTTGTATAACTAAAAGTTTCCTAATTTAATATAATTTTAAATACTTTATAATGTAGATGAAAAATGTTTATGACTTAATAATTGCATGTAAATATATTAAAAATATAATGATGAAAACATTCTTTTAAAATCATGTATGAAAACTTAAGTAATAAATATTAATCTAATGTATAGATTTCTGACTGCAGACGATTTTAAGATATTAACAGAAGAATGTTATATTTTCAAGAAAAACTTTAAAATAATATTCTATATTGATATTTAAAAAACATATGATAAAATAATTAATAAATTCTTACCGGTGAAGCGATAGATTAGTTCTTTTTAAAAAATAATGGCAAAAATATACGGGTTTAAACCTGTTTCAATTGATAGGCGTGTCAAAGCACGTGGTTTTATTTGGACTTAATGTTATTTAATGTAGGGTTACATTTTTAGCATCACACCCAGAGATAATACTTCCCCTCCACCTATCTCATTCCTCCATGACAAAATACCTTCCATGTCCTTTTGTTTGGAATATTAAAATTTGAGCAATAAATGGTTTCACATTCAAACCTTTTTTCAGACTTACTTCACCTCCACCTACCTTATTCCTCTATGGTCATCGTCTTGAAACATCAAATACTCCAATGTCATTGTTACACCGGCTTATCTGATTACTTCTGCGAAAATTTTTACACAACCAACCAACCGTAAAAGAATGAAAGAGAAAAAAAAGGAAAAAGATGATTTTTTATGAGAGTGACCTCTAGATTTTAATTAATTACTCAGTTAATAATTGCAATTTCGAAATTCTGAGCGTCAGGTGCATCAGGAGAGATATTGGGCTACTCTCAGAAAAATTTTGAGCTTCGTACGTACCGTAGTTTTCGCTAACTATCGCAGACACACACACACACACACACAGAGCGATTTGTTATTTTATTAATATAGATTATGTTGAAAAATAGCTGCGTAATGTGACTTTCAAATGTAAGTAATTAAAAAAAAATGTTTCCTTTCTTTTAATTTTAATTCATAAACGTCCCTTACTTTAAAAATAGCCTTTATGACTCTCTCACAACTTTTCACATGCGTGTTTTTTGCCAGTCATGATTTACCCGTAGCATGTACGGGTATCCATATTCCAATCATTATTTATTATTCTCACCAGTAAATTTTTATTATAAATTTTGCGTTATTTAATCCGAGCCCCTTTCTGATTAAACTAGGCACAAATTTCTGTTTTGGAAAAACCGATGATAAAAAATAAAAATTCTGTAAAAGACATGAAAAAATATGCATGATTTGAAAGTTTTTTTCCAAAAATATTGATCAGTGAAGGGGTAAATTTGACGATGACACAATCAGTTTCAATATAAATTCGATGAGTAAAAGTCTTATATTGTTTATTATTTGCATTGATCTTCAGTCACATAATTTCGTTTTAAATTTTCGTTGAACATTTTTTTTTTCATCAAAATTTAGTTACTGCATCTTCATTTATGAACTTTACAAAATATTTAAATATTATAAAATTTTACTTTCCTCTGGTATTTAATTTACAAATTTTTGCACACTTTTTTTTATGTGACTTTTTTCTTCCAAAAATCATAATATAACAAATATAATGAAACGTAACCTGTATAATGCGATTAAAGACTCGAGAAATATTTTTTTTTCATGGGATGTGTGTTTTTGCGTAAAACTGCAGTTTTTGATACATGTTCCGAAAACTATATCTGTTCGTGAATCTTTATTACTCTTGATTTCATTATACATGTTTTAAATCACATAAAGATGATTTAGGACAAATCTTGAATATAAAAATCTCTAGAAAAATACACTGTAAATAGTTTTTTCATTGTAATACCTTTTTTCTGTTTACGTTTTAAATACTTATTTTGAATATATATATATATATAATATTTTTGCAGCGTTTTCTAAATTTCTGTTTGATTTCTATGGATTTCTTTATTTAAGGAAACTGATATTTATAATCACATTTATTTAGAGGTGATATATTGTAAAAACTAGTTAGATATGCACGTCCTAAAGCTTTCTTCTATCTCATACATTTTAATATTTTAAAAAGAAATTACTTAAACTGTTAAAACTTAATTATTATTAATTCAATACTATACCGACTGTTATTTTCATTTCAAGTTTCTCATTTAGTCAATTAATCAGAATAAAAACGAGTTAAACTGGATCATAAGAATTTAATAATTAATAAAATCAATATTTTTCGTTATTATGCAGTGTCTTAGGTGTTTTCGAAGAGCCAGCAAAACAGGATGCGAAGTTAATGCGAATGTGAAATATAAATTTTCCAAAAAGTAGGAATTTCATAACATTATACGATAGAAAAAAATTGTTGATCTAATATATTCTATTTGTACAAATATTTCTTTAAAGTAAATTTTAAAATATATCCTCTTTCACACGCTGTTAAAGTACAAGTAAAAGAGTTTCATTAAAAAGTAGTGCCAAATAATAAAATTCATGAAAAGATGCAGGTATCCATGTACCGTAAAAAGTAATATAGGACCCAAAATATTCAGCGCTTTTTATTTAAATGAAAATAATAATTCTTAACTAGTCAGATGTTGCAATCCAAACACTTTCTTCTATCTCATACATTTGAATACTTCAAAAGTCACTATCGCAGTGCTATAATTAAAAGATAATCTATGCTCATCGTAAGGATTCTAAAGACATGAAATTTCGTGCATTAGTTCTTGAACTATGACTATTGCGGCTATCGGGGAAAATGCAACATACATTCACCATTTCTTTAGCTCATTTAAACAAAAACATAGACATCAATAGTATTTATCAAGCTAAACCAGAATCTGAGGTTTGATAAAAAAAATTCGAGCAATAGTTCTTAAGATAGAGCTAGTGAAAGAATCAGGAAAATTCAGTATAGCAGCGCCAGCTGTTAGGCTATTGATGCCAAAACATAAACATAACTAGTTCATATGACAAAATTACTGAATCTGAAGCTTGGTGGAAGTCCGTGTATTAATTATTAAGCTAGAGCTATTGCGGAAATCGTGAAATATGCAGCATAGCAACGACACCTGTTCAGTGATGTACACTAAAATGTAAAAAACATCAATTCATAAGGAATAACTGAATCTGCATTTTGATGGAAATCCGTGCGTTAATTATTATGTCAGAGTTTTTGCGTGAATCGTAAAAAAATGCAGCATAGCAGAGCCATCTATTGAGCGATTTACTCCAAAAAATATTTAGCATCAATATATATCAGAGAGTACCTGAATATTAATTTTTTATTAAATTCCGTGTAATCGTTTTTAACACAGAGTTGTTTCTAAAATCGTGATAATGCAGTATCTCAGAGTCACCTTTTGAGCAATTTACATCAAAATGTAAGCATAAATTCATGTCAAGGACTAATTAAATCTGAAACTTGATGGAAACCCGTAATGAGTTACTGGGGTATAGCTCTTGCGTAATCGTAAAAAATGCAGCATAGCAGTATCACTTATAAATCGATTTACACGAAAAACTAATCAGCATCATTTTATGCAAGAGACTAACTGAGCCATTAGTTCTGGAGATAGGGCGCCCACGAAATTTATGTCATATATAGACAGTCAGATGAACAGTCATAGACTCACAGACAGACATTTTGTAAACAAGTTTTTTGGAATATATGACACCTAAAATGTATAAATCCGTCGAAAACGGGAATTCGAAAATTTTCACGAATCCAATACTTTCTTCTTGTAAAGATAGAAGAATGTAAAAAACATATTTTTATCTGCTAATTTTAGAGGCTCGAGGTTGAAAGATTTCAGGAAGGGGAGTCCTTTTTCTGCACAATATCTCTATATCGCTGCATTTCCGCTACAGAGCATATGATTATTATATTAAATTCCCATTAGAAATTACAATCCCATGTAATTTAGTTTTATTATAGGTTTTATATAGAGAGACTTATATATATATATATATATATATATATATATATATATATATATATATATATATACAGAGCGAGAGAGAGAGAGAGAGAGAGAGAGAGAGGAACTTTAAAAAAAAGCAGATTATTGATTTTTTTTTAATCTGATTTTTATTTGAAAAATATTTACTCACATTTTACAATACATCCGTTTAAATATGCAAATAAATAAATAAATACAAAAAAGTAAAAAATTAAAATGTATATATATATATATATATACTGAAATAAAGGTGAACTTTTCGCATCTGCAATAAAGAGAAAATTAGTTACTTGCATAAATATTGTCAATTTACTAATGAAAAAGTGTAATGTATATGAATTTACCGTTGTAGAAAAATATCTACTTTTGGGCATATCTATGATTTTTAATTTTATCGAATTTGTCTAATTTTATCGTCCACATTTTCAGCTATCAAAAAATTTGGATAATTTCATGATCTTTACAGAAAATCAGATCATTAATTTTATAACACTCTGTTTATGGGTACATTAATTCATTCTATTAATAGCATATGAAAAACTGGCAGAACTAGAGACAAAAGTAGAGCGTACTCTAAAAAATGTTACAGTAAAAACTGTCAAATATTTTCAATCTAATACTCATTTTATTAGATTGAAAATATTTGACAATTTTTACTGTAACATTTTTTAGAGTACGCTCTACTTTTGTCTCTAGTTCTGCCAGTTTTTCATATGCTATTAATAGAATGAATTAATGTACCCATAAACAGAATGTTATAAAATTAATGATTCATTGTATGAATTAGGCTTCAGATACTTCTTACCTTTAATACTCATAACTATTATATCACGTGCAGCTACTAAAAGCTCATAAAGAAATTAGAAGACCTAAAGAGTCACGAATGAGCAGTCACTATGAATAATTGGAAAGGCATTTTATTAAAGGGGATGTCAGTTGCATTTGTTGCCAGTTATCATCATTACTATTTAATTCATTAATATCACTAAATACTTGTCTAATTATCCACAGAACGTGACAGTTAATTCCAGAAATTCATAAGAAAGTTTTTTAGATAATATGGTAATAACTTAAAAAATTATGAACGAGAAGAATTACACAAGTTCTGTGAAAGAATGTTTTGTTGATTATTTTTACAAATATTCATTTAGAAATTAGAAATTATCAATTAATATTGTTAAATACCTCTTTAAGACATAACAAATAAAAAAATGATGTTTTTTGTTTTGTTTTAGAAGCAAATTATATAAATTATACATGTGTTTACTCATATAGAAATTATCAATTAATATTGTTAAATACAATATCAATTAACAATATCAATTAATATTGTTAAATAATGTCTTAAAAGACATAATAAATAAAAAAAAAGATGTTTTTTATTTTGTTTTAGAAACAAATTATATAAATTATACATGCGTTTACTCATATACTAATAGATGAATTTACGTTCTCTTCAACAGAATATTTTTATAATTAACGATTCATGGTACGAATCAAGCTTCACATGGGATTCTAGCCTTACTTTTAATACTCATAACTATTATATCGCGTGCAGCTACTAAAAGCGTATAAGGAAATTAGATAGCCTAAAGAGTCACGAATGAGCAGTCAATGTGAGTAATTTGAAAGACATTATATTAACGGGGCTGTCAGTTATCACCATCAATATTTAATCCACTAATAGCACTAAATACTTGTCTAATTCACAGACCGTGACAGACAGTTAATTCTAGAAATTTCCATAATGGAATTTTATAGATAATATTGTAATGCCTTAAAAAATTATGAACAAGGAGAATTACGCAATTTCTGCAAAAGAATGCTTTGTTGAATATATTCTCAACTATTCATTTAGAAGTTATAATTTATAAATTATTATTATTAAATACGACTTTAAGACATAATAAATTTTTAAAAAATTGTGTTTTGTTTTAGAAGCAAAATATATAAATTATATATATGTTAAGTATGCTCTCTGTAATATACATCAGATATTATTAATATGATACCTAGCATTGTGTTGAAGTAGATGTATTTATTTTCTATGCTAAATTTACGAATAACTCCCACAAAATATCTTATAACATGATGCCAACTAATCATGTTAAATAATTCGCGTTTTAAATATATATATTTATAAAATTATTTTTAAAATATCGTGTTTTGTTTTAGATGCAAATTATGTAAATTATGCATACGTTACTCATATATTAATAGAATGAATTAACGTTCCCGTCAAGAGAATGTTTATAAAATTTATGATTCATTCTACGAGTCAGGCTTCACATGCGGTTCTTTTCTTACCTTTATACCTACAACAATTATATTGCGTGCAGATACTAAAAGCGTATAAGCAAATAAGAAGACCAAAAGAGTCATAAATGGGCAGTGAATATGAATTATTTGAAAGACATTTTATTAACTGTGCTTGACACTGTATTTACTGTGAGGTATCATTTTCAATATTTAATCCACTAATATCACTAAATACGTGTCTAATTATCCACAGACGATGACAGTTATCTCAACAATCTTCCATAATGAAATTTTGTAGATAATATGGTAATAATTTAAAAAATATAGAACGGGAGAGAATTTCACAAACACCGTAAATATATATATATTTTAAATTGTATTTATTAAAAAATCCATTTAGTAGTCATTCGTTATCAATTATTGTTATGAAATACCTCTTTAAAACATAACAAATAAAAAAATAAGAAATCATCTTCTGTTCGTTAGATGATAAAGTACATCTGATTAAAAATATCATTACATACAGATTTTAACTGTAATAAAATTGCTTATTAGATATTTACAGAAAATACAACTTACGAACATTAAAAAACTCACCGTTTTGCTTTAAAATCTACCATTATAATAATAATGTAAATTTTAGTGCTTATAAATGTATGTTTTATTTGAATTTTCTGTGCTTTCGACATGCAATAGGCCGGGGAGAAGTGCAGATATATAACAGCTGTTTATTTCTATTTTCCATTTGAATGAATGAAACTCAATTAGAAACATTTTCTGACGAGAGCTAAAGGAGTGCAAGGAAAAATAATAGAAAAATATATAAAGTATACTTTTTAATTTGTAGCATCTATATTATATTTTGATTTTTTAATTAAGCGTTGAGCATTTAACATTTTTCCACAATGTTGAAAAGTGGCTATATTTTCGGTTTGTCTGGCCATTGGTCCACATGTCCGTCTAGCAGTTTGTCCACACTCTAACTCTTGTAAATATACTCATGAAACTTTTCATGCTTACCCTAGCACGATCCTACTGAAAAAAATGTTTCTAGGTTGATTACTTTTTTACAGGGACAATCAAAAAATTTCCGTCACATTACAGCCTATGGGAAAAAAATAATTTTTTTTGTATATTTTGTACATTTTCATTAAGATTTTTAATATGATTTTGAGCTATTAAATTTAATTACAAAATTCCAAACGGATAAAAAAAGTTCTTCGATTGTGTGGCAATTAAACTATGTTACTTGAAATGTATTAATAATCAATTAATTTAGGTTTTGTTTAATATTTAAAAATAGTTTAATAACACAGTGCCAAATTTTTTCTATTCATCAAATCACTGGTAAACACAAACCAATTTTTAAAAGAGTTTATCTGGACAAAATAAAATATATAATTTTGATTTTATAGCTCTTACTAAATTCTTTTCTTTTTTTCTTTTCTATTTTTTCATTTTTGTTTAAATCTCGTCTATTATTCTCGATATTTTTATTTGTTTGATTCTACCATGCTCTTTAACAGAGAAAAAAAAGGAATAAAAGTGATGAATGATAAGGGAAAAAAGTATTAATTTTCTTAAGGCAATGCATTCATTGTAAAATAAAATAAATTTTATTTGATAAACTTCAGAGTATCTGACAAGTACTAATAGAACTTCATGACATACATGACAGATTGTTACATAAGCCATCTTTTCACATACAAACGCATTTTTATAAGTACTTAGATATATATTTCTTTTAATTTTTTGCTAGTAATACGGCCTTTTATAAATAAAATAAAATTTAATATTTTTCAATACGCGAGTATAGCTGCTTTGCACACTGTTAAAAAAAAACAAATCTGTGAATTTACATAAAATTACTGACAGCAAAGTTGCCAGACATGTACCGTTCCGTTAGTAGATTTTCCGTTTTGGGAAATAAAAGAAAGAAAAACTCCGTTTGAAGAAGCGGTAACCTTCCGTCGGAAGGTTTGTTTTTTAATGATAATAATTTAATTTAATTTATAAAATTAATGAATCAATCAATGAGTTCGAACTTTCATAGTGATTTTGAACTTCTATATTATTTAATTTACTTTTTTAAATTTATCTGTATTATTTACTTCAGGCCATCATGAGGATCGAACTCGAAATCTTTTGACAGCGGAATAAGTCCTTACAGACAGATCGAAAGCTGCTGATGCCATTTTGTATAAAGTATGTCTTTTATGTCTTTTATGAGTTAGTGGGAAAATCTGTTGTGCTTTTCAAAGATTTCTTTTCAAATGTATTCGTTAGAATATTTGTAAACGGTTTATTTTATATTAGTTTAGACCGATGCATAATACTTATTATTTTTTTTAAATCAATTATAATTTTCTAATTAGTTCAAATAAAAAAAATCACTGTTTAAATTCACATATTTTTTTTGTTGAAAGAATGAAAAGTTTTTTTTATTCAGTTTTTACAAAAATAATGTTATAGAAAAATTTTTGAAATTGTCATACACTATTTATTTATTTTTATTTTTCTGGGGGGAGGCTAATTAGTTAAAAAAAATTAAATAAGAAATCAGAGAAAAAATACACAGAGAAAAATGTAATTTAAAAGTGATTTTTATATTTTTTTATTATTTTATTAATTTTGTTTTATATGTTTTTATAAAATTAATATATTTTCATAAAGCATTTATCAATAAAATACTAATAATGATAATAGCATTGTAATTATTATAACTCCTTTGAAGTAACACTGCACATTTTATTTAAAACATTACCAAGCTTCTAGCATCAGATGAAGAAAACAATTGCAAAATGATTGTCGATGAAAATCGCAACTAATTCTGAGAAATAAAAAAAAATAGAAAAGAAATATATGTTTTGGAATTTTTTAGTTTCGCATTTCACCACCAGGAAGCGAACTCAACAAAACTGTTTCTGGAATTAAGAAAGATATTCAATGAAATTGTTATTCGAAAATAGGGGTAAATACTTTTAAAATTTTATATTAAATAAGTGTTTGTCTCTAAGCTCTGAAAAATCCGCATCTAAAACGGTACGGTTTTAAATATTTTATCACGTTCTTCCAAAAATAATTCTTGCCTCCCCTACCCATAATTGAACTTCCCCTACTCTTTAAAATCTGTATTGGTGCTATAATCTATCTGAAATTTTTACATTAAATAAGTAATATTTATCCTTGGGCTTATTAAAAAGTCCGCATTTGAATGGTAGAAAACATTACAATTTTAAAAATTTGACCGCCCCCCCCCCTTAAAAAAAATCCCAACGCCCCATATTTGATGCTCACTACTCTTTAAAATATTTGCTATCTGTTATGACTTTTTTGAAAACTACTAAACAATCGTTTTGGGATTTTTTTTTTTTTAATTAATTTGCGTCTCAGCATTTCTTTTCCTTTTTTAATAATTGCTAAATAGTTTTACAAACCAAAAACAAACGCTTTTATATCAGGTCGGACTAAAAAGTTTAATTTTCTCTTTTTGGTTGCATAGTTACGATTTTCATATGTATTTCAGTGATTGTCATGTGTCTAGAGTGTCAGGTAACTTTTAATTTCTCAAACTGCTTTTGATCCGTTTATCTGGTGTTTATTTTGATCCTTTTAAGTGGCGACTATAGCCTAGGTTCACCGGAAATAGTGTAGCTTTCCAACGGTGAAAGAATTTTTCAAATCCGTAAGTACTTTCGGAGTCTATTCAGTTCAAACATACAATCAAATCTTTCCTCTTTATATTATTAGTATAGACAAATTGATTTAAATCGCACTTGAATTGGAGGAATAAAAGATAAAATATTTCCAATTCGGTAAAATAATTCAATGTGAGAAAATTGCTGCACACAGCGAAACACAGAAAGCTGCTATGCACAAAAAAATTAATTAATTAATTTAATTTAATTAAAATAACATTAATTTTGATCTTTCATCACTTTAAGTTTGTTTTACAAAAATTTTCACCCTTTTTTTCTGTAACTTAAATTGTAGAGCCGTAAGTATATTAATAGATAAAATCCAATACATGAAAAATGCACTAACTTATAGAAATCTCAATAAATAACTCATTTATTAGGAATTCCTAAGTGAGTTCGGTGAACTACAAATTAACGACAAATTTACAATATAAAATAAGTGTTTTTATCACCTTCTATATCCTAAAGCGAAAATTACAATATAATTAATTATAAAAAATATTCAAAACCATAAACAAACTATTAAACCTTATTTCTAGAAATATTTATTTATATATTATTTATGTACTTCAAAGATTCATAGCAAATAAATAATATATTTAATATTTTAGAGTAGTGAATAAATATTAATTAAAATATATTTCAATATCGAAGAATAAAACACAAAAGATTATCATGTTAAATAATATTGATCTTCCGGCGGGCGCGATGTTGAAAAAAGTACATTTCTTTTCTTTTACCTTTAAAACAGAATTCACGCCTGCCATATGTTATAACAAAATAAAGTGTATTGTGGAATACTTTCATAAATTGTGAGCAGAGAAAACTTATATGATATTTGTATGTTAAATTATTTGTAAAATTAAAACAAAACAGCAATAACTGAAAGTTTTCTTCTTGCTGTACAATTTATGATGCTCATTGGATGAAAATTTGCGCGCCCGGCGAAAGGTTAAAGTAACTGCTATTTCTGATTTTTATGAAAAATTATAATGTATTATTTATATATTTGAAAGATTCATGGTCAGAAATAGAGTAACAACAGCGAATTGAATTTATTAGTTTAAGTTTTAATAGTGAATTCAGAATAAAACCTATTTTAGTATTGTAGAATAAAAAAAAACTTATTCTCAAGAATTACAGAAACAATTATGCAAAAAAAAAAAAAAAAAAAAAAAAAAAAAACCTATTGAACTATCGTAGAAATACATTTTTCAGTGCAAGGCTAGTTGAAGAATCACCATAACGCATTGTAAAAACAAATTCAGTTCATTCAAATGTAAAACATTTATGCAACGAGATAAAATTTTCAGTACATTTACCAAATAATGTAACTACAAGCTGGAAGACGAATCTCAAAAAGAAAGAAAACGAAACAAAAAAAAATGATAAAATATACTATACTTCAAGAGATCAATAAAATGCGTTCTTGTATACTTTCCAAAAACTGTTTAATAAAAATTATTGTATTGATAGTGAATGTTTTTATACTACCTCTGAATATAAAGTTCAGTGAAAGAATTCAGAACGACGGATCAGGCAACACTGGGGAAACAAAACACTGCACCTGCATATAGGCTAATATTGACCATCTTCCCCCACCGTTGTTTAGTTGAGCGTCGTTTATATTCTGTGTAAGACGTGCTTTACTAAGTGCTTGTTTAGTGTGTTGGTTCTTAACTGAGGACAAGAAAATGAACGAATAAAAGATCAGTTTAAAGTTTAGTTTTAATCTTTGCAAGACACCGAAAAAAAATCATAAAGAGGTTGTGCAAATTGAACATCCACCATACAAGCCAAATCTCAATCCTCCAGTCTTCTTCCTATTTTCACGACTCAAACTCTGTTTGAAAGAGATTTGACCATATTGCTGATATCCAACGAAACGTGACGAAGCTTTTGAACTGCATTCCAAAAGAAGACTTCTTACGAATTTCCCAGGACATGTATAGCAGATCTCAGCGGTGCATATTTTTGGGAGGTGACTATTTCGAAGGATGGTATGTAACTTTCGTTAATATTTCATCTAAATTAATGTCACAGGACTATTCACCGAACTTTTTTGTCAGAAGTAGTATATTTATTATAAAACTGCAGTTTTACGCAAATTTTTGATTACGTTAAATAATAATTCAACAAGGAAAATGTTTTTAAATACTAGAAGAAGTCGTTGAAATGGAACTTTAATTTTAGATTTGCTTCTTTTTTTTAGCCCGTTACCTTAGACCGTTGATTTTTCGACTTTCAATTTCATATTTACGATGAAATATTTAGGTAGGGGAGAATTATACAAAATTTGGTATCAGTTTGGTAAATCAATTATATATTTTGCCAAACAGCGTATGTTTCAGTATGGCCAAAGTTTCAGTTACCATTATAAACGATCTTCAGACTTTGTTCTCCATGCTGATAGCTTTAGAAGGCAAAGACATATATGGTAACCGATTTTGTCCAAGATTCCTTTATTACTTATATATTTGTCAGATTTATAGTTGAAATAAATGTAATGAAATAAATTAAAAATTTTAGAATAATGTATGCATCTGAATTCAGAATAAAATATATTTCAATGTTGCAGAATAAAACACAAGAAAAAACTCTTATTCTAAACAATAATATAAAAAGTTATGTAAAATGGAGAAAATTATTCAACTATCGTTCAAATACAGTAAAATCCCGATCTATCATTAGAGCATCTATCGTTTTCACGCATTGATTGTTTTATTTTTAATGTCCCTGCATAAATTATATTTAAATAACAATAACGAAACCCGCATGCATTGTTCTTTAAAATATCTTTTTCTCGCATTCATGGTTGTAAAATTTTTCCCCTCACCGAAATGTAATTGAATGTTGAGCGCATCCATGTGACATGCAAACTGAAATTATTTCTTTTATCATAAAATGACTCATTTGTGCTTTTTAAGGAAGGAGGGGGAAACAATGATTAGCGCTGAAATTGTGACATATATGTAGGTAATGAGGAACAGGTGTCCTTGTTTGGAGAATGCGTTATTCTATCCTGTGTGAAAGAAAGGATGGAATGTTCGGCAAGCTACCACATTCCTGGCTGATCGTTTGTACAGAATTCGTGTTTAATTTCAAGAGTGTGAGCTTTCAATATAATGTACTTTGCGCTAACTTTTATGCACGCTGCGAATTTTAAGAATGGCAAAACAAATATGAATCTTAGAAGGAAGGATAAACATTATAGAGGAAGTGGGAAAGAATCTTTTTGATATAAAAATTAGCATAAGTAAACGTTTAGGTATACCACTTTAAAATCTGAATTTTATAATTTCGAAAAGAAAAAAAATTAGAATTAGTGTTAACTATGGAATTTTTGCTAAAAAGAGAAAAATTAGCAGTGTCTACTTACAGTGATTTGGAAAGAATTCTCTTCGCTTGGCACGCAGACTCATGCGTCAAATATTTCTGTGGAAGACACTTTGAGAGAAGACATTTGAAACAGTAGCCTCATATGACATGAACACTTTTTCTGCATCAGATGAGTAGATTTCACATTTTAAAGTTCGCAATGAACTGATATCCAGGAAATTATGATGCGAAAATGTCATAGTAATAAATACTGTATACTACACTACCTAGCCATTGATGAATGTCCACTTGCAATTTTAGACATTTGGTTAAATATCTAGAAAAATACATGAGGAATTATCCCGAAACTTTTAATGTATAAACATAGTAGTACAAGTCATACATTTCCGTGAAGATTTTTTCCTGAAACTCCATAGGAAATCGTAAAAAATTTAAAAAAATTAATATATTTTGAAATACCCTGTCAAAAGTAATGTAGCAAAAGTACTCAAACTCTAGATTGTGATTAAGTGTTTTTCTGTAATAAACTGTGTTCATTTTTAAGCGAATAGCATGTATACTCGCAGAGAAATTAAGGTTTTTATAAATATGGTCCCAAATTTTGCCAAGTTTTTTGCTTATAATTTTCAGAGTTCTTAATATAAAGTAACATTCTTTTCTGAAAATGGGACAAATAATATTGTACACAATATCCTGTAATCAGAATAAAAAAATAATAAAAATTGCTTTAAAAATGAGTAGGTTTACTAAATACTTTTTCACTGCGCGTGCGTTAACTATATCAAAATTTCGTTTGCGTATTATGTTTGCTAAATGTGTAGAGCAACTTTTCTGAAAATCGAAAAATCATAGCTTGAAAATTCTGAAAATAATCGCCAATTGAATAAGTTGAAAATCCGTTATTCCCAAAATGAAGCAAAAACAAGAGGGGCTGTATCCATATATTCATTGATAAGTATCAATATAGAATACACAATATGGGACGTACTACTACATTTGGATATAATCCCCTCTTGTTTTTGCTTCATTTTGGGGATAAATGATGTTCAACTTATTCAATTGACGATTATTTTCAGAATTTTTAAGCCATGATTTTGCGACTTTCACAAAAATTGCTCTATACATTTACCTAACATAATATGCAAATGAAATTTGGTATCGTTGACGCATGCGCAATGAAAAATTATTTAGTAAACCTACTCATTTTTCAAAAAAATTTTATTATATTTTAATTCTGATTATAGGATATTATGTGCAATGTTATTTGTCATATTTTCAGAAAGGAATGTTACTTGATATTAAGAACTCTGAAAATTATAAGCAAAAAACTTGGCAAAATTTGGGACCATTTTTATAAAAACTTTAATTTCTCTGCGAGTATGCATGCTATTCTTACAAAAATGAACACAGTTTATTACAGAAAGGCACTTAATCATAATCTAGAGTTTGAGTGCTTTTGATACATTAATTTTGACAGGATTATTCAAAATATATTAATTCTTTTTAAAATTTTGACGGTCCCCTATGGAGTTTCGGGAAACATTTTTCACGGAAATGTATGACTTGTACTATTATGTTTATACACCAAGAGCTTCGGGATAATTCCTCATGTATTTTCTAGATATTTAAGAAAATGTCTAAAATCGCAAGTGGACGTTCATCAATGGCCAGGTAGTGTATATAGTAGTATATAGTATACAGTATAGTATACTCTATGTACTGTATACTATATAGTAGTATACTATTTGCAACCAGTTTTAAAATAAAGAATTTTTGCGAATAGTGAATTTAAAAAAAAAATTATGCATATAATTATTATAAAATTTTGATTTTACAATAAATTTTTATTTACATAAAAATTATATTCATAATATAAAAAAATATAAATATATAAGAAGAAATAGTTTTAAACGAAATCTTTTATCGCCTTTTTTTCCTTTAAATCATTGATTTTTTTACTTTTCGATCTCATTTTTACAATGAAATATTAATATATTAATTATGCATTTGGAAGATTTATTTTTAAAAATATAATAAAACATTGGACATTTTAAAATAATGTGTGAGAAAATAAAATATATTACAGTATTGCAAGGTAAAACAGAAAAACTCTTATTTTAAATAATATCACAAAATGCTAAATAAGATAGAGAAAAATATTGACTATAGTTCAAATACATTTTTCAATTCAAGGCTAGTTGAAGAATCACTATAACACATCGTAAAACCAATGAATCGCACTGAGATGCAAGACATTCAAGCAATGACATAAAAATTTTCGGTACATTTACCAAATAATGTAACTGCAAGTTGTAAGACATATCTCCAAAAAAAAGAAAAAAAAAACATAAAATATGTTTTATATCGAGGAATCAACAAAATAGGGTCTTGTATACTTTTCGGAAAATAGTTTTAAAAATAAAGAAATTTTGCGAATAGTGAAAATTTTTATAAATTATTGGGTGTGTACGTAATTATTTAAGTTTTGTATACTTTTCGGAAAATAGTTTTAAAAATAAGGAAATTTTGCGAATAGTGAAAATGTTTATAAATTATTGGGTGTGTTCATAATTATTTAAGTACGTAGCACCTATAGTCGTTGTTCCGTCCGTCTGTACACATATAACAGAACAAAAACAACCCAACCGAATCGTTTGAAATTTAAAAAACTAAATTTGAATTTTAAAACTTTAATTTCTTTTATCGTAAAAAAATTGAATAATTTCAAAAATAATAATAACATTTATATTACTGCTACTTGTGCTAGATATACACAAGATATTTGGGTGACTTTATGCTTCCTTTAACTTCCTATTTATATGGGGATTATTGTTTACAAAATTTTAGTACTCTGTTATGCAATTATTAAAAAAAAATACTCAGAATTTATTTCAGGCTTTTTTTTTACGCCAAGTACTACAATTCGAAAATCTTACCATGTTTAGATGCGTTCGTAAGTATATAAATACCTAGCATCTATAGTCGTCGTTTACACTGTCCGACAGTCCGCATTTAACAGAGCAAGGACTAACCAACCGAATCGTTTCAAATTTAATCTATATATTCTTCTTATAATTTCGCCGAGTTCTGTCAAATTTTGTGAAAATCGGATGTAAAGTTTAATTACATGGACAATCAAAAGTATTATGAAATTGATATAAATTGCTGAGTTACTACTAGAAGTTACTTCATGTATATTAGAAAGCAGATAATAGAGACACACAAAAGATTTCGGCAACTATACTGTATCCCAAGTACTGTTTACCATTACACCAAGATCTAAATATTTTTGAAAATTCGTTATAGTACGAATGCACTTTAATTGGTACGCTTGACGGGCAATTTCCAACTTGTTCTCATGTAGAAATCATATAGGTACCTTGTTTTCCTGGTGAAATATCAATATTTTTTTTTTTTTTTTATAAAAAATAAATGTAGTTCAAACACACGAAATTTCGTATTATTTAAGGAGAGATTTCTTATAAGAAAGTATTGGTACCAAAGTACTTTTTGGTCTGCAAATTCCAGTACACGTGTGAACCCTGTCGTACATTTATTCAAAAATTTAAACCATGTTTAAATTACATAAAAAATGTATTAAAAATAGAAAAAAAGACTAAAAATATAAAGTGAAATTGTTTAAAACAGAACCTTTGTTTTACAGTTTATAGCTTCTCTTAAATTTTAAATCATGGATTTTCCCCCTTTATTTTTTGATCTTTAGGGTGAAATATCCATGTATTACATATATATTTTAATGGTTAATGGTTAAAAAATAATAAAATAAACTTAATATTTTAAAATAATATTATATAACTGAGTTTTCAAGAGTAAAAAACAGAATAATAAAACAGAAAGTTAAGTATAATAGAGAAAACTACTGAATTATCCTTCAAATGCATTTTTCAATCCAAGGCGTAGTTGAAAAATCACTACACTGTTAAAAAAATTCTGAAATTCACGAATATTTTTTTCCTGAATTTCACAGAAAAAGTCCCTTTTCACAACAAAAGAGCGTTGTCCGTTACAAATCAGCAAATCCCACCATATTTCCTGAAAATAACGAAACGGGTGAAAATAAAAACAATAAACGGAGACACTGCGTTGTGTAAGGGGCTCCGTGGCCGAGTGGTCAAGGCACCATACCGCTAATCGCCTGCGATCGCAGATTGTGGGTTCGTATCCCACTGGCGACAAGAAATAATGAAAACATAAAAAGTCCATTTTAAATTACATTTTTTCTGTTTATTTTTCTCTTATTTCACATTAAAAAATCTTTTAATTAGTTAGCCAATAAATAAATAAATAAATAAATAGTGTACGACAATTTCAAAAAATTGTCTATAACATTATTTTTTTTTTAAAGTTGTTAATAAAAAGTTTTTTCATTCATTCATTCATTCATTCAAAAAAAAAAAAAAAAAAACAGTGGTTTTAAACAGTGATTTTTCTTTATTTAAACTATTTAAAAAATAAAAATTGATTTTAAAAAATAATAAGCGTTATGCATCAGTCTAAAATAAAATAAAATAAACCGTTCACAAATATTATAAAGAATGTATTTGAAAGGAAATCTTTAAAAAGCACAACAGATTTTCCCACTAACTCGTATCATAAAAGACATATTCTGTACAACCCGGTATCAGCAGCTCTGGCTCGGTTAGTAGGGATTTATTCCGCTAACAAAAGGTCCCGGGTTCGATCCTGAGGACGGCGTGAACTAAATTGTGCAATAATAAGTAAAATAACATAGCAGCTTAAAATCACTCGGTAATTTCGAATTCTTTGACGATTAATCGATTTATTAATTTTAAAAATTATATTAAATTATTATCATTAAAAATCTGACTTTGTAACAGAAAGTTACCGCTTCTTCAAACGGAGTTTTCCTTTCTTGTATGTCCCACAACGGAAAATCTACTTACGGAACGGTAACAGTTCGGCTACATTGCTGCCGGTAGTTTCACCTGGAATTCACAGATTTATTTTTAACAGTGTATAATACACCGTAAAATTAATGTAGTGGATTAAGATGTAATACATTCAAGCAATCAGATAAAAACTTCAACCAAATAATGTAACTACGAGAAAAAAAAAGCATAAAATATGCCATATCATCAACAAATCAATAAAATGTGTTCTTGTGTATTTCACAAAAACAGTTTTAAAATAAAGAAATACTTCGAATAGTGATTATTTTTATAAATTACTCTTATATCTATACTAATAAAAGAGCTAATCGCTCTGTCTATCTATGTCTGTGTATGTGTGTCTGTGTTGGCTAGCAAAATCTACGGCACGTACGATTCTCAATTTTTTTTCTGAAGTTAGTACAAGGTCTATTTTGCTCTACCTGAAGCTCGGAATTCTAATTTTTTAAATTAATTTTCGAGATGATAATTGCGAAGCACTACTCATTCTCATCAAATAGTCAATTATTTGATGCTTGATAATCAAAGGAAGCTTGCACATGCGCACATCCGCACAAACGCATTTGTGCACCTTAACTAAAAGAAGAAACATCTTTGACTGCGTTTTTATAAATTATTATTGTTTTGTTTTAATCTAAATTGACTAAAACGTTCAGTACATTTAACATTGAAAGACATAGTGCAAAAGATCGAATTTTCACGTTTCCAATGTTGCAGTTATTTATTTATTTTTTTTAATGTTGCAGTTAATTCTTTAAAAAAATAATTTCAAAAAAGGTCGTTTTTCCGAAAACATTTTTCTCCTTATTGCAACGCCCCTCTACGATGCAAATTTAAGGATCCTGCCAAACTAAATATTTTCTTATAAAGCTGAAACTTTCTTCAAAACAATGGTGCAATTAGTTTTTTTCTTTATATATATATATATATTATATATTACAAATTAAAAATTTTTTCGCCAAAACTAACCTTTATACTACCTTAATTTTCTTATAATAATGTTCCGTACTTACTTCAAATTATTAAATTAAAATCTTGTTTCTAAATCTAATTTGTTAATTTTTATGCAGACGATATAAATTCTTAATGTACCTTAAAAAACATTATTCCAGTATGCGTAAATTTAAAAAGATGGCTCTAAATTAAAAATATTCTTAATTAAATTTTTATTTCTTAATATTCCAAATAAAATTAATTTTTCTATGTTTTTATCAACCCTTTTGAAGAAAGTCTTATTAAATTTATTCCAAAACCATGCCTTTCAAAAAATATCATTATTTTATTTTATCTATTTATTTATTTTTCCTCTTTTCCCTTGCTCATGACTACGGATTAAATAAATGAACTTACAGCAGCCAATGAGTAATTTATTGGATCTTATACATCTATTTATTAATTTTCCTCGGTGGCCATGACTTCTGTGCGGTGAAAGGGAAACCCGGCGTTGATGTCTCTGGCTCCTAACTTTTAAATCGTCATATATATATATATATATATATATATATATAAAACTTTCGTTACAGTAAGGTAGTGATTCCAGATTCACCAGAGCGATTTTAAATAAATAGCTCAAATACTTACAAAAAATGCGAAATTTATATTAAAAAAATAAATCTTTTTTTCTTTTAGAGAAATTTGTATAATATTACATATAAGGTATCTTGGGGTAATAACGCCACGTTAAGGTTCTACCAATTTTTACGGCTTAGTTTTAGTTTGTACTTTTTAAACAAATATAGTATTTGATACAGTAACTCATTGGCAATCTACATACAAAAAATTATTTAACAAATATGTATTCATAAAATGTAATGGCATGATTTTTTGATCAATACTATATGGCGTTATTACCCACGTATGTGGATAATAACGCCATGCAAACAAAACTATAAAATAAAATGGAATAATCCCATGTAGATTGCCCAATTCTAAAAATACAAATTCTACAGACCTAGAAATTGACAAATTGGATTCTATAAGTTAGAAAATGTTCAGTTTTTTGTAAAAAATATGAAAAAAAAAAATGAGTGTGTGCGTGGGGGGGGGGGGGGGGGGCAAAAGAATATCAGATCCTGAGCTAATTTTTGGTTGAAAAGTATTGCTTAAATAGAATAATTATAAACATTGCACGGTTTTAACTGTGTTTATCTAAATCAGTATTTATGTTTCCATATATGTAGGGGAAAGTCGTATAAAACCGGGACCCTAATGCTTTTCTTTTTATTATTGTGCACTATGTAAACAAAACTGTCAAAATTTGTTTTAAAACGATAAATTGATTCCTTGCGAAGAAAAAAGCATTCATTCAGTCTCGAAAAATAGTAATTGAGTTCATAACAACACTTTTTTTAGAAGTATGCAATGTCCCGGTTTCGTCCAACCTGATCGTGGCAAAACCGGTTATTAAAAAAAATAATAATTAAAAGCACATTGTAACTTTGCAATAATAAAATTTATTAAAGGAAAATTGACATATTATACTTATAGAATGTGAATCTATTTCAAATCTACATAAAATAGAAATGAGTAAAGTTATTCTTTAAGAGTTGAAAGTGTTAGGGACAAAAATCACAAATGAAAGTTCGATCTTGCTCATTTGCATTGCTGCATGCTTCATGTGCCCATCCTCTGCAATGAAGGCACTGTATCCAAATCTGAGGTTTAGATTGTTCATATAAGCCGTTGTAAAAGATGCATGCTGCACTTTCATCTGCCTCCTCGTTTGATGTCAAGGGTTTTTTTTCTTTGGATTCTTGTTTTTCACACCAGTTTTTTAACTTTGATTTTCTGTCATCCTGGAAAGTTAATGGAAAGTAATAATTTTTTATAGTTTTTAAATATTTATAGATCGTCAAACAACACATAAACAAGTTGATTCTATTTCAATCACGCAAATAAATCAGTTGTCCAAAACCAGAAACTTCATGGCTATGTCTGACCATCTGAATCCCGGTTTTG
This sequence comes from Maratus speculifer, assembly GCA_964019185.1. Lineage (NCBI taxonomy): Eukaryota > Metazoa > Arthropoda > Arachnida > Araneae > Salticidae > Maratus > Maratus speculifer. Next base: position 146,557,202 of record OZ025302.1, on the reverse strand, counting down.
TCCAGCCATGTCATTTTGAAGGAATGTTACTCTAGTTTTGTTCAGATAACTCGTAGACACCAATGCAAAACATTAAAATAACGAGTAAATAATAGACTATCATATGATATACTTACCTAAACTAAATCTTTTGTTTTTAGGATTTGTAACGTAATATTGTAGACGTAGAATTTTTAACTTTTTCACGTAAAATCCTTAAAAAATTACCACTGCGAAATGAGTTCGTTTACACAACTTCTGCTTACTGGGAACTGGCAGGCCGCTCGCCTAAAAGTAATTATAAAAGTTTCGGCTAGTTACCCCATAAATAAAGCCATAAAGATTATTTCCCGGTTTTATCCACCCACTTTCCTCTACTCTTTATATGTATGACAGAAAATATTCAATTTTTTTGTGAAAATGAAAGAAAAAGGAGAGTGGGGGAGTTTAAACAGAAAATAACACCCTGAGCTTATCTTTGCTTAAAAAATCCTGCTTAAATATAATTATAAGAAACATTGCACGGTTTAAACCATTTTTAATGTAGTATTTTATCATGTGAAATTTTATAATTAGAGTTATGTGTAATAAATAAATTTGTTAACACTGTTATAGAATTCTTGTAAGAACTTTTTAACACGTAAACTCCACATTAATGCAGATTCGAGCAAACCTAAAGTTAAAATGTCGGCATTATATGCTTAAAAAATTTTGTATTTTTAATTAATTAAATAAGATTTTTGATAAAATATTAATATCCCTGTGAGATCTTTTATTAAATTTTATGTATGATTCATGTGGTTATATTTCATTATCTCTATATTAGCAACAAAATTAACCTTTAACTGCTGTTAGGAATTTCCTAAACGCTCTTTTTTTTTAAATTAGAGTTTAACATGTAATTTACAGTTTAACTATAGCTATAACTGAAATTCTCTTTCGTTTGTGTCCTCGTACTATTGTTAGCAATATTTGAATAGATTAAATTTACTTAAAATTAATCCTGTTCAAAAAATTTATTGGTGAAACTTTACTCTATCAGTTTTGTTCATTGATGACCTTTTAATCCTGTTACCCGTCTCACAGGTCATTGATTTTTTTCAATTTTTGTAGTTTAAATTGCAATTTTCAGTTTAACTACAAACACTACCGAAGTTTTGCTTCATTTGGAACTTTAGTACTATCATCGGAGACTTTTAATAGGTGAATGTTAATTATAATAGTCTTGTACAAAAACACCTTCCTATCAGTTATTCACGCCTTACGATCTTGCGGTCTCACGGACCGCTTCACACTTGTTACATTAGTTAAAATTTAGAACTCAATTGAACAATCAAGCGGGAATTTAACAGAAATGTAATTTTGAAAATGTTGCAATTATATAGAATACGAAATTTTTTTTATATCTTTTCTAAATAAGAGTTTAAAATTGTTTTAACATTAGTATTTAAAAAAAGACCAGTTTTTGGATATCTGACCCCTCCTCCCTCGTAATCTAACCATTTTAAAAAAGACAATAATGCTGTCTCATACATAAAAGAAAAAATAAACCCCCTTCGGATGTAGTTCGGCCACTGTAAGGAATCAACCAGGGTAATAACGCCAAGGAATGACGTTATTACCCCGGTATACTTATTGCGCAGTACATTTTACGCTACAAACTATCTCACGAACACATTCAAAATCTTTTGCGACATTTTTAAAGTAGATGAAATGTACTAAAAATTAATGTAATAAAAAGCATTTTCTGATAAATATATATTCTTCACATCACAGAACTTACCTCAAAATTTTTAGATCAAGCATTAATTTTAGTTGCTTCTAAAAGCAATAAGGCCTACAAATAAAATAAGCTATTGTTTGTGTTTTATATACTCAGAGCCCTTCTACGCAGATCCCGTAGATGTCATATATCGGATTATTCCATAATTATGCGCAATATTAGCATTTGGCGTTATAACCCCACCTGGCGGTATTACACCAGAACACCTTATTTTAAAAGTTTATTTGAATAATGAGAAATTTTAAAAAAGGTATGCCAGGCTTCGGTGTTTGTTTACATCTCTTTATTATGTGTTTTTTAGACATTTTTAAACTTAAATATTTAAAATACATAGGTGCTAACCTGTCATAAATTTTCCGTAATACGTGCGCTAATTTGACCCTGGTTTAATGAATTTCAAAATCCAGAATTTTCTCAAAGAAATGAAGTTAAATAAATTCCACTTAGAAATATGAAGTTAAATAAATAAAGATTCTTGAAAGAAATTTTCTGGTTCGAAATGGGATTAACCTGAATCAAACTAATCCAAGTATTACGGAAGATTAGTTGAAAGTTGGCAGCTATGCCAATATGCCTACATTGTATAAAAAATATTACTTCCCAGATTAAATACTTTTTTTTCAATATTTTCATTTTTTGCATGTGTATTTCATTATAAAGATTATATAAGTTTCTATTTAACAAATTTTCTTTGAGTTAAAGTGTGGATATGAGGCTTCGTAAAATGGAAGTTTCGCTGTGTTTTGCATCTCTTTATTATGAGTTTTATTGGGCACTTTTATAATTAAATATTTCTCATATGCCTACATTGCATGAAAAATGTCACTGCCCGGATTAAAACGCATTTTCTTTTCAATATTTCCATCTTATTTGTATCTTTCTTTTTATGCATTTGTATTTAATTATGAAGGTTTCACTTTAAGTTGATTTCTATTTAACAAATTTTGCGCGTATTTAAGTATATGGATGAGACTTCATAAAATGGAAGTTTCCCTGTAATTACATACGTTTTAACTTATTTCTATTAGCAATTTTTTTTGCATATTTATGTGTAACGATGAGATTTCGTAAAATGGAAGTTTCACTGCGTTTACATGTCTTTAATTTGTGTTTTTAGGCATTTTTCTAAATATTTTTTTCATACTTTTTCATTGTATAAGCCCTGATTATTGCCCTGATTAAAAAAAAAAAAAAAAAAAAAAAAAAACATTTTCTTTTCAATATTTCCAGTTTATGTATATTTTCCCTTTTATGCATATACAAATACATTTTATAATGCAGATTTCATAAGTTATAGCTGATTTCTATTTTACAAATTTTATTTATAATGAAGCATTTAAATGTAAGTATGAGACTTCATAAAACAGAAGTTTCATTGTACATTTGAAAGATTTATTATTAAAAAATAATAGGATAAATTGAATATTTAGAATAATATATAAATGTGAATTTAAGATAAAATATATTTCAATATTCTAGAGTAAAACACAAAAACTATTATTCTAAATATTAATACAGAAAGTTAAGTAAAATAGAGAAAACTACTCAACTATCATACAAAAATATTTTTTATGTTCAAGGATAGTTGGAGAATCATCATAACGCATCATAAAGCTAATGTAGTGCATTCAGATGTAAGACATACAAGCAATGAGATAAAAATTTCGGTACATTTACCAAATAATGTACCTACGAGTTGTAAGATGAATCTCCAGAAAAAAAAAAGTCACGAAATATGTCATTTAACGAGCAATCGATAAAATATGTTTTTGTATACTTTAAAAAAGGTTTAAAAAACAGCGAATAGTGATTTTTAAGATTGAAATTCATGAGAATTAACCGCGTGACGAATTTAAAATATTTCCCTTGCATCAGCAAATAATAAGTAGAATGCTATATTCATCTTTTAAAAAGTTAAAACTACACTATGTGTGAATTACTTAAAGATGACAAAAAATATTTTCAACGGTGTTAAGTTACTTTTAATCCTTAGTACTTTCAACTCTAAACACAGTCATGGACCGAGGATATAAAATAAAAAATACAAATATTAACATCTTAATTTTCAAATGTCACGTAATTCGAGTGAAAGTGAAAGTCAATTTTTTTATATTCAAAAAAAAGTTGTACATATTGAGGCACGTGGACTATTACTTGAATTATGTTTCTTTAACCTTTCGCCGGGCGTGCAAATTTTTATCGCATCAGCGGGCGCGCGTTGTAAATTGTACAATAGGCAAAAACCAATAAATTGTTGCTGCTTTATTTTAATTTTACAAACAATTTAACTTACAAATATGATAAAAGTTATCTCTGATGACAATTTATGAAAGTATTCCGCAATATACTTATTTTGTTATAACATACTAAAACAAAAGTTTAAAGGTAAAAAAAGCTAGTTGTTACTACAATCACAAAGACTATAAATTAATAAGGAATTACAAAACAAAGATTAAATAAATTCCGATTTACAGAATTAGTCCTATATTTCATCTATATTAGTCACTACCTATATCAAGCATAAGATTTACTTTGTTTACAGATAAACCTTGCACATTTAATTCACTGTTAACAGATTGAAATGACAGGTGCAGCTAATTGTGCAATCAGAGATACAAATAACTTTCAGGAACTGGGTAAAGAGATCCAATAAACGAATACAAATGGTTATTAACACCCACTACTGCTCTAATTTTGTTTTAAAGAAAAAAGAATGTGAATGTTATTGTACTTATTACAACGGCGCGCCCGACGGAAGGTTAAGTAATTTGATCCAAATTCTTGGTATGTTGTAGGAGAAAACGTCATTACAAACAATATTTCTTTTAGTAATAATTTCTATTAATTCTCGTATGATTAATTCACAGTAGTTCTTAAAGGGACATATAATTTTTGCATCTTCGAAATTAACTTGAATATTTTGCATCCGGTTGAGTCTTGACATGGCTGTTACTTTAAATCACTGAAATGTTCTTTGAGACGATCTTTAAGCTTACAAGAAGTCATTCCTATGTATTCGAGATAAATATTTTCTGTTTTAAGTGGAATTAGATATACACCAGAAATTTAATATTTTGGAATCTGATCTATTTTGGCACTAATTAGGTCTTTCAATTCTATTGGAGGAGTAGCGATTAAATTTGCGCCAAAGCGAAAAAGCACACATGTCTGAGTTTTTCGAAAAATCCTGGTATGTACTTTAATTTTGCAATATTTCATTATTTGAGTACTCTTCACAGATAAAATGATTGTTTCTCCTCTGATGCATTCTGTTATACATGTAGAACATATAAAAGGGAATTTGCGGTATTTTTTCGAAATTTCGGATGAACGAGGATCTGGAAGATATGTGATTTCAAAAAACTGCGCAGGCATATTACTATGTACCGTACTCACCTTTTTTAAGATTTGACATTTTGTTTGCTAACTTTATGTTTATTTCGATTCAAAACTTGTGCAAAATATTTTTGATTATCTTCATAAAAATTGTAACCCGGGGCTATAGGAAAAGGAAACTTGATTAAAAAAAATTGCAGTTTTATTATTGAGGACCATATCCAGCTTTTGTGCAGTATTACATTTTGATTTTCCGATCGTCGACTTTTTCACTTCACCCTAATTTATCTGGCACTCGGAGTATGTATTCCTATATCGTCTCTTTTTATATGATATCACTTTTTATATTTCTCTTTTTAGATTAATGGCTTTGTGGGATCATTTAAAGAAAATTGTTTTTGACAAAATACAATATTTCTTTTTATATTTTTCTTGTGTTGTTTCTATTATGAGTTTTATGTAGATTTTCTCCACTTCATGTAGTCAAGCTTTATTATCTCACAAATTTGAGAATCTCAAACTCTAGGACTATCGTCACTTTGAGCGACTTTATGCCTGTAAAAAATTCGCTGTTAAGTACATTTATGTAAGTAATGAGAATGCCATTGACAGCAGTCTTCAATTATTCGATCTTTTATACTTAAAATGTGGTTTAGTGATCATTATATTTGTTCAATTGTTCATTGCATGTTATTGTACTTATCACTATCTTATCTGCAGCCACTTTTAATTGTCATTTATGAAATTTGCTGGATAATCAATCCTCGGAAATCGTTGAATCAAACTATGTAATTAATTTAATAAAACACAAAGTTTTGTATTACCAATTCATATCAAAATTATCTTCGACACTGAAATATAATCCTTACGCACTTGAGACAGAAATTATTCTACTTTCTATTTTTCAATGACATGATTAAATACATTTCAAGGTAAGCTAATTATGTTAAATCAATTTTAACTAACAATTTATACAATTAATCTTTTTAAGAAAACAGTATTCAAATTTAATCATAACGAACATATTTATGTTTCTAATATGCAATTAAATTTCTGTAGGTAATTACACTATCAGTCCAATATGTTAAAATACCTATTTAAGTATAATTTTTCTTCATTTTGAAAACATTTGGCCTTTTTAATAATTTATCTATCTAATTTTAAGATCGTCTTTTTTTACGATTTGTTTTTAAAATGTCTTGAAAAAATTTGTAAGAATCACTACTTGAAAGGACATTGTAAATTTAAAAAATATCATTTCAGTATAAACAGACTTAAATATTTAAATCTTGGTTTGTGCGCGTACAAGATAGAGCTCGATATTAACCGTTATTCTATTACCTCCTCCCCCCCAAAAAAAAATTTTTTAAGAAAATTTTGGTCTTAGGAGACAAAAGTTGGGTACTTTATAACAACGTGGAGAGCGACAATGTTGGTCCAGCCAAGATCAAGTCCCAATTAATGCCTCTGGAGTCGGGCTCCATCCAAACAAAGATAATAAAAAAATAGAAAAATTTGGTCTAAAGGTACAGAAATCACCCATTCGTAGACAGCCAATCGCGAGTTACAGGAACAATACGTCTACGAGGGGGGAAAAAAGGGCTGCTAGGCATTGCAGGCAGGGTGGCACACATATATTATGAAATAAAAGAATACAGTAGCTTACAAATACTGCTTTATCATTTGAAGGCAGTGCGGATGCATATAATTATTGCAAAATGATTAAAAGATAATAAAGTTAAAAAAAATTATACAAGTTAAACACAATATAATATATATATAAGTTTTAACTAAAGTCTTATAAATAAACGAAATATTTTTTTTAGAATATCATTCAGAAGTTTTTGAAAATTGTCTTAGTTAAAAAGAGTGTTCTTAGAGTACAAAATTTGGTACTTTATAATAACGTGGTGTTCAAACAATCGTAATCCAGCCAAATCCATGTTCCCATTTCTGCCTCTGAAGTCGACCTTGATCCAAAGAAAACTACTATCTACTTCATTCAACTAGAAAACGTAAAATCTTCTGGAATCTAGTTCCGTCAAACCAGATCATCAACTCCGAAAAATTCTTTACACTACGAAAAGAGGACAGCTATAGACCTGGAAACGCCACGAACTAACAAACAGACGAGGTGTTGTCTTCATCCATAAAACGGCAGTCCGTATGGATTTTTGGGTGTCAAAATCAAACCTTTTGTGTTCAAATGAGACGTTCTGTCCCACCCATGATACTTTCCGGAGATTGCAAAGTTTTACTATTATTTGTTTGTATATACCAGATAAATTCCAGTCGCAAAATATGACACTTCGAAAAATATAAAAAATCACCTCTGCAAATATTTTGCCATATGAATGAATGACAAATGTTTTGAAAAGAAGGCATTATAAAACTTATAGTTCAAGAGCCGACCGCACAAAACCCTAAGTTATCGAGCACGAGAAAAAATCCTTTATATTAAGGAAGAGTAGTCATGGGGAAATCTAATGAGACATGTCTGCCGGAAGTGAAGTGGTGAATAAGCGAAAAATTAATACCACTAGTGGCTCACTCGTTGGTCTATCATTGTGTTTGCCATACAATCAAAAGTATGAAAACGCGGAAAACTGAGTGCAGGAAAACATAATGATAAGTATACGAGTCAACCACTAGTGATATTCATTTTTGGCTTATGCACCATTTTGCTTCCGGCAGACATGGATCATTAGATTCCCTTCTGACTACTCTTTTATAATATAAAGGATTTTTTCTTGTGCTCGGTGACTTAGTGTTTTATGCGGTCGGCTCTCGGACTATTATAAAGAAAAGAATAGAAGAATGTCTTTGAAGAGAGAGGCAAATATCGCCCGTAAGACACGATGACGTCACTGCAACGTCGTTGTGAAGTCACATTGTGACTTTGTGACCATCGATTGTCGATGTGACGTCACGTGACGTCGATGTGAAGTCACAGTGAATAAAATGTGCACTCTTTATGACCGTTTTAGAGCTTTTTTGTGACGTCACATTGTGACCACTTTGTGACGTCACAATGTGACCAATTTGTGAAAAGTGTGTCATTTGTGACTACTTTGGCATTAACATTGTGACAAAACTGTGACAAAAGCGACGATATTTAAATTGCCAGAAACATGTTTTGAAGAATATTTGTAATTTTCTAAATTTTTTTAAGAAAGTCACATCTTAGTCACAATGTGACGTCCCTGAGTGGTGGCATTTTCGTCACAGATGTGATGTGACCGAAGTGACTCACCGTGACGTCATTGTGACGTCACTGGGACCATGCATGCTATGAGGGCGCTTACCCACAAGAAAAAAAATACACATATTGCAAAAATTCATTTTGAATGTTATTACACTAATAGATCTGTCCTAAGTATGTCTTGCTATACAAAGAGTTTCATAAATCTAATTACACGGAAAATAACGTTTTAATGCTATATCGCTATTCGTGACCATAGACGAGGGGTGAATTGTGTGGCAAAGTAAAATTGTCCAAACGTCCAAACCTTATCCTACGTCTTCAATCTTAAATGGTTTATGCTTTAATGCACATTTTTACTCCTGCATACAGAGATAAGTGCTATAATTTCATATTACAGTAAAACCACGCAAATTATTAGGTGTTTGTACTGTGAAATTAACTTTTGTAGAAATGAGTCACTCTTTTTCGAGTGAGCAATATAAACTTCAATAAAACCTCAGGATTTTAAAATTTTCGCATTTGTTTTTAGAAAAAAAAATGTTTTGGGACAACCCAGTACTACTTTTCATACTTGTGTAGCAATGTGTTGGAATTAAATCTGAAAAATCTGGAAATTATACAGCGAGTTTGTGGACAACTCCTGACACTTTCTTTTTAGCGACATTTTATAATTCTGCTTCAAACAATTTACCAGGAATCAAACAATGATTATCTATACTGTTAAGAATATTGAAATATCCCCTTAACATTAAAGAAAACACTCATGCGTCAAGCATAAATTTTGAAACACTTTCCAACACATTCCAAATAATGTCAAAAATAAATAAAGAAATAAAAAAAATCACCATTTACATAGCTGAAATAGGATACCTAATTGGAGCATTTGTAAAGGTATAACCCATTCGAAAACCCAATTAAGCTATTCCTTTCTATTGTAGAAAAATTATCCAATTTTTTTGAACAGCTGTGTATTCTGCATATACATCTGAATATTTAAATTACATGCATGCAAAAATTTACTTTATTTAGGAAATACTTACCGGAGTTCAAAATCCTCATTCAGCATTTTCCACTAATAAAAAAAAAGCAAGTGAATTCTTTTGTGCCTCCTTGTATACGAGATATAAACAAGCAAATAATAAAAATTCAAAGGGTATACCGAAAAGGAAAAAGCATTTCCAGTAGTTATTTCTTGAACACAGTACTGTAATCGATTTCTTGTGCGTGTCCCTGTAAATAGAAGCTAAGTACTGTGAATGCTCTATTCTAGAGTAAACATCACGATTGTAGCAAACATCAGTGATTTATATCTGTTTCATTACATTTGAAATTGCGTATCTAATAATATGAAACAGTACTTCAGGAATTTTTTTCGCACTGACCAAAATGAATTTTTTTTAGTGCCTTTTAAGGTGTTCAGGGACACACTATAATTTTTTTTAATTTTTCAGTTAAAATTTTGGATTTTTTTTGTGAGATTAACCGTGTCGTTAAAATCACATAATAAAACTTCTCATAACTAAAAAAGAAAATAAATTTATTTAAAATGTAAGCTATACGAATTGTTATAGCTAAAAATATTATTTCTAGAATTTCAATGTGTTTCAATTTAAATAAACAGAAATATCTAATTAATTTTGATTCAGCATTTAAAAAAATTAATAAAAAACAATTTCATGTGAAAATTCTAAAAAAACAATGATGTAATTTATTTAAAAAAATTATATTTTCAAAGTAAATATTTTTTTTTTAATTTTCCGAATCAGAAGTAAAACAGATTATTCGAAAAAGACGTGTTCCAAGTTTAAAGCATTTATCTTTGACGGTTCTTGAGTTATAATAATTTAAATCTGAGAAATTGTGAAAAAATCTATCATGAAGATAACCGCATTTTCACAAAATGTCACTTCCGTTATAATTATTGCTTGAAAGCTAGAATTTGAAAACAAACTAAAACGAAAAAAAAATAATATTTATTGTCCTAATTAAGATAGAAACATGATTTATGCGTCTTTTTATAAGCGTAAAAAAATTAGAAAATTTTAATTCCATATATTTTTTAAATAATTTTGAAGATTGTGTCCCGGACCGCTTTTAATTAACTATTAGTGATTCATATTTCATATTGAATACCGAACATACCACGGTAAATATCATTGAGATAGGTCAATTGCATAAAATCAGTTGCATGAGCATATTTATGCAATGCTTTACTAAATATTTCCAACTGAGCGAAAAATTGCCCAGGCCGGGAATCGAAGCCAGATACTTGCCTTTCAAGGTTATCTGAGTGGGAAATACTCACCGGTTGTCGTGCCCAGTTAGCTTAAACGGTAGAGCATTGGTCTTGATAGCAAAGTATCTGGGTTCGATTCCCGGCCTGGGTAATTTTTAGCTCACTTGGAAATATTTAATTCGTATGATAAGTTTGAAATATTTAATTCGTTTGGTAACTTTACGAATCAGTTTGATTGTATTATGCAAATATGCAACTTATCTATGTACCCATCGTACTATGGAGTTCCTTTACCTCCTGTCTATTCTGATGAGCTGTCTAAATGACAGACCAGATGTTATGACCTATAAGGTTTTCTAAACGGGAAATGCTCACCGGTTTGCATTTTCAGAAAGAAGCACGTTTTGAGCACCAGCCTTGGCGAGTTGGCGAAAGCGAGAACGTTCAACTAGCTGCATCGTGAAACACAAAATAAACTAAGTTCTAATGTGTCATAAAACATATGATTAATAATTGTGAATGAAGAGTTGTAATGAATATTTATTACAAGAGAATCTTTACCACTGTTTTTAATTAACTTCTCAATTTCTTCGAACATAGCGAGTTAAGAAAATAATATTTTTGAATTGAAAAGAAAAAAAAAACTATGCTTAGATGTTTTATGAAATTTAAAGCATTTTAATATGAAAAAGGCTCTTTCTTTTAAACTATATTTTAATCGTAAATAACGGTGAATAACATTTCCTCATGCTATAGTCTTTGCTTGATAACATTTACGGAAAAATAAATGAACAATAAGCGCGACCTCTTTGCAGAAGAAAGGGTTGCTATTCGCTAGGCGTTTGACGTCACAAACAATAAAGGGTGCGCAGCATTGACTTCATCTGCGCGCCAATCGTTGTTCTGGCGATAAGGTGCTCAAAACGTGATTCTTTCTGAAAATGCTACCGGTTGTTGTGCCCAGTTAGCTTAAACGGTAGAGCATTGGTCTTGTAAGCCAAGTATCTGGGTTCGATTCCCGGCCAGGGCAATTTTTCGCTCACTTGAAAATATTTAATTCGTATGATAACTTTACAATCAGTTTGTTCGTGTTTAAAGATGCAATTTATATTTATGCAAATTAAAGCATGGGCAGACGATTAGGAAATCCGAATTCATAAACACTTTTTAACTGCTTTGTGAAGTGTAAAAAATAGTCACATATAGTGTTGACTGTGCTCGATAATAGGATATAAAATTTGTACATTACAAATACAAATTACGTAATTCCGTTTTCGCTGGAATTAGTTTTACATCACACTGAATAACTTTATCGAAAATAGTTCTGAAAAGTCATAGAGTGTAGTCAAATTCGAAAATAGTGTAGTCAAATGTCTGAAACTAAATACAATTGTGAGATATTATCAAAGTGAAGAGCTTAACGTCTCTGTTATGATAGGAAATTTCAGCAGTCTTTAATCTTTAACAGAACGCATTAAAACTTATTTTGAATACAAATCTGCTTAGATAATATTTAAACGTTTCATTTGTACAGTGTTTTGAAATACTTTACTATTATTATTATCATGAATTGTTTGTTTTTAATTTTAAACATGTATGTATTTTCCTTTACATAAATATTTCTTTAACATTCTTATGATAGTTTATTCATATTTTAATTGCACAATAGTTCCAGGTGCTTTAAAATTGAATGATAAAAACTCATAATCAGTGTTAGAGATAACAAGTGTAACCCTTTCGTACTATTAACAGTACATGTATTATAATGGAGTTTTATTTTGTTTTAAGAAGTACTCATATATACTTAGTATATGCTTTACATTTATTATATGACTTCATTTATGTTTAGGGATTTAGTAATAATAATATTATTTATTATTTGTTTAATTCTCTTTACGCTGTTTGCGATTCTTTTACTTTAAACATGTATTTCACTCCTTAGTAAGTTTCATCATAATATGTGACATGTATCAAAATATGTATTTAATATACAGGACTATAGCAGCGCATTCAAGTAAAGTCATGAGAAAAAAAGTAAACATCCTGTACTAAATCTGCAACAAATCATTATACAATAAACTTACTGTTACCAAGTGATTGGAAATAAAGTCCATTTTCAAGTGATCTTTAAAAAAATTAATTAAAGAGCCATTTGCACATCAAATTAAACCAAAATCTTGTTTTTTCCCCTATAGCAAGGATAAATTTTGACACCATAAATAAATTTTGCATCCTTTAATGTATCTTAATGTATAAATTATCATCATTTAATGTATGTATTAAAATGCTCACCGCTTGTCGTGCCCAGTCAGCTAAAACTGTAAAGAATTGGCCTTGTAAGCCAAGTATCTGGGTTCGATTCCCGGCCTGGGCAATTTTTCGCTCAGTTGGGAATATTTAGTAAAGCATTGACCTTGTAAGCCAAGTATCTGTGTTCGTTTACCGGCCTGGACTATTTTTCGCTCAATTGGAAATATTTAATTCGTTTGATAACTTTACCAATCAGTTTGATTGTATTAAAAAATGCAATTTACCCTATAGAAGATATATACCTTATACAAGAAATTTGTATGATTAATTTACGAGAAATTAATTATTTTAAAAAGGGATTAATTTAGGGGTTATACTCTTATTGAAGTTTGGTACTCGAAAGCTGTTGAAAAGCTACAAATTCATTTAGTCACTTTTATTAATGTATTATTTCTTGCTAATAAAACCATTTCATTCACTTAGTATGCTTCAGCTATTGTTATTTAACATACAATTCTCTACAATATTCATATTGCCTTAAAAAATTAAATATTGTTTTGTGTAAATTTAAAATTAAATGTGAAAACTAAAAACTACAACAAATAATCTTTTTAATCGTAAGAAAAGACAAAATAACACAACTTTTTTTATTTTCTAAACTTTTCCGCAACCAATTGCAATTATAGTTCGAAATGGACCATAATGCTGTCTAGATAATGTATGCTTACATTTCATTAGTTCAATTTAGGAGAGGTTAAAGAATTTAAGTATCAAATAAATTCCTTGGTTTTTAGTTTTATTTTTCATTTAAAAATTATATTTAAAAATTCTAAATTAGCAAAAAAATTAAACTATTTTCGTTTAAAGTTAAATTTTACCTAAATTTTAATTCAATTCTCCCGTTATATGACTTTATTGAGACGTATTCTTAGTATAAATAGCTATTTAATTAATTTTATTTTCTGTGTATATTGCATTCACTTGTGTATCATTATCTACGTACTTCAGTTGTAGAAATATTTTTTTATGTGGGATATCAAAATGAGTAGAATGTATAAAAGGAAATAACTTAAGAGAGATTTTAATATATCGGAATATTTATAATACAAAAGTGATCAAGGCTGCTGAGAAGAAGGAGTTGTTAAAAAAATATAATCAAATGTCATGATCTGTAGGTGGGCGAGCAGTTACGATGGACAAGTGGATGCAGTCCTTTAAAATACAGGTTAAAATCCCAGAGTATGAGGAAAGTAGAGGAGAATGAGTTTTTAATTGAACGTTGGAAATGTCATTTGGATATATTTGCTCATGCTGTGCGCACAGAATGTTTCTTTGAGAAGTATATGTAAGTATAAAGAATTTAGACAGATCTTTTGAAAAGAATTGCTGTATACGATCAACAGGAATAGTGTATTTGTAATTATATAAATTAGTGTATAGATAATATCGCAATATGTAATTTAAGATATGGCGGCTACTGCAATATCCGTGCCTAAATTGTGTTTTAATATTCAAGCCTTCTGTAAATAAGTCTCCCATTTCATATTATTTGAAATATGAAAGTGTCTGATTTAAAATATTCTTACATGATGTTTGCTACCACGTACGTATTCCGGTGGTAGCAGCATATCAGTTAAGGAATATATATCTATATTTTCACCTGTCATGAATTAAAATCGGAGAAATAATTATAACGATATCACAGAATCGATTACAAAGTATTTAACATTGCTCAAATGATGACATTGAAATATTTCAATATAATACCACCGATTATTTATATTACAAGGTTAAACTAACATCCACATACATGGCTGGTTTCTTGCTGGCGCTATGGTCCGGACGAAGTCTAAATTCGCCAGTAAAGTAATTTAAATTGGAATCGGACTGACTACAAATGTCACTTTATGCTTCTTCATTCGAAATCGTACATTTTTGTCTAGTTGCCCATACCAAAACTACTATACAATCAGGTGGGTACATATACATAAAACTAAATTAACTAAAAAAAAATTATTAAGAAAAATAAGGTTGATGATACAAACTGAAAACCTCTTCAAAATTAATTTAAACATTAAAACAGTAATTCACTTAATATTTAACATTGTTATTAATTTTAAAATGGCCATGACAAAACAAAGTACTTTTTTAGAATGTCTAAAATACATCAGTAACCAGAGTCGCAATGCTTAAACTAAGTAAATTCCTGTAAACTCAAGCACTGTTTATAGGAGACGCAAAATATAAATGTCATAGGAACTGGATGCAATCATAACGGCTTAGTATTAATAAATGTCTATGTAGTTCAGCGAAACATACTCTCTGTTTCAGCGAAACAATTAATACTAACACTGATAATAACTTAAAAAAAATCATTGTAATTCTTATAAAAGCTTGCGTATCTTTAAACCTACACTCTAACGACTTTAATCACATTACAAAAACTCACAAATTGCTGATTACTCACGCTTTAAAGTCTCTCTCGTGATTATTCAACTATATTTAATTAATTATTATTCATGTAATACGATTAAATTCAAAACAGTATGCTTGCATTCAAGAAGAGAATTAGCTCGTTGTCTTCTAAATTACTTATGGATTCTTGTCTCTCAGGAAGTAAAGTAAAATGCTACAAATTGCTGTCTCAGAAAAAAAAATAGTACGAATGCTTGTCTCAGGAAATTAAGCAATACTAGCGACTTTCGCCTGCTACGCTGGTCGGTTTATCTAAAGAAAACTCAAAGAACACGAAATATCAATTCTATTATATTCGAAAGAGTGTGTTATCATTAAAATGTACTTAAAACTATTTTTTCCTATTGACCGTAATGTTATGGAATAGTTTTGATTGTTCCTGTTATTAAACTATACATCCGATTTTCATAAATTTTTAATTGACTTGACAAAATTATGCAACAATTATATATTTTAAATCTCAAACGTTTTGGTTGTGTACATTTTTATCTATTATATGTGGACATACAGACGGAAGGACGGACAGAGTGAACGATGGCTATAACTTGGTGCAATCCTGTGCAATGTATATCAGTTTCATAAAATGTTTAATGATTTAATACTATTAAAATGCGTACCAAACAATGTTTCAATATATAATTATGCAGTGGAATACTTTTGTGTGGCCCTGTAGACCAATAAGAATTATTATTTGCAACACAGATTGTACAGAATGTATATTATTGTATATACTTCATAGATGCATATCAACTTTATTATGTTCAAAAGAGTGTAAGACCATTAAAATGCACTTGAAACTTTTTTCTCTATACACCGTAATGTATCGGAATACTTTTGATCGTCTTTGTAATTGAACTATGCATCCGTTTTTCATAAAATTTGAAATGGCTCGGCAAAATTATCTCATAATTATATATTTTAAGTTTCAAACGATTCGGTTAGGTAGTTTTTGAGTTGTTATATGCTGACAGACGGACGGACAGATATACAAATGGGCAACGGTATTTTTCTTCTTCAATTCAAAACAAACGCGACGTTTCTCTGTTTCCAGGATCGGAGGAGATTGCGTCACATACATACATACATACATAAGATCGAATTTTGATAGTGTAGATAGTACGAATGCTTGTTTAAGAAAATAGAATTAAGTATTGCGAATGTCTGTCTAAAAATAATAAATAAATAAATAAATATACGATTGTAAATAAATATAAAAACATAAGACGAAACGCAATTTTCACCTTACTTTTAACATTTTAAAGTTCATACTATATATTTTGTGTTAATTTTTTTTTTAGAAAAGTGATTTTGAAGTATCTGGCATTATAATGTTTCTATAATTCACTCATTTTACAAAGTAATCTTTAAAATATTCATACATAAGAAAGCATATTCACTTTAATTGATATGTGGTTATTTATTTTCTTAAATATAGAAGTCAACTTAAAAAAAAGATAAATATTTTAAACTTTAATTTAGTTATAAAATTGTCAAATGCTCAAATTAAATTGTCATTGTGTATAAATATAAAAGTTTTAGATTTTTTCTGCAATTTAATAATACTCCGTTTTATTTTTTTAAATGTTAAAAGGGGTAGATATTTATGGAAATTGGGCACAAGTCAAGCACAAATCAAACGTATATATTTGTACCTTATGAAGTGAACGGAAGCAATCAAATGCAATATGAACTATCAATAAAAACTGTTATAAACTACGCGCCATACACACCACAATACTATCTCATGAGAAGACATGAGATGAGAGAGAGAGAGAGAACTGTTATAAATATTAATAACATTTTAAAATCAAAACCGTTTGTAAATAATGATGTACGTATTACAAAATTATAAACATTCATTTAATCCACATTGAAACAATTAGAGAAATTAACAGCAACAAAATCATTTTTAGTAAGTGGGCGTATATTTTTTGTGATTTGCTTACCACTCTCTGGGGGACTCCGTGGCCGAGTGGTTAAGACGCCGCTCTGCTAACCTGGATGTTGTGGGTTCGATTCCCCCTGGCACCATTGCACACACACCTTGTGTGGGGCTCCTGGTTGTATTTCTCTAGTGTTCTAAATTTCCTTGTGCTATCTCGCCCTTGTATATTGACGATGACTTATAAGCAGACTTTCATATCGAGCACACAAGTCGGATCTATGTTATTCAAATAAATAAACCATTCTCTGTGATTTAAATTTTTTATTTTCTAAACAGAAAAATAAAATCTCTATTTTAATCTTATTACTACGAGATAAACTTTTTAAAAAGTAATATACCCTTTTGGCATATTTTTTTTTCAAATTTTAGGTATTTTCCGACAGAAACTAATTACTTAATACATTGTTAAAATCGTGTAGATATATAAATATCAAGAACATGGAATCATAAACCTGATCAAATGTTTTATTTTATCAATCGTATATGGAAGTAGTATCGAGTTAAAATAAATATTCATGAAAATTATCCAACGATCTTTTGAAACGCTAAATAAAAATTGATGTATTTTGAAAATTCAGACTTATATTTCACAAAGATTAAAAGATACATTTATTTACAATGTAATTTAAAATGTTCAAACAATGGAGTGAAAAATGTGTTTCACTCCATCAAATGTCAAATGCTTTGAATATATCAGATGTTTTACATGTTTCTATGCATAAAGGTACGGTCATGTGTGGAAATATTTATTTTTAATTTTTAAATGGTAAAATCTATAAAAATAATAATCTTTTGGAGTAATTTTAAGGTTTTAAAGAATGGATATTAAAATTAGCTAAATGTATATTATAAATAAATTAACCGTTTTGGGTTTAATGTTGTATCTATACGAGTATACAAACGAAGGTATATATTTTTATAAATTTGTTAGAATAATTTCCTTTATCTTAATAAAAATGGTGTAAATAGAAAGTTTGCTAGCAAATTGCAGAGATTTTCTGATTTTGAAAATATATTTATATAAATACGAAAATAATGAATTCATAAACTTAGTGAAATCACGTCTTTTTAACCAGCGAAAAATAATGCGTATATAGTTTAAAAACCTTTAAAATTTTTGACTTACATTTCAAAATGATTTAAAGATACATTTATTGACATGTAATTTAAAATGTTTAAACAATGGAGTGAAAAATGTGTTATAATCTGTCAAATGTAAAAATTCATAACAGCCAGAAAAATAACCGAAATAAAAGCAGATTTAAGTAAATTTACATTTAAGAAAATTTGTAATTATGAAAAGTAAATTTGCAGATTCAGAATGTATATTTTTTTACGGGATATTTTTTATACGGAATATTTTTAAGACAGCAATAAAATTAACTCAAAAAACATCCGATAGATGGTGCTAGAAACGTTCAACTTCGGTGGAAATAGGCAAATGAGACAGTTGTTAGAACATGCATTCCTAATCCACAATTAGTTCATGATTGAGAGCCGTGTACTTGATCAAAAATCAGTCGCTGATTAATGGTTCACATAAAATAATTTCAGCTTAAATACATTTAAGCTTTATCTTTTGCACTCATTAGCCTTATCCTCTTCAGACATGAGCATAAAATAACTCTACAAATATATACTTATTGCTTTGGCATAAGATATATCGAAATCTTAGCTGGTCCAAACACGTGTCCCAACGGTTGGGACACGTGTTGGACCAGCTGAAGACGAGCGGTAATTTTGCAGCTCGAAACGCGTCCTGTATAATTTTTCTTTTATGGTGATTTAACAAAGTTTTTATATTTATTGATATATATTTATCGCCAGTTTTTTCGGTGTTTCTCAATACGACACCATAGATGACAGAAAAAGTCATTTTTGTGAAAACAGTAGTTTAGGGAACTGGTAATTTAGGTTTAAATATATATAGATATAAAAGTACTTATACCCTTAAAACATCAGTTTAACTATCAGTAATATAAATTTACGCAATAACAAAATTAAGGTCTTTAAACAAGTAAATGATCAGCAAATTCTCAATTTTTTTTTTATTGTAAAGCATTTAAGTTAAATAATCATGAATAATTCTTACTTTCTTGGCCATAATATCTTGAGGGTATTTTCGAAACTCGGATGAAAATAATATTTATTTTATGAAATAATATTCATCAGTGCTGACATTTATTGGTTTTGCCTCAATGCAAAAAACATTCAGCTGTATAGAAGTAAAGCAAAAATGCAAAAAATTCGAACACTTTAATTTTTATTAGGAAAAGAATGGAGGTACACATTTGTGTACCTCAGGTCTGAAGAGGTTAAAAACAAACCGTGAATTCAACAGGGAAATAATTGTGGATTAGCAACGCAAGTTCTTATAACAGTCTCATTTGCATATTTCCACCGAAGTCGAAAGTTTCAGGTGCCATCTCTCGAATGTTTTTTGAGTTATTTTTAATTGTTGTTCTAAAAAAAAAGTTTCCACGGAATTTTCGCCCACCAGTTATTAGCATAATATATTAACACATACATTTATGAGAAATATATCCAATGATCTTTCTAAATGATAAATGAAAATTTATGCCAAAAACATTTAAAAATTCTGACTTACATTTCAAAAGGATTACAAGATACGTTTATTTAATACGCAATTTAAATTTTCAAACAATGGAGTGAAAAATTTGTTTTAATCAATCAAATGTCGCTTACTTTGAATAGGTCAGAAAGTTTACATGTTTCAGTACATAAAAGAAGAGGTACGATAGAAAATTCAATTTAATTTCTAGACTATAAAATCTATAAAAATAATAAAAGTTTTGGAATAATTATAAGTATTTTAAAAGTAATATTTAAAATTAGCTAAATATATGTTATTATTAAATTATACGTTTCGGGTTTCATATTGTATCTATACATGAAGCTAATAAATGTATATATATATTTATAAATAGATTAAAATTGTTCTTTTATCTAAATGAAAATAAGTGCTAATAGAGGAATTTTATAGGAATTTGTGGATATATTGAAATCTAGATAGAGAAAACTTAATTTATTAATAAAATCGGAAAAATACATAAACATGAAGGCAAAGAAATTATGAACTCAGTCAAACATCGTCTTTATCGATCGCGGATGTTTATATATATATATATATATATATATATATATATATATTGATGTAAATTGTCCAACAATTATTTTAAGAAGAAACGAAAATTAATGTATTTTTATTTCAAAAGGCATTAGAAATCCTTATTTATATTTCATAATGATAAAAAAAAATTTTTTACTTTGTAAATAAAAATTTTCAAACCATGGAGCGAAAGATATGTTGCACTTTCTTAAAAATTATCTTATTTAGATAGTTTAGAGTTTTTACGTATTTCTATACATAAAAGAGTAGGAAAATGTGAAAATTTTAATTTTTTAATTTGCATATGATAAAAGTTAAAAAAAATACTCACACTTTTGGAGTAACTATAAAAATTTTTAAAAGGAAATTTAAATTTATATAAATAAATATTATAATTAATTCATCCATTTCGGATTTAATGTTCTATGTATGTATTAAACAGAGAAACATAATCAAATAATCGATGAATAAATTTATTTTAATCTCATTTAGCACAGATGAAGGATTCCATTTTTGAAATAATGGCCGGTGAAAATAACCGGATTTTAAATAAAATGAAATAAATTATTTTTACGATAATAAAAATCTTACATACATATATTGTTTAAAAGTTTACAAATAGAAATTTAAACTTCGTATATTTTTATCATGTGCCACCTATATAGAATTTTTATAAATGATTAATAACTGACAAAAATTTTTCCAGCGATAGTATCTCTTGGCGTGTTTGGGGCATTTTTTTTGTTTCAGAATAATTACTAAATTCATTACTAAAATTTTGAATAAATATATAAGTACAAAATTGATGAAAGCGTAAACTCAACCAACTTTCTTTATCTATCTCGAATGTCATGAGTATGAAAGCTAAACAAATGTTAGTAAAATTTATCCAACGATCTTTTTAAATGATAAATGAAAATTAATGTATTTTTAGTTTAAAAGCTATTCAAAAATTCTGACTTGTATTACATAATAAATTATAAAAGATTCATTTATTTACAATGTAATTTAAAATGCTCAAACAATGGCGTGAAAAATGTGTGTATCACTTTATCAAATGTCACATACTTTGAATAAGTTAGAAGTTTTGAATTTATCCATGTATAAAAGAACAGGTAGATGAGAGAAAATATACATTTCTAATCTCTAGATGATAAAAATCACACTTTTGGGCGTAACTTTAAAGATTTAAAAAGGGAATATTCCAATTAGCTAAATATATAGTATAACCGATCATAGGTTTTAGATGTTTCGACAGGTAAAAGAAAAGGTAGATGAAAAAGTTTCAATTCTTAATTTTTTAATGATAAAACCCATAGAAATAGTTATACTTTTGGAGTTATTATAGTTTTTATCAGTAAATTTAAACTTACTTAAATATATATTATAATAAATTTACCCGTTTCGGATCTAATAATGTATCTATACATGAGATTGAGGTAGTCAGACAATCGAAGAAAAAAATTAATTTCTTAACTTAAGTTAGCACATATGAAGGATATTACGTTGAAATAAAAGGTCAAGTGAAACAAAATATGATCTTAAAAAAAATAATATTAATTATTTTTAAAATAAAACAATTTCACATATACATGTGTAGTAATAAAAAATTTCATCATTTATCTGTATTAATTACATCGGAATTGTTATAATATCTGAATTTTCCCATGTCTTTTAATAATATCTTAATGTAATTATTATTTTATTTTAATCCCATATTTTTAATCTACACTTTCTCTGTTGTCTTATTCTGTTAAAAGCAACACTTTCTTTATAACCCCATTACATTATTTTATTATTTCTCTTGTTTCTAACATCTTTTTTTAGGTGCGTTCGAAATTATGTAAATACGTAGCACCTATTGTTGTCGCTCAGTCCTTCCGTCCGTCCGTCCGTCTGTCTGTCTGTCTGTCTGCCCGCATATAACAACCCAAAAACTACACAACCGAATCGTTTGAAATTTAAAATACATATTTATAACATAATTTTGTCGAGTCATTTCAAATTCTATGAAAATCGGATGGATAGATAAATTACAGGGACAATCAAAATGATTCCATTACATTACGGTCAATGGAGAAAAAAGTTTGAAATGCATTTTAATCGTTTGAAATTTAAAACATAATTATAGCGTAATTTTATCGAGTCATTTCAAATGTTACGACAATCGGATGCATAGATCAATTACAGGGACAATCAAAATGATTCCATTACATTACGGTCAATGGAGAAAAAGTTTCAAACGCATTTTAATCGTTTGAAATTTAAAACAAATAACAATTACGTAATTTTATCGAGTCATTTCAAATGTTATGAAAGTCGGATGCATAGATAATTTACAGAGAAAATCAAAAGTATTCCATTTCATTACGGTCAATGGGGAAAAGTTTCAAAAGCATTTTAGTGATGTTACACTCATTCGAACATAATAGAATTGGCATGAATCTATGAAGTATATACTAAAATATGCATTCTGTACAATCTGTGATGCAAAGAATTTCTATTATTAATTTACAGGGCCACACAAAAGTATTCCACTACATAATGCTATACGGGGAAACTTTGTTTGCGGCGTGTTTCAATTATATTCAGCTATTTCACATTTTATGAATAAGATATACGTTGCTGAGGTGTAATAAAAATTACTTCCTTCATATTTACAGAAACACAAAGATTTCGATTACTACACTGTATGCGAAGTAAGCTCTACTATATCACCAATATATGAATATTTTTAAAACGTCGTTATCGTACGAACGCACCTCATTTGCTATGCTTCACGTGCAATTTCCAACTTGTTATATTTTAAAATATCATTCGTAATCCCATGATTCCTTTCGAAGCGACGCGATGTTTAAGAAAAATATTCTTCTGATCGACACCGAGATCTTATTATTTTATATTACCTGTTTAAATTTCGCATTGGCTAGTGATCCACCAAATCAAAAGTTTGTTGGCTATTTTGAACATTATTGTAAAATCCTCTGTTCATGCGGCCTTATGTATAAAACGATTTTCTCTGATTTGGAAGAGAGAATGCAACGTTTTTTTCAAGTGTTAAATCAAATCTTGCCATCTGGTGGGGGAAAAATCTTTAAACATGTGCAATTCTATTCTTTCTATAGCATTTGTCTGTTTTCCTATTTCGGAATATTGTGCTGGTACTGAGTTCAAACCGGAGTATGGTGGAAATATTTCATTATCATGTGAGTGATAAATAAATATGTTTACGTAGAATGATATCGTCTCTGCTTGATTAAATGGGAAAATTCCCAAAGAAATTCACCATTTGTCTTTTCAGTGTTTGCAACTCCTTAACTAAGGATTAAAGATTGTTAGATTGAGTTGCTATCGTTACAATAATGTATGAAGTGTTAGACATCACAAATTGTTTTGAAGTAGAAAAGTATTTCATATAATTTGCTCATAAAATTTACACACAGATATTAAAAATCTGTGTTACTTCATTGTTTAGCAACGATTTAAAGCGTTTAAAAATAAATTGTAAGATTTTCGAAATGTAGTTCGAGGAGTAAATAGAAAAGACTGATATAAAATTTTCGGTATTTTTTTTTAATATTTAACAGAAAATTGAAATTCTGGAATACAAATTCCCCATATAAATATGAAATTAATGGAAGCATAAACTGTACCAAATATCTTACGTTAT
Organism: Maratus speculifer; assembly: GCA_964019185.1. Classification (NCBI taxonomy): domain Eukaryota; kingdom Metazoa; phylum Arthropoda; class Arachnida; order Araneae; family Salticidae; genus Maratus; species Maratus speculifer. The sequence goes on along the minus strand of OZ025302.1, from coordinate 146,533,193 downwards.
TTTGCATAAATTGCAGTTATATAAAATTTAGAATTTTTTTATGAAAATTATTCATTTATCCTTTTAAACAACAAATGTGAATTTAAGAATATTTATTTCAAAAATCTTTTCAAAATGCGATTTGTATTTCATACTGTTTAAAAGGCGCATTTCTTTACAACGAAATTTAAAATGTTTAAACAATGGGGTAAAAAATGAATGTCACTTTATCCATATGTCACATACATATATAGAAATGTTCACATACTTTACATGTTTCTATACATAAACTAAGAGCTAGATGAGAAAATTCACATGTTTAATTTTCAGATGTTCAGATACTTTACATGTTTCTATACATAAACTAAGAGCTAGATGAGAAAATTCACATGTTTAATTTTCAGATGTTCAGATACTTTACATGTTTCTATACATAAACTAAGAGCTAGATGAGAAAATTCACATGTTTAATTTTCAGATGTTCGGATACTTTACATGTTTCTATACATAAACTAAGAGCTAGATGAGAAAATTCACATGTTTAATTTTCAGATGTTCAGATACTTTACATGTTTCTATACATAAACTAAGAGCTAGATGAGAAAATCCACATGTTTAATTTTCAGATGATCTAATCTATATATTTAAATCCTACTGTTGTAGGAACTTTAAAAGTTTAAAAACGAGTTTTAAAAATAACTAAATGTATATTATAATTCAATTAACCGTTTCGGATGTGACATTGTAACTGGTTTAATATTGTATCTAGATATGAAACTGAGAAAGATATTCAGATAATGGATTAATGAATTTAGAAAAAATCTCTTGATTTAATTTAACACACATGAAGGACATACATTTGAATGAAATTAACATAATATTCAATTAAATTAAATTAAAAGAATTATTTTTAAGATAAAAAAATATCTGACATATATATATATATATATATATATATATATATATATATTATTTAAAAGATTTAAACAGATAAATTAAAATTTCTTTTTAAATAAACTGATAAAATGTTCAGATAATGGATTAATGAATTTAGATAAATCTCTTGATTTAATTTAACACACATGAAGGACATAAATTTGAATGAAATTAACATAATATTCAAATAATATTCAATTAAATTAAAAGAATTATTTTTAAGATAAAAAAAATCTGATATATATATATATATATATATATATATATATATATATATATACATATTATTTAAAAGATTTAAACAGAAAAATTAAAATTTCTTTTTACCACATTATGTAACATATATTTAGAACTTTTAAAATAATTAATAATTGATAAAAATTTTGAAACATAGTACACTCTTAAAGTTAAGAGATAAGTCTGATATCAAATTGTGAGATTTTTTTTTGAATAATTATAAAATAGATTGCTAAAATTCTGAAAAGAAAATTCTATATAAAAATGAAGTTAATAAAGCTTAAACCTGACCACATATCTCGCCTTTAGCTAACACGTATGACTGTAGATTAAAAATTACAAAAAAATTTTCATGAAAGTTATTCAACGATCGTGTTAAGCGATAAATTAAAGTTGACATATATTTTATTCAAAACCCGATTAAAAATTTGAGTCTATTTCATACTGTTTTGAAGATCCATTTATTTACACTATATTTTAAAACATTCAAACAATGTAGTGAAAAATGTGTTTCTGTTCATCAAATGTCATGTACTATGAAAAATTCAGGAAATTTAAATTTTTCGTTTCATAAAAGAATAGCTAGATCTCAATAGATAGAACTCAAATTTTCAAATAGGTGTCAAAATCTATAGAATTAAATCCACTGTTAAAGTTGTTTCAGACATTTTAAAGCAATATTTAAAATTAGTTAAATAAATGTTACAATTAAATTAATCGTTTCTGATGTAACATTGCAAATGTATATGAAACTAGGAAATTATTCAGATAATTCAGCTGTTCCCAACATGGGGTACGCGTACTCCTCAGAGTATGTTGGGGCTTATTAGGAGAAAATGAATATAATATGGTAACACTGAAAGTCACAGTAATCGTTTAAAAAATTTCAGAATGATTAGAAATATTACAAACTGTCAAACGTATCAAATGAAGTGCGTTCGTACTATAACGAAGTTTTTAAAATATATAGATCTAGGTGTAAGAGAACTCCTACAAAAATGCCTGAATACAAAATTTAAAATGATTTTATATTCTATTCAGGCATTAAAAGGCATTAAAATTCAGTAATACAGAAACAATATTATTACCTCTTAAATGGTACATAATCATGATGGCCACCTAGATTCAATACCTATCATGGGAAATACTGAATTATTCATGAATGATAGGACTTGAGAGACAGGAGAAAATTTTTATTTAGCGATTGAATTTTCATAAAATTTGAAATTATTCAACAATATTTTGCAAAGATTTTATATATTTAATTTAAAACCAGTCAGCCAGGTAGTTATTGTTTTTGCGTTATTATATGCGGACAGACGGATAAACAGATGGATGGACCAAACGACGACTACATGTGCTACATAGTTGTATAATTATGATATTTTCACATGAACCATAATGCAATAAAATTCTTTTGAGTGTCTCTGTAAATAAACTATAAGCTTAATGCGCTTTATTTTCAGTATCGAACATGCCAATTAAATCTCAATAACAGGTATCAATTCCAGATCAATGCAACCATATTAATGTTCGACTTCGGAAAAACAGACCGATGACTAGATGTACATAAGTAATACAACTATCTTACAATGTTTTAAAAACGTATGACAGATTTAAATTCCACTTTCAGGAAATTACACCAATAGATGAAATCATATTTGAATACTCTTATACAACCCTGTATTTTACCTATGACTTTTATTTACACGCTACTAATTAGCTCTTATTTAATTAGATGTAATTTAATTAAGATTTACACACGCTTAAATATAGCTAAGATCATTCTTCTAGGTATTATCATCCATAGAAGGCCTAGTAACCATTTCTTTGCGTGGTTTTGTATATTATTTTATCTAAATAATACAAAGATATGTTAATGTACTAAATGTAGTTCAGCAAAAAAATGCATAGTAAAAAAATAATAATAATTATCTATTTTTATTTATACTCAGTATCCCTTACAAATTCTTTTGTGTAAACCTGTATATATGAATTATAACATTTATACATATAATGTTATATAGAAAAATTTAGTAAAAAGCTCATATCAAAACTAAAAATGAACCATCAGCAATCCTCGCTTATATATGCTACTTCGGATGCAGTAACAATCTGAAATCTTTTGTGTGTGCATGTAAATATTACGTGCTTTCTGCTACATAAGAAGTAACTTGTAGTAGCCTTCAGCAATGTATAACAATTTAATAAAATGTTAAATAATGCAATATAATTAAAATATGCCTCAAATAATGTTTTCCTTTAACCTTTAGCTTACGAATGATTACCGTAATCCCAAGAAAAAGAGTGTTGAATAATACGGAATTGGGAGTGCCGTTATCCCGAAGATTTCCACCCGTCAAAGATGCTGTGCAGGACGTCATTAAGACCATTTCACTCAGTAGGGGTCAAACTGCGTTTCGAAGGAGGGAAATTCTGCAGAGAATAATATTATTTTCTCTAAGAAAAATTAAGTATTTTTTAGTAAGGAAATTAAGCCTTTTTCTACACATGCGAGACCTAAAGTTGTTTCTTCTTCCATTTGTTACAAATTATTCGAAGATAGTTACTGTTTGTGAGTCATGATAGTGATCATTTTGGCATGACAGTGAACAGATTATTTTCAATATATTCTTCAATAAATTCCAGCAGTTTAGTTACTGCTAATTTTGTCTAAATTTGTGTTATTAGAATGTCAAATTTTTATATTTCACAATAATACTCCAGATATCTTAAATTATGTACTTAATTTTACATATTGAACTGAAGAAAAATCGAATGACTACAAATATATTACTATTTTATTAAAAAAGCAGTAATTATACAGCATTTTGTAATAATATAATTAAACAAAAAAATAGTTAAGATTAGACTCTTAAGATTATTCTCAAATCTAAAGGATCTATTTTCTGACATATTTCTGAATTCATTACTGTTGGAAAACTTATGAAATTGGGAGATGTTCTGATTTAGAAATTATGTAATCGAATGACGCTTCCAATGTTTTATTAAAGGCAAAAAATTATTAGGAAATTTTGCCAAACTTAGGTTATAAACATAATTTCCGGACGCGACCGCGCGGAAAGAAAAAAAAAAAAAAAAAAAAAAAAAAAAAAAAAAAAAAAAAAAAAAACGCTGTTTCCAATTGACCAAAATCGTTTAAAATTACTGTGTAATTTATTTAACAAAAACTGCATTCGATTACGGATCCCTTGATTAGTTAGACTTGCCAATTATATGCTTTCAAGTTAAAAATGATTAACAAAATGTATCAGAAAATTTCACGTTTGTTGAGCAGAGAGCTTCGAAATAGCTTTAATTTTCTGCCCACAAACAACTAAATAATGTTTTATCCCGTGCTTATGAAACGGTATATTTCCTGTGTCAGCATATTAACAAATAATGGAATTCTACCGATATTTGTCAATAATTTATTCCGCAAGCATATGATTCAAATCAAATAATATTTATTTATTCAAATCTTAATAAAGATTATAAAAGAACATAATTAATAAAGATTTTCAATTCTCAGCTATTTATTATCCAATATAAAAAGAGGGCAAGGTTCACATTTTGAAGCTTATGTATTTTTTATTTTTATATGTATATTTACTGATTACTCCGGAAGTACGCGACCTATTCATGTGATTGTTTATTAGTATTATTGAATGAGGATATTTTCGAAGGAGACCGGCTTAGTGCGCCTATGCCGACCCTTCTTTTTTTCCCCCTGTATCAACTGCGCTCGGCGTCACAGGGACCGGATATCGTTGTCACCCCCGTCTCTTGTACTTATGATCAAGAAGTGACAGATTCTTTTGTTAGAAAACCTCTTTTCTGTTGAGTTAATTCATTAAATTGGACAATTTAATGATAATTTCGTCTATGAATTCTGTTTTTTCTTCAACTCACAAAAATTTTGTACACGTATATTTTATATATACATGTATTTTTTTTTTTTTTTTTTTTTTTTTTTTTTTTTTTTTTTTTTTTTTTGCTGTTGTTGTTAAAAATAGCTATTCATTCACAGGAAAATGTGCAGTATAAAAATGTATATCCATTAATATAAAATGCACAAAATGAAAAAAAGAATAAATAAAAAAGGGAAATAAATAAAAGTATGGTGATAAAAAATCCGTGCACATATTTTTTAACAAGAAATTTAAATAACTTTTTTTTAACTGTCTTAAAAAATAAAATGCCCGTATGAAGATTTTCTTTGTGAGTTTTGTTTATCTACAATTAATTAAGAGTAAATCGTAAGTGAGAGTCGTTCCAACGGCAGTCAGTATAAATTGACGATTGGTCGTAAACATTCCGCAGGCAGATATATGTACGATATCTTGCTTTTCGATTCTTTTTAAGAAATAGATAACATTTCGAGGAATGCAGAAGTTATCACCATATTTATATAAATAATACTGACTTGTTTTGTGTATTTCCGTCATTTGTTCCGGAATCATGGAACCACTAATGGAATGCGCCATCACAATGAGAAATCCATACACACCATTAAATACACTCTTAAAACGAAAGAGCTGATTATGCTTCTCATGAAAGAACTGTAATTTTTTCGATCATAAAAGAGTTGTTTTTCAAACGATTAAATCTTCTTGATCTAAATTCGTTATTTAAATAGCTCAACTTCTTTTAAATTGGTTAAAACTCGAGTTATTTCAACTCTTTTTTGAGAAGCTGCCTTTCAACATTGAGATGAGTGGATTTCAGCTCAACTTGAGCTATTTTGTGGCTGACTTTTTAAGAGAGTACCGCTCTTGTGATATGATGTAGCTCAATTTCTTGCTGTAATGATGCGGCATAAACTACTATAAAAATCATTTCTAAACTGTGGAGAATTAAAATAAACAACAAGTAAGACAAAGCTTGACCAAGCTTTTGTAAAATCTTTACAATGTTAAAAAATTCTATTTGGATATCCACAATTTTGTTAAAGTTTTTCTGTTTTAAATAAGCACAGAGTAACTTATTGTAACAATTTAACACCATCCCCCCTCTATGGAGAATAATGCTCAATGAAATTGACCCTATAGCAATGAATGTATTACAAAAATAATATATAAAATGGCCGTAAAATACAATAATCTGAATAAAAACATTGTTATGAATTTTATATCCGAATAACCAAAAGGGTGAAGTATTATTTTCATCCAAAATTTAATCACTATAGATATTATAATCGGAGAAAAAATCATGGTAATGAAGAGAGTATTTGTATAAAATGTTTGGCATATTGAACGCGTTAGAGTGTAACGATTCCTGTACATGTAGATACTTTGTATAATATAACGCATAATGCCTTTTTGAGTATGCAAAAAATACCGTATCAGAATGAATTGCACCGGCATTAAGAGATAAGCAAATACTCTTATATGAAAAAAAATTAGCGTCTGATATGTAGTTGCCAAAATCCAGTGAAATGGCAGAAGAATGCTTAAAATTTCAAACATAAAGGTTAAACATTTTTCATACGGATTTAAGCAATAGTCTGAGATTCTGATACCCATTATTGTCAAAATTTGCCATAATAACTTATCTTCTTTTATTTGTTTCATTTCAAATTTCAAATGGATTATTTAAGAATCACCCAAGTATCGCAAAACTACTTTTAGAATACATTTTGGCAACAGATATTTTTTATAACGTTTAACGTTATCTAATAAGAATTTTTTAGAAATATTGTTAATATTGTTAAAGAAAATATTCAACTGAAAGAAGTATATATCTTTTGTTATGCCATATATAGTAACATGAATTCTGTATCCAATGTAATCATTTCCTATTAGTGTTGTCACTTAAAAAACTGAAGAAAAGTAGACGTTTACAAACGATAGGAAGCTTATTTTAAATTATAGAATGTGGAAGTATGCATTTTATTATACTTATTTACTTTTGAATGTTTCTTATTTAGCATTTGTTCTTTTTCAAGTATAATGTTATTTCACAATAATACTAATGCAAAATAAAAGTGTATGATAATCTTTGGGAGTTCTTTTGTATCTTCACTACAACATTTTTTATTTTGTAATATCCATTTGCTTCATACGTTCATATCAGTAACCATCAAATTTCCTTAAATCTTTTTTAAAAAGCAGCATTTAAAATATATGTGTACGTAGAATAACAGAAAAACCAATTAACTGATATTAACACCTAAAAAAATAACAGAATGTTTAGAATAAAGAGATTATTTTTTAACTGTGGCAAAAGTTATCTTTTAATATCTCTTGTTTTATAAACATGTCTAGGGTTGTAACTAAAAATTTATCCTATTTTAGAGAATGAAGTATGAAACATTAGTCTACATGCATAAAATATATCTTTAAACGATTATAAAAATCTAATAAAAATATGTACTAAACAAATAAAAGGTATTTTCTTTTCTTCTCTTGTGGAAATTGAAAAATAATGTGTGACATTTAAAATGATCTTTAGTATTCACATCTGACAAGATTAATCGATAATAATTTTCGCCATAGCGCATAAATATAATTATTTATGACCTTGACACCAGTTTTATGTGAAAAACTAATTTCTAAACGTGACAATGTTAAAAGATTAAAATATTTTTTATTTTATCACGAAACCATTATATTGAAGAACATGTTTACATAAGCAAACAGGTGTACAAAATATGTTTTACACAGGAGGAGGCTCTGTAAACTAACAGTTTTAAGAAGCAAACGTGTCAAAACTCCTTACGGGTTCCAAACAATAAAAAACACCCAGGCTTTTGATGAAACTGATAAACAATATTGTACAAAGAATGCTGTAGAAATAAAGAATGTAATATATATAATTAAATTTTGTAAATTTAATTACATTCAAAATTCAATCGTAAAATAATTAAATTTTGTAATTTAATATATCTATATATATATACATATATATATATATATATATATATATTACAAAATTTAATTATTTTATGCTAAAATTAACGTTATACTACATTAGTTTCCATTTAACAATATTCCTTAGTTGCCATTTTTTTTCAAGTATATTATTTTTTTCAGAAACTTATGTTTTAAATACTTGACATAGCATAATTATAAGTGGAAACAAATATTTTCTCCAATTTTAAACTAATTTCTCATTGACTGTACATTCAAATGCTTCATTCTAAGTTCAGATCTTTCATTCTAGGCGGTTTATTAACTGAAACTTAAATATGTATCTTTTGATAAAATTTGATTTTTACTGAACATTTAATGATTTTTACTTTACAATTACGCACGTTTTACTTATGCACATGGTTACAAAAGTTTAATATAAGAAGATGAAGAACATTAAATTTTCTAATGAATTCAACACGGAGAATTGCGTTCTCATTGGAAGAACATTCATCTAAAAGGGGGGTAAAGAAACTTATTATCTTAAACAGCACTTAAGGTACTTCACAAATTCTCTGCTGGCAACACAAAATGTTATGACTCATTGTCTGACTTATTTTTATGCTTAAGCGAATGAAATTAACAGGCATTTGAAAGGATTCTTAATTATAGTGTTTTACATTTTCAGATAAATAATTTACTTAGAGTTATAAGTCATTCTTGTTACATGACAACAATTTTTTCTTCTTTCTCACACTGCTAAATCGAGAATTTGGTTCAAAACTCCAACTTTTATTTTATTGTATGTTCTGTAAAATTATATGCGTTTACCAGGAAATGCAAAAGTCATTCGATTAAATTCTGAATTAGAACACCTTCTAATTTAATTTGTTTTTGAGCAAAAATGAATTCAGAAATGTGTCAGAAAAGAGCTTCTTTAAATTTGAGAGCAGCCTTAAGATTATTTTCAAACCCTAACTAGTTACCCAGCAAGCACATAACTTTCGGCATACGAAGTTATGTGCTTGCTGGGTAACAATGCGGACAAAAATTAAAATGCATTGACAAAAATTAAAAATAATAGGAATAATTTTTGCCGCATATTCGTAAATTTGAGTATCCATCTATCATTTAATTCCATTAATCAAATGAGCTATTTTCTTTTAACAAATGAAAATTTTAAAAACGTCTGAATTTTCATAGGAAAGCATTATGCTGCAAAATTAAATGTCCTGTATTTTCCGAACAATTGAATCAAACATACAAAAGCCTATACAGCTGAATCCTGGTACCTCACGAACACTCATACTTAATTTCAAGCAAATCGGACTGTTTATGCGGCAGTTATCGCGGGACAGACAGACATTCAGAAACAAAAAAAAATGGACAAAAATGGATTAAATATTCTTAGACCAGTGATAAAAAAATGAAATTTCAGTTTTACTATTTTCGGAAATACAAATTTTTAAACTTCTGAACATCGCACATTTTCAATTTTTGTAGTTTCGTATAGGGAAAAAAATTAACTTTTAAATGAAATGTATTTTGAAGCTGTATCTTAATTAGTTATTAATTTTTTGTTGTTATTTATTTATTTATTTTGTCTGAATAAAAATATTCCATTACTATACATTAAACATGGACCAATCAGAAAACGTAGGAAATAAGCACATCACTTTAGATTTGCCTGAGATTTCTCTATTTTCGACAGACAGAAACAACCATTTTCCAAATTCTTAAAAATAAAAATCTGAAACATGTATATTGTTTAAAAGATTTATGCACATAAATTACAAATTTATATCATTTCATTTTTGGCATTTATTTAGAATTTTTAAGGGAAATTAATTAATTGCAAAACATTTCAAAATATAGTACACACTCTCCAAGCAAATATAAAACATTGATGTTAAGTTTTGTGAACATGGTTGCAGAGTAATTACTAAATATGTTATTAAAATTTTATAAACCGCATTGCATAATTATGAAATTAATGAAAACATACACGCAAATCTATATCTTGCTTTTGACAAGCACGAATGTCTTGAGCACAAACTTTAAAAATTAAATAAGTTTTCATGAAAATTATTCAAACTATTTTTGAAGAATAGATAAAATAATATATGATGAACGACAACTAATGTATTTTTAGTTCAAAAGACTTTTTAAAGTGTGATTATATTTTATACTCCTGAAAGACTCATTAATTTACAGTGTAATTTAAAATGTTTAAACAAAGGAGTGAAAAATGTCTATCAGTTCATTAGGTGTCGTATGCTTTGAATAACTCGGGAGTTTAAATGTTTCTATACATAAAAGAAGAATTAGAGAAGGAAATTAATTTTTTTATTTCTAGAAGATAAAATCTATAAAAATAAATCCACCTTTGGAGTAACTTAAAAAAGGAAATCAGAATTTTACAATTACATAATTATTTGTTATCCTTCAATCATCTGTTTTAGATCTAACATATATAACTGGTTAAAGTTTTCGGATAATCGAAGTATAAATTTAAATTCATCTCTTAACTTAATTAGACAAAGATGAAGAATATTAATTTTGAAATAAAAGATTGGGTGAAAATAAAATAATTTTAAATAAAGTTAATTGTAAAAATATTTTAATGTTATAGCTATTAAAAATTTCTGTCATTTATTTGTATTATTTGAACTACTTCATCACATAACATGATTTTTGCACCATAAAAAATGTATGTAACGTTACTACAAAAATTGGTGGCAGCTATGCTGTGGTTATTTTTGTGGTTATTTTACTGAAATCGGAAATTTAGTTTAAAAAAAAAAGTTGAATAATTTACACTACATTGTGAAATCTTGGTTTTCACATATAAAGGGCATAATATTTAAGAGCTGGTAGGGAACTAAAGATGAATTCCAAATGAAATGAAATTTTAACCTTATATAGTGTGCCAAAAAGCAACATTTTAGACCTATCCAAAGAAAATTATTCCGAAAAAAAAGTTTGGTCATTTACACTCCACTTTACTGTACATTTATTTCAAGATCATCTAAATATTTTTGAAATTCCGCTATAGTACGAACGCATTTGCTACGTTTGAAGTGAAACTCCGGACTTGTTTAGATAGCGGTACTTAATTTCGATAGCATAAATCAACTCTAAACACTTCAATTGGCCTAAAAACAAATTTGCATGCAATTCGTACGATAAGTTACCAAAAAATTAATTATTTTTAAACGAGCATATTTTAGGGGCTATATCCAAATTGAAGTTCTGAACTTTATTGTTGACCGAGAGAGCCTCCTTCTTGATCAAGGCATTATTAGTGCCACAGGAGCTGTAGTATAAGACTTCTAGATTACATGATAGCATAAGAAATTTCAACATATCTAGTCTAATTTATCATAGACAGTACCTTAAACCATAACTTTGCCTTTTTTTAAGAACAATTTGAAAACTAATTAAAAGAAAAAATTGAAATTTTGGATTTTTATAAAGCAAGACATACTACATCTAAATCCATTAAAAAATCATAGGTTGCAACTCACATTTTTTTATTAATTTCATAATTTATAATTCATATCACAAAATTATTAAAGTTATAAATTTAACATATTTATGTTTTTGTATTTTAGTATTATTGCTATATACAAAATGAATCCATTAGGACTGTAGTTTCAGAAGATATTAATTAAAATATAAAAATGTAATTTAACATTAGATGCACTAAATTTTGAATTTTTATAATTCAAAAATTTAATATTCGAATGACTGGAAATTGTTGTCTAGGCAAAATTGGAGGTTAAGATTGGAAATATCTTGACAAAATTGGTCATTAAAAAAAGAAGTTTGGGTTGATTTTAATGTATAGACACCCCCTCCCCCAAAGCAAATTTTAAAAACATCATTTAAAAGTACTCTTTCTTTTCAATCGTTTGGTATCAGTAGCTTTTTTCTACGATAATTTTTTGAGGAGATAGTAGGGGTTGTTTTCTTTTTTTCACAACTATACATGAATAAAAAATACTGAATTTTGTTATCGGTTTTTAAAAATAATGTACCGTATTTACTCGAGTATACCGCGCATGCGTGTATAAAGCACAGACAGGATTTTAGAATGAAAACTGGCAATTTTTGGTATTTCGTATATAACGAGCACCATAAATTTTACATGCAAGGGAATGAACGATCAAAAGAATTTCAGTAAAGAAAATCGAAACAAATGTTACGTCAGGCTAGAAAAGAAGTCGGAATTCTTTTTCTTAGATTTCTTGTAGGGAGTGAATGTCATGACATAGTAACGTCACTTGCAAATAATTAAATTCAACGTTTAATACAAATTAAATAAAAACATGCTACAGACGTATACGTTTCATGAGCACCAGGGCTCGCTTCCTCACTGTACAAAAGGTAAAAATGTTAAAAACAGAAAACCCACCAACTGACAGCAAGTCAGATACACAAATGACCGCAAACATACTCTAGTAGCAAACCAATATTGGTCCAACTTTGCGTCAATATTTAATCTATTAGAAATATTGCCAATAAAACGTCAATATTGCTCCAATATTGGGATGTTTACATTCTGCCCTTATTTAGCCAATATTTACATCAAATATTATGCCAATATTGGTGTTTCATTGGAAATATTGCCAATAAAACGCCAATATTGTACAAATGTTGGCATTTCATTGGAAATATTTCCAATGAAATTCCAATATTTAACCAATATTGGCGTTTTATTGGCAATATTTCCAATGAAACCCCAATATTGGCGTAATATTGGCTACAAATATTGGCTAAATAAAGGCAAAATGTAAATACCCCACTATTGGAGAAATATTTCATGCCAATATTGCGCCAATGTGCCAATATTGCTCCAAGATGTAGCCAATATTGGTCCAATATTGTTTGGCTGCTGGGACCCCAGTAGCCAAACGATATTGTGCTCCAATAGTGGGGTGTTTACATTTTGCCCTTATTTAGCCAATATTTGCAGCCAATATTATGCCAATATTGGGGTTTCATTGCAAATATTTACAATAAAACGCCAATATTGGTTAAATATGGGAATTTCATCGGAAATATTTCCGACGTAACGCCAACATTTCTACAATATTGGCATTTTATTGGCAATATTTCCAATGGAACACCAATATTGGCATAATATTGGCTGCAAATATTGGCTAAATAAGGGCAATGTAAACATACCAATATTGGGGCAATATTGACGTTTTATTTGCAATATTTCCGATAATTGAAATATTGGTGCAACGTTGGACCAATATTGGTTTGCTACTAGGGAACAATTATAAATATTTTATTGCACATCAAATATGATTAATTTTAATAGAATACGACTTTAAATCTTCAATGAAAAAAAATAGAATAATTAACGAAAGTTCTTCTTTCTTTCAATTTCCACTAGCAAGAACAGGCTACAAAGAGACGGAAAGCGACCAGTTGTGCCGTGAAAAAAATAAATGTAATTTAACAAATTACAAAGACCATTTGGAAAATGATATTTCCCAAAGCTAAAATTTTAAACTTATAAATAAATTCTTTATTAAAAAAATGATAATAATAAACATCTTTTTTAGAATGATCAAAACGAGGCTAAAGTAAAAAGAGGCTGTTATGTATTATGCACGCTATGGATTAATTTTTCAGACCTGAGGTGCACAAATGTGTACCTTCATTGTTTTCCTCAGAAAAACTAAACTGTTCTATTTTTTTGCATTTTTACTTTATTTCTATACAGTTGAATGTTTTTTGCTTTAAAACAAAACCAATAAATGTCAGCACTGATGAATATTACCTCATAAAATAAATATTAGTTCCATCCGAGTTTCGATAATACCTTCAAGACATTGTGGCCAAAAAAGTAAGAAATATTCATGATTATTTAACTTAAATGCTTTACAATAAAAAAAATTGAGGATTTGCTGATCTTTTACTTCTTTAAAGACTTTAATTTTGTTATTCGTAATTTTATATTACTGATAGATAAACTGGTGTTTTAAGGGAATTAGTACTTTTATATCCATATTTGTAAACCTAAATTACCAGTTCTCCAAAACTATTGATTTCATAAAAATGACTTTTTCTGTCATGTATGATGTCATTTACATTTTGTAAAAGCAATAAATATATATTTGTACAGTTATTTTACGCTCAGGTCTGAAGAGGTTATGCATTAATATTCTGGACCAATCAATCATAAAGAAATTTTAAATCAAATTTCAGCCTTAAAGTTTTGAGTACCTGAAATTTTTAAAACTCTAAATATCGCACATTTTCAATGTTTACACGTTGTATAGGAGGAAAATGTACTTATAGGGGGAAAATTTTTAAATTTATAAATAAATTCTATATTAAAAAATGATAATAAAAAACATAATTTTTAGAATGTTCAAAACGTGGATTAAGTAATAAGAGTATCATGTATTATATACACTGTAAAAAAAAAAAAAAGGATCCATCTACTAAAAAAACTTTAATGATCCTTGTAATTACTAAAAAATTTTTAGTAATCTTAGTCGGTTACAAGAAAATCTGTAAGAATTACTAGAAAATAGTTAGCAACGAAAAGAGTTAATAGTTTTATATTTTTAATAACTATTACTAAAACTCACTTGGTGTGGCCTTGATAGTATAGTGGTTATAGTAATGGACTCCAGAATGAAAGGTCCCGGGTTCGATACTGGCCTATGCCAAGTACGTCCCGAATGTATATAGTGTAAGTACTCGTTAGTAAAGGATTATGAAAGTCCTGTCGGAGCAGTTAGCAATGTTTGGTGCTGCCATCTATTGCAGTTTTGCCGAGAATCTTCCGCTTCAGAAGTTTGGATGCAGCTCGAAGGAACCTCCTGCCCTTCGGGCGTACGTAATGGTTATTAAAAATAATTTTGGAGCTATTACTAAAATTTTTTTGGTGAATCATACTAAAAATTTTTAAGTTAGTTATACAAAAAATTCTTTTGTTCAGTTTACAAAAGAAATGCTTGTTTCACTTGCAAAAAAAAGTTTGTAATGGTTACTAAAAAATTCTGTGGAATACAAATTTACTAAGAAATTTTTAGTAACCTCTTGAATTTTTTTTTACAGTGTACGCCATAGATTAAACATTAATATTCTGGGTCAATAAATCATAAACAAATTTTAAGTCAAATTTCAGTTTTAAATTTTTGAGTACTTGAAATTTTTAAAATTCTAAACATTGCACATTTTCAATATTTACATGTTTTATTGGGGAAAAATGTACTTTTAAACGTAATTTGTTTGAAAGCTGCATCTCAATTTGTTTTTGAATTATTAAATTCTTCGCTGTTTTTAATATTTTTTTACTTCGCATCATACGTAGTATAGGGTAAATCTTGCAATCATTTTGAAAATCGAAAAATTTTTTTTGACGCTTTACACGTTTTAGATACTGGAGATTCCGAAAAACATATTTTTAGAAAAAAAAAAATGCCGTCCGTTCGTTTGTGTGCTTGTCTGTAAACGCTCTATCTCCCTAACAAATTGAGACAAAGACTTGAAATTTTGTATGTGCTTAGTATGTGAGAATGGAACGAAGCCTATTTAATATCAGTAACCTCGATTATCCGGAACTATTTTTTTCGGATTCTCGAAAAATTCGTTTTGATGAAATGTATATAAAAATTTTCGATTTTTTTTTATTTTAAGGAGTGGACGTAAACGGCAATAAAATAACACAAATTTCTATAAAGAACGAAGTCAATCAGATTATTAGTTGCTGACATATTTGTAATCCTCTTTTCCACATTCTTAAATTTTTCATGACCCTGTATTTCATTCAAATTTCAATTCAAAGATATATTTCAATTGGAAATAAAACACTTAATCCGACTCAGTAAACTGTTAGTTAATAACATTATTATTTTTGGAGCTATAAGGATGTTTCTTTTACGTAATTCTGTACTACTCGTGTAGTTTGGCGTCATATAATTTCTCGGAATGGATTCATCAGTAATTCATTAATAGAGAATTGCGATGTGTTTTGTAAATAGTTTACCCGTGTTTTATTTTCATATATTGTATTAGGCATATTCATGATGGGTAAGTATTAAGGTGGCCCCCAACGATTAGTTTGTCTTCGTGGCAACAGCATTCAATTTCTGGACATTAAACACGGACCAATCAGAAAATGAATAAAATCCGAACATCACAAAGATTCAGATATCTATAGACCGAAAACAAAACCTGTTTTCCAAACGGTAAAAAGAAAAAAAAATCGACAATTTTTGAGTTAATCAAACATAGATCGTAACTATATTTCACTTATACAGTTACAGTACAAAACTGTTGTTAATTGCACTTTTAAATGAAAAATTAATTACGTCCACTGTAAAAAAAATCAAGAGGTTACTAAAAATTTTTCAGTAAATTTGTATTCCACAAATTTTTTTAGTAACCATTACAAACTTTTTTTCCAAGTGAAACAAACATTTCTTTTGTAAATGAACAAAATAATTTTTTATATAACTAACTTAAAACTTTTTAGTATGAGCCACCAAGCAAATTTTAGTAATAGCTCCAAAATTAATTTTAGCAACCATTACGTGTGCCCGAAGGGCAGGAGCTTCCTTCGAGCTGCATCCAGTGGGTAAAAAAACAGACTTCTGAAGCGGAAGATTTTTGGCAAAGCCGCAATAGATGGCAGCACCAAACATTGCTACGTGCTCTATTTTGACATTTTCTAAAGGGGAGGGAAAGCCCAGAGATCATAACCCATGGTAGTTGCTACTACAGGATTTTCATAAGCCCTTTATTGAACGAGTACTTACATTGCATACATTCGGTGCACATATGGTGGCGTCCAGCATCGAACCTTTCAACCTACTTTCAGCCTGGAGTTCGGTGCTATGACCACTAGACTATCACGGCCACACCAAGTAAGTTTTAGTAATAGCTATTAAAAGTGTAAAACTATTAACTCTATTCGTTGCTAGCTTTTTTCTAGTAATTCTTACAGATTCCTTGTAACCGAGTAAGATTAGAAAAAATTTTTTAGTAATTACAAGGATCACAAAATTTTTTTAGTAGATCGACCCTTTTTTTACAGTGTAACGTTACTTTATTTTAGAACCTATAAAATGCTTCATTGAATAATTAGAATTACGAGCACTCTTGAGTGCAAATAAGAAAATTCTAACGACGTGATAGAAAAGCGGGCGCATATTAGAATCTAAACAGTCTCTGAATAATTTCTAAAGTAAATGATGCAATAGTTAACTTTTAATGTATAACCGTAAGAGAAGATCAATTATACATGAAAAGCGAGAAAACGTAATTGATTAGAAAAGTTCAAAGAGAAGTGTTGAGATGAGTGTAATTCTTCCTTAGAGATAATTTTCTTATTTAATTTGGCGATAGAGTTTCTGATTAATTAAAAAGATATTTATTTTCATTTTCACGTAATTGTATGTAAATAAATATACAAAAGATAAATTTGAAGGAGAAAATTTTGAGGGGGTTAAAACCGTTACAGAATATTTAGAATAAATGATTTTTAAAAAACGAATTCATGTATTTAATGCAAAAGAAATGTTTCTTTAAGGATATTCGTTCTAATAATAAATGTATTTACTGGTAAATAAGACTTAATTTTCTAGATTTCCCCCGGAATACGAAATATACCATAACACTCACCCGTCATAAAAGGATGGAAAAATGTTGCATTTCATAATAAAGGCAAATTTTTAAACATCTAAACGTCGCACATTTTCAATGTTTACACCGTTGTATAGGGAAAGGCACGTTCTTTTAAATGCAATTTATTTGAAATCCATACTTATATTTGTTTATGCGTTATTATTATTTTTTAATTTTTGATATATTTTTTGTCTTTATGGCAACAGAAATATTCCATTTCTGGACATTAAACATGAACCAATCAGAAAATGAATAAAGACAGGACATCAAAAGTTTCAGTTATGCTTCAGATATTTTCATTCTCAACCGAGAGAAACTAGCATATCCAAACAATAATAATAATAAAAATAATAATAAAAATAAACACGCGATTACGTTTGAGTTAATCAAACATGCATTGGTAATTATCTTTCGTTTATAAAGCTTCACGACTATTGTTAAATTAGACTTCTGAATGCAAAAATTAACTACATTGTTTTCAGCATATACAGAATGCTTCATTGAATAATTAGAAATACGAGCAATCTTGAATGAAAATAAGAAAATTATAAGGACACAACAGAAAAACGGATGCAAATTAGAATCTAAATAATCTCTGAATAATGTCTAAAGTAAATGATGCAATTGTTAACTTTTAATGAACAAGTGAAAGAGATGATCAATTATACATGAAAAGCGAGAAAGCTAAATTGATTAGGGAAGTTCAAAGGGAAGTGTTGAGATGAGTGTAACTCTTCCTTAGAGATAATTTTCTCATTTAATTTGGAGATAGAGTTTCTCATCATTTAAAAATATATTTCTTTTCAATTTTATATAATTGTAAGTAAATTAATATACAAAAGATAGATTTGAAAGTGAAAAGTTTGAAGGGCTTAAAACCGTTATGGAATACTCAGAAAAAAATATTTTCTTAAAATAAATTTATGTATTTAATAACAAAAAAAAATTGTTTCTTTGAGAATATTCGTTATAATAATAAATGTGTTTCCTGGTAAATAAGACTTCGTTTTATTACTTTTTCCTCCAGAAGACGCAATATATCATAACACTCACACGTTACAAAAAGAATTACGAATGAAAGATATTATAATTCATAATGCAGGTTGAAAGAGTTAATAAAAAATATAAAACATATACAGGGTATTTCTAAAATGACAATCCATTTCTATGAAAACACTATTCCATTGATTTTTTTCACAGGTTTTTGAAGAAATGTTTGCCTTAAAAACAAATATTAACCATCGTTTCCTTGTACTTGTGTGATAGAAAAATATGAAGAAGTCCCCAGTAGCCAAACAATATTGGGACAATGTTGGCTACATCTTGGAGCAATATTGGCACATTGGCACAATATTGGCATGAAATATTGCTCCAATATTGGGATGTTTACATTTTGCCCTTATTCAGCCAACATTTGCAACCAATATTATGCCAATATTGGGGTTTCATTGGAAATATTGCCAATAAAACGCCAATGTTGGTTAAATATTGGAATTTCATTGGAAATATTTCCGATATAACGCCAATATTTGTACAATATTGGCTGCAAATATTGGCTAAATAAGGGCAAAATGTAAACATCCCAATATTGGGGCAATATTGGCGTTTTATTTGCAATATTTCCAATAAATGAAATATTGGCGCAACGTTGGACCAATATTGGTTTGCTACTAGGGGTGTGTCAACTAATCATCGAGAAAACAAGAAACAGCCACCAACAAGGGGCAATACCTGGCTACTTGTAAACAAATTCAGGCGAACCGGTAGCGTAGCTGATGAATAGAGTCCTGGAAGACCATCAGCATTTAAGGAAACCGACTCGTCTGAATTTATCCACATTATCGCACATGTTCAATTTTTATAACGTCGTATGGGGAAAAATGTACTTTTAAATGCAATTTGTCGGAGAGTTGTATCTCAATTTGTTTTTGAGTTACTAATTTTTTGTAGTTATTTTAAAATTTTTTTCTTAGTGGCAGCAGAAGAATTGAATTTCTGAACATAAA
The DNA here is from genome assembly GCA_964019185.1 of Maratus speculifer. Lineage (NCBI taxonomy): Eukaryota > Metazoa > Arthropoda > Arachnida > Araneae > Salticidae > Maratus > Maratus speculifer. Next base: position 146,513,527 of record OZ025302.1, on the reverse strand, counting down.
ACACGGGCCAATTAGGAAACGAATAAAATTCGGACATCACGAAGATTCAGGTGTGTCTCAGATAACCTCTAGAGTGATAGCAACTTCAGTTTTTCAAATAATAAAATAATTGATATACGCAACTACACTTGAGTTAATCAAATATGTATCATTAATTATCTTTCTCTTGTACAACTTCAAAACTTTTCTTAAATTACACTTTTAAATGCAAAAATTAACTACGTAACGTATCTTTGTTTTTAGCATTTACTGAATGCTCCATTAAATAATTATAATTGCAAGCACTTTTGAATTCAAATAAGAAAATTCTAATGACGTGATAGAAAAGCGGACGCAGATTAGAATCTAAACAATTTCAGAATAATTTTTATGTAAATGATGCAATAGTTAACTTTTAATGAACTGCCGTAAGAGATGATCAATTAAGCATGAAAAGCAAGAAAGCGTAATTAATTACTAAAGTTCAAAGAGAAGTGTTGAGATGAGTGTAACTCTTCCTTGAAGATAATTTTCTCACTTAATTTGGCGATAGTGTTTCTCATTATTTTAAAATATATTTATTTGCAATTTCATATAATTGTAAATAAACTAATAATATAAAAGAAAATTTTTTGGAGAAAAGTCTGTGGGTTTTAAAACCGTTATAGAGTATTCAAAACATTTTTTTAAAAACAGATTCATGTATTTAATGGCAGAATAATTGTTTTTCTTTGAAGATATTCGTTATAATAAAAAATGTGTTTCCTGGTAAATAAGACTTCTTTTTATTAATTTTTCCTTCGAAAATTACACTAACTCATAATACTCGTCTATCTAATAATTAATTATTAATTAATTGTTATATTGTGTGTAAGAATGGAATATTACGTTACTGTTAAAAAATGTTTCACATTCATCGCCTTATGCATAAGTTTCCGCATTTAATTCAATTACCGTAATTTTGGGTGTATAAGCCGCGGATCAAACAATTCTTTTTGGAACCAGAAATCTTATTTAGGGATTGAAGACAAATATTTACGGCGATCTAACTATCAGCTAACCAAGAAAGTTCGTGCGGTTTTCATCAGACATAAAAAACGACCCACAAAAATCCCAATCACTTATTTTATTCTTTGAAATAATCACCATTGGCTTCAATTACGTGTTCCCAACGAGACACAAGCTTATAACTATCCTTTTTGAAAAAATCTTTACGTTTAGAGTCCAAAAACTGGATTATAGTTTTTGTGAAACCATCTTGGGTTTGGAACTTCTGTTCCCTCAGGTGATTATCCATGGCCAAAAACAAGTAACAGTCCGATGTCCAGGGAGTAAGGTGAGTGAGGCAAAACTTACCATCCCAATGTTTTTATCACGTCCTTGGTCGCTTTGGCCGTATGAGGTTTGGCGTTATCGAGGAGGAGAACTACCCCTCTCCTGTTGACCAGCGCTGATTGCTTTTCGAGCAAAGCAGATGAAACTTTTTTTTAACTGCGACGAGTAGACTTCGGCTGTGATTGTTTTCCCGCTTTCTAAGAATTCATAGTGAACTATACCAGCGCTAATCCACCAAATGCACAGCATTATCTTTTTTTGATGAATGTCCAGTTTAGTAACCAATGAGACGGAAGCAGAACTGGACCAATGATGTTTTCTCTTTCGGTTTTCATACATTACCCATTTCTCGTCACATGTCAATATCTGATCCAGGAAAGAGGCTTTGGTTGTGGCGCGACAGCAATGACAAGCACATGTTCAATCGTTGGAGCTTGTTTTCCTTTAACAGGACATGAGGAACCCACTTATCAAATTTCCAAGACATCTCAAGGCTATGAAGATGCGATCGGATGGTTTCGTCAGATACTCCAAACCTTTGCGCAAGTTCCTGGCATGTTAGATCAGGATTCTGTTTGATCTCCTCTTCCAGCTGGACTTGGTCTAAGATGGATGGACGACCAACAAAGGGCTTGTCTTCGAGGCTCTCGTCTCCGGACGAAAGTCTGCTGAACCATTTTTGAGCGGTCCTTTCTCTCACTGAAGTATCTCCAAACACGGAGCATATTCTTCTAGAGGCCTCTGCAGCTTTGTTCCCTAATTTGAACTCGTAGAGCGAAATAGGCCTCAAAATCTCCTTTGTCAACGATTGTACTTCCTACAAAACTGATAGCGAAACGTGAGATATGTTAAAAAATTCTCAACTGATTGCAATTTAAACGCAATGTGCAGAAATGACATCACCAGAATCAGTATGACCACGCCTACGCAACAAAAGTAGCTGTTCTCAAAAACCGCACGAACTTTCTTGGTTACCTGATAGTTGTATTTGTATCTTTAAAAATTCTGTGTCGAAAAAGAATTGTTTGATCTGCGGCTTATACACCCGAAATTACGGTAGCTCTAATCTGCAAACTACTCTGAAATTGAGAAAATTCCTTATCTATAAATCTGAATATTATTATGTTAATTGGAAAGAGATTATATGAAAAAAAGGGATATTGAATTTCATAAAATTTCATATTAAAAAATATCAATCAAACATAATCTTTCTCATCTGAAAACAGAAATGCATTACACAACTGCTATTTTAACTACGCCAATATCATTTTACTTGTATTATCCACATAATAACACGTTGTATAATTAGAAATGGGAACGCGTTTCACTGAAAATAATAAAGTTCTACTGATGGAAAAGAAAAGTTCACGTAAATTAGAATCGAACTAATCTATGCATAATTTCGACAGTAAATGATGCATTAACACATTTAATGAAGAACGGTTGCAGATGATGAGACATATATGATACAAGATAAAGTAAAAAAACTAAAACCCAACTACGACAAAAAACTACGCTGAAAAAGTATAAAAGTACCCCATGAATACAGGTAAAGTCACAAGCAAATGCTAGTAATATATATATATTCGAAATGTACAAGTGAAGCGCTTTAAAATGATACCAAACACGGCATATCTAGCTTAACTTTATTTTTTTACTCTGTATATTTTGTCCGCTAGAGGGCGCCACATTGAATTTGGTGAAAATCTATATAGCCTATAACCAGCGGACAATTAAGACGCTTCTAATGATATGTCATTTGTCGAATTCTGATTAGTGGTTTAGAAGTTACGAGGGAACAGATGAACATACATACATACATACATACATACATACATACATACATACATACATAGCCTGTCAAAATCATAACCCTCCTTTGGCTTTGCCGTAGTCGGGTAAAAAATTAAAGAGACAATGATTATGATACTTTAAGAAAAAATGTTACAATGAATGTATTTACCTTTAGTAATTTTTATTTTAAGGGGGCTCAGAAATTGAAAACTTTTCAAAAAATCGATTTTTTAATGATTTAGATTGATTATTCAATTAATTCTTAACTCAATGCAAAAAACCGCATAAAAATATTTGCATTTTTAACAGACTTATAAGTATTTACGTATCAACACTTTCATAGCCGCACCCATATAATTTCAACTTTAAGTCGAGTTTTCTCAAAACTTGATTTTTGACGACTAACACCAAGAATAAAAAAACTATTTGATGGAACGGCTTAATTTTTTTTGCACGCATATAACATCATTAACATCGAATTAATATAGTTTAGATAGTTTAATATTTTGTGTATTTTTAATGAAAAAAAAAGTTGTATTTTTTAGGGGGTTTTAAAATTTTTAAGTTTGAGAGTTTTTTTAATAATGTTTTTTTCGAGTGATTGTTATATCTTTAATTCATTCTATAGAGTAAAGTTTCCTGATCATTTTAAAGCAAAAATTAGGTTCTTAAATCAATTCAACTTTAAGATATCTTGGTGTTGGTGACATAACACATAAAGTTTTTTCGAAAATTGTGTTACACAAATATTGCTATATTTCTTATTATATTACATTGAAGTACTTCATTTTATAATTTTATAAGACTACAAACTTACCTTTAAAATACCAGAAAGTTTAAATTAATTACACTGAATACTTCTGTTTTTATATGGACTTGAAGCGAGAGCTCTGTTTACATGTTTTTCCGTATCAATCAACCCCTGAGTCCCCTTAAAGGAAAGCCTATTTGGTCTTATAATAGGGTTTATAATGTTTATAAATTGATTTCGATTTAAAATTTCATAAAATATTTTGATGCATTATTCATGAAAAAATATAAACAAGAAAAATATCCATACGCACAATAAACGTCTTTGATCATTTAAAATATAAATTAATTAATTATACAAACTAATTGTTAATTAATTAATTAATTAGAATTAAAAATGTATTAAATTCCTTACATACAATTTGTTTCTTTTAGTTAAATGTGAAAAAATCATTTTAATATAATAATTCATATTAAATAAGTGTGAGAAACTCCAGACTGGATATTGTTCCATGTTAGGTCCCTATATAGAAGCGTTATCATTTGGTTGGCATTTGCGCTTCTTAAGAAATTAAAAATTTGAAATATTCTGTTACAATTGAAAAATGTTTCATACTCTTTGCCTAATGCCTAGAATCGGTTTTCTATAACTTAACATATATTCCTTAATAAATAATGTATCAGAACATTAGATTTATTGAATAACTGACATTTATTACTATCATTTACCGTTGCCATTTTTACCTGTTGCCCATTTATTCCATTGCCATTTTATTACGTTGTCCTTTTTTCCGATGACGTTTTTTCCGTTGTGATTTTTACCGCACATCAAGAAAAATAACCATATGCATAGTAAACTTCTGTATTCAGTTAAAATCTAAATTAATTAATGACATAAACTAATTATTAATTAATTACGAATTTAAATAATTAATTAGTAAATCCCTTTTTTACAGATTTTTTGTTTTAGTTAAATGGGAAACAATCTCTTTTTAATATAATAAATTAGTGACGAAATTGATTTCAATGAATGTATCTTTTCGTTATATTTCCTTAAAAATTTTTATAGGTACCTGCATTTACTTAAGATAGAAAATATTAGATATTTCTAAAAATAATTCACTTTAAAATTTCCTTTTTAAAAAATTTAAATTCAAATTTTAATGTAAAAGATTTGTGTTTATTGCTAGTTTTGCAGCAAATCTTTTTCAATTATAACTGCAATGTCAAAAAAAAAGTTTATATAAGCTTTATTATTCCTCACTTTTTAACAAATAATTTCCGTACTCTTAGATAACATGTTTTGTCTGTTAATTCTTACTAAAATTTTAAAGGGAAAAATTCCATTCATTTTTAACATGGATGTGGGTTGGCTCTCTTAATACTAAACTCTGATTTAATTAAATACTATAAATTAAGTTTTCTAATTAAATGAAAAAAAAATTTAAAAATAATAATAATTTTCTCATTCATTTAAAAATACAGACAATTTAATTTTTAAAGATGTAAAAAATAGCCTTTAAAATATATTTTAAAGGAATACATTTAAAATAGATACATTAATTAAAATATTAAAAATGTGGCTTAACGATCCATAACAAATCAGGGCTTACAACGTCCAACTCTGTTTAGTAGACCATAAGCCGCGAGGTGGTATTCAGCATGTGTCTCTGCCAGATATTCAGCCCAATGTGAAATCCATGGAGTTTAATTCACAAGCAGGCTTGGTACGCATTTTAACCTCTTCAGACCTGAGCATAAAATAAATGTACAAATATATATTTCTTGCTTTTGCATAATCGAAATGACACCATAGATGACAGAAAAAGTCATTTTTATGAAATCAGTACTTTATGGGACTGGTAATTTAAGTTTACAAATATGGATATAAAAGTACTAATCTCCTTAAAACATCAGTTTAACTATCAGTAACATAAATTTACGCAACAACAAAATTAAAGTCTTTAAACAAGTAAATGATCGTCAGATCTTCAAATTTTTTTTGTTGTAAAGCATTTAAGTTAAATAACCAAGAATATTTCTTAATTTCATGGCCACAATGTCTTGAAGTTATTTTCGAAACTCGGATGAAAATAATATTTATTTTGTGAGGTAATATTCACCAGTACTGACATTTATTGGTTTTGTTTTAAAGCAAAAAACATTCAGGTGTATCGAAGAAAAGTAAAAATGCAAAAAATTCGAGCAGTTCAGTTTTTATGAGGAAAAGAATGGAGGTACATATTTGTGTACCTCAGGTCTGAAGAGGTTAAAGACCCCGAAAAGATCCAAGGCCTTGCCACGTCGGGAGTAAAACTCACAACCTACAGCCTGGCAGACAGGCGTCTGACACCATGCAACTGGGAAATTAAAATGTTACGCAATAAAAATGTTAAATGGAGGAATATCTATTTTACTAAAAAAATGTTCTCACATAAAAAATGACATTCATATAATCGATATAAAAAAATATATAATTCATTTTTTTATTTTATTTAAATACTAAAGAAAAACTATACTCAAAGTCTAGCCCTAATCTCTTTAAGGGGTTTTCCGAAGTCTTACTTTTGACCTGGTGGTGCAATTTAGCGACATTTTAGATTTTTTTTTCTAAGTGTGCAATAAAATATAAATGCATAAAATTTTTAATATAGACAAATTTATATCTCTTCTATTTATTTATTTATTTTTTAATATTCCATATTGATTTTTTTATGCTTAATTTTTATAAAAGATTTTAAATAGTTTTTTGACTTGTATCCTGTGCACAAAACCGTAACAAAACTATTGGTTCAACAGCCACCACCCCCAAGATATATATATATATATATATATATATATATATATATATATATATATATATATATATATATATATATATATATATATATATATATATATATATATATATATATATATATATATTTATAATTTAATAGTGGTGTACAAATAATGTATACTTCATTTGTAAGCAATTTATTTAATTCTTTTTTAGAAATTTTAATTTAAATTATGAAATATTGACATTTGGGAGTTAAAAAAAAAAATTTCATCTTACGACCTGTTAGCTTAAATTAAATATGAATATTACAAAATTTCATTTTAAAATATGGAATTAAGTCACATAATGCTGCTTTCCTTATTCAATCTTGCTAATTCTTTATTTTATAGTTAAAAAACACAATGACGGTTCAGTGAAACTAAGAAAATTCATATATTGTAATGGAAATTTTACTTAAGATTAGAATCTAAATAATTGTTGAATAATTTTAAGGTAAATGATATAGTAATTTATATTTAATTATCTACCAAAAGAAACGATGCATCGTGATAGAGTGAAAGTAGAAAGAGAAAAAGTATTTAGATAAATCTTTAGCCGTTTAAAAGCTGCTTCTTAAATAAAATAAATATTTTTAACAAGCCTTCACATTCACAATATTGTATTAATGTTCTTAAAAATAATTCCATAGGTTATTTAATATATCTTTTGATAAATTCATGTGTAAATAGATACTTTTAAATTAGCTCCAACAGAAAATTTTTGAAAATAATTATTTTCTACCAGCTATTTCTAGCATTCATTTATAAATAATATTTGTTTCAATTAACTGATGTTTCAATTGAATAATTTTGACTTAAATGAGAAACTTATTGCTGTAACAAATTGAAAAAATATGCTGACTGCAAGATCTAAAAAAATTTGAAATGACTATATTTACTTACGATAGCGCACGGATGTATAGAAAGACAAACACACGGACTAGAAACCATTTGTCCGTATGCTTGAATCCATATTATGCGTCTTTATTTTCTTCTATCTTGAGAAGAAAGTATTGGATTCGTGAAAATTTTCGACTTCCGGTTTTCGAATTATTTACACATTTTAGGAATCGGGGATGCCAAAAAATGATGTTTTTACAAACTGTCTGTCTGTGAGTATTTCTGTTTGTCTATATGTGGCACAAATTTTATGGACGCCCCATCTCAAGAAGTAATGCACGGAAAATGATAAAAAATTATATTCATATGCACCTTGATACAGTAGATCTGTGCTGATTAGTTTTTGCTTTAAATCACTCAATAAGTAATGTTGCTACGCAATTTTTTTTTTTTTTTTTTTTTTTTTTTTTTTTTTTTTTTTTTTTTTTACGATTTTCGCAATAGAAAAATTTCAAGAACTAAAGCACGCATTTCAATGAATGTGAATTATCATTCAAATGAATTGACGTTTTCTATATTTTAGCATAAATCGCTCAACAGATGCACTTCTAAGGAGCATTTTTCACGATTTCCGCAATAGCTCAATCTCCAGAGCTGAGGCACAGATTTTTGTCAAACTTCAGATTCTAATAGTCCTTGACATGAATAGATCATTTCGACATTTTAGTGTAAATTGTTCTGTATTTATTGCAATTTTCGCAGTAACTCTATCTCAAGAACTAATGCATAAATTTTAATCAAACTTTAGATTCAATTAGTCCTTAATGTGACTTGGTGTTGTTTGCATTTTAATGTAAATCTCCCAACATGTGATGCTACCACGCTGTATTTTCTACGTTTCCCGCAGTAGCTCAATCTCCTAAAATGCACTGATTTTCATCAAATTTTAAAGTCATTCAGGTTCGAGGTAAATCACCAAACAAGTGCAGCTCTATGCTGCATTTTGAATGATTTGCGGGAATTTAGCGATAGTCATAGCCCAAGAACTAATTCACGGAATTCCTTATCACTAAATTCCTCATGATGGGCATAGTCATGTAAATTTTGCACAGTGCTGGTGAAAATTAAAGTATTTTTCGGAAGAATTCGCGCGACTTTCCGCTACACGACGCACGCGACGCGTAGGCCCGGAGCGGAATTTTGCTTAAGAAATCATTAAAATAAATTTCGCTAAGAATAAAATATTTCTGTTCTCATTCTAGCATTATAAATTGATAAAGAAAAAGAAATAAAATAATTAAAAAAAAAAGAAAGTTTTAAAAAGTTTAAAACATAAGAGTTTCTGCATAACTGTCAAGACTCCAAGTAAAAAATGCCAATCGACTATTGAAAATATTTTTAGCTCATACTTTGAAGGTTTTAATGGAATATATTGACAAAAGGAACATTATCCTCTAAAATATTCTAATTTTTTATCCACAGTGTCACAAATTTTGCGATACTATATACAAGTTGACAATTTGTAATAAATTTCTCAAAATTAGATATTGTGGAAATAAATTTACCCTGTTCATCCTACACTGTAAAAAAACGCTAAATTTATGGCAAAAACTGCTGGCAGCATTGTTGCCAGCATTTTTCCCGTAAATTTAATAGATTTTTTTACAGTGTAGAAGGAAAAACAGTTAGTTTTTCTGTTATCGAATCTTATGAATCTCACAAGGATTAAAAATCGATTATATAACATACTGAAAAATTCAAACCCTGTGCCATCGGTATTGCAAATGTCATAAATATTTACATGTGAAGAGTTGTGAATACCTATAAATAATAGAGACCAATAAACACTAGTATTTCTGTGATATTTATCTGACAAGCATCTCCATCTCTTTGGAAATTGGCTAAAATGAATATTACATAAATATTTGTGCATTATACAATACTTATTTTTGCTTACTCAGGGGTTGATCGATACAGAAAAACATGTAAAAAGAGCTCTCTCTTCGAGTCCATATAAAAACAGAAGTATTCAGTGTAATCAATTTAAACTTTCTGATATTTTAAAGGTATGTTTGTAGTCTTATAAAATTAGAAAATGAAGTACTTCAATGTAATATAATAAGAAAATAGCAAAGTTTATGTAACACAATTTTCGAAAAAAAAAATATGTGTTATATCACCAACACCAAGATATCTTAACGTTGAATTGACTTAAGAACCTAATTTTTCCTTTAAAATGATCAGGAAACTTTACTCTATAGAATGAATTAAGGATATAACAATCACTCGAAAAAAACATTATAAAAAAACTCTCAAACTTAAAAATTTAAGAAAACCCTAAAAAATACAACTTTTTTTCATTAAAAATATTCAAAATATTAAACTATCTAAACTATATTAATTCATTCTATAGATAATGATGTTATATGCAAGCAAAAAAAAATTAAGCCATTCCATCAAATAGCTTTTTTATATCTTGGTGTTAGTTGTCAAAAATGAAGTTTTTGAGAAAACGCGACTTAAAGTTGAAATTATATGGGTGCGGCTATGAAAGTATTGATACATACATGCTTTTAACTCCGTTAAAAATGCAAATATTTTTATGCGGTTTTTTGCATTGAGTTAAGAATTAATTGAATAAACAAACTAGATCTTAAAAAATCGATTTTTTGAAAAATTTTCAACCCTTGACCCCCCTTAAAATGCAATTTCCAATATTCCGTAGGGCAGGATACGTTGCTTAAATCACCACAAACATCCGAGCTATTTTGATACAATATAGCGAAAAGAGTTCTGACGTTTCGTCTTGGTTCATTTTCATTCTATTCCGTTATTTTATCTTCTCAAAATTGGAAGTTAACAGGTTCAATAATATCCGAATCTCTATATGAAACTTTCTGAACTTAACTGATGATAATTATGTTTTTCTGTGTCAACGGATTCTTCATCTTAATCTTTAATAGTTTCCTCATCAAGTGAAATCTCAGTTAAGCCAGCTTTCAAATATTTTCATTTCTTCCTTACAGAGTGTTACATAACGATATTTTTCAAAACCTTCCTTCGAGCGCTCGCTCGAAGGAAGACCCAAATCCAAATTTTCTCAGAAAAGGGAGGGGGGCGGGCTGACATTCCTGAAATGCTTTTGATTAATATGTAGGTGACCTTCAACACAGCTGTCATGAAACTCGTCAATTTATGCACTGTAAAAAAAAAAAACATTAAATTAAATTTACGGCAAAAACTGCTGACAGCAATGTTGCCTACAGTTTTTGCTGCAAAAGTTGTAGTAGAATTAGATGCAATTTTTTATTACATCTAATTTTACTGCAAATTTTACACCAAAAACTGCTGGCAACATTGCTGCGTCGTTAATATAACGGATATTTTTTTCCACAGTGTGTTGAAGGGATAATTTCGATGCAGTACAGTTTAGTTTTGAGGAGCCTGAGAGGCCTGAAGCGAGTCTTCACGGGTTAACATGTATGCACTGAGCTCCATATATAATACGGAGAGCTAACTCGCCGATCCGGCCAAACCACTTTCTGGTGGGACCGCATCACACTTTTCTAAGCGCGCAAGTAATGAGTCCTCTATTTTTCTTAATATTACAAGCATTTTTTGAAGGTTTTTTTGCAAACTTTTAATTATTTTTGTTTATTTCTATGTGTTTTTGATATTTTTATGAGCAATATTTAACGAATGTTTCTTTATTGTTTGTTGGGTGAAACTAAAATTTCCTTTTTAACTAATATCAAATTGAAAATTTACTATGTATTTAAATAAAATCAATAGATTTTTAATAAAATAATATATATCAGTGAAAAATGTAGCAATTTCGTCTTAATTTTAATAGAAAATTCAATTTTAAAATATCTACCCCATACTATCCTAGGGGAGGAAATCTATGTTTTGCCAAAGATTTTCGTCGGAAAATCTTTGGCATTGTATTCATGGGCGGAACTCTGGATTCAATGTATCAGAATAGGGAGTTAGCTCTCCGTGTTATTGTCGAGCTCAGTGCATGTATGAGTGTGATGTAGAATCACATATAGTTTTCTTAAATTTTACATTTTTCTAAATTACCGTTAAAACTAATCTTTAATTAAATGTCCATCTTATCTTAACGTTTATTTTCGATTCCACAATAACTTTCCGTTCAAAAGAAAAGAAAGAAAAACATCTAGCATCTGCCTTATTACTGAAAAACGGCTATCAGATAAAGAGAATTCATTAAGATGCGTATTTCACCCTTGCTGGAAACAAATAAAGAAAGAATAAAGAACCCCGTTGCTTGCGGTTAGCGAAAAATCGTTTCTCTCTGCGTAATGTTGAGCCTAACTTCTTTATTACATAAAAACTTTTCACGTACATGTTCTGTATTTTGTCTATTGATAACATTCTCCCAAAACAGACATATAACGTACGATGTTGGCGCGAATTCTTTTTGGCGTATTTTTTTAGGACTGCCCATTTCTGGTTGCCCTGCATTAAATTCAAAATCATCTTAATTGTTTAAAGCGTAACAGAAAATTTCATGGTTATGATACCATTCACTTTTCATATGCTCCTTTTCGCCAATTCCAAGATGCCAATGTGTGAATTCTGAATGAGAAATTCAATTGCTTCTCTCTCGCTTCATGCACTCAGTCATGTAACAAAGGTCTCTTGAAAAATGGTTACAGGCACCATCCCTAATTATTTCAATAAGAAATGATTTAATTTTTATAACTCTACTTTAAATAAATAAAGTTCTCAAAAGGCATTTATTTTATTGATCACAGCCTACAACTCTAGCGAATGCACTTTTTTGAAAAGAACCTGGTCGCAATACTTTAAAATACAGATCTACACTACAGAAACTATGGTGCCTACACCAGGCATTCGCAACTTTTTCAAACATCGAGGGATGGTGCCTGCTGTTATTTGCCTGCTGTTATTTGCCTGCCTTTTTATTTACCTGCCAGATTATTTTCCGGACTATTTATTCGCCTGAATACTATAAATGTGAATTATTAACGTTTGTCTTCTACTATTTTCGAACGACTATTTCCTCGTCAAATAAGTCCTGCTTATGTTTGTGAATCATTACATAAGTGCTCCCCTTCTTCACAGACGGTTGTGTGAAATATGCATATGCTCCTGTGAATTATTGCTGCCGGATTTTTCTTGATGGACCTCATGGAGTTGGATTATAGTGCCGATTTATCTTTTATTTGAGCGATTGATTCTTCTGATCGGGACCTTTCGAGATGCTCAGTGTTAACGCGGCCGCTCGTTAAATTTTCTCCTGCCGATGTAGGCCTAAGAATCTACGACTGGCGATTTGTGACTCTTATTTCACCTCCGTTAAACGTTTACTGACATAATGTTTTTATTTCATCTTAGCGGTGAACTTCAGTGACGATTCCATATGCTCTCAACTAAAGTGACATAGAATTTCGTGTTTGACGTTTAAATTCTTCGTCATTCGTCGATAATATGATCTTCACACTGGATTTATTCTTTAAATTTTTGGATGCTGACACTGATGTTTTTCACAAAAATAGTTACATGCGCTATACTATTAAAAAAAACCCTTAAAACTACAGCATTGATCAATTTTGTGTCTTCAATTTTGTGCGCTATTGAACGTTTATTTTTACGATAATACTGTTGCAAGTTAATTTATGGTAATTGAATATTAAAAAAAATGAGTGAAGAAGACATATATTAATAAGTATTTACAGCTTATATTGCGAAGTTGAGAAAGTGTCTGCAATTTATCCTTCATAGGTGTTAAATAGCAATTTCTATCTTTACTTATTTTGCATTTTATTTTTTTTTAAAAATTTGTTGAGTAATTTTCAACCATTTTTAGTTTATTATGTATTAGTTTTTCTGTGCTCTAATTGAATTTCTTTAAATACGAACAGTTATAAATGATTTTAGATTGTTTTGAAACATTTCACAGCTTTACAAGTGCTATTTAAAAACTATGATACAAACGATAGCATGATAAAATTATATTTTTCAAATATCTAAGTACTTATTGCTGTGCACTTTTTGCTGAAAGTCGTTTGAGAAATATCAAGACAGTTTATTACTTTTTAAAGAAAGTATTTTTATAATTTCCATTATTAATTAATGACTATATATTTTGTTTATTTTTTTAATACAGTTATTTTTGAAGTGTTATAAATTGACGTATATACCTTTTTCTTTTTCATAAATTTTATATTATATTTCCATGTAGATGAAAAAGTTCTAGGTAAGTTAATGGTGCATCTCTTTTTCCTATAAAAAATAAGGCATGATGTTGTTGGGTTGCAACCATTATTTTTTTAATATGAGGTTTATATAAAAGAAACAATACAGAGAAAGATGCATGTGAATACTGGTTATACAATAAGGATGTATGCACCTTCATATATTATTGACAGTGGGCTCATTTTCAGATAAATAAAATTTTATCGTTTGAATCACATGCCATGTGCACATGACATAAATAATAATAATGATACATGCATAATCGAATTATAAATTCATGTATCAAAAAATATATTATTACATTTTATCCTACTTTTCTTTCCTGATTTTTTTCACTTTAAAGGTAAGTTGTGCTTTATATTGTTTGTACAGTAATTTTATTGGGAGATTGTTTTTATTTGTGCAAAGACTAGTAATGTTCTTATTTGCATAATTAAACCTATCTAACATCTTAATATTCTTAAAGTGTGTGCATTGTTTATATCTGTTCGAGTAGAATTATTTTTACACTCTAGTCTGAAAAAAAAAAAAAAAAAAAAAAAAAAAAAAAAAGATGAATAAGATACAGTATGATATTGAATAAGATACAGTATGAATCATTATTTTCGTCAATTATATTTGCTAATAAAAACTTCAATTTTAGGAGTGTTCAATAAAAATAAAAAAAAAACATTTGATAAATTCCTTAATATTTATTATGATATTTCTTATGCATTTCATATAGGATATAAACAGTGCATTAAAACAAAATATCGTCTTAACTAAAGTGACTAATTTCCCCCCTTCTAATTTATTTTAAGACTTTTTATACATATATTTCCAGTGTTTGTTTTTCCTATTTGCACCCCACTTGCAAAAATATTTCGTTAGAGAGGGTCCAGTTTTCTAATATTTAAATAAATATTGAGATTTTTTTTTCATGCTTTTTCACTTTTATAAATGTAAAACACAATTTTGATTAGTTTATGGATAGACATTTATTTTAAATTTTTAGCATCTATTTAAAAATATTCTCACATATAGCTGCTTTTATTATATTGCATTGTAGATAGGTTCATTTTTTTAACAATCTGATACTGTACTCGTTTGTTTATTTTCGCATTTTTATAATTTAGGATATAAATTGTTTATAATGACTAAAAAAAGGTCACGTAAATTGACACAAGATCCATCTGTTGTGTTTAACTTTAAGTTTAGACCTGATGCAAAACAGGTAATGTCTTTTAAAACTAATATGGATTCTGAAACAATTGGTTTAGATTCTAATTCTTTTGAGATTTCATGTTTGAGTAGTTTAAAGGATTCTATTAACAGATATTCTAGATCTGTTGTTTCGGATGTTCAGAAATTAATTGATCCTATTTCAAATGAGAATAACCCAGAACTTATGGCAAAATTTAATTCCTATCAAAAAGAAATTGAATTAAAATTTAATATTTTAAGTGATTTGGTGTGTAGTGTTCAATCTGAGTGGACTGTTTTACAAAAAAATAACGACCAGTTACATAGGTTAAATGAGCTGTTGTTCGAAAAAGTAAGAACACTGAACTCGTCCAAACAGTCTATGCATAATGAGATAGCTATTCAATGCGACATTGATGAATCTAAATTGGATGAACCTCTTAATGTTATTAAAGATAAGGAATGTAATTCTAGTGGGAAAGATTTGGCCAAATTTCTAAATAAGGTTGAATCTGAAATACACATAAATTCTGGTACAAATAACTCTGAATTATCAAAAGACAAAAATACTGATCTTATTTCAATACTGGATTACATCCTAAATTTATGTGAGCACAAAAATCAAGTTAGAGATTTATCTGACTGCACAAAAATAATTCTGTTAGGTCTTGATGACAATATAGGTATACCAGATATTATGATATCTATAAATGAAAAGATTGGCAGTACCATTCCTTCCATTAACTTTGAAAGAAAGCATAAATTAAGACAGGGATTAAAATATAACTGGACCATTAGTGTTACATCTTGGATATCTGATCTCTTAATTCAACATGGAAAATTAAATATTAATTCTGTTGACTACACTGTCAGGCCATTTATTAACATAAAACGTTGCTTTCATTGCCAACAAATAGGCCACCTGGCAAAATTTTGTGCATATGATTTGGCATGTGCTAATTGTGGTGAATCACACACTTCAGATAATTGTAAAAATGCTTCAAGATGCATTAACTGCATCGCACATAACCGTGCTTACAACAAGTTTTTCGACATAAATCACCCTGCGTTTTCCACTTGCTGTAATACATTTAAATTTTATTTCAAGCAAAAACAAGCTTTTAATCAGTCTAAAATATAACGTAAATATTCAACACTTCTTCAGATATGCTATTTCAAGTATATTTAGTTATTTACATACTTTGTTAATTACATTCATGTGAGACTTGGATTTCTCCGCTCCTTTACACAGTATTGTTTACATTGTTAGCCTTTGTTTATTCATAAAACAAACATAAAGCACTAATTGTTATACTTTTTACATACACTATTCTTTCGTAGATATTTTTATTTTTCATATGATGTACACATTTTAATACATTGTTATTTAAAGATTACTTTCAATCATTTCATGATTTACATTTTTCGGGCATTGTTCATATCTCTGATTCTCTTTCATTCAACTGTTTCGTGAGCTCAGGAATAGATGAATGATTCGAAATTTCACATTTTTGATTTATTGATAGTTTTCTTCTGGTGGTTAAGCCCTAATTATCAGTAAGACTTCTGCGGTGAATCTTAAATGTTTGTTTACACAATTTATTTTTCTTTATTTGTATCTTTCTCGATAGATAAAAAATTGCACATCTATTTTGTCTTAATTCGATGTAGCTACTCTATTTTTAGTAGGTCTGTGTAATTATCAATTGCACTTTTCTCTACACACAGTGTTAGTGCGAATGTTCACTAGTGTATCAATATTACAGTGGTGAAAGTTTTACAAAGTTCTTTTTCTTTTGATATACTTGTGGATATTTGCAACTGACTCACTTTTCATACAACTTCTCTTTGCATGCAGCAATTACAATGTTTTTTATACAAAGTTTTTTACAATGGTAGTTTACAAAGGTATATATATACTTTGCAGCATGCTTTGCAGAGGAAGTTATTCACATACATTTACATATGCAATTGTTTAATTATCGGTCCTCTGTGAAGTTTTTTTTAGAACATATTGATTATTATCTTTAATACATAAGTCATTTCTGTACATTTTTTTTTTGTTTTGGTTATGGATGATTTAATCCAGTAATTTTTACCTTCCCATTTGCACTATTCCATGTTTTCCCGTTTACACACGTGAATTTCATTACTCTTTAGGCGTAATTTAGATAGATATAGACACTTTTTTTTGCATAACATTTGTTCGTAATTAAATATCATTTATATTCGCTTCTCCACATTTCTTTATTTTCATTTGGGTATACATGATATACAGTAGTACTTTACACTATATTTACGACCATTAAAAATTAGTTTTCAGTCAATGAATACTTACACATGTAGCGGAGCTTACTCCTTTTTTATTAAAAATTCTAGCAAGATGCAAAATTTTATATATAGACTAAAATTCACACACTTATTCACTTTAAATTCAATACTCATCCTTTTATAATTTGTACACAGTACTTCCACATAAAAAAAATACACTTTAGTCATTTTGTAAATAACGATGAGTGGTATACGACAGTCAAGGTGGTATTTAAAATTGCATATTTGTCAATGTTTTCACACTTCTGGTTCAAAGGATATGAAGTGAAGATAAATTGTAATTTTTTATAAGCAAAGAGGCTGTCATACGTTTGCTTTACTTGTTAATACATGTCTTTTATTGGTCTTTATACCAGTTGTATCTTAAATTGAAGTTACTTTATAGGTCTCCATATTACATTTCCACACATCTTTCCCACAGTTCTAAACTTTTTACACTTTTGCATGAAAGTTCAGTCTCTCCCACTTAACAGTAATTATTTTTGAATAAAAGTATTTTTGGGAAGATACCGAATTCTTTACGGAGATTTCTTCTCTCATGTTACACTAAAATACCGTTTTAGATGTCAATATAATGCAACATTGATTTTAAATTTCAGATTTAACTTAATAAAAAAAATTCATCAGTTTAGGTATTAAAAAAAAAGGACAAAAAAATTAGAAGATATACATTTAGGAACGTTATTATCACATGGAAGTAAATGGTTAACGACAGTGTTTCAAAAATTTTTCCACATGTTGCTTGTCTAGCATTTCTTGAACTCTCATCTAAAATATAAGTTTGTAGTAAAATTTATCTTGTAAACTTTAAAAAAAATGGTGGACATTTCAAAATTTCCTATTATTCATTATTATGAACATTTTTAATCCTACTATTTACATTATGTTTTTGTTTATTTGTATATTATGTTTTGTGTTTAATTACATTATATTACTCGAGTATTTTGCTATTATTATTGTATTGATCAATACACATATTTAATGTTTCTTATTACAAACAATTTGGATTTTTTGCCAATTGGTAAGTGACCTGTAGACTTATACCTGATATTTTGTTTTATTTGTATGTGCACATTTTTTTATACAGGTCCTTGTCTAAATAAGACAAATTGAAAAGTGATCACAAATTTTATTAATGAAGCTACAGCTGTTTCTAAGTAGAAACAATATATGATGTCATTTGTATGACAAAATTTATGGTACCAATATATTTATATCATGATATATATATACTTTTATTTGGGATGGTTGCCTACTTAGAGAGAAGTTCAATTACTGTTTACTTTATTTAGTAAATGTTTAGTTTGTTTTCATGAACATTTTACACATTGTTACTTGTAAGAGCATATGAAAATTGATTTCTCTTCCTGCATGTACCTTTATAGATTTTTTTTTTTTTTTTGCCTGTGAAAGGGGTGATATATGTGATGTAGAATCACATATAGTTTTCTTAAATTTTACATTTTTCTAAATTACCGTTAAAACTAATCTTTAATTAAATGTCCATTTTATCTTAACGTTTATTTTCGATTCCACAATAACTTTCCGTTCAAAAGAAAAGAAAGAAAAACATCTAGCATCTGCCTTATTACTGAAAAACGGCTATCAGATAAAGAGAATTCATTAAGATGCGTATTTCACCCTTGCTGGAAACAAATAAAGAAAGAATAAAGAACCCCGTTGCTTGCGGTTAGCGAAAAATCGTTTCTCTCTGCGTAATGTTGAGCCTAACTTCTTTATTACATAAAAACTTTTCACGTACATGTTCTGTATTTTGTCTATTGATAACATTCTCCCAAAACAGACATATAACGTACGATGTTGGCGCGAATTCTTTTTGGCGTATTTTTTTAGGACTGCCCATTTCTGGTTGCCCTGCATTAAATTCAAAATCATCTTAATTGTTTAAAGCGTAACAGAAAATTTCATGGTTATGATACCATTCACTTTTCATATGCTCCTTTTCGCCAATTCCAAGATGCCAATGTGTGAATTCTGAATGAGAAATTCAATTGCTTCTCTCTCGCTTCATGCACTCAGTCATGTAACAAAGGTCTCTTGAAAAATGGTTACAGGCACCATCCCTAATTATTTCAATAAGAAATGATTTAATTTTTATAACTCTACTTTAAATAAATAAAGTTCTCAAAAGGCATTTATTTTATTGATCACAGCCTACAACTCTAGCGAATGCACTTTTTTGAAAAGAACCTGGTCGCAATACTTTAAAATACAGATCTACACTACATATGAGGTAGAAGAAAGTTTTGGGATTAGCACATCCGACAGTTTATTTTCATTTTCAGATTATTTTCGATTTGGTTTCGTGATTCCAACCTACAAAATTATTATTTTCACTGGGATTCGTGGGTTTTTTATTTATTTATATATTTATTTATTTATTTATTTTGCATCACAATATAAAAAAATTTCCGAAGATCAGAAAAAAACATCATGCTTGAAAATAAATATACATTTATAATCGAAGTTTGAAGCAAATTATTTTCGTTGTCTTGAAGTTAACTTTTAAACGTCAGAAGCATTGTAGTCTAAACCATACTCATGTACGACATTTATGTAATTTTATAAAGAATTTTAAAATGTGTCAGGGAATTTTTGGTCACCTTTCTTTGCTGTTCACGGCAGGTTTTTATTTCATTTAAAACTAGAATTATAATTATAATTAAAATTCATTTTATGCTTTATGAAAGATATTTCATGTATTTATATTTAAAACATTCATTCGAATTTAGTAAAAAAAAAAAAAAAAAACCTTTGTAATTATTTCCCAAATGTAATTTTGAACTTTTTAAAATAGTTTTATTTTTCTTTATTAGAAGAACATTTCAATTTTACTGATTATACTTGGAATGTCTATTCTTGGAATGTCTATTACTGGATAATCATAGTTATTATACGAAAAATATTTATAAGAATGCAGTAACGCATTCCAGCTTTTCTAAACCCATTCCACCTAATTCACGAGGCAATGGAAACATTTAATTCGTAAATATTAGAATATTTTGAAAACATATCGGTAAAAGGATCATACGCGTCCAAAGAATATTGCATTTTATCTGATAAATTAAAATAATAATAATAATATTAATTGAACACATATCGGTATTGATGCCTATATATTCAAACATATTATAAAATTAAACTTTCAGGAAGAGAATTTAGCTGTCCAATATTATTTTACTCGAATTATCATCAGAATACTACGTTTTGTAATTAAAAGTATGGTGATGTATCAATGCAAATAAGGAAGATGTAATTACGAAGTGTAAAAGCTGATTAGAATCCCAATAATCCTAGAGTAATTTTTTCGTGAAATTGCAGGAGTGAAGTTTTATTGAACAACAGAAAGCGGTGATCAAATTGTACATAAAAAGTGGAAAATGGCGAATGATTATGACGTATTAAAATAGTTTGAATTGCGATAAGGGTATTTGTCTTTAATAATGATTCATAAAAGGTATACATCGTCTAATATTTTTTTTTTTAATGCAGACACTAATGATTTTTATAAATCTTCAAACAAATCAAATTACAGCTTTGAAAACGAATTCAGTAGCACAGTGCTTTTTTTCTTTGTTTTTTTATATGTTTTATAGGAATAGCGGAGAGAATTGGTGATGATTATGTATTTCAAAATTGGTGCTGATTTTGCTTTTTAGCCATTTTAATTTTTTATTTGATGTAAAATTTTCAAAAGTGTCTGTGCAATAAATTTATATGCAATAGAATTTTTATGGAGCATTTTCCTTATTAATTAGTAACTTTTCCGATTTTAGGGAAAACATTTTAATGTCTTTTTTTATTTTACTATAATATTAATTTCAAAGTAATGCCGAGTATATAATAATGATTATTATTATTATTATTATAAAGAAAATTATTATAAAAATGCAGTTTCGGTGGGAAAAGCATTTCTATTCCACTCCCATTCCAACAAATATATCATTTAATTTTCTAATACAGTCAGCTAATTCGAACTCGTCGGGACCACAAGAAATGCTCAAAATATCCGAAATTTCGAATTATGGAAAATATGAAAGGAAAACATGTTTAATATGGTATAATTACAAAGGAATTAATATTATAGTGTTTTTTAACTTTATTTCGTCTATTATCATTAGAATATGACTTAATATTAAATTAGAATTGATAAATACATAAACTAATAAAAGGATTAGAAACAAGCACGATGGAAGAAAAATTTAAAGCGTCATTGATACACAGACGAGGCACTAAAGAAGTGTATATGAAATTCATTGGATTATATGTATACTCGTTCGAAACAAGTTTCACATAAATAAAAGAAAGAAAGTTATTCAAATGATCTGAAATCCGTGAGAAAGAAAAGAAAAATGAAAAATCGGAATTATCGTTAGTTCGAATTAAGCGAAGTCAAGAGAAAATGAGTTCAAATTAATGAAAATTTTTAACGTTATCCTGCCATTGAAAGTTTTGGGACTTCATGTTTAGTTCGAATTAAGCGAAGATTCGAATTATCCGATTTCGAATTAACGAGAGTCGACTGTATATTATAAACTTTCAAAAACAGAATTTAACTGTAAAACGATAATTAACTCGCATCATCATCAGAATACTACATATTATAATAAGAAATACGTGAATGGATCAGTGAAAATAATGAAGCTGAAATGATGAACTGTAAAAGACGACTGAGATTAGAATTCCAATAATCCTTGAGTAATTTTCTCTTGAAATGATACAGGAATGATTTTTTTACCGAACAATGGAAAAGACTGATCAAATATACATAAATAATAAAAAGAATACTGCCCATTTAAACTGATGGCATTGAGCTCATAGGCTACGCATACTAATTGCACATTACAGCCTTATACTTTCATGGGTTATTTCCGATCGAAAAAAATCAAAGGAGGGGAAACAGCTTCCCCTTTCTTAATTATTGAACCCCTTAACTAATCAGGGACATGCGTTATCATATAAAAAAATCTATATCCAAAATTCAGAGCAAATCGGAAAATTCTTAATAAAAACCCATTTATATAATTTAAGAGGAGTTATACCCCTTTCATTTATACTTAACCATTAAACTTCTAAAACTATTCAAAGATTTGAACGAAATCTGATTATTCTGCATGAAAAACCCATTTCTATCAATTAAGGGGAGGGGCATTAATAACTCCCGTTCTCGCTGTTTATACTTATACAATGAACACCTAATACCAATCACTGAGGCGCCTCATTAGAATGATCTTATACCTAAATTTTGAACGAAAACTGATAATTCTGAATGAAAAACTCATTTATATCAATTAAGAGGAGGGGCATGAGCCTCCGTTCCCCCTCTTATACTTATCGAATGAACTCCAAAAACTAATCAGGGAAGCGCCTTATCAGGATATACCTGTATACTAAATTTCAAGTGGATAGGATACTTTTATCATGAGTTATCGCGTTACGCACGTACGAACGTATGAACGTACATACAGAACGGGCGGGCACATAAGCTCTCAGGCTATGATAGCCTGTGAGCTAAAAAGGAGAAAACGGTGAATGTTTATGACGTTCAAAGAAAATTGAACTGTGACAAATGTATTTTTCTTTAGTAATGATTCATAAAATGTATGTATCGTATGATATTTTTTTCAATACGGTTAGTGATGTCTTTATAAAACTTCAAAAAAAAAAAAAAAAAAAACAAATTACATGTTTTGAAAACGAATTCGTTGTTTTTTTATAACTATTAAGTATTTTCCTTATAAGAATAATACAAAGAGGTAGATAAATGTAATCAGGATTCATTAAGGATAAACACCATTATGTATTTTCTTTTCAAAATTGTTGCTCATGTTTTTTTAAATCATTTTAATTTTGACAAAAATTTGTAAAAGTCTTTGTGTAATAAATTTATATGCAATATAATTTTTATAGAACCTATTCCTTTCCAAAAAAAATAAATAAATAAATAAAAATAAAACAAAATAAATAATGTTTTTTTTTTTTTTTTTAGTTTACGATATTATTAGTTTTACAAGAATATCGATTATGTAATAATAACAATTATTATAGGGAAAACAATTATAAGAATGCAGTTTCAATGAAAAACGCATTTGATCTCCAATCCCATTCGAACAATTGCTTCATTTAACTTTCTAACATACTACTTCTGACAATAAAGTTCGGTGAATAGTCCTGTAACATTAATGTAGATGAAATATTAACGAAAGTTACAATACCATCCTTTGAAATAGTTCTCTCCCATAACTGTGCACCGCTTAGATGTGCTATACATGTCCTGGGAAATTCGCACGAAGTCTTCTTTTGGGATGCAGTTCAAAAGCCTCGTCACGTTTCGTTGGATGTTAGCAATAGAGTCAAATCTCTTTCAAAGAAAGATTGAGTCGTGAAAATAGGAAAAAGTCTAGAGGATTGAGATTTGGCGAGTATGGTGAATGTTATATTTGCACCACCCCTCATGAATTTCTTTCGGAGTCTTTCAAAGCTTAAAAACACGATCTTTTGTTCGTTCATTTTCCTGCTCTCAGTTAAGAACCAACACACTGAACAAGCACTTAGTAAAGCACGTCTTACACAAAACATAAACGACGCTTAACTAAACAACGGTGGGGGAAGATGGTCAGCACCTGTCTTTATGCAGGTACAGCGTTTTGTTTCCCCAGTGTTGCCGGATCGGTCGTTCCGAATTCATTCACTGAACTTTATTGTCAGAGTATGATAAACTTTCAAAAACTGAATTTAACTGTAAAATGTCATTTTACTCGCATTATCACCAGTTTACTACGTTTTGTAATTAGAAGTACAGGAATGGATTAATGAAATAAAGAACATACAATAATGAATTGTAAAACACGATTGAGATTAGAATCTCAATAATCTCTTAGTGATTTTCTCGTAAAATGAGGTAGGAATGATTTTTTAATGAACAGTGGAAAGATATGATCAAATGTACCGCACAAATTCGTGCAACACTAAGTGAACTCAACACTTCAGTATAAAATCGTTTTCGATTATGTTGTAAATGCGATGCGAATGCGTTGCTCCTGGAATAATAATATGTAAAAAGTGTCGAACATGGACGATGTATAAAAAGGCAAATTAAGGTACCCTGGGGTAATAACGCCACGTTAAGGTTCTACCAATTTTCACGACTCAGTTTTAGATTGTATTTTTCAAACAAATATATGATTTGATACAGCAACTCATTGACTATCTATATAAAAAATATAATTTAACATATATGTATCCACAAAATGTAATGGCGTGATTTCTTGACCAATGCTATTTGGCGTTATTACCCACGTATATGGGTTATAACGCCTTGCAAAAAAAACTGTGAAATAAAATGGAATAATTGCATGTAGATTGCCTAATTCTAAAAATACAAACTCTACAAACTTAGAAATTGACAAATTGCATTCTAAGCTATTGAAAATTTTCAATTTTTTGTGAAAGTGTAAGAAAAATAAAGGTGTGGTGTGGCGGGGGGGGGGGGGGTGGAGGATGAGGCAAAAGAATATCAGACCGTGAGCTTCTTTTTGCTTAAAAAGGACCGCTTAAATAGAATTATTAGAAACATTGCACAGTTTTAACTGTGTTCAAGCACTGTGTTGCTTGTGTTTATTTGAATCAGCATTTAGGATGTCGCTCGGCCACTGTAGGGAATCTACCGGGGTATTAATGTCAAGGATTGGCGTTATTACCCCGTTATAGTTATTGCGCTGTACATTTTAAATTACAAATTATCTCGAGAAGATATCCAAAATCTTCAACAACATTTTGAAAATCCATGAAATGTACTACAAATTTATGTTATGAACAAAGTATTTCCGGATAAAAAAAATAGTCTTCACATCACAAAACGTATCTCGCAAATTTTAGATCAAGCGTTAATTTTAGTTGCTTGTAAAAACAATAAGACCTAAAAATGAAACAAATTAACTTGAAGCTGTTTTTTTGCGATTTATATGACTCCAAACCCTTCTGCGCAGAGCACATGGGTGTCATTTACCAGATTATTTCATTACTATGCATAATATTAACACTTGGCGTTACTACCCTGCCTGGCGTTATTACTCCAGACCACCTTATATATTTTTTTCTGAAATGCAATGATTGATACTTATTACTAAAATTATTCATCTCACTCAGTAATCTCCCTGAAATTTTTTTCTATAAAACAAACTATCTCATTCTTTAATTGTGTAATCTTAAAGACACCATGTGGAAAATCTTTTGAAAGTGTTTTACATACGTCGTTTTATAGTGTTCTAAACTATGTTACGTTCACAACGTGTTGATAATTTTGTGATAAAGTGTTGTGCAGTACGACATTATTGTGAGAACATATTTTGATCAACCCTATTTCAACACAGTTAACAACATTGATTTTAGAACGCATCTCAATATACTAATACTTTTGCAAATATTAAGAAAACATTTCTAGATAGCAACTCTTTTGAAACATATTAAGAGCATGATCACAACACAAAGAAAACTTTGTTTATGAAGATTTATAATTCGAAAGCTTTAATGTGTTGTTTATTTGGAGACAAAATGTGTTTTTATATGTGTATATTGTTGTGTTTAAGAATTTTCAGTGTACATAAAAATTCAGTGTACATTAGAAAATTACGAATGTTTATGATGTACAAAGATAACTGAATTGACACGAATATATTTGTCTATAATAATTGTTCTAAAAGGTATACATTTTAGGATATTTTTTCAATACTGTTTTTGTTATATTTATAAATCTTCAAAATTATCAAATTACAGTTTTAAAACGAATTCACTTGTTCAACAATTTTGTTTTCTTTCTTTCCTTTTATTTTTGATTTTTTACATAAGAATAGCGAAAAAAGATAGTGAAATGCAATCGGCTATTTCCATGAGTACTTGTAGTGTAAGTCACAGGCTAAGATTTTTGGCTACCAGTATTTTAGTACGAAAAAATGTGATTTATTTTATCGGCACATTCTCATTAATTGAAAAAGGCCAAGCAGACTTTTCGAAAATAACGGTGGGAAACAAGCATAGCAATTATAAGGTAATGTGACTTACACTACAAAACCCATGGAACTAGCCAATCATGATTCATTAAAGATAAACATTATTATATATTTTCTTTTCAAACTGGTTGCTGTTATATTTTTAAAAATAATTTTAATATATTATTTCAGGCAAAATTTTCTAAAGTGTCTGTGCAATAAATTACATGCAATAGAATTTTATAGAGCATTTTCCTTCGTAATTATTAATTATACCGATTTTAGAAAAATACTTTAATGACTTTTTTATAATTAACTATACTATTAATTTCAAAAGACAATCGATTGTGTAATAATAATAACTAAGGTGTTCTGGTGTAATAACGCCAGGCTGCGTAATAACGCCATGTGCTAATATTATGCATAATTATGAAGTAATCCGGTAAGTGACACCCATGTGCTCTGCGTAGAAGGGTTTTGAGTCATATATATCGCCCAAAAAAAAAAAAAAAGTCCTTCCGCCAGTGCCGGGAGGGAGAGGTAGCTTTCATATACTTATATATATATTTATTTATTTTAAATTAAGTTATATTAGTCAAAAATACTAAGCTCAAATTAGTGGAACCTGATTATGAGCTTGGTCAAAATCTTAAGTCAGGTGCACATGCACATTCATATTGAAATCGATTAATATATATATGCGATAACTCAGCCATTTTTTAAGATACAGACGAAACAAAAAATGCTCTGGAATCTTTGTATCAAGGTCAAATGCATAAAAGAAAAATCTTTTACAATTTCTCACTTTCTTGTACCTAATTTTAAATTTTAAATTTATAAAAAGATTTAAATGGCCGCCATTTTGAAATAAGATGGCGGATTGAAATGAGTATCAAACTCGATTCAGGCCTCAGTATATACATTGTACACGCCAAGTTACATACAAATCGATTCATAAATACCCGTGTTATCAGATGGTTTCAAAATGTCAGCCATAAGAAAAATTCAAAGTGCTATAACTCAATCATTTTTTAAGATATAGACAAAATAAAAAAAATGTTCCGGAATCGTTGTTTTACGTTCTAGCATGTAAAAGAAAAACATTTTTCAACTTTTAATTTTTTCGCATTGAATTTTGAATTTTAAATTTAAATTTTTTTTAAAAATTTAAAATGGCCGCCATTTTGAAACAAAATGGCGGATGATGCTGGCCAACGAACTCGGTCGAGACATTTGTATGTACTATGTACATATGTACTATGTACATACCAAGTTTCATTCAAATCGATTCATAAATACGTTAGTTATCGCATGACAAAAATCAGATTATACAGGGTGTTTCTAAATTCATGGTCCAAACTTTAAGGGATGATAGTACACATCAAGACAAATAATATTTAAATAGGAAACCAAGGGTCCCAAAGTCTTCCGAAGGAGATAGGCGCCATTAAAGTTTAGGGTCCAAAAATTCAAATGATTATGAAAAACAGAAAAATTGGTCGATACGTTTGCGGTTTTCAATAAAATTATTCTTTATGTCAGTAATGTCTTGAAAATAAATTATAAAGATAAATTTCAAAAAATGACGATAGAGGGCGCTTTAGACTTTGGAGTAACGTACAACTATATTTTATCATTATTTTTCGCATCTCATAAAATTTTTTTAGAAGCTTAGACATAAACTTAAATTTCGAGATGAAAATCTGAATCGTTGGGAGTGGTTAAGTAGCGCAAACTGAACTGTGTTCAATCGGGGTGGGGAGGTTCAAATTTCAAATGATTATAAAAAACGGAAAAATTGTTCGATTCGTTTGCCGTTTTCGTTAAAACTATTCTTTATGTCAATGTTTCCTTGAAAATAAATTTTAAAGATTAGTTTTAAAAAATACCGTTAGAGGGCGCCTTAAACTTTGGAGTAACCAACAACTATTTTTAACCGTTATTTTTTGTATCTAATTAAATGCTTGTAAAAGTTCAAACTTAAATTTTGAGCTCAAAATCTGCATCGTTTTGAGTAATTAAGTGCGGAAATTTGAAATGTGTTCGAGGGGTGGGGAGGGTAACATTTTAACTCCTGAAGACTGTTCAGTTTCCGCTTCTCAACCCCTCCATCGATTTAGAATTTGAGCTCAAAATTTAAATCTAAGCATTTGCAAGCATTTAATTAGATACAAAAAATAGCGCTTAAAAATAGTTGTTGGTTTCTCTAAAGTTTAAGGCGCCCTCTATCGGTATTTTTTGAAATTAATCTTTAAAATATATTTTCAAGGAAATATTGACATAAAGAATAGTTTTAGAGAAAACGGCAGACGAATCGACAAATTTTTCCGTTTTTTAAAATATTTTGAAATTTGAACCTCCCCACCCCCATTGAACACAGTTCAGTTTGCTCTACTTAACCACTCCCAACGATTCAGATTTTCATCTCAAAATTTAAGTTTATGTCTAAGCTTCTAAGAAAATTTTATGAGATGTGAAAAAAAACGGTAAAATATATTTGTACGTTACTCCAAAGTCTAAAGCGCCCTCTATCGGCATTTTTTGAAATTTATCTTTATAATTCATTTTCAATAAAATACCGACATAAATAATAGTTTTAGTGAAAAACGCAAACCAATCGACCAATTTTTCCGTTTTTTATAATCATTTGAATTTAAAACCCTCTGAACAGTTAAGTTTGTGCTACTTAACTGCTTCCAACTATTCAGATTTTGAGCTCAAAATTTAAGTTTAAGTCTAAGCTTACGAAACCTTTAATGAGATGCAAAAAAAAAACGGTAAAAAATAGTTGTTCTTTACACTAAAGTCTAAAGCGCCCTCTATCGTCATTTTTTGAAATTTATCTTTATAATTTATTTTCAAGACAATACTGACATAAAGAATAATTTTAGTGAAAACCGCAAACGAATCGACCAATTTTTCTGTTTTTCATAATCATTTGAATTTTTGGACCCTAAACTTTAATGGCTCCTATCTCCTTCGGAAGACTTTGGGACCTTTGGTTTCCTATTTAAATATTGTTTGTCTTGATGTGTACTATCACCCCTTAAAGTTTGGACCATGAATTTAGAAACACCCTGTATATACACTATATTGCCATTGATTATGGGACACTTGCGATTTTAGACATTTTACTAAATATCTAGAAAAATACATGAGGAATCATCTCGAAACGCTTAGTGTATAAATATAATAGTATAAGTCATACGTCTTCGTGAAGATTTTTCCCCGAAACTCCAAAGGGGACCGTCAACAAATTAAAAAACAATGCATATCTTTTGAATAACCCTGTCAAAACTAACGTAGCAAAAGCGCTCAAACTCTAGATTATGATTGAATGCCTTATTGTTATAAGCCTTGTTCATTTTTATGCAAATAGCATGCATACTCGCAGAGTAATTAAGGTTTTTATAAAAATGATCCCAAATTTTTCCAAGTTTTTTCCTTATAATTTTCAGAGTTCTTAATATAAAATATTTTTTTTTCATAAACTATGACAAACAACATTGCACACAGTACCCTGTAATCAGAATTAAAAAATAATGAAAATTGTATAAAAAATGAGTTGGTTTACTAAATAATTTTTTACTGCGCATGCGTCAACGATATCAAAATTTCATTTGCATATTATGTTAGCTAAATGTATAGAGCAACTTTTGTGAAAGTCACAAAATCATAACTTGAAAATTCTGACAATAATCGTCAATTGAATAAGTCGAAAATCCGTTATTCTCAAAATGAAGCAAAAACAAGAGGGGTTGTATCCATATGTTCATTGATTAGTGTCAATATAGAATACACAATATGGGATGTACTACTGTATTTGGATAAAATCCCTCATTTTTTTGCTTCATTTTGGAAACAACGGATTTTGTCCTTTTTCTATAGACGATTCCTTTCAGAATTTTCAAGCTATGATTTTGAGACTTTTACAAAAGTTGCTCTATACATTTAGCTAACATAATATGCAAATGAAATTTTGATATCTTTCACGCATGCGCAGCAAAAAATTATATTGTATACCTACTCATTTTTCATACAATTTTTATTATTTTTTAATTCTGATTACAGGGTACTGTGTGCAATGTTGTTTGTCATATTTTCTGAAAAAAATATTATATTAAGAACTCTGAAAATTATAATGGAAAAACTTGGACAAATTTGGGACCATTTTTATAAAAACCTTAATTACTCTGCGAGTGTCCATGCTATTTGCAGAAAATTGAACACAGTATATTACAATAACGCATTCAATCATAATCTAGAGTTTGAGCGCTTTTGCTACATTAGTTTTGACAGGGTTATTCAAAAGATATTCATTCTTTTTTAATTTGTTGACGGTCCCCTATGGAGTTTCGGTAAAAAATCTTCACGGAGATGTATGACGTATACTATTATATTTATACACTAAGAGTTTCGAGATGATTCCTCGTGTATTTTTCTAGATATTTAGTAAAATGTCTAAAATCGCAAGTGTCCCATAATCAATGGCAATATAGTGTATACATCTATCTATGGTTACACATATATATATATATGTCAACATTTGAACGGAGGGTGGTTTTGGGGTCTGGGGGTCATGATCGGTGAAAATATACCAAAATTTTCCAGAATTGCTTTCCTTCGGACTGCTGCAATAGGTAGCTTTTTACTTTTTGTAATGAAAGCTACCTAACAGTTTAAAGTTAGTTTGTTCCATTTGGAGATCTTATTGCTTTTACAAGCAACTAAAACTAACGCTTGATCTAAAATTTGCGAGATACGTTTTGTGACGTGAAGACAATATTTTGTATCAGGAAATACTTGGTTTATTACATAAATTTGTAGTGCATTTCATGTACTTTCAAAATGTTGTAGAAGATTTTGGATATCTTCTCGAGATAATTTGTAGTTTAAAATATACTGCGCAAAAAGTGTACCGGGCTAATAACGCCATTCCTTGGCGTTATTACCCCGGTTGATTCCCAACCATGGCCGAACTACATCCGAAGAAGGTTTTTTATTAATATGGGGCAGCATTATTATCATTGTTAAAATAGTAAGATTAAGGGGGGGGGATCCAATACCCAAAACTAATCTCTTTTTCATTTCTTAATACTAATGTAAAAAATAATTTTAAACTCTTATAAATAAAACTATATCAAAATGTTTTCGATATTCTAATTGGAACTTCTTCAAAATCAGGTCTCTATTAAATTTCCACTGATCAATTGAGTTCTAAATTTTAACTATCCGCTTTCTCAGTGTTCAGTTTTTCAAAATTTTACAAATTTAACCTTTAACTGACATGACAGAAATTATAACGTAACTAATGTGAAGCGGTTTGTGAGACCGCAAGATAGAAAGATGAATAAAAGGCGAGAATAACTCATATGATTGTGTTTTTGTACTAAACTTTTTATACCAGACTATTATACTTAATATTCACGTATTTAAAAGTCTGGTGATAGTACTAAAGTTTCAAATGAAACAAAATTTCGGTAGCGCTTGTAGTTAAACATAAAATTCCAAGTTAAACTATAAAAATTAAAAGAAAAACAATGGTCTGTGAGACCGATAACATTAGTTAAAAGGTTAAAAGGCGATCAGTGATTAAAAATCATAGAATACTGTTCCTGCACTAAGCTTTTTGTACAGAATTAATTCTAATTAAATTTAATCTATTCAAATATTTCTAATAATAGTACGAAGACAAACGAAAGATAATTTCAGTTGTAGCTATATAGTTAAACTGGAATATACAAGTTAAACTCTAAAATTTGGGGGGCGGGGGTAAACAGCGTTCAGTGAGATTGCTAACCGCAGTTAAAGGTTAATTTTGTTGCTAATATAGAGATAATGATATATAACCGCATGAATCATGTATAAAATTTAATAAGAGATCTCATTGAGATAGTATTTTTTATCAAAAATCTTATTTAATTAAATAAAAATTTATTAAAGCATGTTTTATGTAACGCCGACAGTTTAACTTTAGTTTTGGAGAATCCGCATTAAATTTCATATGATTAAAATATTACATTATAAATGTTTAAAACCATGCAACGTTTCTTATAATTATACTTAAGCGGGACTCTTTAAACAAAGACAGGCACAGGGTCTTATATTCTGTTGAAGCTCCCTCTCACACCTTTTTGTTTCACTTTCACAAAAAATTGAATATTTTCTATTGCATAGAATGCATTCATGGGAATATAAATACTGATTCAAATAAACACAGTTAAATCCGTGCAATGTTTCTAATAATTCTATTTAAACTGTCCTTTTTAAGCAAAAAGTAGCTTATAATCTGATATTCTTTTGCCTCTTCCCCCACCACACCTTTCTTTTAATTACGCTTTCACAAAAAAAAAAATTAACATTTTCAATAGTTTAGAATGCAATTTGTCAATTTCTAGAGCTGTAGAGTTTGTATTTTTAGAAGAGGACAATCTACATTCCATTATTCCATTTTATTTTATAGTTTTGTCAGCATGGTGTTATTACCCATACAGATGGGTAATAATGCCAAATAGCATTGGTCAAGCAATCACGCCATTATATTTTATGAATACATATCTGTTAAATTATTTTTTTATATAGATAGTCAGTGAGTTGCTATATCAAATCCTATATTTGAAAAGTACAACCTAAAACTAAGTTGTGAAAATTGGTAGAACCTTAACTTGGCGTTATTACCCCAGCATACCTTATTATTACAGGGAATTTTATTTTTTCATAAATACAATTTCAATGTAAATTGTATTTTCTAATCGCATTCAAGCAAATGTTACATTCTGAGGAAATATTTAATTCGTAGCTATTAGAATATTTAATATTATACCGGTAAGGGATTATACGTGTTGAACCGGGTTATACGTGTTGTTACATTTCGTTTCATAAATTTTAAATTAGTAAAACCTGCTCCGATAATGATGTCTAAAATCTAAATATTCTACCATATCATGGAATTAAACTTTCAAAAATAGAATTTAGCTGTCCTAATGTTACTTAATCTCATTATCAACAAAATACTACAATTTGTAATTAGAAATACGGAATTGGATCAGTATAAATAAGGAAAGTGTAATGATTAACTGTAAAATTTGATGAAGAATGGAATCTCAAAAATCTTCAAAAAATTTTCCCTTGAAATAATGCAGGAGTGAATTTTTAGTGAACAGCAGTAAGAGATGATCAAATGTACATAAAATGTAGAAAATACCAAGTATTGGAGAATATATCCCATCAAAAATTTAAAAGTGAAACAATGTCAAGTTCGTTAATTGTTTCACTAATAAAAAAGTGAGATCTAACTGCAAATCAAGTTCTTTCGAAGTTTTTTTTATCACTGCTCCTGTCATGAATAATGCCTCCAATTGCTTAAAATGATTTGTCCTGTTACTTGCTGTTCAATAGAGCTACTTGACGAGTTTTCAGCCACCAACTTTAAACTTTGAGTCTGTTACCAAGTCCAGTAGGTCATTGTGAATCAAGCATTCGAATAACTATATCGTAGTTAAGGTATTGATAAGTTGAGAAAGTGATTAACTTTATGTTCTGATCAATTCATATAGAAACCTGAATAAGAAAACCTTGTGAAGTCGCTCTATTGAATAGCAAGTGACATAACAAATCATTTTAAGCAATTGAAGAATGTTATGCATAACGGGAGCGATGATTTAAGGAGCTTCGAAAGATTTTGGTTTGCAGTGAGATCTCACTTTTTTTATTAGCGAAACAATTAACGAACTTCACATTCTTTCACATTTATGTTTTTGATGGGATTTCATTATTTTTTTTCAAAAATTAGGTATATGTTTCCCATTTGAAATAAATACGCTTAATATTAAAATTCCTTTTTTTTTATATTAATTAATCTTACAGCTTTTCCTGCATTTACGCATTGTTTTTTTTTCGCTATCATTTTTTATATTTTCTTATACTTATTGAAACATTATAGCGCATTGCCCATTCACTGAATCGGTTTCTTTATTTCACAAGTTTCCTATTTATTAGTAACCTTTTCAAATCAGGGTGGTATAATGTTCGCAGTCGGTTATATTTTACGATGGAGCTTTTTTGAGCTTTTATTTGTGTAGGATCTAGATTTAAACGGCGAACATGCTCCAGTGTATGGACTTGAGAGAGTGCTACATAGACCTGCCCTTTGCTGAATATTGAAGACTCGATATCAAACAGTGCGTTGTCAAGCGTAAAAAATAAATAATCGACGAACAATAATTTGCGAGGTGAAAGAAACATGCAACTTTTGTAATGAAAATTACAATCTTTTTATGATTTACGCATCAATGATTATCAATGTCATTTTTGTAATATAGTTTTTTCAGAACTTGAGAATAAATTAGATCATTATCCCACATTGACAGCGTACCAATCCAATAGGAATTATATCTTTGTCTCATTGCAGTAATGCTTCGGAAAAAATTTCAGTCATACTTAAAAATATTAATATTAGGACTGTTTATATTCCTTTAAATCCCACTAATAAGGATGTTTTTTTACGCAATTCGGTTCTCTTTGATTATTCCATGAACGAAAATAGTTTGTCGCCATCTTGCGACACATCGTCAAATTGACGACAAAAATTACTCGCCAAATGTGATTCCAACTTGGCGTTATTTCTGGTATTTCTCCGAATTAGCATAGACTCCCATTGTAATCCAATAATTTTGATGGAGTAAGGATTGTCACCATCACTTCAACATCATTATTTTATGAATCAGTTCGTTAACTTCCCAAGAATGTTTAAAAAAGTGCTATTTAGAAAGTTTTTAGACAACTTTTTGTGCATTTTCATCGTTTTTAAATTTCATATTTATTAACAAATGTCCTTAGTGATCATTTATAATTTATAAGTAATTAGCATGCCGCATTTTAAGTTTCTAGGCCCTTCAGTAACACAGGCATTGTATTTTTAGAACCTCTTTTGCTCCTGCATCCCGTGTTGATAGTCGCATCGATGTAAGATATAGCCTATGTTGGAGGAAGGACTGTCACAAGTATTTTGATACCATTACTTTTAAGATCGGTGCGTGACTTGCTGAGATGGTTTAAAAATCACTATTTAGAACGTTTTTAGAAGGCTTTTCGCAAATTTGGTATTATTTAGCAAATGTAAGTAAAGATCATTTATATCGTATAAATAATTAACATTCTGAATTTCATGTTTCTAGGCCCTTCAATAACACAAAAACCCCATTTGTAGAATGTTTTTTTGCTTCTGGCACCCTGTTTTAATTAGTGGCATAGACATAAAATATAGCTGATGTTTGAACCGGTAAGAATACCATCATTTTTGCTTCCATTACTTTTGAAATCGGTATGGTAGTTTCAGATACATTCACTTACCTGATACTCGCCAAAAGTGATGCCAACTAGGCGCTATTAATGATACTTCGTGAAATTCGCTTAAACTCCCATTGTAATCCGATAATTTATCTTCTAACCAACTATTAATGTTTAATGTGGTGATTTCTGATTTTTTTCTATTTAAAAATCCAATAATCTATCTTTACACCAAATTTCAACTGCCTAAGTCACCTAGAAGTAGTCCAAAATTTTGATGAGTTAATCAGTCAGTGATAAAAATAGTGATTTTCGCACTGCAAATTACCATGAACGGTGAGATTTTTTTTTTATTTATAGGATTCGGTAATTAGATGATGGTCTTACATGATACGAAAAATTGCAGGTGTGTAGTTCAAATAGAATTTATGTTATTGGGGGATCAAAAGTTGCCCGAAATGGTTCGTGTAATATAATCCACGGCCGGTGTTACGTCTTTTTACTTTGTGAACTTGGCTGACACACTGCCGTGTGTCAAGATTTGCCTGTAACAATGATTCATAAAATTTGACCATCATTGGATACTTTTTTCAGTACGATTACTGGAAGTTTTGTAAAGCTCCAAAAAAAGTTTAAAAAACATATTTAGTTGTACTGTGTTTTTTTCTGCCTTTTCTTATGAACAGTGGAAAGAGATGGTGAATTGTAATCATGATTCAATATAATTAAGCATTGTTATATATTTTCTTTCAAAATGGTTGATTTTACTTTTTTAAAGAATTTTAATTTATTATCTGAGGGAAACTTTTCAAAAGTGTCTGAGGAAAAAAATTACATGCAATAAATCTTTTAGAGAAACCTTTCCTTAAAAAATTATTAATTTATTGATTTTAGAAAAAATGCTTGAACGATTTTTTTAGTTTAGTATCTGCATTATAAATGCCAACGTATCTGTGCGTAACCCATATGGCATTTTGTAAATGGCAAAAGTTTGAAAAGTGAAAAAAAATTTCGGTTTTTCAATTTTTGCTATTGCAAATTTTAAAACATCAAAATATCCCACAATTTCAATTTTTACAGGGGTGAAAATACACCGCATAGGAAAAAAATGTACTTTTAAATACAATTTATTTGAAAAGTGTATCTTAATGCATTTTTGAAATACTACCCTAGTAGCAAACCAATATTTTTCCAGCGTTGCGCCAATATTTCATTTATTGGAAATATTGCTAATAAAACGCCAATATTTATTATATATTGGCATTTCATTGGAAATATTTCTAATGAATTCCCAATATTGTACAAATGTTGGTGTTATATTGGAAATATTTCCAATGAATTTCAAGAATTGCAAACATGTTGGTGTTACATTGGAATTATTTCCAATGAAATCCCAGTATTTAACCAATATTGGCGTTTTATTGGCAATATTTCTAATGAAACCCCAGTATTAGCATAATATTGGCTGCAAATATTGGCTTAATAAGGGCAAAATGTAAACAGCCCAATATTCGAGCAATATTTCATGCCAGTATTGCGCCAATGTGCCAATATTGCTCCAAGATGTAGCCATTATTGCCCCAATACTGTTTGGCTACTAGAGAATTTTTTTGCAGCTTTCATAGCGTTTTTCTAATCGCGGCAGCAGCTTACTCCATTTCTTTTAAAAGCAAAGGGGAAAATGCCATAGAGGAAAAAGATAGATGGAGGTGCACTATACCGTAAAATGAGCTTGCAATATGATGTTTGTTATCACTCAAAATTAAATGGCCTCATTCGGCCCAAACAAATCAATCTCGTGGAAATAGGATCCAATTCTTTGAGATCAAACATGCATTTTTTTCTTAAGATGGAATTCGAAAATCTACTTATATTTAGGCATTCTATGGTAGCATTTCATTGTATCATTAATTTAAAACTATATTACTAAAAGTTTTTCTTTTTTTTTTGCGAAAACACGTAGTTGTGTTTGGGTTTAATGTAGAAGATTTTTGGGTTACGTTTTTGTCGTCACCCCGAATCGATATACTTTATGTCTATTCTTTCTTTTTACTCTATGAAAAAAGCCCAATAAAGCAGATTACTGTATCTTTATGTTACCATTTTCTCATTAAATGTGAAAAAAGTGAAATTAAAATACGTGCTGTGTGAAGAATATCCATTAAAAAATCCAGTGAAATTTGGCTTCAGTTATATTTAAAAGAACATAAATAGTTTGGTATCTGTTTCAGCTTATAGCATCGAGACTTCAAGTTTTGAATTAAAATAATTTCAAAATGATTAAATAAAAAAAACATTTTTTAGAAAAGGTGAATACGGATATGAAAGCTGCTTATATCAATTTTGATATGGTGAAAATGATGTAGGGTTTAGATTTCAAGGAGAAATTTTTTTATGATTGAGTCCAAATGGAATAACTTTTGCTTTTTTTCATTTTGGAATACTAGCATAAGAGCACTAATTGATAACTTTATCATGCTAACAGATCTTTATTATTTTTTACAGCTTTTTAGATTAAACATCATTTGTTTAAGAGTTATATTTAGCTATTCAATGTGCATTTTTATTTATTTATTTATTTTTGCAGCTAATTTTGTAATTTTGTAAATCGATAAAACAGTTTCTTACTGAACATTTTCTTCGACGAAATCGACGGGTTCTACCTTGTATTATTAATTTCAAAGAAATTTAGATTTTATAATAATAATTATTCTTATTGTAACGAAACATATTATGAGAATAACGCCAATCCTTGGCATTAATACCCCGGTTGATTTCCTACAGTGGCCGAGCTACATCCTAAATACTGATTCAAATAAACACAGTTAAAACTGTGCAATGTTTCTAATAATTCTATTTAAGCGGTCCTTTTAAGCAAAATGAAGCGCACGGTCTGATATCCTTTTGCCTCACCCCCCCCCCCCTACTCCACACCTTTATTTTTCTTACACTTTCACAAACAATTGAACATTTTCAATAGCTTAGAATGCAATTTGTCAATTTATAAGTTTGTAGAGTTTGTATTTTTAGAATTGGGTAATCTACATGCAATTATTCCATCTTATTTCATAGTTTTGTTTGCATGGCGTTATTACCCATATAGGTGGGTAATATCGCCAAATAGCATTGGTCAAGAAATCACGTCATTACATTTTATGAATACATATCTGTTAAATTATTTTTTTATATAGATAGTCAATGAGTTGCAGTATCAAATCATATATTTGTTTGAAAAATACAATCTAAAACTGAGCCGTGAAAATTGGTATTGAACAGTTTAAAGAGATGGCGAAATAAAATCATGATTTTTTAAAATAAACATTATCATATATTTCCTTCACAAAATGGTTTGTGAAGTTTTTTTTTATCATTTAAATTTATTATTTAAAGCAAAATTAAAAAAAAAAAAAAAAACTGAACAACAAAATTACATGCATTAGAATTTTTACTGAACATTTTCCTTAATAATAGTTTTTATTTCCATTTTTAAAGAACATATATATGCTTTCTTTTTACTTTACTGTAATCTTAATTTTAAAAGAATGCCGTACGTGTATAAATAACGATTAATATTATAAGAAACATTGTTATAAAATTCAAATTCATTGAAAAACTCATTTCTTTTCTAATCCCATGGCTGCAAATTTATCTGGCAATGAAAAATGTATTTCGTAGATATTAGAATACTTAATAACATATCGGTAAAGGGATTATACGTGTAGAAAGAATATTGCATTTAGTCTCATAAATTATAAATAATAATAATCGAACATGAGTCGGTAATGACGTCTAACATATTATAACATATTATAAAATTCAACCTTCGAAAACAGAATTTAGCTGACTGATGTTACTTTACTCGCATTATAAATAAATTGCATCGTTTATAATTAAAAATACGGAAACGGATCACAGGAAACAAGGAAGATGTAATGGACAACTGTGAAAGCTAATGAAGGGTAGAATTATCCTTATAATATCAGAGTAATTTTCCCGTGAATAGAAGAAGGAATGAATTTTTAATAAGCAGTGGACGAGATTATCAAATGTACATAAAAATAATAAATCGGGAGTGATTATGACGGATCAAAGAAAATTGAATTGTTATGAATAAATTTTTCTTTAATAATACTTCCTATCAAAATGCAACATAGGATATTTTTAATGCGGTTAATGGTGTTTTTAAAAAGCTTCAAACAAATCAAATTACTTTTTTAGAAACGAATTCAGTTTTACAATGTTTTTCTTTCGTTTCTTTTCTTTTATTTCTTTCTTTTTTTTTTAGTGAACAGTGAAAAGAGATGGTGAAATGAAATCATGATTTATTTAAAATAAACAACATCATATTTTTTTCCTTATTAAAATGATTGGTGAAGGATTTTTAGATAATTTAAATTTATTATTAGAGGCAAAATTTTTCTAAAAAAGCTGGTGTGCAATAAATTTATATGCATTGGATTTTTTGTAGAAAATTTTCCTTAATAATAGTTTTTTTTTGTATTTTAAAAGAACACTTCAATGCTTTCTTTTCATCTTACAATAACATTAAATTTAAAGGAATGTCGTACATGTATAAAAAATAATTGTTATTATAAGAAACATTGGTGTAAGAATGCAGTTTCATTGAAAAATTCATTTCTTTTCTAATCCCATACCAGCAAATTTATCAGGCAATGGTAAAGTGTAATTCGTAGATATTAGAATATTTAATGGGTAAGGGATTATACGTGTCGAAAGAATATTGCATTTCGACTCATAAATTAAAAATAATATTAATCGAATATGCATCGTTAATGACGTCTGAACTCCAATTATTCTAACATAGTACATAATTAAACTTTCGAAAACAGAATTTAACTGATTAATATTACTTTACTCGCGTTATCAACATATATTGCTACGTTTTGTAATTAAAAATTCGGACACGGATCATTGGAAACAAGGAAGATGTAATGATCAACTGGGAAAGCTGATGAAGATTAGAAACTCAATCTCTGAGTAATTTTCCCGTGAAAGGGTATTTTTAATGAGCAGTGGACGAGATAATCAAATGTACGTAAAAATAATAAATTGGGAGTGATTATGACGGATGAAAGAAAACACTTAATTGTTGTGAATGTATTTGTCTTTAACAATATTTCCTAAATAATATACAACATAGGACATTTTTAAATACAGTTACTGGTGTTTATAAAAAGCTTCAAACAAATGAAATTAGATTTATAGAAACGAATTCAGTTTTACAATGTTTTCTTTTCTTTTCTTTTCTTTTTTCTTTTTTCTTTATTTTTGTTTTCTTTCTTTGTTTATTCGTTTTTTAATGAACAGTGGAAAGAGATTTTGAAATGAAATCATGATTTATTTAAAATAAACACCTTCATTTTTTTCCTTTTCAAAATAGTTGGAAAGTTTTTTTTAATCATTTAAATTTTTTTAGAGGTAAAATATTTCAAAAAATTTACATGCATTAGAATTTTTCCTGGACATTTTTCTTAATAATAGCTATTTTTTTCCATTTTAAAAGAACACTTCAATGCTTTCTTTTTACTTTACAATAACATTAATTTTAAAGGAATGTTGTATATGTAAAAATAATAATTAATACTATAAGAAATTTAGTTTTAAAATGCAGCTTCAATGAAAAGCTCATTTCTATTGTAATCCCATATCAGCAAATTTTTCTGGCAATGGAAAAATCGGTATATTGGTAAACTGATTATACGTGTCGAAAGAATATTGCGTTTTGTTTCATATATTTTAAATAATATTAATCGAATATGCATCGTTAATGACGTCTGACATCCGAATATTCTAACATATTATAAAATGAAACTTTCGAAAACAGAATTTAGCTGACTAATATTACTTTACTCACATTATAAATAAAATGCTTCGTTTTATAATTAAAAATACGGCAACGGATAATTGGAAACAGGTAAGATATAATGACCAACTGTGAAAGCTGATTAAGAGTAGAATCCCAGTAATCTCTGAGTAATTTTACCGTGAAATGATGCAGGAGTGACTTTTTAATGAGGAATGGACGAGGTAATCAAAAATACGTAAAAATAACAAATTTTGAATGATTATGACGGATGAAAGAAAACTGAATTGTTATGAATGTATTTGTCTTTAATAATACTTCCTAAAAGACATACAGCATAGGGCATTTTTTTACTAGGTTTACTTGTGTTTTTAAACAGCTTCAAAGAAATCAAATTACATTTTTTAGTGAATTCATTTGTATTGTGTTTTTTCTTTCTTTTCTCTTCTTTCTTTTTTTAATGAACAGTTGAAAGAGATGATGAAATGAAATCGTGATTTATTTAAAATAAACTTCATATTTTTCCTTTTTAAAATGGTTAGTGAAGGGTTATTTATACAAATTAAATTTATTATTAGAGGCAAACTTTTCAAAAAAGTTACTGTGCAATAAATTTAAATGCATTAGAATTTTCGTAGAACAGTTTCCTTAATAATAGTTTTTTGTATTTTAAAAGAACACTTTAATGCTTTC
The DNA here is from genome assembly GCA_964019185.1 of Maratus speculifer. Taxonomy (NCBI): domain Eukaryota; kingdom Metazoa; phylum Arthropoda; class Arachnida; order Araneae; family Salticidae; genus Maratus; species Maratus speculifer. The sequence continues at coordinate 146,471,437 of OZ025302.1, read as the reverse complement.
TTTTTACTTTAATATAACACTAATTATAAAGGAATGCCGTACATGAAAATTAATTATAATTCATAAAAAAACATTGTTATAAATTGCAGCTTCATTGAAAAACTCATTTCTTTTCTAATCCCATACCAGCAAATGTATCTGGCAACAGAAAAATGTAATTCGTAGATATTAGAATATTTAATGGCATATCGGTAAAGGAATTATACGTGACGAAAGAATATTGCATTTCCTATCCTAAATTATAGATATTATTAATCGAATATGCATCGTTAATGACGTCTGACATCCGAATATTTTAACGCATTATAAAATTACTTTCAAAAACAGAATTTAGCTGTCTAATGTTACTTTACTTGCGTTATCAACATATTACTAAGTTTTGCAATTAAAAATACGGCAACGAGTCATTGGAAACAAGAAGGATGGAATGAGCAACTGTGAAAGTGGTTGAAGATTAGAATCCAATAATCTCTGAGTAATGTTCCCATGAAATGAGGCAGGAGGACATTTTTAATGAGCAGCGGACGAGATAATCAAATGTACATTAGAATAAGAAACTGGGAGTGATTATGACGGATCAAAGGAAACTGAATTGTTATGAATATATTTGCCTTTAATAATACTCCCAAAAATATGTAATGTAGGAAATTTTTTTAATATGGTTATTGGTATCTTTAAAAAGTTTCAAGCAACTCAAATTTTATTTTTATAAACGAATTTAGTTTTACAATGTTTTCTTTTCTTTTCTTTCTTTTTTCATTCGTTTTTTAATGAACAGTGGAAAGAGATTTTGAAATGAAATCATGATTTATTTAAAATAAACATCTTCATTTTTACTTACCCATCATACGTAGTATAGGGTAAATCTTGCAATCGTTTTGAAAATCGAAAAATTTTTTTTGACGGATTTACACGTTTTAGATAGTGGAGATTCCGAAAAACATATTTTTAGAAAAAAAAAAAAATTGCCGTCCGTCTGTTTCTCTGTCTGTTTCTCTGTCTGTTTGTCTGTAAACGCTCTATGTCCCGAACAAATTAAGATAGAGACTTGAAATTTTGTATGTAGTTAGTATGTAAGAATGGGACAAAGCCTATTTAATATCAGCAACTTCGATTATCCAGAAATATTTTTTTCGGACTCTCAAAAAATTCATTCTGATGAAAGGTATATAAAAATTTTCGAATTTTTTTGATCTTAGGAATGAACGTACCAAGCAATAAAATAACACACATTTTGCATATAGAACGAAGTCGATCGGATTATTAGTTGCCGAGATATTTGTAATCCTTTTTTCCACATACTTCGATTTTTCATGACCCTGTATTTCATTCAAATTTCAATTCAAAGGTCTATTTTAATTGGAAATGAGACGCTTAATTCGACGCAGTTAATTGTCAGTTAATAGAATTATTATTTTTGGAGTTATAAGGATGTTTCTTTTACGAAGTTCGGTACTACTTGAGTAGTTTGGCGTTTTATATAATTTGTCGAAATTGGTACATCAGCAGTTCTTTAATATAGCATTACAATGTATATTAACAATATTTAAATTTTGTTTATGAATTGCAATGCGTTGTATAAATAGTTTTCACATGTTTTATTTTCATATACATATCCATGATGGGTAAGTATTACGGTGGCTCCCAACGACTAGTTTTCCTTTTCAAAATGGTTGGAAAGTTTTTTTTTATCATTTAAATTTTTTTAGAGGTAAAATATTTCAAAAAATTTACATGCATTAGAATTTTTGCCGAACATTTTTCTTAATAATAGTTATTTTGTCTATTTTAAAAGAACACTTCAATGCTTTCTTTTTACTTGACAATAACATTAATTTTAAAAGAATGTTGTATATGTAAAAATAATAATTAATACTAAAAGAAATTTTGTTATAAAATGCAGCTTCAATGAAAAACTCATTTCTTTTGCAATCCCATATCAGCAAATTTTTCTGGCAATGGAAAAATCGGTATATTGGTAAACTGATTATACGTGTCGAAAGAATATTGCATTTCGTCTCACATATTATAAATAATATTAATCGAATATGCATCGTTAATGACGTCTGAAATCGGAATATTCTAACATATTATAAAATTAAACTTTCGAAAACAGAATTTAGCTGTCTAATGTTATTTTACTCACATTATAAATAAATTGCTTCTTTTGATAATTAAAAATATGGCAACGGATAATTGGAAACAAGGAACATGTAATGATCAACTGTGAAAGCTGATGAAGAGTAGAATCTGAGTAATCTCTGAGTAATTTTCCTGTGAAATCATGCAGAGTGAATGCTTAATGAACAACGGAAAGAGATTATGATATGTATATAAAAAGTAGGTAATGGTGAATGATTACAGTGTATGAAAGAAAATTGAATTGTAATGAATGTTTTTGTTTGTAGTAATAATTCATAAATGATGTATATCATAGGCTTTTTTTCCACTGAGGCTACTCGTGTTATTATAAAATTTCAAACAAAACAAATTGCAATGTTAAAAGAAATTTAGATGAATAATGTTTTTTTTCTTTTCTACCTTTTCTTTCTTTCTTTTTTATTAACAACAGAAGTTCATGATGAAATAAAATCAAAATATATTTAAGATAAACATCATATATTTTCTTTTCAGAATGGTCATTCTGTTTTTGTTTAAAATACCTTAGATTTAGTATTTGAAGCAAAATTTTCAAAAGTGACTATGCAATAAATTTACAAGCCTTAGAAACTTTCAGCTTTCAAACTTTTTTTTTTTTTTAACCCGGGAGAACACGCGCTTATCCAGGGTAAAGATGGTTTTAACTTCGTCACCCATAGAATCAAGTTATAACCCTCATTTTATTTAGGCGGAGACAATCCTTACAAATTCTGAGATAAAATAAGTTGAAGATTACTTTTAAAAGATAAGTGGTTACAATTGCAGAAATCATACGCACTCCGGGTCAAAAAGACCAGGCGCGTGTACTCCCGTGTTAATAATTATTATTTACTTTTTCGATTTCAAAAAAACTCTTCAATGCTTTTTTTAAATTTTACTATAACATTAGTTTTATTATGATATGTGTATAAGAAGTACGCAGTGGTGAGTGATTTCAAAAGAGGAAAAAAGATTGAATTATGGTGAATGTATTCGTTTGTAATAATAATTCGTAAAAGATGTACATCACAGAATATTTTTTTCCAAAATAGTTATTGTTGTTTTTATAAAGCTTCAAGCAAATAAAATTACAATTTTAAAAACTAATTCAGTTGTAAAATGTTTCTTCTTTCTTTCTCTCTTTTTTCTTTCTTTTTTTAATAAACAGTAGAAAGACGTGGTGAAATTAAATCATGGCATATTTAGATAAACATCATCACATAAATTTTTCAAGATTACTGATGTTGTTTTTTAAATTATTTAAATTAATTATTTGAGGAAACGTTTTCAAATGTTACTGTGCAATAAATTTACACGCAATAGAATTTTTATAGAGCATTTTCTTTAACAGTTCTTAATCTTTTTTTTTTTTTTTTTCTATTTTCAAAGAACACTTCTATCCTTTTTTATTTTAGTTTTCTATAACATTAATTTAAATCATATATGCAATAAGAAAGATTATTTATATAATAAAAATTATTAAAAGATTGCAGTTTTAAGGAAAAACGCATTTATTTTATAATCCCATACTAGCAATTTTATCTGACAAAGGAAGAAAGAAATTCTTAGATATTAGAATATTTAGTCACATATCGGTAAATGGATTATATGTGTCGAAATTGTATTGCATTTCATCTCATTAATTGTAAATAATATTAACCGAACATATGTCGATAATGACGTCTAACATTAAAATATTCTAGCATATTAAAAAATTAAACTATCCGTCTTATGTTATTTTACTCGCGACATCAACACACTGCTACGTTTTGTAATTAAAAACACAACAATATTTTATTGAAAACAAGGAAGATATAACGATCAACTGTGAAAAATGATGAATATTATAACCGCAATAAAATCTGAGTAATTTACCAATGAAATCACATAGGCGTGAATTTTTAAAGAACAATAGAGAGAGATTTTCATCGGTATATAAAAACTAGGTAATGGTGAATGATTACAATGCATGAAAGAAAAATGAATTGTATTGAACATATTTGTCTTTAATAACAATTTATAAAAGACATGTATCATAGGATTATTTTTAGTACGGATACTAGTACTTTTATACAGCATTAAACAGATCAAATTACAATTTTTGAAACTTATTCAGCTGCACAATGTATTTTTTTCTTTTCTGTTCTTTCTTTTGTGACAGGAGAAAAAGATGATTAAATGATATCAGGATACATTTAAGATAAATATCATAGTAGATTTTCTTTTCAAAATGGTTGCTGAAGGTTTTTTTTTTAATGATTTTAATTTATTACTTAGGGCGAAATTTTCAAAAGTGACAGTCCAATACTGAGGATGTCACATGCAAAATACATGCAATATACTTTTTTAGAACATTTTCCTTAATAATTGTTATATTTTCGAATAAACAAATAAATAAATAAATAAAGCGTCTCTTAAAAAATTACTATAACATTAATCTTAAATGAACATCGTATATGCAATAAGAATAATAATTATTATAAGGATAATTATTATAAGAATGTAGTTTCATTGGAAAATCCATTTCTTTTCGAATTCCATATGGGCAAATATATCTGGCAATGTAAGAATGTAATTCGCAGACATTAGAATACTTAATGACGTATCGGTAAAAGAATCAGATCCGTGGAAAGAAAATTGCATTTTAACTCATAAATTAGAAATAATATTAATAGAACATGCATCGTTAATGATGTCTAACATCCAAATATTCTAACGAATTATAAATTAAACTTTTAAAAACAGAATTTAGCTGTGTAATGTTGCTTTACTCGCATTATCAGCATAATACTACGCTTTGTAATTAAAAATACGGCAACGGATCATTGCAAACATGGAATGCGTAATGATCAAACGTGAAAGCTGATGAAGATTAGAATCCCAATAATCTATGAATAATTTCCCCATGAAATTATGCAGGAGGGAATGTGTAATGAATGGCGGAAAAAGATAATCAAATGTATATAAAAAGGGGGAAAAATGGGAAGGATTATGGGTATGTATGAAAAGTGAATTGTTATGAATTTATTTGTCCTTTGATAATGATTCATAAATAATAAACATCATTAAATATTTTTTTCAATGTTGCGTTTTTAATTTTTTTTTATATTCTAAATTAATGAAATTCATGTTTTCAAAATGCTATCGAGTTGTACAGTCGAGTGTAAAATTAAACACTTACTGCTAACTCTGTAACTTATTACAATAAGAGGAAGTTGTTGGTACCAAACGATTTGAAATAAACTTTATTTCTAAAAGATTTAAATAAAAATTTCTTAGGGCATTATCTACAGTTCGAAACGATCTTAAATTTTGGATTTTTTTAAAGGCAATATACATTTTTTAAATATATTTTTAATTTTTGGTAACAGCTATGCTTAGAAACGAAGTTTCATGTCATTTTTATAATAGGTTTGAGTTATAAACATACAATAGTTTTAGTTTTTAATGTTAAATTACACTTTATTTCATATACATTAGTTTATAGAACATATGTGCGCTATACTAATGTCCCGATTCGAGTCATTGAATGGAAACTTTTTCACTAGGTTGGCATATGCGCCTTTTAATCAATATAAAATTTAATTTTTCCTTGAAATACTGCAAGATAAAAATAATGTAAGGCGAATTTTCTCTCGAAAAAAAATTTTAAGTATTCAATCCATGCTGGGTTTATTTTCGTGTTTGCCCCTTGGCAGTTACTCATGGAAAATATTCCATCTTGTGTTGTATTTGAAGCCTTGCCAACATACAGTAGTGAGAAGTTACAGACTGGATATCGTTCCATGTGGTTTAATCGGTGGAATGTCTGTGCGCTATACTGATGGCCTGGATCAAATCCCGGAGTAGAAAATTTTTTAATTAGGTTGGCATTTGCGCTTTTTAAGTAATTAAAAAATTTTGTCATTTTGTAGTATATCAATAATACACTGCTCAAAACAATTAAAGGATATTGCAGTTTTAGGTGGATTTTGTATCTGGGAAACTTTTTAGCTGATTGATACATAGTCGACAGACATAGTAGGTTATATGAGAATACATTACACATGTTTGGCAGAAAAAAATGCATTTTATTGCGCATTTGTGTACAAAAGGAAAATACACAATTTGTGCATATGAGAAAAAAAGAATAAGAAAAGATGTTTTCTTCAAAGAAAATCATTTTCAGTAGGGGGTATGGTTTCCACGGGCGGCCAGCAACGTTGAACACCTTTGAGGCATGGACTCAATGAGGCTATTAATGACGAGTTGGGGTATTCTACCCCACTCTTCCAGAAGAGCTCTTTCCAGTTCTTGGAGAGTTTGTGGAGGTTGTTGGCGGCCAAAAACTCGTCTTCCTAGAGCGTACCAAACGTGCTCGATTGGATTCATGTCTGGAGAACACGCTGGCCATTCCATTCGAACGATTCCTTCCTCGAAAAGGAAATCCTCCACCAGGTTTGCACGATGTGGCCTGCAGTTATCGCCCATTAAAATGAAGTTATCTCCGATTGCTGCAGCGTAAGGGACTACAATAGGTCTGAGGATCTCATCCCTATATCGGCGACCAGTCAGAGCTCCATCTCGAATGATGTAGAGGTCAGTGCGCCCGTCAATGGAGATGCCACCATACACCAACACTCCTCCACTGCCAAATCTGACACTTTCGTGCACGAACGCAGGATTATTCCTACTGCTACGGTCCCTTCAGATGAAAATACGCCTATTATCCGGATGCACAGAAAAACGGGACTCGTCAGAAAACAGAATATTGCTCCATTCATTTCTCCTCCAGTTGACATGCACGGTTGCCCACTCCCTGCGGTCGCGACGATGCCTTGATGTTAATCTAACACATACCATCGGTCGGTGAGCATACAGACCTACAGCATGGAGCCGGTTTCGGACAGTCTGAGTTGAAATCGTGGTGCCTGTAGCCGAGCGAAGGTGTTGTTGGAGAAGAGTAGCGTTCATGTTTCGGTGTCTCCGAGCTGTTAACGCTAAATACCGATCTTTATTGGGCGTTGTTGCCCTCTACGACCTTGCCCTGGTCTTCGGCCTGCACATCCACTCTCCAAAAAACGGTTTCAGATCCTGGAAATGACACTTTGTGACACTCCAATGGCTTGCGCTACTTCGGCTTGAGTTTGGCCCACTTCTAACCTACCAACAATTCTCCAAGCTTCTGAATCTGTCAAATGACTTCGCTGAGACATCGTACTCATCGAAACAAAGCAATCACTGAATGCCGATCATCCTTGTCTTCATTCGCTTTTATCCAGTTGAAAGTCAAAGTTCATTCGCTGCCGCTGAAGCGACGTTTTTGACGTCGAACTCAAAATTTGCATACTCCACAGATTGAAAACCAGAAAAATTTGCATTTGTGATTCTCTTCTTCTATTTTCGGCAAAAAAATTTCGTTTATATCTTTATTTTATATAAAACTTCAAATATCCTTTAATTGTTTTGAGCAGTGTATATTACCAAACTTCAGTATGAACTTAGCCTCTAAAATATATTAATTTTAAAAAGATTAAATTCTCTGAAATTAACGATATGAATTTCATGAAAACTTTACTTTAGGCTAATTAATAAGTATTTAATTTATGGCATTAATCATTGTTAATGCAATTGAAAAAAAAAAAATATGTGTGCCACTCGGGGACTGCCGCGGTAAAGCTATTGCATAGCATTTTTTATCAACTTATGCAAAAATTCCGCGTCGATGTCTGCTGAAGTCTATCGAAGGATACCTTCCCGAAGTCTGCCAAACTGAAACTTCGTTAGCCGGATTCTTAGGAATTTTTCTCGTTGCGGAATTCTTAAATTCGGTCGCCGCGCTCAAAGCCCGCGATAAAAGCTATGCAATAGCTTAATAAATTACCAAACAAAATTTGGTCGCGCTACGAAAATTAGATCGCGAGTTATAAGCATTTTAAATTTTTCGACCCTCACGGTGGGGGGGTCTCCTGTCACCAAAAATTAACACTGTCTCATAAAAAATTACCAAACAAAATTTGGCCGCGCTACGAAAATTAGATCGCGAGTTATAAACATTTTAAATTTTTCGACGCTCACCGTGGGTGTCTCCTGTCACCAAAAATTAACAAAATCTCATAATAAATTACCAAACAAAATTTGGCCGCGTTACGAAAATTAGATCGCGAGTTATAAGCATTTAAAATTTTTCGACTTAACCGTGGTGGGGGTCTCCTGTCACCAAAAATTAACACTGCCTTATAATAAATTACCAAACAATATTTTGCCAAGCTACCAAAATTAGATCGCGAGTTATAAGCATTTTTAATTTTTCGACCCTCACCGTAGGGTGTCTTCTGTCACCAACAATTAACAATGTCTCATAATAAATTACCAAACAAAATTTGGCCGCGCTACGAAAATTAGATCGCGAGTTATGAGCATTTCAAATTTTTCGACCCTCACCGTGGGGTGTCTCCTGTCACTAGAAATTAACAATGTCTCATAATAAATTAGCAAACAAAATTTGGCCGCGCTACGAAAATTAGATCGCGAGTTATAAGCATTTTAAATTTTTCGACCCTCACCATGGGGGGGGGGGTCTTCTGTCACCAACAATTAACAATGTCTCATAAAAAATTACCAAACAAAATTTGCCCGCGCTACGAAAATTAGATCGCGAGTTATAAGCATTTTAAATTTTTCGACCCTCACCGTGAGGGTCTCCTGTCACCAAAACTTAACACTGACTCATAATAAATGAATAAACAAAATTAGGCCGCGCTACGAAAATTAGATCGTGAGTTATAAGCATTTAATTTTTTCGACCCTCACCATGGGGGTTCTCCTGTCACCAAAAATTAACACTGTCTCATAATAAATTACCAAACAAAATTTAGCCGCGCTACGAAAATTAGATCGTGAGTTACAAGCATTTTAAATTTTTCGACCCTCACCGTGGGGGCTCTCCTGTCACCAAAAATTAACAGTCTCATATTAAATTAGCAAACAAAATTTGGCCGCGCTACGAAAATTAGATCGTGAGTTATAAGCATTTAAAATTTTTCGACCCTCATCGTGGGGGGGTCTAATTTCCCCAAAAATTAACACTGCCTCATAATAAATTACCAAACAAAATTTGGCCGCGCTACAAAAATTAGATCGTGAGTTATAAGCATTTTAAATTTTTCGACCCTCACCGTGGGGGGTCTCCTGTCTCCAAAAATTAACACTGTCCCATAATAAATTACCAAACAAAATTTGGCCGCGCTACGAAAATTAGATCGCGAGTTATAAGCATTTTAAATTTTTCGACCCTCACCGTGGGGGGTCTCCTGTCTCCAAAAATTAACACTGTCTTATAATAAATTACCAAACAATATTTTGCCAAGCAACCAAAATTAGATCGCGAGTTATAAACATTTTTAATTTTTCGACCCTCACCGGTTGGTGTCTTCTGTCACCAACAATCAACACTGTCCCATAATAAATAACCAAACAAAATTTGGCCGCGCTACGAAAATTAGATCGCGAGTTATGAGAATTTTAAATTTTTCGATCCTCACCGTCTGGGGTCTCCTGTCACCAAACATTAACACTGTCTCCTAATAAATTACCAAACAAGTTTGGCCGCGCTACGAAGATTAGATCGCGAGTTATAAGCATTTTAAATTTTTCGACCCTCACCGTGGGGTGTATCCTGTCACCAGAAATTAATAATGTCTCATAATAAATTACCAAACAAAGTTTGGCCGCGCTACGAAAGTTAGATCGCGAGTTATAAGCATTTTAAATTTTTCGACCCTCACGGTGGGGGGGTCTCTTGTCACCAAAATAAATAAGACCACCAAAATAAACACTGTCTCATAATAAATTACCAAACAAAATTTGGCCGCGCTATGAAAATTAGATCATAAGAAACATAAGTTTGAGACTTGATATTCTAATATCTGAAAAATACCGCGTCAATGTCTGCCGAAGTCTACCGAAGGATACCGTTCCGAAGTTTTCCGAAAGGAAACGACGTTAGCCGAGTGTTAGGTTTTTTCGTTACCGATGTGTTAGGATTTTTCGCGTTACGGAATTTTTGGATTCGGTCACCGCGCTCAAAGCCCGCGATAAAAGCTATGCAATAGCTTAAAAACTGTTTTAAAAACATTTTCGGTTTGCTTTGATAGTAGATTCCCCCATCCCTCTAAGCACATTTTTTATACACATCATTAAAAATTGAAGATTATTATCAATTGATTTGTATTAGTTACTTTCTTCTGCAATAATTTGACGCAGAGAAAGTAGAGGGTGTTTATTTTTTCCACCATGACTGTACTATATTGTTATTGTTTGTACATTATCTACATAATATCGAGTTGTAAAAAAAGTTTGCCGCCACAGCTAATATCATCAGCGGAAACAGTTCGTGTTGACATGTTTTATCATATTTTGTTGAACAATTTTTGGCAATTGAAAGAAAAAATCTTACTTTATAGTACTGTGGGGAGAAATTTGTTGAAAAAAATATCCTTTTTATTAACTACAAGGTGTCTTACATGGAATTATGATGCTATCAGGTTAAAATCCAAATTTTTTTTCTAGTTCTATCGCAAAAAGTCAGCTTCAGAAAATCACCGAATAATGTATACAGCTTTAGGTACTATGGATGTGTGTGTTGAGAACTTTGAATGTTGGGTACACAATATTGAAAATCAAGGATTATGATATTCAAGAAGCAGACCGCTCTGGTCTGCCTACTTTTGTTGGTGAAATTTTTTAGAGGAAACCTTTCATTACAATCTTGTATTATGTTTTACATTTCGAAATACTGCAGGAAATTGCTGATAACCTTAATAAGGAATTGGAAAAGCTGGGGAAAATTAGAATTAGAAAGAGATTTGAGTAGTTTTAATTTTCCATATATATTAAAGAACAAGTTAGAAGGTATGGCGAAATGTAATAGTTATTCATTTAAGATATACATCATTAGAATATTTTCACTTTAAAATGGTTGTTAATGTTTTACTAAATCAATTCAATTTATTATTTGAAGCAAATAAAATTTACACGCATTAGAAGTTTTCAGAACATTTTGCTTGATAATTATATGCTATCATAATTAAACACTTTTAATAAGTAGTGAAAAAGTATACTCAAGACAATAAAAATGTCAAAGAGCAGATATTTACAATTACTTAATTAACAAAGTGTCGGGATACATGTATTTGACTTCAATAACGATTTGTGAAACACATATCTTGTATATATATATACATTGTATATATATATATATGCACACATAAGATATTTGTCAAAGTTATCTTAGAAATCAACTTAAATTGCCCTGCAAATGTAACTATTTTATTTTGCCAACATTATTTGTAACGTTTTAAAAAATATTCGTTTATATTTATCTTTGACAAAATCATATATGGAAAAATTACATCCAAATGACATTAAATAAATATGTTTTCTAATAAATTATAATCAGAAAAGATACATACATTTATTGACGTTTCTCAGTAGTTTTTTTTCTTAACTTTTATTTTATAAAAGCATCTCGTTTTGTATGATTACACAGGTCTACAAAAAAAAATTTTTTTTTTGGTGCCTGAGATTTTACAACTGATTTTGTATATTTTTGGGACGCTGATTCCAAATATGCAATCAGTTTTTTCTCTATCAGCTCTACTTTTTTAGATATGCAAAGTGAACTAAAGATTTTTTAGAACTAAAGTGACCTTGAACACTTAAACTGTTCTTATGATACATAGCCCTGTAACAACGCTCAAGGCGATTGATTAGAAGGACGTTGAAATGCCACAAGATCTTGAAAAAAAGAAATGTGCAAGCAAAACTGAAGATCTGCGCATCCTTATGATTTCGCGCAGCTCATCCATAAAGCCAAATGTAAAAGCCTCCGAGAGATAAGGTTAGTTTCAGAGTTCGCTCCATGGAAGCAAAACTGGCTTTCTTTGACTTTCTAAAGTTTTTGAACTTCCATGATATTTGTGTTTAAGGTAGAATTCGTTTCAATTTAATGTAAAACTCGTAGTTTTGTAGATTTTTGTGTTTGCGTTGTAGAATGGAATTTAAATGAGTTCAAGTAGAAAAGTTTGTATAAATCACCCAGATAAGTTTTGCTACATATGCGGAGAATAAAAGTTGAAAGAACATAGAAAATATGTTACTGACTTTGTGAAGAGAGCTTATCTTGGATACTTTGGGGTTAGACTTGGTGATCAGGATAAAATCTGCGCACCGCAACAGGTCTGTAAAACTTGTACAGAGCATTTATGACAGTGAGCAGACGGAAGAGAATAAGTCTCAAGTTCGGTTTACCAATGGTTTGGAGAGAACTCCAAAACCATTTCTATTACTATTATTTCTACCTAGCACTGGAATACTATTTGAATTAATCGAAACAATTGTAATAAGAAAGCTTATCCTGATTTAGTGTCTTCAAGACCCCCCACTTCCTCACTCAGAGGAACTACCGATCCCAACGTTTCATCAGCTACCAGAGCTTAGTGAGGATGAATATTGTCCTTCTGATCATCTTTTAGGTAGCTGTGAAGGTAACAGTGATTATGAGGAGACGTCATCAATGCCTAAATTTTTCAACCAGGTTGATTTAAATGATTTCAAAAGAGATTTCAATGTTTTAAAAGAAGCTTCTGAATTACTGGTTGGTTTCAAGATTAAAAGACAAAAATTTATTAGAACAAAGAGCCAAACTTACATTTTATCACACAAGACAAAATTGTCTACTACCCTACTTCTCTTAAAAGAACAATCTTGTAATTTGTCATGAATTTAGAGGACTGTTAGAAAAATTGGTTCTTCCTAAATATTCTCCAGATGATTGTCCTTTGACAGCAAAGAGGTTACACAAAGTACTATTGTTTTTCTTTTTTTGAGATAGCAGGGATAAAACACACCACTAGATTAGAAAAGAGAGGTCTAAGTAAGAAAACATGAATGTTGGAGAAAGGAATGTCATTAATAACACTTTAGTTGGGCGAAAGAAAATCATACCTTCTGCACTGCATATCAAGCTCTGTCCTATGAAGCAGTTTGTGTAAATTCTCCATAAGAACGGGTTATGATTTGCATATATAATGTAAAAACACCCGAATTGAGTTATGAAGATATTAAAGCAGGAATGATTAACGGATAACAAATAAGATAACTGATTAAGGATCCTGCTTTCGTAAATTCAACGAATGAGGCTGAATAAAAAGCCTGGACTTTTTTGTGTCTGTTCACAAAAACATTCCGGGCAAATGCAAAGGATAAATCTATGTAGAACTGGTAAATGAAAAGCATAATAGTTTTAAATCTTTTGGGTGTACTAGAAGCATTAAAGTGCACTATTTACATTGCCACTTAGAGCATTTTCTTGAAAATAAAGAAGGCACAAGTGATAAACATCCCGATAGATTTCACCACAATATTAAGACTATGGAGGACCGCTACCAAAAAAGATGAGATATGCAAAGGGTTTCAGATTACAGTTTGAGTTTAAAAAGACACTGTTCTAAAATATATTCCAGAATGTCACAGAAAAGAAGCTTCCGAAGCATTCAATGAGTATCAGTTTCATCAGTGACGTTTTTCTCTATTTTTGTGAGTAAAAATATTTGTACAATATAATTAAAAAATTATTATTTCAATATGTGTATATCATAATAATAAAAACTAACATTTGTGTATTAAAAATTAAAAATCCTGTATTTATTTTATTTTTACATACATTTTTTTTTTAATACATGGATTTACCTTAAAATAATGAAACATATATTTCACAAAAAGTTGTTTATCTTAAAAAACGGAGCTGATAGCGATAAACTAATGCCATATTTGAATTCAGGACATAAAATTCATATAAAATCAGCTAAAAATACCCCGGCACCAAAACAGCTGTTGACCAGTGTTATAATTGCTCAAATAAATTAGTGTTTGAATGAATTTATTTCCGTTTCGCATTTATATGGTAAAAATAATTAAGTAACATAGATATAGATTTAAATATATAATATACTTTATATATTAAATATGAAGCATTTTAATTTTTAATTTGAAATTTATAATAACATTCAAATAACTCCTTCTTATGCTCATGTCTTTAATTTTTGAATTTTAATGTATACTGCAAATTCCTGAAACAGTTTTAGAACACTAACTGAACATAATAATTAACACTTCTAACTAAAATTGTTTTCGATTGTTTTGTGAATGTGTTTGGCCAAAATTCAGATTATAGCTAAAATGTTATTCATGATGTGAGTATAGATGACGCCTAAAAAGCCAAATTTCATCATTTTTCAACAAATGTAGCTATTGGTATTCATTGCTGAAAAATAGTCAATTCATTCAGTAATATCATGCAGTTTTTTTCTGTAAAGCAATCTGTCTCTTACTTATTTTTTAAATGATATAAATTTTAAGGCACCATGTAAAAAGTGTTTTGAAACTGTTTTACATGTGTTATTTTAAAATGTTCTAAAGTGTGTGGTGTTTATAATGTGTTCTTAAACTGGAGAAAAACTGTTGTGTCGCAGAACACTATTATAAGAATATTATTTTCAACAACACTATTTTTAAAACACATTTCGAGATAGTGACACTTTTGCAACAAATTAAAATCGCAATTCCAGACAGCAACACTTTTACAACATACTAAGGACACAATCACAACGCAAAAACTTTTTAGCATATGAAGAATTCTACTCCATAAAAGATTCATAGGTTGTAAATTTGGAGACAAAAAATGCTCATAAATGCTGTGATGTCTTAGCTGACTCACCTGAGAAAACAACATGTCTCTTGCGCAAGGACAGAAAAGCGCGGGAGTTCTGAGAAAGGCAGGTGTTCGAACAGGTGGAACATTCGCTATCTAGATGTTGGAGAAAGAGGTTGATATTTATTCTCTCCAATATGGTGGAAGTATGATCGAATTGAAACAATGTGGAATCCACCTCAATTATAAATATGACGTTGACTGTATTTTTATTTTTATTTTTTTTTTTTTTTTGTAAATAGTAGTTCTAATAAAGAACTTGAATTAAAATTAATATAACAAGTTATTTCTTGTATATATATGGCTGAAAGGTGGAAAGAAACGGTCACGACACCACAATGCCTTTATTTTTGTGTTTGTACTCAATTATTACACTTTACGAATTTTACTGTATATACTCAATCATATTTCAACAGAAAACACATCAGACATTTAATTTTATGAGCCCAGAAAATAAGGCGTAGCTAAATAGAAAGCTTTGAATATTTACTTAATAATATAAACTCATGTGACGAAAATATATTAGATTATCTCTAATATTACATTTATAATGCGATTGGAACTTTCGATCGTCTAAACGAAACCAGCGAAGTGCTTAAATATTTCCATTTCGCATTTATATGGTAAAAATAATTAAGTAACATAGATATAGATTTAAATATATAATATACTATATATATTAAATATGAAGCATCTTAATTTTTAATAGGAAATTTAAAATAACATTCAAATATTTCTTACGCTCATATCTTTAATTTTTGAATTTTAGTGTATACTGCAAATTCATGAAACACTTTTACAACACTAACTGAACATAACATTAACACTTCTAACTAAAATTGTTTTCGATTGTTTTGTGAATGTGTTGTGCCAGAATTGAGAGTGTAGCTAAAATGTTATTCATGATGTGAGTATAGAGGACGCCTAAAAAGCCAAATTGCATCATATTTCCACAAATGTAGCTATTGGTATTCATTGGTGAAAAATAGTCAATTCATTCAGTAATATCATGCAGTTTTTTTTCTACAAAGCAATCTGTCTCTTACTTGTTTTTTTAAATGATATAAATTTTAAGGCACCATGTAAAAAGTGTTTTGAAACTGTTTTACATGTGTTATTTTAAAATGTTCTAAATTGTGTGGTGTTTATAGTGTGTTTTTAAATTGGAGAAAATTTTTTGTGTCGCACAACACTATTATAAGAACATATTTTCAACAACACTATTTTTAAAACACGTTTCGAGATAGTGACACTTTTGCAACAAATTAAAATCACAATTCCAGACAGCAACACTTTTACAACATATTAAAGACACAATCGCAATGGAAAAACTCTTTAGCATACCCCACTAAAAATAATCTTAAGATTATCTAAGGAAATCGCCAATTTCTACAGAAATTCTACATAAATCTGAAGAAAATTTGCAGACTTAGCTTTATCTTTAAAACATCTGCAGAATTTTTTAATATATTCTTTAAAATATCTTCAAAATGGGGCAAATACCTTCGGATTTCATACATATTTTGGACCAAAAAACTGTAGATTTTCTACAGATTTCTTTTAGTGGGTATGAAGAATTCTACTCCATAAAAGATTCATAAGTTGTAAATTTGGTGACAAAAAATGTTCATAAATGAGTTCATTTTTGTGTTTGTACTCAATTATTACACTTTTAGAATTTTACGGTATATACTCAATCATATTTCAACAGAAAACACTTCAGAAATTTAATTTTATGAGCCCAGAAAATAAGGCGTAGCTAAATAGAAAGCTTTGAATATTTATTTAATAATATAAACTCATGTGACGAAAAGATATTAGATTACTTCTAATATTACATTTATAATGCGATTGGAACTTTCGATCGTCTAAACGAAACCAGAAAAGTGCTTAAATTTAGACATTTCAAATGCAAAATTTAACTGCATAATTTTTGTACTTCAGTCGCATTATCTACAGAATATTTCAATTTATAAATAGAACAAGTTATTATGTGACACCGCAAGTAGGAAACGTTCATTTGTGAAAGAGAAAGGCTGATTTGAAAACTCAGAATAATTATGTATGTATGTATATAATGTATTAAACTCGCTCATTGTTTATGTTTAAATTCATTTACAAGGATTCTAAAAATCCAAAAGTTTTCAGCTGCATTAAAATCGTTTGCCAAATATTTGAAATTATTTTATTTTTTTACTTGTTTTCTCTGCAATTCCCCGCTAATTTTCGCTTCCTTTCTTTATTACATACATGAGCAGTTTAATTAGTATTTTTTTTCAAAAAATCTGAGCATGCCCAGTATGGAGACCTTCCTTGTGAGTAGCTTTTCCAGTGCAATGATTAGTTTTCTTGAATCGAAAAAAAAAAAAAAACTTTTTTGGATACTAAAAAATTGGAGGTAAATATTTTTATATTCAGTAAACATGTTAAACAGACAGAGATATGAAATTAAAAACAAGAATATTTATTGCATGCATGAATTCAGTTATGCATATGAAAATATTTACTTGAGAATTGGTAGAATCCGCAGAATCTGTTTTTCGGGTGTGGAGAACTGATTAATGCATTGTAAAACCTACTAAAAAACGTTTCCAAGAATGACTGGCAGCTAATAAAAAATTATTTTTGTGAATTCTTCTTTAAACTTTGAAAATAATTTTTTCTGGAGTTTCTAAAGTTAAGGCTGTATTTCGATTCAAATTAGTAAGTATTTTCCGATTTTCTTTTAATTTATTTTTGCTTGCAAATGCATCAAACTGGCAAATTATCTCATTTAGAAAGCACATAAGGTGCCATTGTCAATTTTTTGATAAATGCAGAAAATATATCAAAAAAGGCAATCAAATTTAGCTTTATGAAACACTATTTCCGAAGCGGGAGATCTGGAAACGAAAAAACAAGGGTCATACTGAGAAAGTAACTGTTCACAATACAAGTTCTAATGAATTGAACACAAAATTACATCACACGGCACCTTATACATCTCTTCAAAAATAACTTCAGCAAGTTTCATGTTTCTACTTTTAAAAATGGCTCTGAAATTGTATCAGAAAATTTTGAGCTGTTGAAGGTGGAAAAGAATTTTTTCGAATACACCTTAACGGAAAACTTGTAGGAATCTTAAGCGAGATAGATATTATGTCATATATTTGCGTTTCTGATTATTGTACATTTTGGTACTTTAACAAAAACATTTTTTTACAATTTAGGGTTGCCACATAGAAATGGCGGAGAACACTTAACTTAATTTGTGTTATTAAAAAAAGTTAACAATTTATGGACACCATGTATATTTTTTTGCTTATTTTTTTTCTTGTACAAAACTACATCTGTTTTGTTTTCATAATACAAAACTTTGCTAATAGGATTCTCTGCTCTTCCATCATCGTATGCATCTAAGAGACAATAAATGAACAAAACCAAAAAGTTTAGGATTCCCTTGTGTTCATTTTGATAATGGATGTGAAATTACGGCAGCAAAAGTGTAGCCGTTGTTTTTATGTTTCATGCTCTTGTGAGGATTTTCATCTATTAATCGTAAGAACAAGTAGGTAAAAAAATATGTAAACCTAATAACGTTAACGTAACATTTAAAGAGCTCCGAAATCATGATATTCTTTAGATTTTTACAGCTTTGATTTAAAAAATATTAAAGAAATTCCATAACTACACTATAAATAAAGACAAATATTTCTTAATCGACAAAAACATGATATAATAAATAATGAAAATGCACAATAATATCTTCAGGGTCACTGAAAATTTCTAAAAGGATTCCTTTACATTTAAAAATCTCAGAAAACTAGTTATTTTCATAAAAATATTTTTTTAGTTGCCTCTCATTTTTTAAAACTGTTTCTGGAAGTTATGTATGATTATATAATGCGATACTCAGATTTCTCAAATCAGAATAAAACTTGTTTGGTTATTAACAATTCACAAGTAATTAGTTTGACATTCAGCAAACATGTTTACTAGACAAGTATACAAATTTAACAACGTTAACATTAATTTGAAAATTATTATTATTATTATTTTTTACAATTGCATGCAGGAATTTAGTTACGCATCTAAAAAGTTACACATGCGAATTGATAGAATCGAAAAATGCCAGTTTTCCGGGTGCAGAAAACGGCTAATGCATTGTAAAAGCTCTTAGGAAACGTGTCGTTTCCAAAAATGACCGGAATTTAGAGAAACTTTATTTTGGTAATTTAAATGTCTAAAAAAATATTTTTCTGAGGTTTCCAACGATAAAAGATCATGTATCGCATTTTGGGTGACTCGGAACAGGTTATTGTATATTTGCGTTCCTGATTATTGTACATTTTCACAGATTGAGAAACATCTGTCATTTTTAAAAGTGTTGGATTGCCACATATAATTTACGGAGTTAAATTAGATTATCTTATTTAAAAAAAGATTTTTGGACTCAATCAAGAAAACAGACATATTCTATATCTTTTTACAGCTTTGATTATGAAAGTCCATAACTAATAAGCATGAAATAGATAGATGCCTTTGGTTGAAGCAAGGTATTTTCTTTCATTTAGATATTGCATTTCAGTCTCACATAATTTCAGTCAACTATTCATTACATGTCTCCAGTATGTAATGGAAATATATAACTACAAAACAAAAAGCAAATTAAAATCTATAAGTGTATATTACGTTATAAATTCCAACCTTTTTCAGTTCATAAGTGCATGTATATGCCCCTTACATCTATATATATAAAATAAGAGATACATGTCTGCCTGCCTGACAATAACGTCGAAATTACAAAACCAAGACCTCAGAAATTTTTGTCATATGCAGTTGCTAACACCGGAAAATGTAACTAATCACACGACTTTTAAATTTCAATTTAGACTTGCAAATATATATATATATATATATATATGTATATATATATCTGTGTTAGAGGCCTTTTTGCAATACCATGCCAATCCGTGGCAACGAAGCAGCCAAAGCAATGAGAATCGGCGGTAAAGATGTTATTTAGCGACTGCATTTCATCGTTTAATGCTACTTAACGGTAACAAATTGCACATGCATTTGTTTATTTTACCTATTTTTGATTCAAAACCTTTCTTAATGCTTATATTTAAAAAAATGACAAATAACACTTTGCGTAAGTTATTTTATTTTTAACTGTATTTTTTTCTGTGTTAATGGCGAGCACCAGCGTTGAAAGCAGTTCTAATTCTTGTATCTTGTTTACATTTCGAACCAAAGAAATAATATTTATGAAATATTTACGTTACATTGTTTTCGACAACTGTTGCATTAGTTTTATTTTAAAAATTAAGTCCCTTAAAAATTGAAAGTTTCATATGAAATGACAATTTAAAGTTCACAATATGTGAGAAAACTGTTCTTCCCATTTCACATTCATATCTAAATTGAATTGTTTGTTTTTATCTATAAAATCAATAAAATCGCAGAAAATCCCCAACTCCCTAAAATGTTTATATATATATATATATATATATATATATATATATATATATATATACATCTAATTATAATGAGTTTGATATTTCAATTAAGAAAATATTTATTAATTCATGTATTTTGCCTATTGTTGATTTACTATTTTTCTATTTTTATGTTTGTGATTAGTTTTTTGCTAATTACCCCTTTTGAAAGTTATTGTATTATCAATTGTATTCGTTCTTCGTGTTAATAGCAAGCACCAGAGTTCAAAGCAAGCCTAATTCAGTGAAGCGAATACCCCCTCTCCCCCCTCATACTTAAATTGCCTTAATGAGATACACTTTACTGAATGTTCTCATTTCTTAGCAAACAAATATTATTTAAGAAATATTTACATTATATTTTTATAGATAACAGTGGCATTAGTTTTAATTTTGAAGTTAAATAATCGAAAAATTTAAAGTTTTATATAAAATGAAAACATTCTGTAAATAGTAAAGTCCCTACATATACCCAAGATACTGACACGCAAGATTTGAGTTTGGGTTTGGGTTTATTTTGTGTCGGCCGATTATCTATTTGAGGGATATAGGCCATATGGGAAGTGCTCTTCATGGGGGTCTTTCTAAGGGAACCTAACCCGTATTTACACAAGGTTCGAAGAAAACCACGAAAACTCCGAATGATTAGGCCGACGGACGCGATTGTTTTCGAAACCAACACCTGCCGTCTACCAGTTGAGAGGTCAGACCCCCCAGCCACTGGTGGGGCCCCAAGAATTGCAATAAAGGCTTTAATTATTTCTTATTGAAAGTTTTTATTTTATATGAAACTCTCCATTTATGGTGATAAAACTAATGGCACTGTTGTAGATAACAGTATAATGTAAATATTTAAAAAAATATATAAGTTTGCTAAGAAATGAAATCATTCAGTTAAGTGTATGATGAATGTTTTCATCAAAACAATTTAAGTATGAGGGGGGGGGGGGGGGAGAATGACCATTTTCTCACATATTAAAAATTTGGAGTTTTCATTTCATAGGAAAGTCTCCATTCATGGGGAACTTTACTCTTAATATAAAACTACGTAATTGCTGCCCTACAACAGCGTAACTGTCTGATTTTTTTTCGTTTCATTATATCTTTTGAGATCAGCATGCTAATTATCAATTGTACATCTAGTTATCACTGTAAGCTGTCTCATTGAATTGCATAGCTCAGTGAGCTGTCTCACTAAAATGTACATAGTGATTTTTTAGGAAGCGATTCATATCGACAGTATACAGGGTGATTCAGCTCGTTGGTGACAAACTTTAAGGATCGATAGAGCACACCTAGACGAACATTTTTGAATAGGGAATGTAGGGTCCCTGACGCGATGGTAAGGCGCTAGGCGCTTTCGAAAATTTGGGTGCCGAAATTCGAAACGTCATAAAAACTAGGGAAATGGTTAGATTTTCTTGCTTGTTGCGTCGAAATGATTCTGTTTGTTTAGACTTTCTTCAGTACCAATTTGATAAGCGTATCTCTTAAAACATGGATAGGGGGCGCTGCAGACTTTGGAGAGCTAGACAACAACTTTAAGCCCGTTATTTTGATAATTTAACGCATGCTCGCCAAAGTTTATACTCTAACTTAAAGTTTGAACCCAAAAGTAGAGCCCTGCAAAAAGCGTAAGAGCCGGAATAAAATGTCAAAGTACAGGGTGGTCGAAACTCGAAGGCTCCTAAGAGATAAACAAACAGATTTCTTGACTTATGGCATGCATTTTCATGATTCTGTTTGCTGGGGCTCTCTGAAACTCAGTTGAACGGTACAAAAAGAAACATCGATAGGGGGCGCTTTGGGCAAAAAACATAATTCGTTGACATTTCGGACGCTAACTGGAAACGGGGCGCTACGATCAGTTAGTAATAATGAAAACACATTTTCTACCTCTGCTCAACACTTCTGAATAAATTTAGACCAAAAACATCAATGATACTGGAAATTTATTTACAAAAAATAACACTACAGAAGATGCTCGAAATTTCGACCTTGGGCCATGATGCAGGCTTCGCACCTCCGTCGCATTGAGGAGTGTGTGTTTCCAACAATGCCAGGAGTATCTCTGATCTGCCCTGCAGCTGCCACAATGCGCGCCACAAGTTCTTCAGCACTGCTGACAGGTGTATGGTATACCTCGGCCTTCAGGTAACCCCAAAGGAAGAAATCCAAGCAGGTGAGGTCTGGTGATCGGGCAGGCCAGTGAACTGGACCCCCACGCCCGATCCACCGCTGGCCATACCTTGCGTTTAGATGGAGACGCACGTCGTTCGTGTAATGGGCCGGAGCTCCATCGTGCTGGAACCACATCTGGCGACGCGAACCTTCGGGTACGTGCGCCTCCTCCAGAAGCTGCGGCAGCACTTGATCCAGGAAAATCAGGTAATTTCCACCTGTCAGCCGTTCAGGTAACAAATAAGGGCCAATGAGGCAATCCCCCAGAATGCCGGCCCACACATTTACTGAGAAACGCTCCTGGGCTGCTCGGCTTCTGGTTTCATGTGGATTTTCATCACACCACACATGACTGTTGTGGGCGTTCCACATTCCCTCCCGGCTGAAGGTGGACTCGTCCGTAAACAAAATGCTGTTTACAAAACGGGGATCCCTGGATCTCATCGCCAAGTACCATCTTGAGAATTCCACTCGAGGGCCAAAATCCTGCTCTCTGAGCAACTGCACCCGCTGGATGTGGTAGGGGTGCAGATTCCGGGAACGTAAGATGCGCCACGCAGTTGCTTGCGAAATGCCAACATGTCTGGCGATATCTCTCGTGCTAAGACCTGGGTTGTCCTCAACCAGGTTAAGCACAGCCTCTTCGTTGTCGGGGGTGCTCACTGATCGCTCCCGTTCAGGCCTGCCTCCGTCGAAAGATCCCGTTGTGGACAAACTCTGGTGTACTCGAGCGAAGAAGGCATGGCAGGGGATTTGCCTGTTGGGGTAACGCTCGGCGTACAACCGCTGAGCGGCTCGTCCATTACAACCAGCAGCGCCATACGCCAAATGCATGTCAGCCAATTCAGAGTTTGTGTACCGTTCCATCCTACTACCGATCTGCAGACAAGTAACCCGAAGCTTAAGTAGGTACCGCACGTTCAAAAGACGTGTCTGCGCATACAACTACGTCATCTCGCGTTGTCGTCTACGCATTACGTATCTTTTGCATATCGATATGGTACGATATCTTTTGCATAAATCAGCAAAAAGCACCTTATGTAAATTTTATTGCGCGCATTGTGCATGATTGAAACCAGCTATGTTTGTTAAAAAAAACAAACAAACTGCAGTTTTAATAGCTTCTTATGATGAGTAAATTACTCTCTTGTTTTGTTTCTAACTGATCGTAGCGCCCCGTTTCCAGTTAGCGTCCGAAATGTCAACGAATTATGTTTTTTGCCCAAAGCGCCCCCTATCGATGTTTCTTTTTGTACCGTTCAACTGAGTTTCAGAGAGCCCCAGCAAACAGAATCATGAAAATGCATGCCATAAGTCAAGAAATCTGTTTGTTTATCTCTTAGGAGCCTTCGAGTTTCGACCACCCTGTACTTTGACATTTTATTCCGGCTCTTACGCTTTTTGCAGGGCTCTACTTTTGGGTTCAAACTTTAAGTTAGAGTATAAACTTTGGCGAGCATGTGTTAAATTATCAAAATAACGGGCTTAAAGTTGTTGTCTAGCTCTCCAAAGTCTGCAGCGCCCCCTATCCATGTTTTAAGAGATACGCTTATCAAATTGGTACTGAAGAAAGTCTAAACAAACAGAATCATTTCGACGCAACAAGAAAGAAAATCTAACCATTTCCCTAGTTTTTATGACGTTTCGAATTTTTGCACCCAAATTTTCGAAAGCGCCTAGCGCCTTACCATCGCGTCAGGGACCCTACATTCCCTATTCAAAAATGTTCTTCTAGGTGTGCTCTATCGATCCTTAAAGTTTGTCACCGACGATCTGAATCACCCTGTATATTCAGATATAATAAAGCTGAGTTTTGTAAAAAATTTCTCATGTGAAGTCTTTATTTGCAAACTATGTTTATATTTTATGTTTTAAAATTAAAATTTTATTCAAGTGCAAGTTAAGTAACATTTTGTATAACGACAGAATACCAACGATTAGAAATGAACAAATAATGCATCAAAAAGTAGCAAATAACCTTAGCTGTCAGCTTTGCTTTTTATTGCAGTCTGAGTCTTGAAAAATCTCACTAGTAGATTCGAAAAGGATGTTTGTTACATTCTCATGCATTATTTGTGCATTTCTAATCGTTCTTTTTCTATTCTTATACATTTTTGCACAAAGGCTTTAATTGTTTTTTTTAACTTTTCGTAATTTTTGTTATTATTTATTCATTTATTTTATTTTATTGAAAAGGTATCATAATGTGAGAAATCCTTACAGTCATTGGTTAATACTTCCTGCCCATTAATTTTCTTTTTATATGTCTTATTATTCAGTATTAGAGAAAAATTTGAACTAGGTTTCATACGAAGCATGAACTCAATTTCATTTATTCTTTAATTTTAATGACGTTGAGTAATATCTAGCATGAAATGAATAAGAAATATTTCACAAAGCTTTTTCAAAGCTAAATTAAAATTAATGCCCTTTCAAGATAAAAATAAATGAAATATTATTCACATGCATAATCTTTGAAGGAATGATTTATGTGACAATATAATTTAAAATGTCAAGACAAAGGAATAAAAAATGTACTACAATCAGTAAAATGTTGTCTAAGAAAGAAACATCTTTAGATAAAATATTATTCTATAGTCATAATTAAACATAAAATTTGAATATTTAGTTTTAACTGATTACATATATATTGTGATTTTTAAGAAAATAAAGGCATCTACGTACTGAATGCTTAAATCTAAATCTACACAGAAAATTGTGTTGATTGTTTTAGATTTAGACTTTGCAGACCACGAAATTTTTAATATTTCACAGGTGTTCGAATTATTTTGTCCTCCATCTGTATTTCGGCTAACGTTTATTGGCGCATAGGTAAATCCATTGTTCCTTGCAATTGTTCGAGTTATACATCATATTTGCCGATTGAGCACCTATTGTAGGATATTTTAAAAGTACCTTAAGGGGTCTTGTACCTTTTAAACTCGTTGAAAATCAACAAAAACATTGAAGGTTTGAATTAGTGTATCTTCATTATTTTTTTATGTAAAGACATGAAATTTCGGGTTTTGATTTAATCGATCTCATAAATTATAAATAATATTAATCGAATATGCATCGTTAATGACGTCTGACATCCGAATATTCGAACATATTATAAAATTAAACTTTCGAAAACAGAATTTAGTTGACTAATGTTGCTTCACTCGCATTACAAATAAATTGCTACATTTCTTAATTAAAAATACGGCAACGGATCAAAGGAAACAAGGATAATAGAACGATCAACTGAAAAAGCTGATGAAGATTAGAAACTCAATAGTCTCTGAGTAATTTTCCCGTAAAATGATGCAGGAGTGCATTTTTAATGAGCAGTGGACGAGGTAATCAAATTTACGCAAAAATAATAATTTGGGAGTGATCAAGGAATGATGACGGATCAAGGAAACTTAATTGTTGTGAATGTATTTGTCTTTAATAATACTTCCAAAAGTCTTTTTTAATAGGGTTACTGGTGTTTTTAAACAGCTTCAAAGAAATCAAATTACATTTTTTAATGAAATCAGTTTATTTTGTTATTTCTTTCTTTTCTTTTATTTCTTTTTTTAATGAACAGAGGAAAGAGATGGTGAAATGAAATCATAATTTATTTAAAATAAACATCATCATATTTTTCGTTTTTTGAAATGGTTGGGGAAGGGTTATTTTTCATATATACGTTAAATTTATTATTAGAGGCAAAATTAAAAAAAAATAGTGTGCAATAAATTTAAATGCATTAGAATTTTTGTAGAACATTTTCTTTAATAATAGTTTTTTTGTATTATAAAAGAACACTTTAATGATTTCTTTTTACTTTACTATAACATTAATTATAAAGGAACGCCATACATGAAAAATTAATAATTAATCATAAGAAATATTGTTATAAAATGCAGCTTTATTGGAAAACTCATTTCTTTTCTAATCCCATACCAGCAAATGTATCTGGCAACGGAAAAAATGTAATTCGTAGATATTAGAATATTTAATGGCATATCGGTAAAGGAATTATACGTGACGAAAGAATATTACATTTCCTATCCTAAATTATAAATAATATTAATCGAATATGCATTGTTAATGACGTCTGAAATCGGAATATTCTAACATATTATAAAATTAAACTTTCGAAAATAGAATTTAGCTGTCTAATGTTATTTAACTCACATTATAAATAAATTGCTTCTTTTGATAATTAAAAATATGGCAACGAATAATTGGAAACAAGGAACATGTAATGATCAACTGTGAAAGCTGATGAAGAGTAGAATCTCAGTAATCTCTGAGTAATTTTCCTGTGAAATCATGCAGAGTAAACGCTTAATGAACAACGGAAAGAGATTATGATATGTATATAAAAAGTAGGTAATGGTGAATGTATTATAGTGGATGAAAGAATATAGAATTGTAATGAATGTATTTGTTTATAGTAATAATTCATAAATGATCTATATCATAAGCTTTTTTTCCACTGAGATTACTCGTGTTATTATAAAGTTTCAAACAAAACTAATTGCAATGTTGAAAACAAATTTAGTTGAATAATGTTTTTTTTTCTTTTCTACCTTTTCTTTCTTTCCTTTTTATGAACAACAGAAGTACATGATGAAATAAAATCAAGATATATTTAAGATAAACATCATATATTTTCTTTTCAGAATGGTCATTCTGTTTTTGTTTAAAATACTTTAGATTTAGTATTTGAAGCAACATTTTCAAAAGTGACTATGCAATAAAAGCAAGCCTTAAAAACTTTCAGCCTACCCATAGAATCAAGTTACAACCGTCATTTTATTTAGGCGGAGACAAACTTACAAATAGACTTACAAATTTTGCAAAGACTTACAAATTTTGCGATGAAATAAGTAGAAGGCTTTTAAACGATAAGTGGCTACAATTGCAAAAATCATACGCACTCCGGGTCAAAAAGACCAGGCGCGTGTACTCCCGGGTTAATAATTATTGTTTACTTTTTAGACTTTAAAAGATCTCTTCAATGCTTTCTTTAAATTTTACTATAACATTAGTTTTATTATGATATGTATATAAGAAGCAGGCAGTGGTGAGTGATTTCAAAAGAGGAAAAAAGATTGAATTATGATGAATGTATTCGTCTGTAATAATAATTCGTAAAAGATGCACATCACAGAATATTTTTTTCCAAAACAGTTATTGTTGTTTTTATAAAGCTTCAAACAAATAAAATTACAATTTTAAAACCTAATTCAGTTGTAAAATGTTTCTTCTTTCTTTCTGTCTTTTTTCTTTCATTTTTTAATAAACAGTAGAAAGACGTGGTGAAATTAAATCAGGGTATATTTAGATAAATATCATCACATATAATTTTCAAGATTACCGATGTTGTTTTTTTTTTAAATTATTTAAAATAATTATTTGAGGAAACGTTTTCAAATGTTACTGTGCAATAAATTTACATGCAATAGAATTTTTATAGGGCATTTTCTTTAACAGTTCTTAATCTTTTTTTTCTATTTTCAAAAAACACTTCAATCCTTTTTTATTTTAGTTTTCTATAACATTAATTTAAATCATATATGCAATAAGAAAGATTATTTATATAATGAAAATTATTAAAAGATTGCGGTTTTATTGAAAAACGCATTTATTTTATAATCCCATACCAGCAATTTTATCTGACAAAGGAAGAAAGAAATTCCTAGATATTAGAATATTTAGTCACATATCGGTAAATGGATTATATGTGTCGAAATTGTATTGCATTTCATCTCATTAATTGTAAATAATATTAACCGAACATATGTCGATAATGACGTCTAACATTAAAATATTCTAACATATTAAAAAATTAAACTATCCGTCTTATGTTATTCTACTCGCGACATCAACACACTGCTACGTTTTGTAATTAAAAATACAGCAATATTTTATTGAAAACAAGGAAGATATAATGATCAACTGTGAAAACTGATGAATATTATAAAAGCAATAAAATCTGAGTAATTTACCAATGAAATCACATAGGCGTGAATTTTTAAAGAACAATAGCGAGAGATTTTCATCTGTATATAAAAACTAGGTAATGGTGAATGATTACAATGCATGAAAGAAAAATGAATTGTAAATTTATAAAAGACATGTATCGAGGGTTTATTTTTAGTACGGTTACTAGTACTTTTATACAGCATTAAACAGATCAAATTACAATTTTTGAAACTTATTCAGCTGCACAATGTATTTTTTTCTTTTCTATTCTTTCTTTTGTGACAGGAGAAAGAGATGATTAAATGATATCAGGATACATTTAAGATAAATATCATAGTAGATTTTCTTTTCAAAATGGTTGCTGAAGGGTATTTTTTAATGATTTTAATTTACAGGGTGGTCATAAAAAAACTTTGCCGATATATGGAGCTCTAGCGGCCAGTCCGCTCAACCGATCGAGGTGAAATTTCAGATATAGCTATTCAGAGGTATGAGCTCGAGATTCTATGAACGGCAACAAAATAGCGCTCACGGTTACGGTTATAGTTACAGAAACTCGAAAATTTCCAATGGCAACATCCTTTTTTTCAGCGCATTCGAAAACCCTAAATAGCGTTGGAACCGTACGTGTATCGCAAGAAACGGACATGTTATGCACACACAAAAAACCGTTCTGGGAATCCTCCCCCCCCCCATAGAAAAAACTCGATTGGGGGGCAAGGATGAAATTTGCATATGACACACAGTCAGTACACTAATCTCTGATTACAATACAGATCGGATAAATTAAAACTTTTATTTTGATTACACATTTTCCACATGGGTGCCATCACCATTAATTGCCTGTGATGACACCCATGTGGAAAATGTGTAATCAAAATAAAAGTTTTAGTTTCTTCGATCTGTATTGTAATCAGAGATTAGTGTACTGACTCTGTATCATGTGCAAATTTCCTCCTTGCACCTCAATCGAGTTTTTTTTTATGGGGGGGAGTATTCGCAGAACGGTTTTCTGTGCGTGCATAACATGTCCGTTTCTTGCGATACACGTACAGTTCCAACGCTCTTTATGGTTTTCGCATGCGCTGAGCATTTTGCGATGGAAAAAAATGGGTGTTGCCATTGGAAATTTTTGAGTTTCTGTAACTATAACCGTAACCGTGAGCGCCATTTTGTTGTCGTTCACAGAATCTCGATCTCATACCTCTGAATAGCTATATCTGAAATTTCATTTTGATCGGTTGAGCGGACTGGCCGCTAGACCTCCGTATATCGGCAAAGTTTTTTTATGACCACCCTGTATTACTTAGGGCGAAATTTTCAAAAGTGACAGTCCAATACTGAGGATGTCACATGCAAAATACATGCAATATAATTTTTTAGAATATTTTCCTTAATAATTGTTACATTTTCGAATAAACAACTAAATAAATAAATAAAGCGTCTTTTAAAAAATTACTATATCATTAATCTTAAAGGAACATCGTATATGCAAGAATAATAATAATTATTATAAGGATAATTATTATCAGAATGTAGTTTCATTGGAAAATTCATTTCTTTTCGAATTCCATAAGGGCAAATATATCTGGCAATGTAAGAATGTAATTCGCAGACATTAGAATACTTAATGACGTATCGGTAAAAGAATCAGATCCGTCGAAAGAAAATTGCATTTTATCTCATAAATTAGAAATAATATTAATCAAACATGCATCGGTAATGATGTCTAAAATCCAAATATTCTAACGAATTATAAATTAAAGTTTGAAAAACAGAATTTAGCTGTGTAATGTTGCTTTACTCGCATTATCAACATAATACTACGCTTTGTAATTAAAAATACGGCAACGGATCATTGCAAACGTGGAATGCGTAATGATCAAACGTGAAAGCTGATGAAGATTAGAATCTCAATAATCTATGAATAATTTTCCCATGAAATGATGCAGGAGGGAATGTGTAATGAATGGCGGAAAAAGATAATCAAATGTATATAAAAAGGAAAAAATGGGAAGGATTATCGGTATGTATGAAAATTGAACTGTTATGAATTTATTTGCCCTTTGATAATGATTCATAAATAATAAACATCATTAAATATTTTTTTTCAATGTTGCGTTTTTAATTTTTTTTTTCATATTCTAAATTAATCAAATTCATGTTTTCAAAATGCTATCGAGTTGTACAGTCGAGAGTAAAATTAAACACTTTCTGCTAACTCTGTAACTTATTACAATAAGAGGAAGTTGTTGGTACCAAATGATTTAAATAAAAATTTCTTAGGGCATTATCTACAGTTCCAAACGATCTCAAAATTTGGATTTTTTTAAAGGCAATATACATTTTTTAAATATATTTTTAATTTTCGGTAACAGCTATGCTTAGAAACGAAATTTCATGTCATTTTTATAATAGGTTTGAGTTATAAACATACAATAGTTTTAGTTTTTAATGTTAAATTACACTTTATTTTATATACATTAGTTTGTAGAACATACGTGCGCTATACTAATGTCCCGATTCGAGTCATTGAATGGAAACTTTTTCACTAGGTTAGCATATGCGCCTCTTATCTACAGTTCGAAACGATCTCAAATTTTGGATTTTTTTAAAGGCAATATACATTTTTTAAATATATTTTTAATTTTCGGTAACAGCTACGCTTAGAAACGAAGTTTCATGTCATTTTTATAATAGGTTTGAGTTATAAACATACAATAGTTTTAGTTTTTAATGTTAAATTACACTTTATTTTATATACATTAGTTTGTAGAACATACGTGCGCTATACTAATGTCTCGATTCGAGTCATTGAATGGAAACTTTTTCATTAGGTTGGCATATGCGCCTCTTAATCAATTTAAAATTTAATTTTTGCTTGAAATATTGCAAGACAAAAATAATGTAAGGCGAATTTTCTCTCTGGAAAAAATTTCGAGTATTAAGTATTCAATCGATGCTGGGTTTATTTTCGTGTTTGCGCCATGACAGTGACTCATGGAAAATATTCCATCTTGTGTTGTATTTGAATCCTTGCCAACATACAGAAGTGAGAAGTTCCAGACTGGATATCGTTCCATGTGGTTTAATCGGTGGAATATCTGTGCGCTATACTGATGGCCTGGATTCAAATCCCGGAGTAGAAACTTTTTTAATTAGGTTGGCATTTGCGCTTTTTAAGTAATTAAAAATTTTTGTCATTTTGTAGTATATCAATAATATATTACCGAACTTCAGTATGAACTTAGCCTCTAAAATATATTCATTTTAAAAAGATTAAACTCTCTGAAATTAACAATACGAATTTCATGAATAAGTATTTAATAAGTCTAATTAATAAGTATTTAATTTATGGCATTAATCATTGTTAATGAATCGAAAAAGAAACTGTTTTAAAAACATTTTCGGTTTGCTTTGATAGTAGATTCCCCCATCCCTCTAAGCACATTTTTTATACACATCATTTAAAAGTGAAGATTATTATCAATTGATTTGTATTAGTTACTTTCTTCTGCAATAATTTGATGCAGAGATAGTAGAGGGTGTTTATTTTTTCCACTATGACTGTACTATATTGTTACTGTTCGTACATTATCTGCATAATATCGAGTTGTAAAAAATGTTTGCCGCCACAGCTAATATCATCAGCGGAAACAGTTCGTGTTGACATGTTTTATCATATTTTGTTAAACAATTTTTGTCAATTGAAAGAAAAAATCTTACTTTATAATACTTTAAAGTGAAATTTGTTGAAAAAAATATCATTTTTATTAACTACAAGTTGTCTGACATGGAATTATCATGCTATCAGGTTAAAATTCAAATTTTCTTCTAGTTCTATTACAAAAAATCAGCTTCAAAAAATCACCAAATAATGTATACAGCTTTAGGTAGTATGGTTGTGTGTGATGAGAACTTTGAATGTTGGGTACGCAGTATTGAAAATCAAGGATTATGATATTGAAGAAGCAGACTACTTTTGTTGGTGAAATTTTTTAGAGGGAACCTTTCATTACAATCTTGTATTATGTTTTACATTTTGAAATACTGCAGGAAATTGCTGATAATCCTAATAAGGAATTGGAAAAGCTGGGGAAAATTAGAATTAGAAAGAGATATGAGTAATTTTAATTTTCCATATATATTAAAGAACAAGTTAAAAGGTATGGTGAAATGTGATAATTATTCATTTAAGATATACACCATTAGTATATTTTCACTTTAAAATGGTTGTTAATGTTTTTCTAAATCAATTCAATTTATTATTTGAAGCAAATAAAATTTACACGCATTAGAATTTTCAGGACATTTTGCTTAATAATTATATGCTTTCATAATTAAACACTTTTAATAAGTAGTGAAAAAGTATACTCAAGACAATGAAAAATGTCAAAGAGCAGATATTTAGAATTATTTAATTAACAAAGTGTCGGGATACATGTATTTCACTTCAATAACGATTTGTGAAACACATATCTTGTATATTTATATATATACATTGTATATATATATATATATGCACACATAAGATATTTGTCAAAGTTATCTTAGAAAATCAACTTAAACTGTCCTGCAAAAGTAACTATTTTATTTTGCCAACATTATTTGTAACTTTTAAAAAATATTCGTTTATATTAATCTTTGGCAAAATCATACATGGAAAAATTACATCCAAATGACATTAGATAAATATGTTTTCTAATAAATCATATATAGAAAAATTACATCCAAATGACATTAGATAAAAGTGTTTTCTAATAAATCATATATAGAAAAATTACATCCAAATGACATTAGATAAATATGTTTCATAATAAATTATAATCAGAAAAGATATATGCGTTTATTGACGTTTTTCAGCAGTATTTTTTCTTAACTTTTATTTTATAAAAGCATCTCGTTTTGTATGATTATAATTGCTCAAATAAATTAGTGTTTGAATGAATTTATTTCCGTTTCGCATGTATATGGTAAAAATAATTAAGTAACATAGATATAGATTTAAATATATAATATACTATAGATATTAAATATGAAGCATCTTAATTTTTAATTTGAAATTTATAATAACATTCAAATAACTTCTTCTTACGTTCATATCTTTAATTTTAGTGCATACTGCAAATTCCTGAAACTTTTTACAACATTAACTGAACATAATAATTAACACTTCTAACTAAAATTGTTTTTGATTGTTTTGTGAATGTGTTGTGCCAGAATTGAGATTGTAGCTAAAACGTTATTAATGATGTGAGTATAGATGACGCCTAAAAAACCAAATTTCATCATATTTCCACAAATGTAGCTATTGGTATTCATTGGTGAAAAATAGTCAATTCATTCAGTAATATCATGCATTTTTTTTCTATAAAGCAATCTGCCTCTTACTTATTATTTAAAATGATATGAATTTTAAGGCACCGTGTAAAAAGTGTTTTGAAACTGTTTTACATGTGTTATTTTAAAATGTTCTAAATTGTGTGGTATTTATAGTGTGTTGTTAAATTGGAAAAAAAATTTTGTGTCGCACAACACTATTATAAGAA
The DNA here is from genome assembly GCA_964019185.1 of Maratus speculifer. Classification (NCBI taxonomy): domain Eukaryota; kingdom Metazoa; phylum Arthropoda; class Arachnida; order Araneae; family Salticidae; genus Maratus; species Maratus speculifer. The sequence goes on along the minus strand of OZ025302.1, from coordinate 146,437,373 downwards.
CATATTTTCAACAACACTATTTTTAAAATACATTTCGAGATAGTGACACTTTTGCAACAAATTAAAATCACAATTTCAGACAGCAACACTTTTATAACATATTAAGGTGAAGGTGGACTCTCAAAAAAAGTTTCTTTTTCTTTTGAACCGATTTGCTTGAAAATAAAATATGTGATTACAATTGTATTTATTTGAGGAAAGCTAAATTTGCAAGGAAAAATATTAACTACTTTGGTAATTATTAATTATTAATTATTGAAATAATTAATTAATTAAAAATGCTCCATGCGCGTTTCTTTTGCATAAAAAATAATAATTTTTATTTATGAGATGCATTTCAGACTTAAGAGTAAAACTTAGTTGAAATCCTAAACATAAATAGAAAATAAAAATTAATAATAATAATAATAATAGGTCGAAATACCAACTTTTATAGTTAAAAAACACTGTAAATCATACTTTTCATGAAGAATTTACAGCTTATGAGGTCCGAAGTACAATTATTTTAACTAACATTTTTTCTATGTCCTATGAGGTAATGACATAACAAATTTTGAAGAACGTAAAAAATTAGGGATGCGCATGGAACATTTTAAAATTGAGATTATTTAGAAATTTTTATTTCGAGAAAATCCACTGTTAAGTTAGAAATATCACTATTTCAATAGTAAAGAACATTAAATACCTTATAATAAATGAATATTACTTATAATACACTTATAGTATACTTATAATAAACTCATAATAAGCGCTTCATAAGTTGGGAAATAAAAAAGTATTTTTCGAAATTTTGAATGATTTTTGTCGATTTGAAGGTCCATCTTCGCCTTAAGGACACAATCACAACGCAAAAACTCTTTAGCATATGAAGAGTTCTACTCCATAAAAGATTCATAGGTTGTAAATTTGGTGACAAAAAATGTTCATAAATGCGTTTATTTTTGTATTTGTACTCAATTATTACACTTTAAGAATTTTACTGTATATACTCAATCATATTTCAACAGAAAACACGTCAGACATTTAATTTTATGAGTCCAGAAAATAAGGCGTATGTAAATAGAAAGCTTTGAATAGTTATTTAATAATATAAACTCATGTGACAAAAAGATATTAGATTACTTCTAATATTACATTTATAATGCGATTGGAACTTTCGAACGTCTAAACGAAACTAGCAAAGTGCTTAAATATAGACATTTCAAATGCAAAATTTAACTGCATAATTTTAGTACTTCAGTCGCATTATCTACAGAATATTTCGATTTATAAATAGAACAAGTTATTATGTGACACCGCAAGTAGGAAACGTTCATTTGTGAAAGAGAAATACTGATTTGAAAACTCAGAATAATTAACTAAGTAAATATGGAGTGGTCAGTTTTTAATGAATTATTCTAAGCTGTCAAATTTAAATGGAAAACATTTAAAAGAAGGAATTATGTTAGATCACTAAATAGGGCAGTACAGTTATTATATTTAATTCTACTATTTATCTAAGTAAACTCTCCATTAAGCAAAGTAAATTTCCTTTATATCATTTCTTAATTTATTTAACACGTTGACGGACACTTGCGTCTATAGCCGTCAAAGCGAAAATTTTAAGTGTTGAAATTAATGATTGACACCGGGATTTGAAAATAATTGTATTTATAAATAAGAAAAAAGGCTAAATTTTACGAATTTAATAAATAGAAGTTTTTTTTTACAAACATTCTGGTGCCACTGTGCTCTTTGGGAATTAAACTTTGGGAACTTGTTCTTATTGTCCGTCAATGTGTTAATTACGATAATTTAAAAAATTGAAATTAAGTACACATATATGAGATTTCCGGCTAAATTCACAAACATCTATTTAGCCAGCACATGCTCTGTTTGAACTGTAACATTCCGAGATGAAATGAATTAACCTTTTTTCATAGTAGAAAACCTTAAATGTATTGAGCAGGATGGCGCTTAATATATTTTTAGTCATTAAATGTATGATTTTGTAATTTAATTGATACTTATTATTCGCCCCAAAAAAGCATTGATCCACGTAGTTAAAATTAAATTACATTGAGAATGAATATTTATATTAATTTGATTTGAAATCTTTAGAATAAAGAGTATATTCGGCGTTCTTCATTGGATATACCAAATAAAAAATTTCATCAACACAATTTACAATGCTATTTTTAAAATGCATTTCTTGATAGCAACACTTTTGTAACATATTAACAAAGTAATCGCAAAACAAAAAATATTTTGTATATGCTGAATTCTACTTCACAACACTAATTTACGGTGTTATAAATTTGGTTACCAAAAATGTTCATAAATGTGTTTGTAAATTTGAAGTGTTTGTACTCAATCATATATCAACCGAAATCGCTTTTTGAGAATAAACATTTACGTTAATGAACCCAGAAAAGAAGACCTTGCTAAATGAAGAGCTCTGAATATTTATTTAGTTATATGAACTTATGTGACGAAAGCTTATTAGATTATTTCTAATATTATGTTTATAATGTGATTGCAACTTTCGATCGTCTAAACTAAACCACCAAAAGGCTCAAATACAGAGATTTTAAATGGAAAATTTAACTGTTTAATTTTCGTACTTTAGTCGCATTATCTACAGAATGTTTCGTTTTATAATTGGAACAAGTTATTAGGTGACACCGCAAAAAGGAATCTTTCATTTGTAAAAGAGATAAGCTGATTTGAGAACTCAGAATAATTAAGTAAGTAAATGTGTAGTATTTAATTTTTGATTCATTTAGTAATATCCTGCAGTTTTTCTATAAAGCAAACAACCTCTTATTTCATTTATAAAATTGTGTAATTTTTAGGTAATATTTAAAAATTGTTTTGAATGTGTATTACATGCGTTGTTTTGAAGTGTTTGAAATTGTGTGGTGTTTACATTTTTTTTAAATTTCGTGACAAAATTTTGTGCTACACAACACTCTTTTAAGAACATATTTTTATCACCAAAATTTACGACACTATTTTCGAATAATTTTTCTAGATGACAACACTTTTGAAACCTATAAAGAAGACATTTCTAGAAGATAAGACTTGTGCAATATATTAAGAACACATTGCAAGATAACAACACTTTTGCAACATATTAAGAACACATTTTTGATAACAACACTTTTGCTACCTATGAAGAACGCATTTCAAGATAACAACACTTTTGCAACATATTACGAACTCATTTCAAGATAACAGCACTTTTGCAACAAATTAAGAACGCATTTCTAGATAACAACTATTTTGTAACATATTAAGAACACATTTCTAGATAACAACACTTTTGCAACATATTAAGAACACATTTTGTTTAATATAACAACACTTTTGCAACCTGTGAAGAAAACTTTTCTAGATAACAATACTATTGCAATATATTAAGAACACATTTTTAGATCCAAAACTTTTGCGACATATTAAGAATACAATCACAACACATAAAATATTTTTATATGAAGAATTCTACTTTACAACAAATTTATGTGTTGCAAATTTAGTGGCAAAAATTGTTGATAAATCATTTTTTTTGTATTTGAGAATTTGCAATACCGCATTTAACCGTGTAACATGATTACGTGTTCACATGATAAAATTTACAAATAGGGTTTTGTGATATATAGCATAATGTACCGTATTTATACGTGTATACAGCGCATGCGCGTATAAGGCGCACCCCTACTTTACAAGAAAAAATGGCGATTTTTTAAAATCTCGCATATAACGTGCACCATAACTTTGATAGGCAAATGAATGAATGACTGAATGAATTTTAGTAAGGAAAGTCAAAACAAATATTACATCAGGCCCAAAAGATGATGAAAGAACATTTTTGGACTTCGGGTAGGGAGTGAATGATGGAGGTTAGGAGTAATTGACGGCAGTGAGAACTGCTAATTAGCGTTTATATAATGTTAATGTATAAAAAAGTGCAAGGAGTGAAATAAAGATGCAGTAATGCTTCAATTAAATAAGATTTTCCAAGTATTTTTGTCTCCTATGAATACATTTCTTGATTCGTATGTATATCGTGTGATTACATCCAACAGTAAAAAAATATTCCATGTATAACGCGCACCTAGAAGTTTTGTCCTTTTATTTTTTGAAAAAAACTGCGCCTTATACACGAATGAATACGGTATATACATTCAATCATATTTCAACCGAAAATACGTTCTTTCAATAAACATTTCCTTTAGTGAACCTAGAAAGGAAAGTGTTGCTAAATGAAAAGCTTTGAATATTTATTTAATTATGTGAAATCAAGTGACGAAAGCATATTAGATTACTTTTAATATTACCCCCTGAAGCCAAACAATATTGGACCAATATTGGCCATATCTTGGAGAGATATTGGCACATTGGCATGAAATATTGCTCCATTATTGGGATGCTTACATTTTGTCCTTATTTAGCCAATATTTGCAGCCAATATTATGCCAATATTGGGGTTTCATCAAAAATATTGCCAATAAAACGCCAATATTGGTTAAATATTGGAATTTCATAGGAAATATTTCCAATATAACCCCAATATTGGCATAATATTGTCGGAAAATTTTGGCTAAATAAGGGCAAAATATAAACATCCCAATATTGGAGCAATATTGACGTTTTATTGGCAATATTCCCAATAGATGAAACATTGGCGCAACGTTGGACCAATATTTTCTTGCTACTGGGGAAGTTTATAATGAGAAACTTTTGATCGTCTAAACTAAACCACCAAAAAGCTCAAATATATATTTTTTAAATTCAAAATTCAACTGCATAATTTGAGTACTTTAGTAGCATCACCTACAGAATTTTTCGTTTTATAATTTAAACAAGTTGTTATACGACAACACAAAAAGGAAACTTTCGTTGTTAAAAGCAGAAAGCTGGTTTAATAGTTCAGAATTATTAACTAAGCAAATGTGTAAATATTAACTTTCAATCTAATAATCTTTAATTTAATTAACTTTTTATTTTAGCGAATTATTCTAAGATATGCAATACCCATAGAAAAAGTAACAGGATGAATTATGATAGAATACTAAATGGCGCAGAACAATTATAATTATACTTACTTTGACTATTTATTAAATTAAACTCTCTCATTAAATAATATAATTTTTCTCTGTATGTTTTTTAAATGTGTATATTTACGATAATGTTTAAACATTGATTATGAGTATATACACTGCAAAAAGAAAAAAAAGTTGTTGATTTTACAGTACAATACTGGCAGCTAGAACGCCACTATTATACTGTTAAATACGCAGTTATATATCGTCCTATAAATGAATGAAATTGCATATTACTGCTTAGCTTTTATTACTTGCAAATGTTACGGTATATGACTTATTTTACGGTTTTAAACTGTCGCCCCAGTTGCCAGTATTATACTGCAAAATCCATATTATTTATTTATTTATTATTATTATTATTATTATTATTATTATTATTAACAGTATATGAATCTTCCGGCTAGATGTCTAAACAGCTACTTATCCAGCGCATGCTCTTTTTGAATTTTAACATTCCGAAGTGAAATGAACTAACGTTTTATTGGTATTAGAAATCGTTATATGTAATGCGTTGGATGGTGTTTAACAAATTTTTAATTTTCCTTTGTCATCAAATGTATATTTTTTGTTGATTATTCGTCAAGCAAGAGCACTGAACCACGTAGCTGAAATTAGATTATATTGGAAATGAATATTATGATTAATTTTTTTTAAAAATCTTTAGAACAGTGAGTATATTGGGTATATATGTGAACTCATTCTTTAGATATTGTCAAATAAAAGAAAATATTCTCGTCCGATTACTGATTTTACATTTCATAGACATTGATATTTCATTTCATTGAAATTTCTGATACTTTTCTTATATTTAGACGACAATGATAAATTGTGAAATGATAAAGATACATTTAACAGGATGCTGTCGAATTCGATTTACAAATTTAGACGAATCATAGTAGGTATCAAAGTGATAAATATTGCAATAAAACATGGCATGGAAATCAGTTATTTAGACACAAAAGCAGGGTATTTTTCCCTAACTGATGTCGGTTTGACAGTTAAAAGAAAATTACAAAAATTGAGATTGCGAAACTTTGCTGATAGAGTTTAAATGTGTTTAAATGTATCACAAAGCCCCATAGCAAATAAATTTTCTATTTTTTATTTTATTTATTTTATTTTGTTAAATAGAAAGCGCATCATTTGAACTATCTGTAGTTCAAATTTAATCTCATTTGGACCGAAAAATGCATTCTAGAACCTTCTAAAGTTGGCAAATTATTTCTTGCAATCTCCGCAAAGTTTTATGAATGTGTCAGTTCTTTCCTGAATACTGAATATGCCGTATTCAAGTGTACGAATGATTTTAAGAAACATTTTGCATTTTTATTGACCTGTTTCACATTTTTAATCTTATTTATTATTTATAAAGCAAATTAAATTTTTTATGTATGTTACATTGCCACTTTAGCGACAAAATTTGCAGTTTTAATTTTTGCATTATTTTTTTCAAAAATGTGTATTAATCCTTTGAATCATCTGTGGTTGAAAATTAATCTGATTTGGACCAATAGAACACATTCTATAACCCTCTAAAGAAGGTAACTTACTTCTTGATTACCCTGCATGACAAAAAAACTTATCTCTTGATTTCCTTGATTTCATTTTGTTTATGAAAATATAGTTACTACACATATGATCAAGAAATTAACCATAGTATCTACGTTTCATGTTGTAGAAAGGATTTTTCTCTATAAATCTTAAGAGCAAGTAAGCAACAAAATGAGTGAACCGAGTAATGGTGACAGTTGTATTTACAAGCACATTAATCTTGTTTTTTTTTTTTTTTTTTTTTTTTTTTTTTTTTTTTTTTACATTTTTAGAGCTTTAATTTCAAAAATGCTAATGAAAGTTCCTAATTGCACTTTAAAATAAAAAAGACAGATGGTTTTTAAGTCACAAAAATGTAATATGATCAAGAATGAAAATTTATACGAATGATAAAATAAAAATTCAGTTAAGATCCCAAAAAGCGTTTCTTCATCTTTAAATAAATCAGAGAAACTAGTTATTTCCGAAATTTAAGGAATAATTTCAAAAAATAATATTTTTAGTTTACTGTCATTTTTTAAAACATCTCTGAGTAGGTTTTATCGTGAAATAATTAGTTTTCTCGAATCGAAATAAAAGTAAAGGGGCCTCCGTGGCCGAATGTTCAAAGCACCACACCGTTAATAGCCTTCGAGCGTAGGATATTCCATTGCACGCACTCTTTGTGTGGAATGTATCCGGGTATTATATCTCTTGTGTTGTAAAATTTCCTTGTGCTATCTCGTCTCTGTAATATTGACGATGATTTATAAGCAGGCTTCATGTCGAGCACACAAATCAGATGTGTATGTTGTTCAATAAATAAATATAAAAATAAGACAAGTAATTCACAGGAAAATATTTTCATATTCAGCAAACACGTTTAACAAACAAATAAAAAAAATTTACAAAATTAACATTAATATGAAAATAAACCTTATTTCGTTAATATTACAAGCATGAATTGAGTATGAAACCGACAATGTTTAAAAGAAATTAGGTACAATTTGAAAAATCTATTTTATTTGAATTTACAAGTGATGAATCCATTGTAAAAGTTTTTAGGAAACATTTCCAAAAATGACGATCAACTAATGCAAGTTTATTTCTAGAGGTTTCTTCTTTAAATTTTGAAAATATATTTTATTCCAGAGTTTATAAAGATAAAGGCAAAAGTTTTTTGGGTTGGTCATAGAATTATTTACATATTTACGTTCCTGATTAATGTGTATTTTCATATGTTAACACTCTAAGTGTTTGGAACATAATATTCTATTCACTAAGCCACAGGTTTCCTTGCATTATAAGAAATATTTAAGATAACAAAATTCTATAGATTTAATGAATTTTTTAAAAAAAAATTGAATGATTCATACACTTAAAGATTACATTCATTTTTTATGATTTTTTTTTTAACAATGTTAAAAAAAAAATGATATTTTTTGAGCATTTAAAACAAAATGCAAAGAAAACAACATTACAATTTTACCCATTTGCAAGACGCTGAGAGGGTTAAGAAACATATGTCATTTTTTAGAATATAGGGTTTCCGCATAGAATTGACAGGAAATGCCTAATTTGTTTTATTAAGAAATGTTTTTCCAACCGATATTTTCAACATCCGGTAAAAATTTATGACCATCATATATATTTTCCCGCATATTTCTTGTTTTTAACTGCACAAAATTACGTCTCTTTTTCATAATGCATGATATCCGAACTCTCAACATAAATACACACTATCCCAAGTAAACGTTGTTTCTGTATTTTATGCTCTAGAAAGAAAATTCATTTATTAAACATAAGAATAAGTACGCAAAAAAGGTCTGAATCTAATAAAGTTAACAGTAATATTTTAGAGCTCATAAATTTTAATATTCATTACTTTTTTACAGCTTTGATTTCCGAATTTTAATAAAAATTCGTAGCTACTTTGTAAAAGGTAAAGACAAATGTTCATAATGCATATCAGACAAACTTTACTAATAAAATCCTGTGTTCTACCATAGGTGCACCTGAGAGAAAACCCAAAAGTTTAAGATACCATTGGGTTCATTTTGCTAATGGAAGTCAAGTTACTACAACAAGAAAGTAACCTTTGATTTTATGTTTCATGCTCTAGAGAGGACTTTCATCTATTAATCGTAAGAATAAACAGGTAAAACAGGTGTAAAGCTACACTGTAAAAAAAGGGTCGATCTAGTAAATAATTTTAGTGATCCTCGCAATTACTAAAAATAAAAATTTGTAATCTTACTCGGTTACAAGAAAACCTATAAGGATTACTAGAAAAAAAGCTAGCAACGAATAGAGTTAATAGTTTTATATTTTTAATAGCTATTACTAAAACTCACTTGGTGTGGTCGTGATATCCTAGTGGTCATAGCACCGAACTCCAGGCTGAAAGGTCCTGGGTTCGAATCTCGACACCACCAAATACGCGCCGGGTGTATGCAGTGTAAGTACTCGTTAAATAAAGGGATTATGAAAATCCTGAAAAGCAGTTACCATGTGTAATGATCTGTGGAATTTCTCTCCCCTTTAGAAACCTGTCAAAATAGAGCAGGTGGCAATGTTTGGTGCTGCCATCTATTTAGGCTTTGTCGAAAATCTTCCGCTTCAGAAGTCTGTCCTCTTACCCAATGAATGCATCTTTAAGGAAGCTCCTGCTCTTCGGTCACACGTAATAATTACTAAAAATAATGTTGGAGCTATTACTAAAATTTGCTTGGTGGCTCATACTAAAAATTTTTAAGTTAGTTATACAAAAAATTATTTTGTTCAGTTTACAAAAGAAATGTTTGATTCACTTGCAAAAAAATTTTTTGTAATGGTTACTAAAAAATTCTGTGAAATACAAATTTATTAAAAAATTTTTGGTAACCTCTTGAATTTTTTTTTACAGTGTAGTGACTTGTGTATTTTTTACGAGTTCATGAATCTTAATATTCTATACATTTTTCAGCTTTGATTTCGAAAATTTCAATAAAAGTCCGTACCTATACTGTAAAAAATAAAGACAGTTGTTCCTTACTTTACAAATATGTAATATAATAAAAAAATGAATATGTATAATAAGGTCTTTCTTGTGGTAGAAAAGTGTCTCTTTATCTTTAAACTAGCAAAAGCCTCGCTTTTTTTTTTCTTTTTGGAATTCGCGATGTAGTATTTTATAAGATAAATATTTGAAAGTAACAATATATTTTATAGTACTTTTGCATTTTTATTAAGCAAAACGTTATTTTATTTCTCGTCGCATTTTAATTTTAGAAATGTAAATTCAGCCAAATAACTAAGAATTTCTTCATATTTTTTTATTTGTGATATAAGACTGATATAAATTAAAATATTTTGGAAGTAAAATTATACAAAATATTAATTAATTTTATTTGTTCACAATGTCTTTTATAACCACTTCACAAAAAATGACAATATATATATTTTTTTAAATACGCAAGTATCGTCTGCATAAATTATTTTACAAAATAAGAATAATTGTGTATTTCAATTCTGAACAACTGAAAAATACTTTTATAATTCAATGTAGATAATTGACTTTTGACAAATTTTAATTCATTAAAAATTTTGCTATAATTTTTCTAAAAAAAGGTATTTTAAAAATTTCATAAAAGAAATCATGAAACTATTATATGGTTAAAAGGAATGAGCACTGTTTGTAAATCTGAAAGCAGTTTTTGTGATATTTTGGCAGAATAAGGAAAATATATTTTATTTATTTAATTAATCATGATTCTATCTATAAATACTGTCTCCATGATTTATTTTTCCTTCTGAAAATTTACGTCTTTCATTTTTTATTTGCAAAAATGCACCCGTATTGGAATAACATGTAAAATAAATTAATTAAAATAATAATTTTTTAAGGCTATTCCGTAAAAAAAAAATACATTATGCAAATCTGCAAATTTATTTTTTTGTTTAATTTCAAGTTAAAATATTGAATAGTTCTTTTGTAAAGTGTACGACAAAATGTAATTTGTTTAGGCTATTATTAGCTAATAAAACTAGTCATTTTCGAAATTTAATGCAGAATTTTTAAAAATGATATTTTTAGTTCCCGTTCATTAAAAAAAAAAAAAAAAAAAAAAAAAAAAAAAAACTCTGAGTAGCTTTTACAGTGCAATGATCAGTTTTCTTGAATCGAAATAAAACTTTTTTAGATACTAAAAATTGGCAGGTAAATATTTTGATATTCAGTAAACATGTTAAACAGACAAACATATAAAATTAAAAACAAGAACATTTATATAAAAATTAACATTATTTTGTTGAAATTGCATGCATGAATTCAGTAATGCATCTGAAAACCTTTACTTGAGAATTGATAGAATCAACAAAATCTGTTTTTCGGATATGGAGAACTGATTAATGCATTGTAAAATCTACCAGAAATTTTTCCAAGAATGACTGGCAGCTAATAAAAAATAATTTTTGTGAACTATTTTTTAAATTTTGAAAATAAATTATTTTCTGGAGTTTCTTAAGTTAAGGGAAAACTTTTAGGAATAATCAAGGCGCAACAATAGTCACATAAAAAGACCCGGATGATAATGTATAGTCTATGGGAGTGTTCTTTTAAAATTTCTCGCTCAAATTTTAATATTTGGACGTGATGTTTTTTTGCATAGGACAATCGATCCACAACCGGCCTAGTTTATACTTTATCGATTTTGGTGTCAGATTTTTTTTAATACGTTAACTTTCAGAACCAGTTTTTACCAGTTATGAAACTGAAACTATCCTAATACAAAAAAGAATATAACCAAAATCGAAAAAGTAAAACTAGCCCAGTTGTAAATCGTCCTTAGCTATCCTATGCAAAATATTAAAATTTGAGCGAGATATTTGGAAAGAAATCCCCCATAGACTTTACATTATCATCCGGGTCATTTTCGGTCAGTAGTGTGGATTCTTAAGCGAGTTAGATAGTTTGTCAGTTGTTTGCGTTTCTGATTGTTGTACATTTGGGTATTTTAAGAAAGGTCTGTCATTTTTTACAATGAAGGAATGTCACATAGAAATGGCGAAGAACACTTAACTTAATTTGTGTTATTAAAAGAAAAATTGAATCGATCAAGAAAAACTGATAATTTACGGACACCATACATATTTTTTTTGCATATTTTTTTCTTGTACAAAACTACATGTTTTTTGTTTTCATTATAATAAAATACAAAACTTTGCAAATAGGACTCTTTGCTCTTGCATCGTATGCATCTTAGAGAAAAGAGATGAACAAAACCCAAAAGTTTAAGATTCCTTTGGGTTCATTTTGTTAATGGAAGTCAAATTACGGCAGCAAGATTGTAATCATTGTTTTTCTGTTTCATGTTCAAGAAATGATTTTTATCTACTAATCGTAAGAGTAAGTCGATAAGAAAAGTTGTAAACCTAATAATGTTAACAGTAACATTTAAGGAGCTCGGATATCATGATATTCTTTAGATTTTTATAGCTTTGATTTCAAAAATATAAATGAAAGTCCATAACTATACTATAAATAAGGACAAATATTTCTTAATCCACGAAAATATGATATAATCAATAATGAAAATGTACAATAATATCTTCAGGGTCAGTGGAAATTTCAAAAAGGATTCCTTTACATTTAAATATCTCAGAAAACTATTTATTTTCATAAAAATGTTTGTTTTAGTTGCCTCTCATTTTTTAAGCCATTTCTGGAAGTTATGATGCTTATATAATGCGATACTCAGTTTTCTCAAATTGGAATAAAATTTGTTTGGTTACTAACAATTCACAAGTAATTAGATTGACATTCAGCAAACATGTTTACCAGACAATTATACGAAATTAACAACATTACCATTAATATGAAAATTAACATTTTTTTTTTTTTTTTACAATTACATGCACGGATTTAGTTACCCATTCGAAACTGAATGTTTTCATTTCTTAGCAAGCAAATAATATTTAAGAAATACAACATTATATTTTTATCGATAATAGTGGCATTAGGTTTATTTTTAAAGTTAAATTATCCAAGAATTTAAAGTTTTACATAAAATTAAAACATTCCATAAATAATAAAGTCCCTACATACACTCAAGATACTGACACCCAAAGAATTGAAATAAAGGCTTTAAGTATTATTTATTGAAAGATTTTATTTTATATGAAACTCTCCATTTGTGGTGATAAAACTAATGCAACTGTTGTAGATAGCAGTATAATGTAAATATTTTTAAAACATTATGAGTTTGCTAAGAAAAGAAAACATTCAGTGAAGTGTATGATAAATCTTTTCATCAAAACAATTTAAGTATGGGGGGGGGGGAATGACCATTTTCTCACATATTAAAAATTTGTTTTCATTTCATAGGAAACTCTCCATTCATGGGGAACTTTACTCTTAAAATAAAACTACGTAATTGCTGCCCTACAACAGCGTAACTGTCTGATTTTATTTTCGTTTCATTATATCTTTTGAGATCAGCATGCTAATTATCAGTTGTACAGCTAGCTATCATTGTAAGCTGTCTCATTGAATTGCATTGCTCAGTGAGCTGTCTCACTAAAAAGTACATAGTGATTTTTTAGGAAGCGACTCATATCGACAGTCAGCATTCAGATATTATAAAGCTGAGTTTTGTAAAAGATTTCTCATATGAAGTCTGTATTTGCAAACTATGTTTATATTTTATGTTTTAAAAATTAAAATTTTATTCAAGTGCAAATTTAGTAACTTTTTGTATAACGACAGAAAACCAACGATTACAAATGAACAAATAATGCATCAAAAAGTAGCAAATAACCTTAGCTGCCAGCTTTGCTTTTTCTTGCACATTGAGTTTTGAAAAATCTCGATAGTAGATTCGAAAAGGATGTTTGCTACATTCTCATGCATTATTTGTGCATTTCTAATCGTTCTTTTTCTATTCTTATACATTTTTGCACAAAGGCTTTAATTGTTTTTTTTTTTACTTTTCATAATTTTTGTTATTATTTATTCATTTATTTTATTTTATTGAAAAGGTATCATAATGTGAAAAATCCTTACAGTCATTGGTTAACACTTCCTGCCCATTAATTTTCTTTTTATGTGTCTTATTATTCAGTACTAGAGAAAAATTTTAACTAGGTTTCATACGAAGCATGAACTCAATTAATTTTAATGACGGTGAGAAATATCTAGTATCAAATGAATAAGAAATATCCAACAAAGCGAAAACTTTTTCAAAGCTAAATTAAAATTAATGTCCTTTCAAGATAAAAATAAATGAAATATTATTCACATTCATAACCTTTGAAGCAATAATTTATGTAACAATATAATTTAAAATGTCAAGACAAAGGAATGAAAAATGTACTAAAATCAGTAAAATGTTGTCTAAGAAAGAACTGTCTGATTTTTTTTCATTTCATTATATCTTTTGAGATCAGCATGCTAATTATCAATTGTACAGCTAGCTATCATTTTAAGCTGTCTCATTGAATAGCATTGCTCACTAAAAAGTGCATAGTGATTTTTTAGGAAGCGATTCATATCGACAGTCAGCATTCAGATATTATAAAGCTGAGTTTTGTAAAAGATTTCTCATATGAAGTCTGTATTTGCATTTTTAGATTTTAACACATTTTTAGTGAAAATATTATTCTATAGTCATAATTAAACATAAAATTTGAATATTTAGTTTTAACTGATTACATATGAGGACCCCAGAAGCCAAGGGGTATAAATGACAAAATTGAAAAAAATAAACTAAATACACAGACGACCTAAAAATATGCTTTTTTCATTTCAGGTAAAGAAATATGAGTGATTTTCTTTTTATTTGCTGAGTTATAGAGGCAAACCACTTTTTTCGAAAAACAAACAATATTGATTAATTATACATTTAAAGAAAATTGTACTTTATTTTTTAACAGTTATTGTAATAAGAGTTCAAAGACCGGAATGCAACAAGCAGAAATTTCCTATTTCAATTCACTCAATTGTTATTGATGTTTCAATTTAACATCAATTATCTTTAAACTCAATTTACTCCAAATCGAAATTTTGTCACTTGTACGTCACTTGGTCGTCATATATATTGTGATTTTTAGGAAAATAAAGGCATCTACATACTGAATGCTTAAATCTAAATCTACACAGCAAACTGTGCTGATTGTTGTAGATTTAGACTTTGCAGACCACGAAATTTTTAATATTTCACAGGTGTTCGCATTATTTTGTCCTCCATTTATACTTCGGCTAACGTTTATTGGTGCATAGGTAAATCCATTGTTCCTTGCAATTGTTCGAGTTATAGATCATATATGCCGATTGATAAACTATTGTAGGATATTTTAAAAGTACCTTAAAATAAATGGATTAAATTATAGTCAGATTTTTAAAATGCTCTAATGTCGTCAAATTTGTACATTTGCATAAATGTTTCATATCAGGAAGTATTTTTAAAAAATTACAATATTTCATTTTTATATACAAAAAATCAGGTTGAGTTAAATAAAAGTGTTCAGTAAAAAGGACAAAGATGGGTATTTTAAAACTAAAAATTTTATTATGTTAATAACGTTTATCGTTTTGTGATAATATAATGTTCTGAAAAAGAAAAGAAAAAATTAGGTCATTTACTGGTTCTATTTTCTATCGTTTATTTTATGTATTTAAGGGGACAAGGGACCTTTGAAATCATTTTTTTTTATATTTTTAAAATTGCTCTCTAAATATTATTTAAGGATACATTATTGCATTATATCATATATTTATCACAAAAAATGTAATTTTTTTTTTAAATAAGGAAATTTTTGCAATATTTTAGACTTAACGAAAATTTTTCAAAATGCTCCATGCGCATTATTTTTTTCTCTGAATGCTTTGAAATTTTTTATAGTTATTTATCACAATATATGTCATAAATCTGTGCATGTTTTTTTGGTAATAAAAATAATTGTAAAAGTTATAGGTAGTTAATTGTAAAAATAAGTTCAAAAATGCCCCTTAAAAAATAGTTTAAAAAATTCCATTTTTACATACAAAAATCATGTTGAGTTAAATAAAGTGTTTAATGAAAAGGTCAAACATGAGTAGTTTTTAAACCAAAAATTGTATTATGTTAGTAATATTTATCGTTTTGTGATAATATAATGTTCTCAAAAGAAAAGAATAATTAAGGTCATTTACAGATTCTATTTTCTATCGTTTATTTTATGTATGCACCTAAAAGTACGTAAAAGAATATAAGAACGGAATACAAATCTTAATGTTCCCATGGGTTCATTTTATTAGTGGAATAGAAGTTACTACCCTTAAACATGTTAATATATATCTTCATGTTTAGAAAGGCGTTACAGTTGCGACTGATATCATCTATTAATTTTGCTAATATGGTAGCATTTTCAGGCTATAAAAATGCTTTAAGCAGATGTCTATAAATACATTATAATATGGTTATATATTGTTTACGAAAACACATAAATTGTCTGTTCTTTACTATTTTTATTTTCCTTTCTTTATCTTCTTGCACATATATAGTAATTTATTTACAAATCTTTAACCTTTTCACAGCTGCAAATTTACATATCCGTTTACTTGGCTGTGTTTTACTGCAATCGATGCATTATTTAAATTGATATAATTCTACAAATATTATGCATTTTTAAAACATTTTGTTGTTACTTATACACTCAATACTTTTATTCCTATATGTAATTAAATTTTTAAAACATTTGGTAAAAATCATCTTTTATTATTATTTTAAAAAGACTACAGAGAAAATGACATTATTATTTTGACCTTTTGCTCGGCAGTTAGAGAGCTAATTTATTTTTGGCTGGTTTATTTTCCAAATTCCTTTAATTAACAATTTAATCTTCTTTTTGCCTTGGGGGCTCGATATGTATAACAAGACTGGCTATTAAAATAAGATCGAATAGATCACATATCGTAACTATAAAAAAGACAGGCGTTTTCGAGTAGCATTTACAATACATGATTCAGTTCTTTCTACACTAAAAGTCAGTTATTGGGATTCTTGCAGACATTATTACGAACTTATTAATGCACTACAAAGGCTACTCGCAAAACATTTTCGAATACCGTGAGCAGCTAATAAATATATATTTTTATGAATTCATATTTAAATTTCGAAAACTTCTTTGAGAGGATTTTAAAGATAAAGGTATAATTTTCAGAACCTTGAGTAAATCGGAAGATGCTATTGTATATTTTCATTTATAGCAAGTTTTTTGTAAATTAAGAAACATATATTCTTTTATGCGCGTTCGTAATTATATAAATATGGAGCACCTATAGTCTTCGTTCAGTCTGTGTGGCTGTCCGTTCGTCTGTCCTCATATAACAGCGCAAAAATTACTTAACCGAACTGATAGGAAATTTAAAATGCATAATTGTTGTATAATTTTGTCGATAAATATCAAAATTTATCCTCTTCAGACCCAAGGTGCACATTTTTGTACCTCTAGTTTCAACTGTCAATCTCACTTATTATTTGAAATTAATTTATTCAGACGAGAGGATGCCATTTGTGTATATTAGTATTTTCTAGTTTCATCAAAAAATGGCGCTAGCAGTCTTAATTCATATAATTTTGGAGGAAATAAACAAGCAATTCCGAAAAATATAAGACTTCGAAAAAGAAAGTACATTTTTATAATTAGAAAATTAATATTTATTCACAATAATTTTAAGAATGCTTACAAAACTCTTCAATATTGCATAAATCATTTAAATATTTTAGCTAGATCATAATATCTATTTAAATTAGATGTAATTTGTAAGTTGTACGTATGTGCACCTCCGGCTTTAATTCTGTGTTTTAGGAAAGAAGTCATCTCACAAAAAAATTGTATTGAATGATAGATAAAATTGGTGCAGTGCTAAAGTTGTTGAATGATTCAAAAATAAAATTTAATTATAAATAAGAATTCATTTTGTTAATGTTTTAAATTAAACATTAATTTTTTAAAATCATAAATATTATATCTTTGTAAGAATAAATAAACTGATGAGGCCAATGGTGATGGTGAGTCTTCTGACAATGAAAATTTAGATGACACAGATATAACCATTGAGGATGTTGTTCCAGTTCCTATCCCAAATCCATGTAGCAATAAAGGTTAACCTAAAATACCTTTGTTTTGGAAAGCTGAAAATAAGTACATTTTTAACTGTACTTGTCTTACTGCAAACTGGAATAATAATGCTGAGAAACCTTATCTTTTCGCAAATATTTATTTAAACTTTTTTTCCTTTAAATGGTATTACGATGACCATTTATTGATGAGGATTATCTACAAGCAGATTGCAGCATCGTAAATCCTTTTGAATTATTTGTAGATTAGTTAAATGAAGATTTTAGGGGAAAACTTTCATATGAAACAAATTTATATTCCGTTCAAACACGAAACCATCGCTCAATAAATGCATCTAAGTATGAAATTATAAAAGTTGCAGGAGTATACATATTCATGGGAAATTTAAGATATCTCCAAGCAAGGTTCTACTGGCAAAAAGACTTTTCAGTACTTAGAATTGCAGCTACTATGTCACGTGATCGATTTTTTGAGATTAGAAAATTTCCTCATTTTGCAGATAAATCAATTGATCATTAAGCAGATGAAAAATTATAGAAAGTAAATCTTATCTTGAATGCAGTGTGAATTAAATGTTTGCCCCTGCCCCGGCCAAAACATTTATCACTAAATGAACAGAGATCACTAGATCCCATTTACTGGACGTTGTGGATTTACGCAGTATGTGCCGTTAAAACCTAATCCGTTTGGATTAAACTTCGTTGTATTCCATACTTTGTTTTATTCGCCAGGGATCGCCTTACCCTTGACTGCCAAATGTATCATGGAAAAGGAATTGTACCAGCTGATGATTCAAAATAATTATAATTAGGCCTAGGTTATGGCATTATTAAATTGCTTTTTAAAGTTATGCCAAAAGACAACACGCGGGTGATTTACACGGACAGTTTTTTTACTAGTGTAAAATGTGCCGAATTTTTATTGAGGAACAATATCTACCAAACTGGAATGATTATGAATAAAATATTTGGAGGAGTAGAAAAAAAAATAAAGAATGATCGAGATTTGCAACGTGGAGAATGAGATGAGAGAGTAGAGGAAGAAAAGGACATGTGCATAGTAAAATGAAAAAGTAACAAATGAGTAATTTTATTTTCAACTTGCACAGGTAGCGATCCCGAAAGCAGTTAGGTTAGCTTGTCTAAAGAGCAAAACTGTAAAATTGATGTAACACAACCTGCAATTGTGAACGCATACAATGCGTCTATGGATGGTACATATTTAAGAGATAACATTTTAGCTTACTACCGTTGTGCTATTCGCACAAAAAGTGGCCAACAAGGGTTTTTGTTCATTTATAGATTTCATAATTTCCAATTGTTGGATAACGTGCATGAGAAATCGTAAAGTAGATGTAGTTCTTCGAAAAGACAGATTATCTCCATTACACTATCGTTCGGAGATCGTACAAGTACTCATAAAATATAAGTGCTTTAACCCTTTCCGGCGCACTACTCTTTAAAGTTGGAATTTAAAGAGGAAAAAATTAGGCAATGTATTTAAGCCTAAAGGGGTAAACAGGTATTGTTTTTTAAAGATTGCATTAACCATTTTAATTATACAGCTGTTGCCAAAGTGGTCACCTCCCATAAGTAAAGCATTGATAAGCGCAGTGAGAAAAACGTTGCTGTGAAGCACGTATTACAGAAAAACATTTTACCTATTATTTAAAAACAGTAGAGTTTGATCTCTGTGGTTGTTTAAGTGAGTAAGTCCTCCAGTATTCTTCCGGGATGGCTCAGTTGGAAGAGAATTTGTGGCTTCAGCCAATACATCCCTGGTTCGAATCCTGGCCCAGACTTTTCTCAAACACTTGGAAAATTGGCATCTGTTATAATTCATTTACCGATTGAATAATTGTGTTATAAATTAATCTAGCGTAAGGTTAGTCAGCAGCCAATTTTCTATATTAGATACGACATAATTGGACATTTTCCTCGTTCATCAAATGATAACTTTGCTTCAAAATGTGGCAATGAAGGCTGCCAATCAAGAAGAAGAGTTATTTGTACAAACAGCATTATGCATCTTTATAGCAAAAAATAAATAAATAAAAAATAAATAAATAAATAAATAAATAAATAATAAATAAATAAATAAATATAAATAAATAAATAAATAAATAATAAATGATAATAATAATAATTGTTTCGAAAAAGTACCATGTAAAATAAGCATATATATGCATCAATTGTCCGTCAAATTCCTTGTTTTAAAAAAAAATGATTTTTGTTTTGTAGTACGAACCTAAGGTGCACATATGTATACGTGCTAGTAAATAGAAACTGATAATAATTATTTCACCTTTTTTTTTTTAGAAAATTATGTTTCTGTACGTACAAATAGATGGAACGAACAATCAGAAAATTTTTATGATGGCTTAAAATGTATCAGGTCTGAAGAGGTTATGAAAATAGGATGGATAGTTCAATTACAGGGAAAATCAAAATTAATCCGTTACTTTATGGCGAATGGCAAAAAAATAGTTTGAAGTGCATTTTAATGTTACTAGACCCTTTAGAATATAACAAAATTGACATGCATCTATGGTGTATGTACTAAAATATACATTTTGTAAATCTGTGCTGCAAATAATGTCTGTTACTGATTTACAGGGCCACACAAATGTATTCCATTACATAATGGTATAGGGAGATCACTGTTTGATGTGCCTTTAATTGTATTGAACTATTTAACATTTTATGAGAAGTATACGTTCCTGAGAATTACTACTTGTATCGGGGGGGGGATTATTATTTGTGGTGCGTTTTAATAATATTAAAATTTTTCGCCTTTTATGAAATTTATATACATTGCTTACATTTACTACAAGTTACGTTCTGTATAATAGAAAGTAGATAGTATTTACAGGGACGCACAAAAGATTTCCGATTCTACAATGTATATGAGGTACTGTATACCATTACACAAAGGTCTAAATATTTTATAAAAGTTACTTATTATACGAACGCACTCCATTTGCTATTTTTGACATCTTCATCGAATTTACAACTTGTTTTTACAATGCTAAACCATGTAATGTAAGTTCACAATTTTGGTATGCTTCCAGCAGTTTACGTGGTATGTGAGTACAAATTTTCATTTTCTTTTTACTAAATTTTTTGAAAAGTTAAATACACAACATCTGAAATACATCTATAACTAAAATATAACGCCTTTTAAGAAAATATACTATTCAATAATTATTTAAATTAAAACAATTTCCTTTATTTATATATATTTACAATTTAAAGATTAGTATATTTAAAATAATACTTTAACATGATGTTTGTAGTTCTTTTAACAAGTATTTTAAATTTTATATGAAACTGAAATTACTCAAATCAAAAGACGTCTAAAATTTTGTATTTTCTTTCATTCTTTTCTCTAGTTACAGAGAAAACTGTTATTTTAAGTGAGTTAACTATTGTTTTTATGTTTGTAGTCAAAGGAATTATAGTTATCAATTCCAAGTGTACCTAAGTACTTACAAGCAATAAAAATTGTTTTGGGAAAAGAGTTTAGTTAACTTTTCTTATTGTTTTGCAAAAGGATAAAATTGTAATGTTGTTTTTTTCTGCATTTTATTTTAAATACTAAAATGATAAGATTCTTTCAGTACTATATAAAAAAACTTAATTACCTTATGTATACCATCCTTGATAGCATTAATAATTGCTTAATGTGTTAAAAATCCATTAAATCAACAGAGTTACATTGTTTTGAATTAACTAAAAAATTTCGCGAAAAACTCGCGAACGTTTATACCTTGTAGTGAATTATAAACGTTGCCTATTTTTCAAGAATAATTAACAGTAAGAAATTGTATTTTATTCAAATGAGGATATGATCGTAGCAAATAGAATAACTTACAATGGTGAAAATAACAGAGAATAAACAAACTATATAACAAAGTAACTACTGATGTAGATGGTCGAACCTCTGCTGAATTTATTGAAACATTTATCCTTTCTTGGGGCATAATAAAAAAGTCATTACGTCCTGTATCACGAAGAAAAGGTAGCTTCTGTATTATTTATTTTAAAACGTTTAGCTGGTTTTACTCAAACATCCAAAGCTGTATATTGAAGTGAATCAAAGATCTTAAAGATCGAATTAAAACGGGCCTTTTAGTGAGAGGGTTTTAATGTGCGAGTCGGGCTCGGTTTAAACTTTGCTACAAGTGTAGATGATGTTAATATGTATTAGACTTATATATTTTTTAAAAATTTCAAATACTCATCATATACTACTTCTACGATAAACTTTTTCAGCTAATTGAATACATACAAAAAAAAACTGTTGTAATATGCATTAACACATTACTCGGAAAATTAAAAAACGACATTGACTAAGGGCCTGGCTTCCACCTCACAGGGAAGGCCCTTATATCCAGTTTCCATTTTTTTTATGTTAAGACATTTTTAGCACTACACAGGCCGCTGATTTTATTATACATTATAAAATAGCCCCCTGAACAATAGACCTGATAGCTGAAATAAAAATAGTGTCGGCTGAAGGATGACATTTTTCAGTGTATTGATTGTCATTTGAATTTCGGTATCAATATTTTTTGAAAAATTTTGTGCCTACTTTTGGGGAACTTTTTAAAAAAAAATATGATGTTCGCATTGAACAATTCTGTTTTAGTTAAAACAGGGAATAAAACGATGAATTCATATTAATTTTTAATAAAATTTTAATTAACATTTCAAATTTAGGTAATATTTAGACAAATTTTGGTACTACATTATTTATACAAAATCTTCTATAATAAAATCTCTTCAATATATTTTAGGTTTTTTTTCAACAATAAATTAGCAAACCACCTACCTGTGTTATGAAGCATAGTATTTGTAATACCTCGTTATTTTATTTCAAATAAAAGTCAAATTTCAAATTGCTTATAGGCGTAAATGCCAACCTAGTGAAAAAGTTTCCATGCCGGGAATCGAACCCGGATTATCAGTACAGCGCACTGGCGTTCTACCGACTAAACCACATGGAACAACACCCTGTCTGAAACTCCCCACTATTACATATTGGAAAAGCTACAAATGCAGCACAACATGGAATGTATTCCGTGAGCCACCGACATGGGACAAACACGAAACTTAAATAAAACCAGCATAGATTGAATGTATTAATAAGTGGAAATTTTTACAGTTTGATAATTCGCCTTGAATACAATATCTTAATTGAAAGTCAAATTTAATTTTTTTAAATTGCTTATATGCGTAAATCCCAACCTAATGAAAAAGTTTCCAATTACGTTTTCAAATTAAAGTGCGACAAATCGAACCCGGGCCATCAGTATATAGTGATGGCCGGGCATGTCAACTTTTTCACAAGTTTAACATTTACGCGAATAAGCAATTAAAAAAATGAAATTTGATTTTCATTTGAAATACTATACTCAATGCAAATTTTTTATCTTGAAAAATTTCCACGTATAAACCACGTTACATTACCGACATGGGACACACCAAGTTGGCAACCACATACCAAATGTTTAAATCAAAATATGATTAGCAATACACAAACATATAACATAATGACTAATTGTAACTGTCTTGTTTATTCCAATGTTTGTTATGCAATGAATAATTTTTTGTACTGATGATGCCTTGCGTGTAGCTTGGCGAAACGTTTACTGTTGTATATTTAAATGTTTTTTAGTGTTTTATTTTTTGTATATAAGTTTTATTTATTTTTTTAAAAATGTATTCAAGTCTGTCTTAGTTTACATTATTCAATCTTTTAAAATATGATAATTTTTAAATGTGTAGTTTTCAATGAAAATAGCTGTTAAATTAATACATACAAACTTACAAGCTATATTTTTCTTCATAATGTACCAATAAATGAACAGAACTTTGTGACAAAATTTTCCTTCAATATTTTAAAAAAGGTATTAAGCAATGATGTTTCTTGTAAAAGTACACAATGAAAAACACATTTTTCAGAATAATTTAGATTTAAATTTAGATTTTGATGCAGCACAAGCAAATTTATATAAAATTTAAAACTTTAAGATCCTCAATGTTCGTAGATATTCATGTAGTTATTATATAGTATATGGTATATATTTCTGCATTAAAATATATTATTTACCTTTCTGTGACTTTCTAAACGGTCACTTCTGGTTTCACAAAATTCCTTTCCGGTTTGTATTTTAGGCCACTTTTTTCTAAGTATTACTGAGCCAAAAGTAAGGCATTTATCTAAAACAGCTACTAAATGTAAGCAGGGTTATCAGAAAGAGCTATTAAAATAAATTTCGATTTGTAAGTGCAATCTTTAATATATATATACAGGGTGATTCCAAATTTTTTTTACAATAAAAGAGGGGTGATAGTGCACATCAAGACAAACAATATTAAATAGCTGACTAAGGGTCCCAAACGTTTTCCAAAGGAGATAGCCGCCATTAAAGTTTAGGGTCCAAAATTTCAAATATACATAAAAAATGGAAAAATCGGTCGATTGATTTGCGGTTTTCACTAAAATTATTCTTTATGTCGGCATTTTCTTAAAATTAAATTATAAAGATAAATTTTAAAAAATGCCGATAGAGGGCGCTTTAGACTTTGGAGTAACGAAAAACTGTTTTTTGCCGGTATTTTTTGCATCTCATTAAATGTTTTCGTAAGCTTAGACTCAAACTTAAATTTTGAGCTCAAAATTCGAAAGTGGGAGTGGTTAAGTAGCACAAACTGAACTGTGTTCAGAGGGTTCAAATTTCAAATGATTATAAAAAAACGGCAAAATTGGTTCATTGATTTGCGGTTTTCCTAAAACTATTCTTTATATCGGTATTTTCTTAAAAGTAAATTATAAAGATAAATTTTTAAAAATGTCGATAGAGGGCGCTTTAGACTTTGGAGTAAGGAACAACTAATTTTTGCCGTTATTTTTTGCATCTCATTAAATGTTTTCGGAAGCTTAGACTTAAACTTAAATTTTAAACTCAAAATCTGAATAGTAGGGAATAGTTAAGTAGCACAAACTTAACTATGTTTAAAGGGGGGGGGGGGGAGAGGGTGTTCAAAATTAAAATAATTATAGAAAATGGAAAAATTTGTCGATTCGTTTGCGGTTTAAAATAAAACTTTTCTTTAAGTCAGTATCTTCTTGAAAATAAATTTTAAAGATAAATTTCAAAAAATTCCATTAGAGGGCGCCTTAAACTTCAGAGTAACCAACAATCAATTTTAACTATTATTTTTTTTTTTTTTTTGTTCTAATTAAATGCTTGCAAAAACTTATTAAATGTTTTCGGAAGCTTAGATTTAAACTTAAATTTTGAGCTCAAAATCTGGATAATTAGGAGTAGTTAAGTAGCGCAAATTGAAGTGTCTTCAGGAGTTGAAATTTTACCCTCCCCACTCCTCGAACACAATTCAATTTTTCGCTACTTAAACACTTCAAACGATTAAGAATTTGAGCCTAAAATTTAAGTTTCTGCGTTTCAAAGCATTTATTGAGATTTAAAAAATAACAGTTAAAAATAGTTGTACGCTACTCCAAAGTCTAAGGCGCCCCCTATCGGCATTTTGTGAAATTTATCTTTAAAATTTATTTTCAAGAAAATGCTCATTTAAAAATTAGTTTTAGCGAAAACCGCAAACGAATTGACCAATTTTTCCGTTTTTTTATAATCATTTGAAATTTGAACCCTCCGAACACAGTTCAGTTTGTCTACATTACCACTCCCAACTATTTAGATTTTGAGCTCAAAATTTAAGTTTAAGTCTAAGCTTACGAAAGAATTTAATGAGATGCAAAAAATAACGCCAAAGAAGAGTTGTTCGTTACTCCAAAGTCTATAGCGCCCTCTATCGGCATTTTTTGAAAATTATCTTTATAATTTATTTTTAAGAAAATACCGACATAAAGAATAGTTTTAGTGAAAACCGCAAATCAATGAACCAATTTTGCCATTTTTTTTATAATCATTTGAAATTTGAACCCTCTGAACACAGTTAAGTTTGTGCTACTTAACCACTCCCACTTTCAGATTTTGAGCTCAAAATTTAAGTTTGAGTCTAAGCTTACGAAAACATTTAATGTGATGCAAAAATTGCCGGCAAAAAATAGTTTTTCGTTACTCCAAAGTCTAAAGCGCCCTCCATCGGCATTTTTTGAAATTTATCTTTATAATTTAATTTCAAGAAAATGCCGACATAAAGAATAATTTTAGTGATAACCGCAAATCAATCGACCGATTTTTCCATTTTTTATGTTTATTTAAAATTTTGGACCCTAAACTTTAATGGCGGCTATCTCTTTTGGAAAACCAACTGGTAGACGGCAGGTGCTGGGTTTGAACCCAATCGCGGTCGTCGGCCTAACCGTTCGGAGTTTTCGTGGTTTTCTTCGAACCTTGCGTAAATACGGGTTAGGTTCCCATAGAAAGACCCCCACGAAGGGCACCCCTCCCCCTGGGCCTATATCCCTAGCGTAGATAATCGGCCGACACAAAATACACATACACACTCTTTTGGAAAACGTTTGGGACCCTTAGTCTCCTATTTAATATTGTTTGTCTTGATGTGTACTATCACTCCTCTTTTATTGTAAAAAAATTTGGAATCACCCTGTATATATATATATATACATATATATATATATATATATATATATATATATATATATATATATATATATATATATAATATTTATTCTATTATACAAAATCAAAATAATATGTTTAACAACAGAAAGGTAAAAAAATTGTAAATATTTGATTCTCCATTGGTGTCTAAAAGCTTCTGATAAATAAAGAATTAATAAGCTCTTTTCCTAAAAACCTTTTTTATTGTTTGCAAGTACTTACGTACACTTAGAATTGATGACCAACTATAATTCCTTAAACTACAAATATAAAACCAATAATTACCTCACTGCAAGTAGCATCTTTCCCTGTAACTAGAGAAAAGGATCAAAGAAAATAGAAACTTTTAGAAGAATTCTGTTTTCAGTAATCTCTGTTCCTTATAAAATTTCAAATAATTGTTAAAGCAACTATGAGCATCATGCTAAAGCATTTATTTTAAATTTACCAGTCTTAAAATTCTAAATATCTAGGAAAAAAGTTTTTAAAAAATATATATATATTACATTATATATTTCTTAAAAAAGGCGTTATATTTTAGTTTTTATTTTATTTTAGTTATAGATATATTTTAGATGTCGTCTATTTAACGCTTTAACTAATTTAGTAAAAAGATAATGAAAACTTGTACTCACAATTCACATAAACTGCTACACTGTTAAAAATTTTGTGCTACTTTGAACCGAAAATTGGTTCTTAGTAGCTGCCACCATAAGATAGGGAAATCTTGTTCCAAGATTTCGAACTTTGGTTGAACCATAGTACCATTTTTTCAAATAATGTGGTGTAAACTCGTTCCAAGATTTGGAGCTTTGATTGAACCATCCTATGGTGGCAGCTGGTAATAGCTGCGAACACGAAATCTTGGTTCACAGTAGCACGAAATTTTTAACAGTGTAGAAGCATATCAAATTTGCGACCTTATGTTACTTAGTTCACTATTGTTAAAAAAAAGAGTTCCAAACAGTGTTGTGATTATGAACGCAAATATAGAATATCCATTTATGATTCACCCAAGATTCTAACAATAATGCCTTTATCTTTAAATAAATTATTCCCAAAAAATTTGTTGAAATTTAAAGATGAATTCATAATACTATGTATAGTGTATTTATAAAAATACTCTATTATTATACCGCTTTTTTGGATGCTATGAAAATTCAAGAAAATATTTTCATGTTCAGCAAGCGTGTTTAACCGAAAACCATATAGAATTAACAGCATTAACATTAAAATTAAAATTAACATTTTTCTGTTACAACTGCATGTATAATTTTAGTTCTGAAGCTGAAGATGTTTAGTGGATGTCTTTTAGGATCCGAATAACTGATTTTTTTGGTAAACTGAATCATGTATTGTATATGCTACACAAAAGAGATTCTAAAACATAGGATCGTATAAGAAAAATTTATTTTAATGAATTTCTCTTTAAATTTCGAAAATATTTTTTACAAAGTGTACTAAAGTCAAATGAATGCTTTTCGAAGTATTGGGTGACATTGAGTTATATTTTCAGTGGTAATTATAGTACATTTTTGTAAATTCAGAAATATCTGGCTCTTTTTCCATTGAGATCAGGTGATCCATTCGATCTTATTTTAATAGCCAGTCATGATATTTTCTCGAGTTTCCAAGACAAAAAGAAGATTAAGCTGTTAATTAATGGAATTGGGGGAAAAAGCCCAACAAAAATAATTAAGATATTGATAAATTATGTAGAGGAGAGGGGGACACCTTTAAACATTATTTTTTTAAGAAAATCAATATATTTCATACTGGAATTATATTGATTGTGTTTTAAATGTTACATAATAAAACAATGCATTTCTTATCATATGAACCATAAATTAAACATTTTCCACAGAAACTAAATAAGTTGTGAGGATTTAAAAAGTTTAAAGATTTTTGTTCAAACCTGCCTCATGTAGGAGTACCTTTGAACAAGCAAGGGGCACCTTTGAATAAATGAATAAAATATGACAATATTGAGAGTTTTTATAAAAAAAATGCATATGTTTTAAAAATATAAAGTAAAATGAATAAGATTAGATAACTACATTTCATTGAAATTACTAGTTTTTTTTTTTTATATTTAACCAAATTTAAATCCATCAAAGCTGATGTCAAGACTCATTGTTGATAAAACAAAAAGTGACCCTCCAATTGAGTTTAGTTGTGAAAACTTTTTTACGATATCTTTGAAATACACCAATGTGATATCTGATGCTTCTGGAAAATTAAAATTTTTCATTCACTCTTTTTTTTTTTTTTTTTTTTTTTTTTTTTTTTTTTTAAGAAACCTGATATAAAATTCCGTTTTATCCATTAAGAAAACCAGAAATAATGTTTGGAAACCTGTTAAATCATGGATCATTATCTTATATCCAGGATTTGCAATTATCCTATAAATGAATTCCAACATTGATTTAGATTCGAAATTTCCCATCACTGATACATATAGAGGTTGGAATCTGTGTGTGCAGTAAGGGGAATTGTTAGCAGTATAAGTGCATGTTCTTTGACATTCTTAATTAACCTTTTTTACACGTAAAATTTTTTCAGAAATAATAATATTTAAATACATCAACAACTCTTTACTTCATAGTTTTAAGTGTTCTCTTTAAATTATTTCATTTATTATTTATCATTAGTTTGGTGTTTTTTTCGCTACTCAATGGTGCCCCATCACATGGAGTTCAACATTACAAATGTTTACTCAATTCGGCTGAAGAATTTGAATAAAGTAAAGCTTACAAACGAAAACTAACATATTTATTTACATATCGAACAATAATATAAAACTTTAGGGATAGAAGTTTGTAAACAAGAATCTTACAACTTTATTTTCTTAAGTATAGAATTAAGAGAAAGAAAAATACATATCTTGCTTAGACAGTACCGTTCATACAAAATAGTACAGCTTTGTATACTTATTCCCTTGAAGCAGTGTTAATGTATTGCAATATACGTTTTTTAAAATAATCTATTTGAAGGAAAATATTTAGAATGTTCAAAGGTTCCCCGAGTTCAAACGTGCCCCCTCTCCCCTATATATGTGCAAGAAAATAAGGAAAGGAAAATAAAATAAAAATAAAGAACATAAAATTCATGTGTTCTCGTAAACAACATATAACCCCATTATAAAGTATTTATAGATATCCGCTTAAAATAATCTTTTTATTGCCTAAAAATGCTAAAATTAAAGCAAAATTAATATATGTCATCAGTCATATTCGTAATACATTCCTAAACATATAGACATTATATTAATATGTTTTAGGGTAGTAAATAAAGTATTAATAAAATGAACCCATGGGAACATTAAGATTTATATTTTATTTTAGGATATTTTCAGGTACTTTTAGTTGCTTTCATAAAATAAACAATAGAAATTCCAATCTTTAAATTGCCTAGTAAATATAAAGTATAAAAATTCAAGTGCAACCAGATTTTTTTCATTATTAGGTGCGTCCTTTATTACATAAATACATAGCACCTGATTTCAATATATGTAATCGTAATAAATTTTGTATTCATTCATTTTTAATTATATTGGAACAACTTTTGCACGAAGACCTGAATATTAATAAAACTGCAATGAAATTTCCATTTAACGAAATCTCATCTTTTCTCCTAAACACTTCGTTATGAAGAAAGTTTGTTAACCCCTTGAAGCCCGATGGGAAAAATATATCCCACCTAATTTTAATTGCGAAATGCCACATTGACACCAAAATTCTGAAATGAAAATTTTAATTTCATCATTTACATGAAGAAGAACTATAATTTATTTTGTAATAAATTTATTAAAATATTCTGGTGTCGATCAATCATTTCAACATTTAAAAAACTGAAATGCTTTGGCCCTTCAAAGGTTAAATAGGAATAAGCGTAAATTCATTAAATTTTTATAATAAAATACACTTAAGAGGAAAAATACACATAATACATAGTGCACTTTTTTTTCATTTTTCTCAGTATTGCAGATTCTTAACTTTGAAACTGCAATATTATTTTCTACGGTTTCCTTTTTTTAGAAATTAATGTGCTGTTCATAAAAATTTTTTTGTATCCGAACAATTCATCTGAACTTTTTTTTTGAAATTGGAATCCCCTTACTAAAGTGTTTTTACACGTAAATTTTTCAAGTGGAAAAAACCGCTCATTTTATTTTCTAAGCATTTCGTTGGCTGTTCGGTAAAAAGACTTACCATTGTCATATTTCCAGGGCTTTGATAGCCTGTTACAGGCGACTTTCAAGTATCAGAGACGTTCCGATACTCCAGAATCGCGCGCTTTCCGAGCGACTTCCCTGGGGCCATAGGATAACATGGAGACGCCTGGAATTTGAAGCGACTTAAAAATGCTATTACATGCTATGACGAATATTTTCGTTCATGTCTTTAAAGAATGGGAGTTAAAGTTTATTAACTGCTTAAGACATATGAAAATCAGCCGTGACAATTAAATACTTTGCGTAAAACAGCAATAACTCAGGAAAGAGAGACTCGATGAAGAAAATATTCAAGTATGTATGTGGCATTTATTAAAGAGAGGTAAAACTTACACTCTCGAGGAGTGACCCCCGGTGAAAATACAGGAGCTCTACATCCTTACAGCAGGACGGTCAGAGATGGAATCAATCGTGACATCAGATAAGATAGCCAAAATGCGTCGAGCTAAAATGTGGTTGCCCTTAGATCATAATAACCCTATACGTATAGTTCATAAAGAAAGTTTAAATTAAAAACTTGCCAATCGGACCGTTAATTCGGCGTTTAATATATCAAAGTACAAATATGCATGCCAGTACTGATTGCTGGGAAAAATATTTCTAGATGCATAACACAGATGTCAGACGCCGATTTTAATATAAACGGGGCGTTATATTTTAAGCCGAAAAAGCAGTAGCAATGTCTATTAATCTGTAAATGAATGCTTTAAGTAGCTAAGTTATTGCCGCAAAGGAGCATATGGTTTTAAAATATCTTTCAATGTACTCTTTGAACAAATGAAAGTATGCAGGCTCAGATAATAAGTTTAGGATGAGAAAAGATTTGTTTTTGATTTATTTTATTAACGGCTTTGCCTAAGCATGAGAGATCTACGTGAATTTAACGCGCAAGAGAAAAGAGATAAATATATTCTTTTTAGAAAGTAAAAAAAAATGTTTAATTGATTTGAAGTTGCAAAAGATAATTTAAATTTTAAACTTGAGAATTTTTTTTTTTTTTAAGGAAGCTAATAATAATATGTGATGTCATATTGCTTTCGACATCACACATGCGTAGTCAAAATCGCTTCAAATTCCAGTAATCTCCGTGTTATCCTACGGCTCCAGTGGCGTCGCACAGTGGAGTAAACAACCTTCAAATCTGGCAAAATATCGAAAAAATGAAATTTTATTTTGAACTACCCGCATACGTCAATTTAATAGAGCAGATGACAGTGAACATCGGCCTAGTATTAAAAAATGCGCAGGGACTTTTTTAGTCGTCACTAAAGAAAGAAGTTAAACTGAATATTGCACTTTGATAATAAATGAAAGAAAAAATCAATAACTTTGTTTAAACATTCGTTTGTTAATTTCACTATAATATATTTTTTTTTACTATGGAACCATTAACAACAGGTGTGTAACAAAAATTCGTTAACTTTCAATTTATTTTAATGCGATTTTTATAGATATAGAGACGTAGTAGTGGTTAAATTTATATTTAAAAAATAAATAAAAATGTCTCCAAAAATTGAAAGTTTTAGTTATGAGTTAAAGTTAGTTAAGTATTAACTATAATTTTTTCTAGTAAGTTTGAGTTTTAGAAGGGTAAATATTTCAGAAAATCTTGCGCCTTTTTGCTCCTTTTTTAATTTTATGGTCATTTTTATAGCTAATCATCCTTAAAGTTTTGTATTGTACGGGTGTGCCAAACATGATTATATACTGATATTTTTTTTTCTTAAAGACAAATTTAAATACATTATTTATTATAAAATACTGTACTTAAATATGACTGCCTATCATGAAACTTTTTACCGAAAAAACGTTTGAAAAGTAATATGATTTTTTGCTATAAGAAGTCCATGATCGGAGACATTACGAACAAGCAATTTAAATGAAGATTAAATGTTTTAAACTTTAATATAAATTCCGGTGCATAAATGCCTGGCGAGAAAGGAAATTTCTGTAGATTAATAAAGAGTGGCTTGGAAAATCACTTTCATTTACTTGTTTTGAAAAACAAACGGAAGCGTCAATGAAAAGCAAACGTGTCCGTAATCATATTCCGTCTGAATTTATTCTGGACGATCAAAAAGATTAAGAGTGTATTCGAAAAAACGCTTTTTTACCTTCAACAGCTCGAAATGTTCTGATACAATTTCAGACACATTTTAAAAAGTAGAAACATGAAACTTGCTGAGGAGATTTTTGAAGAGACATACAAGGTGCCGTGTGATGCCATTTTACGCCCCATTCATTAGAATTTGATTTATAGACAATTATCTACTCAGTAGGGCTCTTTTTTTCATTCGCCGATCTCCCGCTTCGGAAAAATCCGTTCAAATTGCCGTTTTTGATTTCTTTTTTTGCAATGTTTTCTGCGTTCATCTAAGAATCGACAATTACGGCACCTTGTGCACTTTCTTAATAAGACAATTTGCCAGTTTGATGCATATGAGATCAAAAATTAATTTAAAAATAAATCGGAAAACAAGCAGTTTGAATCGAAATATACCCATAAGAGCAAAACGGTTGCGTGATTTTAGTTCTAAATCTTCGTTAGTGATTGACATGTATGAGTTTAATATCTGAAAGACAGGAAAACAAAAAGTATGCGTAGCACTTAGACAGCAGAAACAGTTTTGCTTCTGCTGTGTTTATCGTAATGCATGCATTTTGCATGATAAAGGTGGATTCATGCCTTCAAAACGAGTCGCTAAAATTCCTTTTAAAGTTTGCTTGAAAATCATAAAAATTATTAATTGTGTTTACAAACCCAGTTTTTTTTTCATTTTAATTGCGATATTATGGATGATTTAAAATTATATAATTTGTATAAAACTATCTTAAATTCTTGTTTTCAACAGATTTTTCTACAAAAAAATATTGAAAAAGGTTTGTAAATTAATTAATAAATTACTCTAAAGCTTATCAAAAGTTTAAAATTTTATTACTTTTAGTCTAAAAAAATGTACGATGTGCTTTTTTTATTGAAAGTAAAATTTATTTATTGCCAACTTTAGAGGCTTTTTGCACCACTGTGCGTCGCTCCGAAAGAGAACTAGTCACTTGCGTCGAAAGGCATATTCACAGTATCCGCAAAGAAACTCTTCGGGAAGGTTGAATTCTGATAGGGACTGGCCGACGCGTTTTCACGTAACTTGGCGATAATTATACTTGATTATACTTGCGTAGCGATAGAGGCTTCCGTCGAGTTTGATTTCCTTCGGAGCCGAGTACAAAGTAAAAATTTGTGTTTAAAAACTTTTAAAGAGTACAGCTTTCAGTAAGACACGTTCCATCCAATGCAATGCTGCAAGAGAAAAGTTACTTTGTACTCGGTTCGGAAGGAAATCAAACTCCTCGACGGAAGCATCTATCGCTCGCCAAGTATAATTATCGCCAAGTTACGTAAAAACGCGTCGGCCAGTCCCTATCAAAATCCAACCCTCTCGAAGAGTTTCTTTGCGAATACTGTGAATATGCCGTCGAAAGCGTGTTTTGACATCTAAAACGAATCAAGTTTCCAGTAACAGCGAATCGAATGCTTGAAAACCTCACGATGTAAAAGCCTTTTCTCGACTGGTAAATTAAATGACTTAAAAAAATCGCAAGGAATTTTTGTGGGTTGAAATTTTTACATGTAATATAATTTTAATAGCATTTTATTGTATGAAAAATAATCTCCACTTCCACCACCAGAGTGTCTGTGTGAGAGAGTGGCGATAGCAAGTGTTTATCTTGGTGTAAAAATAAATATATATGTTACTTATCACAAAAAAAAAAAATCACAGGTAACAAAGAAAAAAAATACATAAAGGGGAACATGCCCTCTGACAGACTGCTTTAAAAATAAAATATTTTTTTATTCAATAACTAAAAATGCACAAATGTTGCAATTAGGTGGGTCTTACAGAGGACCAATAGCTTAAGGATTACATAGTGTGATAGAATGAGGGCGTGTTCATTTTTATGAATAGGGTAAATATGTAGACACAACCATTTCCCAGAGGTACTTTTCCGGTTAAGGATTAAGTAAAAAAAAAACTTAATTTAACTCTTAAAGATTATTTTACTTAAAAGTATTTATACTCTGTATATACTAACCTAAAATATTAATTATTAAAAACACTGATATTTTTCTAACATAAATGTTTTTACATGTAGAATAAATATGTATCACATATTTTATAAAAATGTCTTTAACAGTTAAAGTTAAGTTGTAATTTAGTTTGAATATGAGACAATAGTATTCGAAAATATTTGAATACTTCATTATTTAATGGAAAAGGAATAATGTATGGGAAATAGAGATTGCACTACCTCTCGTATTCTATTTAGAACATAAAGGAATTTTACTCTAATAATTATATTTAAATTTTGCTGATGAAGTACATTATCAAATAACTATTCTGTATAGTTTATTTAACTACTTCTTCATTCCTGCAACTTATGTAGCAATTTAATTCATAATTACAGTGCAATTTAAGACGAATACACCTGACTGAATGTAAATAAAATTATAATGGTGAAATAGGAAATGTGATGATCATTATAATTTGAACAGTTTCTAAAATAAATGATGATATAGTTATTTTTAAAAGGGTAATAAAATGCGATATGAAATATTTAAGGAAGGTGAGAAATGTTATTTATATATACGAAACAATGCATTTTTAGATAAACGTGTTTTAAATTAACCCGCGAGTAGTCGCGACTTTTTTCACAACGTCATTAGTCGCGCTCGGTCTTTTCGCCGCTGCCCCCCCCCCACATACCAAATATGTAAAATAAGAAATATTTTTCACCTAATCTACGAAGATAACCTTTCAATTAATATATAAAATCGCAGTTTTCTTAAGTTATGCATTTTATTCAAGAGATCTGGGGTAATTAGAAAAGTAAAAATGAACTGACATTAGTGATTGTTACGTAGAATTTTTAGCCAATTTCAACTTTCTTTCTAAAAATGTACCTGAAAGAAAAACAGAGGTGTCATGTTACTTCACTAAGGTGGTCGAAAAACTTTCAAAGTCAGGTACCTGGTAGCTCTCCGCTGTATATGTAATGTGATACAAGTTAGGAGAAGGTAAGTTATACGGGCGGCGAAAAGACCGACACGCGACTACTGACGGGTTAATAATTAAAATCAATCTATTATGTTAAGCGGGAAGTTGATTATTGCATTACATCTTTAAAATCTTTAGGTCATTTATGTTGAAATTCTGGCACGAAAGTGTTCCTGTAGCCAATTTTGTATTTTGAATAATTTATTTTTGTAATATGAAGCTCCCTCACTTTTAAATAAAGTACAATTGAGAAATTTCTATTCTAAAAGTTCCCTTCAAAAACGCGCATAGAAATTCTTGATTATTTACATTTAAGGACGTATAATTCAAGTTTGATCATTTATATTTAAATCAAAGAAAATTTGAACTTCTATTACACTTTTGCAAGTTATTAAGATTTTTTTTTAATTTCCAACATTTCATTTATATACAAATGCAATAATTGACTTCAAAATAACTCGAAACCGTTCTATATTCTAAAGATCTTTTCTTTGGTTCTTTTTAAGGCAGATTTCGCATAAAATACTATCTATTAGCATGGCTCATATTTTGGAGTTTCTAAACAATTTTTGGTTATCTGCACCAATATCGCTTATCTGCCCTAGATCCCAAAACTGCCATCAGTGAAAAAAATTATCTATCTATCTATCTATCTATCTCTTTATCTTTCTTTCTATCTATCTGTATCTCTGTCTATGGACACAATAATTTCTTTTATTTTGCTCAAATCTTTTCCAAACTGATACATAAAATCCAGGAATATAAAATATCCATCAAGTTTGTTAATGGGAAAAATCGGACCAAGGGGATGGAAATAAGGAAGGTTTTGAGAAAACCGAAAAAACCTCATAACTTCATAATTAAAATAGACATAGAATCAGTTTAAAGTTTATATTACTTCTAAAAAATGGGCCAATAGTTTATGTATGACAGATTTTTGATAAAGATAAAAATGGACTCAAGGAATGAAAAAATATGGTTTTTAGGAAAAAAATAAAACTTCGTCCATTCTCAAGATATCAAATCCAATTAAATTTATTATAAATTCTCTTAATGTTATTTAAAACTTTTGTATTTACATGTTTTCGATTAAAGTAAATTTATCGCATAAAAAAAATAAAAAAAATAAAACGAAAACAAAAAGAAGAGTGATAGAAGAAAAGAAATGCTTAACTTTGTTAATTCTTAAGGTAACAAATCCGATTAAAATTATTATACATTATCTCAATAACATCTACAACTTTCATATTGACAAGTTTTGATAGGACCAAATCTTATAGCGAAAAAAAATAAACTAAAACATCAGTTGAAGAAATACTCGTATTTAGGATGTACTCAAACCTAAACTGCTTAAATTCTGATTCATTTTAAAATTCATTATGCTCTCAAACATATCCAATTGACAGGTTCTCTTACTTAGGAACTATATAATGTGCCGTATTGGTCAGTTTTTTGATAAAGGCATAATATATTTCAAAAATTTTTGTAAAAATGGGCATTTTGAACAGAATTTTCCGCAGCGATCGCAATAGAAGGATTGACGATGTAGTCAAATAAAAAATTGCTTATTTTCTGACTCATTTTAAATACATTTTTGCTCTCAAACGCATTTAATTGGCATTTCATTTATTTAGGAACTATATATTGTGCCGTATTAGTCAACATTTTCATAAGGTCAAAAGTATTTTTAAAAATGCTATCAAAGTGGCCATTTTGAGCCGAATTTAGCTTAAGATGATTCTGATAAAACCAGGACTTATTGAAAAATGAAATTAAAAACTCTTCAAAAGTGGACAAAGAAAGTTGCTAAAAAAGTGTATATCTCTAATCATATTTTACTTCTCATTGTTAAAATGAGCATTCAACATCGAAATCTATCTCCGCCTGTAAGTCAAGCCGATACGGAATTTTATCAATTTAAGGAGATTTTCTCTTTGATGAACGGTAATTATTGTTTTTATGTTTGTAGTCAAAATAATCATATTTTGCTACCAATCCTAAGTATATTGAAGTCGTGAGAATATTAAGAAAGTTTTTTATATATTTATTTTTTGGAAGGTGTATGTGGGGGGGGGATAGCTTAGTTAATTCAGTATGTACCAAATGTTTTTGGAAATTCTTGGGATGTAAAATATATACGAACATTTTACTTTCTTGTATCTTTACAAGATGAAAATATTGAATTCTTGAAGCTATGGGTTTTTCCTTTGGTTCTTTTCTCCTGTTCAAGTCAAACTTGGTTTTGATCAGAAATAATTATTGTTTTATAGTTGTAATCAAATTAATGATACTTGACTACCAATACTAAGTGTATGTAAGTTGTAAAATCAATAAAAAAGTTTTTTTTAAACAACTAGCTTACTTAATGTGGTACTTACAGTTTTGAAAACTCTTGATAAATTGAAAATATTTACGAATTTTTTATTTTTATGTATCTTCACAAGAATTGCACAAAGAAATGGCTCTTCAAAGGATTTATATTGAACATTTTACTGAGTATGAACGATTCCTGAACATTTGAACGTATTTATTAGGTATTGTGCGAAAATGGATAGCATTATTCTTCGAAGGACACTAAAAGATACCGAATATTTTCTTCATTGGAAGAAGCAGCAATACGCAGAGTAGAAGATAGTCCTTCGACATGTACAAAAGCTGTTGGACATGCGTTGAGTGTGAAACATTTTCTTCTTTAGCCCTATACCTAAAATGAATGTGGCCGATTAAAACATTGTTTTAATGATGCGTGGTGCTGGAAATCTATGAGAGAATGACGATTCTAGCTAACAACACGTTTTTATCCACTGAAATTAACAGCACCTTCCGCTGCATTTCTGCACGCACATTCCTATACAAAATATGCTTATGTAGGTCCCCACTACCTGCCTGTACATTTTTGACATACAGTTATGAATCATCCTTTGTAAATCTAATAACCATAACAAAACAGACAGAGGTTTTTGCTACCACGTGTAGATACGACGAGAGGTGGTACAGCTGACAAAAACGAAACTTTTTTATGGAGAAATTATAGGTTGTAATTTACATTTTCTACCATAATTACAGTGTGTCTCACTCACCAGCCCGAGTTTTTCTTCAAATATTTTTTGACAAATTTAAAAATGTTTTACCGATATTTAGACCAAAGATTATTTGAATTGTCCAGCAAATAACACCCTGATTTCAAAATTAAATTTCTCAAAAACAAAGATAAATAGAATTATGCAGTAAACGGTTTGTCTATCAGATAAGCTGTAAAAATCTTATAGAAAAGATTTGAACGGTAAATATTTTAAAAAGATTGTGTTCTGAAATCAAAGACTACTTTTTCATTTTTCATTCTGATCTGTCATTTTTCTTGCTTTAGATTGCTGCCAGAGAATGTGTTTTTCGGCTTAAAGTGCCATATTTCATAGTATTTTTAAATTAAATTTTTGAAATCTCGAAATTCTAAAAATTTACTTCGAAAAATCTTTAAAATATTGCACTGTAAGCTGAAAAGAATCTTTAAAATATCGCACTGTCTCTGCAGGCAATCTAAAACAAGAAAAATGTGAAATCAAAGCATTCTATGCAATCAAAACGCAATTTTTTCAAAATATTCACTGTTTGAAATTTCTGTATAATATTTTTACAGCTTACCTAATCAAAAAACCGTTTACCTTATATTGCTATCGATCTCTGTTTTCGAGAAATTTAATTTTGAAATCAAGGTGTTATTTGCTGGACACCATGTATAACAAAATTTCACTTTATATTAATATAGTATTCCTAAATTCTAAAAAGCTGTAATAAAGATATTAAAAACTGAAAAATAGTTTTATTTTGTTGAGATGTTTCAACACATCACTGATACATTTTCAAAACAAATTAAAAATGATATTTCAAAGTTGCACGGTCTAAGGTGCATTGAACGGTAATGTCATCATTCAGTTTTTCAGAGTGCATGTGTTTTATATTATTTCATTTATCTAGCCAAAGAAGAATCTATTTTAAATACTGTGTATTTGTTTTATATTATCATATTATTGCTATGTCATGTTATTGCTTTTATAAAACATATATTAAAATAAAAAAATTTAATTTTTGAACCCCCCCCCCTCCTTTCTTTTCTGAAAATATTTTCAAAATATTTTTCTTTCCGTATGTATTAAGTCTATTAAAGTATACAAAAGAACTTTTAAATACCTATAATTTCCATAAAATTTACTTTGTAAAATACTAAATATAAAATCTATAACTCCTTTCAAATATTTTGTTACTGGTAATAAAATTCTAATACTAGCTATTAGAAAAATAACTTTATTTTTAATTACAACATCGGATCGAAATATCTAGATCAGGTCCCTCACTGATCGAAGGGAAAAAGGGGAGGCCTGAAAAACTGTTAACGTCATAACCCGGACCGGTCTGGAAAATAGTTTAAATCATAGTCCGGTTCAGCCGCAAATTCCTACATAGTTTTTTACTTCGGCGCGCGTGGGAAAAAATTGTTTCATATGGAGAAGTTCTGACCAAAAATTCCTTTTATAGCTTTTCGTTTTTTATATTTATATTTTCTGTTATTAAAGAAGGCCAAAGGCTGTAATATGTTTATTTTATCAATGAATCTCTATTTATATGTAAATGTTTCACTTATATTTTAACATCGTTAATCCATATTCCATGCGTTGGAGACTTT
Source organism: Maratus speculifer (assembly GCA_964019185.1). NCBI lineage: Eukaryota > Metazoa > Arthropoda > Arachnida > Araneae > Salticidae > Maratus > Maratus speculifer. The sequence continues at coordinate 146,397,070 of OZ025302.1, read as the reverse complement.
GGAAAATGTTATACAGTAAACCATATTGAGACGGAATCGCATAGGAAAGAAAAAATAAGTTATAGATAGATGCCCTTCCTAGAAGATGTAATTGGAGTTCATTTTTTCTTAGGTACTATTGCATTTATCTTGCATGGATCAACATATTTTCCGTTTAAGACAGAATTCCGTCATAGGTAGATTTTTCTCACTGGTTTTATTGTATTTAATTTTTTAGCCTTTGAATAATCTATTTAAAAAATGAATTTTATTTTTTTTAAGATAAAGATTTTAAAATCTATGTGTTTTTTCGTAAAAATTTCGATTGAGTGGAATTTTATTTATTTTATGCACGTATTAAGTCAGTCAGAGACTATGATTTTAATACGGGTTTTGTCGAGACCGGGATTGAAAATTTCATCCAGTGTGCATCTAGGAAAAAGGAAGTAGTCCCTTCCTTTATGAAAAGTGCGCTAGGCCCGGCCAGTCGAGTCTTCATCTCGGTCCTGGCCCGATCTGGGCCCAGAATACAGATTTTTTAAATTCCTCTCCAGGACGATAAAAAGCCTAGCTAAATAATAATAAAAAAATACTTAATATGCATTTTAGAAAAACCATCTTTTTAAATATTTGATGGACATTTAAACAATACACTTCGTTTTTCTGCATAATGATTTTTTCCTCCACTATTTGTTGTCTTTAAATTATTAAATTCGGAAAAAGAACTTGAAACACGTCATTTTTGATTTTTTACATTAGTTTTGTTTCGGTAAATTTGAAAAAATATTTACTTTTGAAAATATGATTTTTTAAAAGGATTTAAAATGATTTTTTATTATTTTTTCAATACATATATTTTTAATAGTTTTGAAATTAATATTGAAAAACAAAAAACCCTGGAACAAAACTAAAATTAGATTTAATCATTAATTAAATGGAAAGAAATTGAAATCCGATAAATAATTTTACGAGTAATAACGATTTTTGATTGTCCCATTTAATCCAGTACTAACCACATGAAACTTTTATAAATTGTATGAGAAATTTTAGGATGTGATTTTCTTTGCAAATTATAAGGCTAACCATCACAAAAAAAAAAAAAAAAAAAAAAAAAAAAATCAAAATTCTAACTCAAAAAATAGATTTTTTACTCGTTTCCTAGAACTGTTAAAGTAACATTGCTTTTTGAATTGAGCGCATTTCAATTTGTGTCTAATCCCTTAAAACCTGATGAATTTTTTAAACGGCTATAACTTTGCAAGTTTTGGAGATATGAAGATGCGACTTTTTGTGTCTTATTCAGGACTGAATAAGGAAAGTTTTCCTAATTGGAATTTTTATCCTACGGGTACAAAAATTTAATTTTCGTAATTTTTCAAATAGACCCCCATGGAGTCGCAATATAACTTATCAAAAATTTCAAGTTTTATTAATGAATTTTTGCAATTGGAAGTATGGGTCTAAAGGCAATATTTAAGAAGATATCCTATTATTTCGATATTTATGACTCACCCTGTATACATTACACAGTGGCAGTTTAGATGACCATTCTTTACACTTCTCTACTAAAAAGTATCAACTGTCATAGATTACTTGAGACGTATCGTTTCTTTTAACAAATGAAAAATTTTAAATGATACTTTTTGCATAAGGTACCCTGGGGTAATAACGCCACGTTAAAGTTCTACCAATTTTCACAGCACAGTTTTAGATTGTATTTTTCAAACAAATATATGATTTGATACAGGAACTCATTGACTATCTATATAAAAAAAAATAATTTAACAGATATGTATTCATAAAATGTAATGGCGTGATTTCTTGACCAATGCTATTTGGCGTTATTACCCACCTATATGGCCATCCAAACGAAACTATGAAATAAGATGGAATAATTGCATGTAGATTGCCCAATTCTAAAAATACAAACTCTAGAAACTTAGAAATTGAGAAATTGCATTCTAAGCTATTGAAAATGTTCAATTTTTTGTGAAAGTGTAAGAAAAATAAATGTGTGGTGTGGGGGGGATGAGGCAAAAGAATATCAGACAGTGAGCTTCTTTTTGCTTAAAAAGGACCGCTTAAATAGAATTATTAGAAACATAGCCCAGTTTTAACTGTGTTTATTTGAGTCAGTATTTAGGATGTACTTCGGCCACTGTAAGGAATCAACCGGGGTATTAATGCCAAGGATTGGCACTATTACCCCGTTATAGTTATTGCGCTGTACATTTTAAATTACAAATTATCTCGAGAAGATATCCAAAATCTTCAACAACATTTTGAAAGTCCATGAAATGTACTACAAATTTATGTAATTAACAAAGTATTTCCGGATAAAAAAGATAGTCTTCACATCACAAAACGTATCTCGCAAATTTTAGATCAAGCGTTAATTTTAGTTGCTTGTAAAAAACAACAAGACCTAAAAATGAAACAAATTAACTTGAAGCTGTTTTTTACGATTTATATGACTCAAAACCCTTCTGTGCAGAGCACATGGGTGTCATTTACCAGATTATTTCATAATTATGCATAATATTAGCACTTGGCGTTATTAACCCGCCTGGCGTTATTACACCAGACCACCTTAGTATATAATGACGAAAAACAAAACATACCTGGTAGCAAAAGCATACACAATTTGTATATTTTTAGAAAAATATCTAAATATTAAAATCGTGATGCACCGACATTTTCTGCAATTAGAGCAAAAATGCGACTTTTCATGGGAGAAACTAAATCTTGCATCCCTTGGCCGTCTATTTCGTATCAAACACGCAGCTCGAAAATCATTAAAAGAAAAGTATTGTCAAAAGTCAACCTTACGAGAAATGATGTTACAAATTTTAAGATTGGATTCAGTTCAAGGTAACACACCTGTTGAACTAAGTTTTCGTTTTGTGTGCAACATAGATACTCGCATTCTCCTGTTGAAACATGCACTTTGGACCAGCTAAAATGTAACCAAATGGCTGTAGACTGTTTTTCAATGTATGTATGTAGTCTTGAGTTCTTTGGTAACTATTCGACACTTGAGAATAACAAGATTCTAACAGATTTTTTTGTGATTTTTTAGCATATGATTCAGGTTGCTTTCGAAAAATTGTGATAGAATCCAATTAATCTCTATTGCGAGGAGAAATAAAATAGAGATCATTTCAATGCAGTAATGGTTTCATAGACACAAACAGAATTTTACTATGCCAAAAAGGATTTTTTGTAACAAAAAAAACCTGTTGGAACCTTACTGTTCTGAGTTGACGCATTGAGAGGTCTAGACATACTTGAGCATTAAAAGTACACTGAGACGCAAACCCTTAACGAGGGATCATCTTGTTGATGACTATAGAAAGTCGAATGTTGAGAACCCACTGTATTCTCATCAATTTATAGTGAGATTTCAAATCTGTCTGTTTTTTTTTATTTTCATGTAAATTATTCTATCCTGTTGTTAATATATTAATGAATTGTATCCGTTGAGAACATAAAGTTCTGATTCACTTTTAATGTAAAGGGCACCAGTAATTTCTGTTGATTCCAGTGTATGGATCCTTCTATCATTTGGTTTTCTGGTCATACGAGGCTTTCTAGATCTATGTTTTGCTTTTAAAGAGTCAACCCATGGAGCTAAGATAATAGGAGACGACATATCAATCTAGCATTGTGGGGAGCATTGACGCCAAAAAACGAGTTCCCCCCCCCACCCTCCCGCGTCCGCCATGTTTGACTTTTACCGTAGTTGACTTGTGCCGCGGGAAGAAATCGGGGAGGTTGCAGACAGCACAAAGCAGCTTATCCAGGTCAAATATGGCGGAAGCAGGGGGGTAGGAACGGCTACAAGTGACGTCATATATGTCGTCTCCATATATCTTTTTAACTCTATGAGTCAACCTTACGCAATACGTGATAGACAGACATCTTCAAAAGATTCAAAGCAGCAACAGTCCCTTTTGATTTCAGTCTTCATCTAACTGGTCTCTCTAGCATGTGATATCTTTATTTACCGTTCTTATAGCGAGGTGCACTTCTGTATTCCATACGAGTTATAACATAAGTCTGAAATTTACATTTTCTCTTGAACGCTTACTAAAAATCCTGAAAGTGTCTAGCTTTTACAAACATAGAAATTTAACTTTTTTCAGTTAAGTGAAAAGTTAAATTGCATTAAAAACATTATTTCGATCCTAAAATGTTTAAATTATTTTTACTAACAATTGCAGACATTTGTATAACCCAAGAATTCGTATTCTTAATCTGAAATAGAATATCATCAGTACCTAAAGCTGAGGACGGTATATATAACATGTATATACATACAAACATATATAGGATCTTATCACGCTTTGTAATCCAAAAACCTAAGTTATTTCGCTTTACAGAGATTTTCTCAGTTGCGTGCAATCATAATTACGAACTTCTAGATAGTTTTTACATTGAAATTGCTTCTTTTAAAGAACATTTTTGAACAGATTATTAATGAAAAATTCAGATTGCAAGTGCAAATAATGAGATAAATGCACGTTTTAATTAGAAGGCTTCATTAATCTTCAAAAGAGTTAATTAACATATTGCTAGAAATTTATATAAATAAACCATACTCGATATTGCGTTTCTAAGTCAAAATAGACTCGCATGCTAAATTCTTATTATTAGAAGTTGTGGTTATTGTACGTGAAATGTTTTTACTTTTACTGGAATTTCGGCGAAAAATTACAATTTTTAAATAATCCATTTGGAATATGAAACTCATATGTAAAATATAAACTAAATTCTGTAAACAATTTTCTCACACGTGCACATCAGCAGAAATTAAGAATTTTATGAAACTTTCGTCAGTAAATTTAATTTTTTTAATTCTAAATTTAGAAACAATATTTTAAAGAATATTTCAGTTAGGAGGTTCAAACAACGTAATAAATTTATATTTTGATCAGACGATTACAATCTGCATAAATCATCAAATTAATGAATATGTTAAGTAAAATGAATTGAATTAATGTTAAGTCCTTTTGTAAATAAGTTTTCATCAATTTCACGATAGTATATCTATCTATCTTTATATATATATATATATATATACATGCTATATTATAATGCAATAATATTTTTGAAACTATAAGCATTAATTTTAAACCTCGGCCTTTTTTCTTAGACTGTGAAAAAATATTTATTTTAAATTACTTTTATTCAGTGTGTGCTATTTTTTAAATTTTGATTAAGCTCGTTTAAGAAGCATTAATCTTAAGCATATTTTTATTCAATTTTGAAATTTTGTTACGGTCGTCTATTCTGTATATAAAAGCAAAAGAATGTACAAATCTAAACACAAATTTGAAAAAAAAAAAAAACACATTTTTTTTTTTTTTTTTTTTTTTTTTTTTTTTTAAATACCAGAATGACGTAGTATCCTTTTAAGCGTATTCTTATATATTTTTTATAGAAAACATGATCCATTTTACTATCAAGTCAGAATAAATATAAAAACAAATTAAAAAACACTCGATTATAAGAATTAACACTCTATTATAACACTGTAATTGAAAATCGTAAGTATTTTTATTTATTTATTTCTTTTTGCCTAAAATCGACGATTTTTCAAATCGACGAATCGACCAAAAGATTCGTAATACATGAATTCGGCATGGTACTGAACTCGATTATTATTATTTTTTAAACTTCCTGTACAAAAGCAAGTAAAGAAGTTTATTAAAATTATACAATTTTTGCTAAAATGAAACATTCTTTACACTGTCCTGTTCAGATTTCTAAGCTTATATTTATAACCAAAATTATTAATTTATTACATTTTTAAATAATTTTCTCTAAAATTACAGAGAAGCTACGGGTAATGGTTTATTTCAAACATTATGTAAAATAACAGAGATTATAAAAAACCGAGATCCTGTTAAATAACAGAGAAGTTATTAGGTAAATTTATAAAAGACTCTATAAATTAGCATCATTAACGATACACAAGACTCTGTAAATTTATTTTTAATCACAACAATTTAATTAGTTTTCAAAATTCGTGAATCACTCATTCTTTAGTGACCTCAAAAAAAAAAAAAAAATTTCCATTAAATTTCAATTCATGTATCATTTGAATTTTGCACAATTCGTACTTAGCCTTCCTGGGGTGTGAACCTGAGACCTCCTGAAAGCAGGAATACACTTTATTGACTGAGCTATAAAATTTGTTGCTATTGCAAACAAAGTATTTCGTTTATCATAATTATATAATTATCAGTTAAAAATTCCCTACTAACTCCGAGGCCTTTTTTTTATTATTCTAAGTTTAAAAAAATAATTTTAAACTAAATTTTCCTCTTTAATAAGTCTAATAAAATTGCGAAAGAATTTTAGAAGTGTATATTTTGGATTACAAATTGCAACAAGTTTAAAAATATTTTTAAATAAAGACATAGAAATCCCTACAAGAAATTAGAGATAATATAAGGGAAATATCTATAAAAGGATGACCGATAAACTCAATCAAATACCTTTAACCGAGAGCTAGTGTAAATTTCTAGAGTACAAAGCTTTTTTGTTTTTTTACAGAATTTTTAACAGTTTAATGTTAAACAGCGTTTTTTAGTAATGCACTGTTCCTTTTCATCTTTTGATATTTACATTATTATTATTATTATTATTTAAAATGTTTTATTATTGCAGCTTCGCAGGCAAATTTCACAATTTTAATCTCCATACAGAAGTAGTTAAAAACAAAAATAGCTTTCAAAAACACTTGATATAAAGATTACTACTCTATTATAAACACTGTAACTATCTTTAAATTCATGTTTTTTTGAACTGGGTAAAGTTGGGTATTTGTATTTTGTGTTTTTTACCAAAATATTCCATTCCATTACCTGAATTGTACTGATACCAAATTCGATTATGAAATAAATTACTGCAAGTAAGAGAAATTAATAAAAATTGTGTATGACTTTTACTTTGTTTTTTGTTTAAGTTACGGCATTAGCTAAGAAAAAATAAATGAAACATTGTTCATACTATTTTTTTTGGTGTGCGGGGGGGGATTTTTAAATTAAGTTTGGATTGTTAAATTAAATTTGTAGTTACGTTAATATTTTAATTGATGTATTCAGAAATGATGTTACATACTTTAGAAAACATAAATTACTATCAAAATCCTATCTCATAATGTTTTAAAAAGTAATAATTAAAGTAATGGTTACTCATTATTCAACGAAGCTATATAGATATTTTTTCTATATCTTTTTTGAAGTTATATAATGCAAATTTTACAAAACATTAACATTATATAATTTCAGAAAAATTATAACTAAAGAAAATTATCTTTTCAATAAATATTTTATTATTGTGAAAAAATAAGTATAAAGCTTTTTGATTTTTATATAAAAAAAACTTGCAAATAAACAATTTGGTAATTATTTTAGTTCTTTTTTTATTCTTTTCGAATCACAAAGTAAATAATTTCAGCTCTACAATAAAATCACTTCACACATCATGTTAATTAAATTATTAATTAGATTACTAATTTGATAATATGTTCTTCGTTCATTTATTTATTAAATGTACTACTAACTGAAAGCAGGCTATGTTTTATGTATCTCATGTTGAATAATTATTTAAAATAATAGTAAAAATTAACTTATCATTTCAATTTGAATCTTTTTGTGAAAAAAAAGAATGAAGTAAATTTAAAGATCATTTGCTAAGAAACTTCAGTCTTAAGTGCATCTCATCAATGCTATGGAATGTAATTGCCCTAAAACTTGAAATGGTAAACTTACCTCATTAGTGCTAAAAATTATTCTTTTCTTCAAAGTTCTTTCAAAGGAAGAAACAACTAGAAACGGTTGGCATTATGGAAGAGTAAAGTTTATAAAAGATTAAAATTCAAATAAAGACATATTTACTTCACTAGAAAGTCATAATTAAAGAAGAGAATAATCATCGTTGAAGCATAGTATAAAGTTGACGCTAGATATTTAAAATTAAGAAAATGTGAGAAATAAAGAACATAAATTACTTGTTTTTTGCAAAAATATTTCTCACTCAAAAAGCAATTTTCCATATAACGTATATTCTGATTTATAGTGCTAAGTTTTGTACAAGAAAATAGATCGAAATTAATTAGATTATTTTTTAGATTAATAACTAGATTATTAATTAGATACTAATTTCCTTGTACAATTTTTTATTAAATGCATTACTCACCGACAAAAGGCTATATTTTATTTATTTGATGTTGAAGAATTGCGTAAAATACAAGATTAAATTAAAATAAACTAATAATTTGAATTTAATTCTTTTTGTGAAGAAAAACATTTATTATATAAAGATCGTACTCAATTTAAGGATCATTTGCTAAGTAACTTTAGTCTTAAGGGCTTCTCATCAATGCTATGAAAAATAATTGTTCTGAAACTTGAAATGATAAACTTATCTCATTAGTGCTAAAACTTATTCTTTTCTTGAAAGTTCTTTATCAAAGAAGGGGAAAAACTAGAAACTTTTGGCATTAAGGAAGGATAAAATTTATAAAACTAAAATGGAAAACTCTACTTTCAGCAAAATTTGAGATAAAGAGCTTTCTACTTCACTAGAATGTCATAATTAAAAAAGAGAATAATCACCGTTTATGTATAGTATAAAATTAACACTAGGTATTAAAATTAAAGAAAATGCTGAAAATAAAGGGCATAAGATAGCCCTTAGTATTATACATTTAATGAAGGATTATATGTCTCTATACAAAATGATTTGAAATAATTATTGTAAAAATTAAATTATCAAATTAAAATTATAAGACATTTAAACTTTTAAGTATCTTTAAAATTTAAACTTTTTTTGAAAGAAAATATACTTTAAATTATTGCTGATATAAATAGCTAGTTTGTCATTTAATCAAAACATTATTTTAACTGATGTAAAACTAGCACTGAATTGTTGGCAAGATTCATGAACAATGTTCTATATAATGTCAAAACATATATGAATAATTAAAATGTCAATCAATATTATTATCATATGATCAAGACAAGACTACGTAATGTAGATTTTTCAATATAGCTTTATAAGAAAAAAAAGTCTTATTTCATAAAAAAAAAAAAAAAAAAAAAAAAAAAAAAAAAAAAAAAAAAAAACTTATTCAACCTGTTTTGAAAATCATATTCAATGCTATTTCACAATATATCAGGAACTCTAAATTAAATGCTTAAAAATAAATAACAACAGAACTATCAAATAAAATTTCTAATAAAATTCTGTTATCTTGCGAAACAACAACAACAAAACAAACAAAAATAACTAATAAACACATACCATATGACACTTGAAATAAAAGTATAAATACATTTTAATATTTTTTTGACTCTCAGTTTAATTCTCTGTTTGTAAAAAGAAAAGAAAAATAATATCAACGTAAATAAATGCTTATTTCATTATTTCTCAAACTTTTTTTTTAAAATTCGAATTAAGAGAATTTCTTATTTAATCAAGGTAAAATGAAACATGCATAGATAGATTAAAAATAAGCATCGGAGAAAAGAGAATTACACAACACATAAATAAATTGCAAAATCATCATAAAATGAATTAAAACTAATATGTGATATGCAAAATGTTACAGATAGGTAAAATATGGGAACTTGCGAAAATAATTATAGATACTTTAAAACTTTGCTTACTTATTGCAAATATATGACGAAAGTATTTATAGAACTTTAAAACGTTCCAAAATAAACACTCCTCACACGAAACGACGATGATTGAGGCAGAAAGTTAAAGAAATTCTTTCCGTAGAACATATATCGCAAACAAATGAAAATGTTGCTTGCCATAAGATTCTCCGTGGAACGAACTTTCACAAACGAAGAACGAGAACTTTAAAGACAAAGAACATGCAACGCATTGAAGAACACATTTCACAAACAAACGAGCAACGACTGCTCGTGCCATTTTCTTGCATTAAACATGCATGCATTTTTATTTCGTCCATATTTTACAAATAAAAATATATATATCAAGCTTTAGAAGATTCATGAAGATGTGGAACACCTTGGAAAGACTTTGCGCCATTTCTTTTTTCCTCTTGCTTACTTGTAGATAACATATCACAATTAAAAGCATCAAACATTTGTAGAATTAAGAAGATGTGAGAACATTTAAAAAATATTTCCAGGTAAGGGCTCAAGGTTGGGCAGCCATTTTGTAAGAAGTCGTCTTAAAAATTTACAAGAAGAAAGAAAGAGCATAACTCATCTTAATATAGATATCTCGGAGGCTACAGTCTTCTTTAAAAACTTTTTATTTCTTGAAAAGACATTTCTTACATTTAGAACACTAACACACACATATTATTTCCAAAAAAAAAAAAAAAACTTTTTTACATAATTTACCTGTCGCACTCCACCAACACAAGCCATGAATTCACAGTTCACAACTAACTTTCGAACATCACTAAGAATAGAATTTTTTTAAATTGAACTAGTGTTGCCAGATTTTTTTTTAAGACGAAAAATATTACAACTACATTTTTTAATTTAACAAAACTCAGGTAACGCAACGCGCGACAGTCTATTTTTTCTTCTTTGGAATGCGCGTGTTACAATATTTTTTAATAGGAAAACACTTTTATTGTCTGAGCGAAGCGAAGTCTTATACTCAGAGTACGTAACGATATTAAAAGTAAAAAAATTTCTTTCGTCAAGCAAATCTCAAAAAGTACTTGTCGGATTTTGATTCTGTTTGTACCGGTAGGTACCTATGGAGGTAATCTGGTGAATGCACCATCTACGAAAAATTAATTCCAAATAGTTTAAAAGTTATATTTAAAAAACTGATAAAAAAGTAGAATTTATTTGCATACGTCACAGAAACTTGGTGTGCGTCATTTTTCACCGGCTAGATATTTTCATAGACAACCAAACCAGAACACATTAAGTAAATAGTTGTGTGAGCGAAGCGAAGTCTTATGCACATAGTACGTAACGATATTAAAATTCAAAAAAATTCTTTCGTCAAGCAAATCTCAAAAAATACTTGTCGAATTTTGAATCTGTTTGTACCAGAAGGTACCTATGAAAGTAACCTGCTGAATGCACTTCCTTTCAAAAATTAATTCCAAATAGTTTAAAAGTTATGTTTAAAAAACTGATTTAAAAGCACAATTTATTTGCATACGTCACTGAAATTTGGTTTGCGTCACTTTCACCGGCTGGATGTTTTCGTTAGATTCTCAAATTTAAGCACATGGAGCAAGAAAAATGCGCAAACAATTTTTAATTTTTAAATAAATTATATTTAAACTTAAGAAACAAATTGGAAAATAATTTTATTGTTGTTGTTGTTGTTGTTGTTAATTTAAAAGAAAAATGCCTTAATTCTTAGTAACTTAGTACTTGAGATTTTGCGATAATCTTTATAATAGCACTTTATAACCGCCATTAGCATCTTTTATATTTCGCACATGCAAATTGGAAACATTTCTGTCGTGTTTAAACAAAATACGCTTTTAAACGAAATATTGTTACTATTTGGTTATCTCAATGATCAATTTCGACAAATTATACATATTGACATATTTTTTATTTTAAATAACGAAAGAAAAAATAAATTAGTGAAACACTGATAAAAATGCAAATAAAAAGTGGGATAAAAAATCACTTGATGACGTTTTAAACAGATGCATCGTGTTTAATGCGACTAAAAGTGACATTCACGATCATTCATTTTTCGCTTTTTATCTCATTGTTTGGCGATACTTTCTTGGTCGGCGAGTTAATCAAATAATATAAGAAAAAAAAACAATTGTTGAAGTGATGAATAAACAGTTATAAATAATAAACATAATAATAAAATAATAAAATAAATAATAATAAATATAATAATAAATATAATAAAAAATAGGTACTTACGTATTAACGCCACCGCAGCAGAACTTGCTCAAAATAATGGCGTCAAAATTATAAGGAAAAAAATGCATTTAAAGGCACTAAAAAGTACTAAAAAAGCACTAAATCACTAAAAAATGGCGTTAAAAATCGGCAAAAAACAAGGCAACAAGGAATCCAGAAAATAACTGCGGTGGCGTTAATACGTAAGTACCAAAAAATATAAATATCACAATAAATCGTAAAAACTTATATCAATATTCAAAAATATTTTCACCAATTTGGTGGGGAAATTTCGCGAAATATCAGAAATAGTGCCAAGTTGGCGTCACTTTTGGAGAGTATCGGGGTTAATCTCTGAAACTACCGAATCGATTACAAAATTAATGGTACCAAAATGATGGTATTCGCCCCGGTTCAAAATAGGCTATATTTTATGTGTATACCATTAACCATAAGAGGGTGAAGAAGCAAAAAACATTCTAAAAATGCAACTTTTGTATTACTGTAGGACCTAGAAATATAAAATTTGGCATGTTAATTATTTATAAGATATAAATGATATCTAAGGGCATTTGCTAAAAAATACGAAATTCAAAAAGGAATCTACGCGAAAAAAATGTTCTAAATTGGGATTTTTAAGCAATCTCAACAAACAACAAACCGATCTTAAAAGTAATGATATCAAAATGGATGGTGACAGTCCTTGCTCCAATATAGGCTATATCTTATGTCGATGCCCCTAATCCAAAAGGGTTAAACGAGTAAAAAAAATTCTAAAAAAGCGATGTTTGTATGTTAAGCGCCTAGAAACATGAAATTTGGCATGTTCATTAATTATAAGATATAAATGATCACTAAGAATATTTGTTAACAAAATTTAAAAGAGGTAAAAATGCGCGAAAAGCGTTTTCTAAAAACTTTCTAAATAGCAATATTTAAGCAATATTGATAAGTTAGCGAACCGATTATTAAAAAAAAATGTCAAAATGATGGCAACAGTCCTTGCTCTAACAAAAGTATTGAATAAATTGCCAGATTGGAGTTTATAGGAATTTGGCGAAATACCAAAAATAGCGCCAAGTTAGCATCACTTTTGGTGGGTAATTTTTGGCGTCAATTAGGCGATATTTCGCCAAGTTGGCGACAAACTTTTTTGGTCGACGAGATAATCAAGTAGTATCCAATCATGTAAAATAAACATCTTTATTAGTGGAATTTAAAGGAACATAAGCAGTCCTAATGTCAAAGTTTTAAATTTGACCGAAAAAAACAGTGAATAAACGCAGGAAAAAGCTGTAAGATTAATTAATATTAAATAAAACTAATTTAATATTAAGCCTATTTATTTCAAAAAGGAAACAAATGCCTAATTTTTTGACAAAAAATAATGATATTCTATCAAAAACATGAATGTGAAAGAATGCCAAGTTCGTTAAAGGTTTCGCTAATAAAAGAAGTGAAATCTAACTGCAAACCAAGTTCTTTCGAAGCTCGTTAAATCATAACTCCCGTCATGCATAATTCTTTGATTGCTTAAAATGATTTGTTATGTTACTTGTTATTCAATAAATCGACTTGGCAAGTTTTCAGCCACCAACTTTAATGTTTGAGTCAGAGTACAATTTAATCTAGAATCTGATTGGCAAAAATCTAGTCAATCGAGTGTTCGAATAAGTACATTGAAGTTAAGGTATTGATAAGTTAATTAAGTGATCAACTTTAAGTTCTGATCAACTAAATAATAGAAATTTGAATAAGAGAAAACTTGCTAAGTCGCTTTATTGAATAACAAGTAACAAAACAAATCATTTTAAGCAATTGAAGGATATTATGCATGACGGGAGTTATGATTTAACGAGCTTCGAAAGAACTTGGTTTGCAGTTAGATCTCATTTCTTTTATTAGCGAAACCTGTAACGAACTTGGCATTCTTTCACATTCATGTTTTTGATAGGATTATTCATTTACAGGTCACTACAAAAGAATTCCATTACAAAATGGTATGGGGGAGGCATTAACTTTTCATCTTTACTAATCTACAGATTTTATCATAGAGTCATTTTCTCAATTGCCACTAGCAGGTCTTTTATAACTTTTTTGGACAAAACTGCATAATCGGATTCACACTGACGTATTTCAGCCAACATGTTATGCTGAAAAAATATGTTCATATATGCAGAAATTTCAGTATTAGTAATTAAATCACTTGTGATGACACTTTGATCGCTCAAAGCTTATGCAGACGAATTCATATTTCGCTCGTACCTTATACCATAGGCATTGCCAAAAAGGGAATAGTCGTAAAAAACAGAGAATATACGCTCTATGTAGAGAGTATACGCTCAACCTAGAGAATATACTATAGAATGTATATACTGCAGCTTTTTGAAAAAGAGGGGATATACAGAGGTTCTTAAAAATCCAGAAAGTATGCAGCGTATACCTCTGTAAACTCTCTACCACATTAATGGTTGACAATTCGTTTTATTTTTTGCATGCTAAAGCGAAATACAGCTCAATTCCATGAGAATGGGTTTGAAAAAAAAAAAAACAGCGTATGTAGTGGTCAGCATGCACGACCCATTTAAATCTGATTAAGCATATCTGGAACATACTCGAAGCGACACATTTGTTGGCGTTTGCGGGATTCTTATATATCGTTTTTTAAGAGAGAATACCTTAAATTTTTATCGAAAACCTCATTGCATGCATAGAGAACAATGTAGATATTACATTATTATATATATATATATATATATATATTAACTATTTTGTTCTAACTATTTAAGGATACCACACACCATATAAAAAATTCCCTCATTCTATTCAACCATCATGATTTTGCGCCACTTTTAGGTACTAAAATTGTAGCGTATGTTCTTGATGTCATTTCAAAGAGTTCAAATTCTGATACAAGATATTTTAGTGCTTTATTATCTGTTTCACTTTTAATGTATTGCGTACTTCAAATTTTATACCCATGCGTGGCTGTTTTGTATAGATTGATTTAACCCTTTTTTAGTCGTGTATAGGAATTTTTATGTAATATTTCGGTCTTAGTCTGTTAGTGCTTACATAACAAGATACTCGAAATGTTTAAAGTGCTATCAGGACTTACATGTGTACTCTGCGTAAATGCTTATTTCAACGATAAAACAGCTTTTAAAAAAATTATTTTCTAATCAGGAAATAAAAATTTTCAGATATACAATGGAATTATTAAACGCATTAATTTAACTAGATTATTAAATGTGTATTAATTTCCCCGTACATATATTTATTAAATATATTCCTTTGTTTTATATATTTGTTGTTGAATGATTATATAAAATACAATTTAAAATTAACCTATAATTTAAATTTGAGTCTTTTTTGGAAAAAAAAACATTTATTAGATAAAGATTGCACTAAGATTAAACATCATTTGCTAGGTAACTTCAGTCTTAAGTGCTTTAAAACAAGACTGTTAAAAGTAATTGCTCTCATCCTTCAAATGATAAACTTAACACATTAATACTAAAACTTATTCTGTTCTTAAAGTTCTTTCAAAGAAGGCGTAAAACTAGAAACGTTTGGTATTAAGGAAGAATAAAATTTAAATAAGAAAAATAGAAAAATAGAAAAATAGAAACTTCAAAATAAAGATATTTTTACTTCACCATAAAGTCGAAATAAAAAAAGAGAATAATCTCTGTCTGAGTATAGTATAAAGTTTATACTAGATATTTAAATTCAAGAAAATGTGTAAAATAAAGGGCATGAAATAGCACTTAAGATTATACATTAAAGGAAGGATTATATGTTTTTATGCGAGCTGATTTGAAATAATTATTGTAGAATTCAAATTATCAACTTTAAATTATTTCATATAATTTTATATAAGCTTGTTTTTTGTTGTTTTCTTTTTTTTAACTTCTACGATATTGAACTTTATATCCAATATCATATTAGTGATTTTAGAAAGAAAGTGCAAACAATCTCAATAAAAGTATTGGACGATTTCTAAATATGTATGGAATATATTTCTCTTGTAAAATTTTCCTTTACTGTATATATTATACTTTATTAAGGGCATGAACGTCGGTATTTGCATTAGCTTACATAGAAAATTTTTTGAAAGGTTCACAGTTCTATCAAAAAATACATGTGGACTCTGTGTAAAGGCTGATTACAACGTAAAAACAGCTTAAAAAAAAATTCTTTACTAATCTCGAAGTAAATAATTTCAGCTATACAGCGAAATTTTTAAACATACTACGTTAATTAGATTATTAAATAGGTATTATGTTCCTCGTATATTTATTTATTAAATATATTAGTTATACTAACAACAGGCTATGTTTTATATAATTGTTATTTAAGAATTATATAAAATACAAGTTAAAATTAACTTATCATTTGCATTTAAGTCTCTTTGTGCAAAAAAAATATTTACTAGAAAAAGATTGTATTAACTTTAAAGATTATTGGCTAAATATCTTCAGTTGAAATGATTCTCATCAATAATAATAAAATTAATTGCTTTCAAACTTCAAATGATAAACTTATGTCATTATTTCTAAAACTTATTCTTTTCTTCAAAGTTCTTTCAAAGAACAAATCTAGAAACCTTTAATATAAAGAAACAGTAAACTTAATAAAAGAAAAATGGAAAACTTTACTTTGAGCAAAATCTAAAATGAAGGTCTTTTTATTTATTTCACTAGAATGTCATAATTAAAAAAAGAATAATCACTGTTTATATGTAGTGTAAAGTTCTTGCTAAATATTTAAATTCAAGAAAATGTGGAAAAGAAAGGGCATAAGATAGCTTTTAGCACTATACACTTAATGAAGAATTATATGCCTTTATACAAACTGATTTCAAATAATTATTGCAAAATTTAAATTATCAACTGTAATTATTTGACATACTTTTATATAATCTTTGAAAATAATTTTACCTTTATTTTTTTAAATAGAAAAACACTTCTAAGATACCAATCTTTATAAATAATATCATAAAAATGATTTTAGAAAGAAAGTGTGAACAATGTCAATAAAAGAATTGGACGATTTTTAAATATGTATGGAACACATTTCTTTTGTAAAGTTTTCCTTTAATTGATATATTATACTTTATTGCAAAAACATGAACGCCAGTATTGTCATGTGATTCGAAATGTTCACTGAGCTATATAGACATTCATACTGTGTAAAGGCTGGTAGCAAAGTTAAAACAACTTTTGGATAAAAATTCTTTTCTAATTACGAAATAAATGATTTCAGCTATGTAACGGAAATATTAAGTATATTAAGTTGATTAGATTATTAAATAGATATTATGTTCCTCGTATATTTATTTATTAAATATATTTCTTACTGACAACAGGCTATGTTTTATACATTAGTTTTAAAAATTATGTAAAATACAAGTTAAAATTTTAAGTTTAATTTATCATTAATATTTAAGTCTTTTTCTGCAAAATAAATTACTAGATAAAGATTGTACTAAATTTTAAAAATCATTTACTAAATAACATCAGTCTTAAGTGCTTCTCATCAATAGTATGAAAAGTAATTGCTCTCCCAAACTTGAAATGATAAACTTTTCTCATTAATGCTAAACTTATTGTTTTCTTCTAAGTTCTATCAATAAAAGAGCAAACGTATGGTATTAAGGTTTAACTTTAAGTAAAGTTTATATAAAAAAAATAACGGAAACTTTTGCTTTTTGTGAAATTTAAAATAAAGACACTTTTACTTTCCAAGAAGGGTTTAAATAAAAAAAGAGAACAATCACTGTTTAGATATAATATAAAGTTTATACTACATATTTGAATTCAAGAAAATTTCGAAAATAATGGGGATAAGCTAGCCCTTAGAAATACTCGTATAATGAAGGATTACATGTCTTTATACAAACTGATTTGAAATAATTATTGTAAAATTTAAATTATCAACTTTAAATTATTTGATATAACTTTATATGACGACCTCAGAAGCCAAGGGGTACAAGTGACAAAATGTCGATTTGGAGTAAATTGAGTTTAAAGATAATTGATGTTAAATTGGAACATCAACAACAATTGACTAAATTGAAATAGGAAACATCTGCTTGTTGCATTCTAATCTTTGAACTCTCATTTCAATAACTGTTAAAAAAAAAGAGTACAATTTTCTTTAAATGTATGATTAATCAATATTGTTTGTTTTTCGAAAAAAGTGGTTTATCTCGGTAACTCCCCAAATAATAAGAAAATGACCTCTATTTCTTTACCTGAAATGAAAAAAGCATATTTCCAGATACCCTGTGCACTTAACTCAATTTTTTCACTTTTGTCACTTATACCCCTTGGCTTCTGGGGTTCTCATATAAGCTTGTTTTTTTTAGAAAAGCATTTTTAAGTTAACAATAATTTATAAACAATATCATAATAATGAGTTTAGAAAGAAAGTGTAAAAAAAATGTCAATAAAAATATTAGACGATATCTAAATATTTATAGAACATGTTTCTTTTTTAAAGTTTTCCTTTACTGGATGTATTATACAGGGTGGTCATAAAAAATCTTTGCCGATATACGGAGCTCTAGCGGCCAGTCCGTTCAACCGATCGAAATGAAATTTCAGATATAGCTATTCAGAGGTATGAGCTCGAGATTCTGTGAACAACAACAAAATGGCGCTCACGGTTACGGTTATAGTTACAGAAACTCGAAAATTTCCCATGGCAACACCAATTTTTTTTCATCGCAAAATGCTCAGCGCATGCGAAAACCCTCAAGAGCGTTGGAACCGTACGTGTATCGCAAGAAACGGACATGTTATGCACGCACAAAAAACCGTTCTGGGAATCCTCCCTCCCATAAAAAAAAACTCGATTGGGGCGCAAGGAGGAAATTTGCATTTGACACAGAGACAGTACAATAATCTCTGATTACAATACAGATCGGAGAAACTAAAACTTTTATTTTGATTACACATTTTCCAGATGGGTGTCACCACAGGCAATTACACGTTGCATGGTAATGGCACCCATGTGGATAAAATGTGTAATCAAAATAAAAGTTTTGATTTCTCCGATCTGTATTGTAATCAGAGATTAGTGTACTGACTCTGTGTCATATGCAAATTCCTCCTTGCGCCCCAAATCGAGTTTTTTCTATGGGGGGGGGGGGATTCGCAGAACAGTTTTTTGTGCGTGCATAACATGTCCGTTTCTTGCGATACACGTACGGTTCCAACGCTCTTTAGGGTTTTCGCATGCGCTGAGCATTTTGCGATGAAAAAAAATGGGTGTTGCCATTCGAAATTTTCGAGTTTCTGTAACTATAACCTTAACCGTGAGAGCCATTTTGTTGCCTTTCACAGAATCTTGAGCTCATATCTCTGAATAGCTATATCTGAAATTTCACCTCGATCGGTTGAGTGGACTGGACGCTAGAGCTCCATATATCGGCAAAGTTTTTTTATGAACACCCTGTACTTTATTGGAAACGCAAACGTCGGTAACTGCAAGTGCTTACATAGCAAAATATTCGAAATATTTACTGTGCTATCAGGACATACATGCAGACTCTGGGTAAAGGCTGATTGAAACGTTAAAACTGCTTTTTTAATTCTTTTATAATCACGGAGTAAAGAATTTCAGCTATGCAACTTAATTACTAAACATATTACGATAATTAGATAATTAAAAAGGTATTAGGTTCCTCGTGCATTTATTTATTAAATACATTACTTCATAAAAGAATCCTATGTTTTACACATTTGTTGTTAATAAATTATGTAAAATACAAGTTAAAATTAAGTTTGACAAAACATTTAAATTGAAGTCTTTTTGGGCAAAAAAACGCTTACTAGTTAAAGATTGTACTGAATTTAAAGATCATTTACTAAGTAACTTCAGTCTTAAGTGCTTCTTGTCAATACTATGGAAAGTAATTGCTCTCAAACTTGAAATGATAAACTTATCTCATTAGTGTCAAAACTTATTCTTTTCTTCAAAGTTCTTTCAATGAAAGAACAAAACTAGAAACGTTTGGTATTAAGACAGAAAAAAATTTCTAAAAGAAAAATGAAACACTTTACTTTGAGCAAAATTTAAAATGAAGACCTTTTCACTTCTCTAGAAAGTCATAGTTAAAAAAGAGATTAATCACTGATTAAGTGTGGTACAAAATTTATACCAGATATTTAAATGCAAGAAAATGTGGAAAATAAAGACCATAAGTTACTTGTATTGAGGATTTAAAGCTAAACTATTTCTTAGTCAATGTGCTATGTCCCATGTAACGTACTCTCGAAGCTGATGGATGGAAGGTATTGGGTTCGAACACAATCGCGCCCGCCGGTCTAACCGTTTGGAGTTTTTATCGTTTTCGTCAAACCTTGCGTAAATACGGGTTAAGTTACCTCTAGAAAAACCACATTAATGTTTCTTTCTGTAATGCCTCGTAAAGGTAATATGATTTCATAAATAACGCCAAAACTTTATAACGCATATTCTGGTTTATAATGCAACTTTTTGCATACGAAAATGCATCGAAATTCCCATGTGTGCGTTACAAAAATAAAGAATTAAATATTGAAGAAAAAAGAATCATAAAAACTGTAATATTTTTTAGCTAACATATATGCTATAATCACTTGGCATATTACAACTATTACGCAAAAAAACCCATGGATTTCATAAGTAATTGATAAAAATACCAACTAATTTTTGCCCAAAAGATACAGGCAATAAAATTGTATATAAATAAGAAAAATTGTATCTAGTGTATCTAAATGTATTTTATAACGTTACTTTTAATGATTTATTAAACAGTGTTCGTCTACAGTTGTTTTTATCCAAGTTTGTATTAGGAAATTAGATTAAGTCCTTAGCGTAAATATAAAACGAAATAAAAACTAAATAAAAAGTTAGATCCTCATAAAAGCACTCACTTACTTTTGTCTACAGCAATTTTACAGTCAAAAATTTGTAGATATATATGAGAAAGTAAAATTATGTCCACAATTTTTTACATCGGTAAATTATGTAAGATATTACAAGAATCAATAATAATTATTAAGCTGTGTTTTTGAAATACCATTCTTCTTTTTGAATACACCCTTTCTTAAATGTCTTAAGACATTTTTTGCTTTAATCAACAAAGTTAAAGGTGCTTATGAATTATGTTTGTCTGTCCTCTGTCCGCTTATCCACGCTCGAATTCCCTTAAATATCTTCGGACTTTCATGCAATTTTAAAGCTTACCCAAAGTCACCAAAGCATGTTTGATATTGAATATTAAGTATTTACGATTAATGGTCCATTTACAGAGACACTCAAAATAATTCGAATACATTATTGTATAGGGGGAAAATCGTTTGGACGAGCCTTCGTACTATTTTTTATTAATTTACAGGGACACAACAGAAATCGGTTAGAATTCTGTCTTTGCTCTCCAAAATTATCCAAAAATGTACATAGACTTTTTTTGGAAAATGAATCCTATTTCATATTAAGTCTGCTAATCAGCATACTCGTTGAATTCTAAGATAAATTTATTTTGAAATGTTTAATGAATTTTAAGCTTCAGCCGGCTTATTAAGCATCGACGAAATATATCTACCTATAATACACATATGTTTCGTACTTTTAATAAGAATTCTTCTCTGTGTATAAATTAGATGTTTTCACGTCAAATCTTTCTCTATGAGAAGTTGCTTTGGCGAATGTCAAATTTTAGAAGCAATATCATATTAAATATTTCAATTAACAAGTGCAAACACTGTGATGAATTCTTATTTGTACTAGGAGTTTTTAGATGGCTTAAATCTTCAATGACTTGAAGAATTTGTATAAAGAATCTTGAGAAAATAAACTTAGTTTGTTATTATTCTTTGATTTTCTACGTATTTTGAATACTAATTTAATGATATTTATGGAATTTGTGTTTCACTGAAGCTTTAATAGGTTCATTTTTAAATAATTTTATACTTGTTTCAGGAAACCTAAATACTTAGTATGTTCATCCTTTACGGCGCGGTGTCCTTAAAAAAGGACACTCAATTTAAATTTTACTGGAACCAAGAATATTTAACTTTTTTTTTTTTTTTTTTTTTTTTTTTTTTTTTTTTTTTTTTATAACGAACATGAAAATATGCAAGATCATATTTTCTAATAATTTCGATTATTAATTCTGGTATAAGTTAGTTATATCAGAGAGATATACCATTGGAAATATACGCCGAAAAAAGTTGAAGTAAAGCATGTTTTACAAAACCACTATTTAAGTTTTGAAAAGAAAGATATCTTTTAAAAATTTTAATGGTTTTCAAAATAGTGTTAGACTACTTTTGTTTTTAACCAAGTTCTTACATGAATAAACTAGTGAGACCCCTTAGCTTAAATATAAATTTGAGTTTCGAGTTTGCCCTCTGTTGGTTGCTCATGGAAAATATTCCAACTTTTTCAGCATTTCTAGACTTAGCAACATGTAATATTGAGAAGTTCCGGTTTGAGTCTCACCGTGGAAACATTTTCACTAGGTTGGAATTTGCGCCTCTTAAACAATTTGAAATTCGATTTTCATTCGAAATATTGTATGCAAGGTGAATGTTTCCTGTGGGTTTTTTTTCAAATATTGAATATACCCTTAAATAAATGTCTGAAGATATTTTTTATTTAAAAATCGTTTCTTCGAAAGTCGAAATATTGAAAGAAATCTTCATAAAGTAAAAACATTCTAATGCTTTCTTATTACTATCATGAAGCACCAGTTTGTATTAATCTCCAAAAATATCTATAAATGTATAAAGAAATTATTATGAAAATAAAACCTATTTCATGTTAAGTCTGCTAATCTGCATATGCGTTGAGTTCTAAAATAATTTTATTTCAAAAAGTTTAATGAATTTTAAGCTTCAGTCGGCTTATTAAAGATCAACGAAATATTTCTTTCTCACTATAACATATATATGTTTAATACGCTTATTCAAAATTATTCTCTTGTTATAAATCAGTTGTTCTCAGTTTCACGTAGGATTTAGTAGGAATTCGATAAATCTTTCTCCATGAGAAATTGCTTGGGCAAACGTCAAATTTTAGAAGCAATATCACATTAAATATTTCAGTTAGTAAGTGCAAACACTGCGATGAATTCTAATTTTTATTAGGAGATTTCAGACGGCATATATCTTAAAAGGACTTGAAGAATTCGTATAAGGTGGCCTTAGAAAATAAACTTAATTTGCTATTATTCTATGATTTTCCACGTATTTTGAATATTAGTTTAATGATATTTATGAATTTTGTGTTTCATTGAAGCTTTATTTACTCATTTATAAATAACTTTAATTATATTTTTAAAAACGCAAATTATTATTTATGTTAAAACTTTCCAGCACGGTGCTCCTAAAAAAAGGGACATTCAATTTTAATTTTACTGGGACAAAGAATATTTAAAACTGAAATTTTCTTTTTATAACATACCTGAAAATAAGCAAGTTCCTATTTTCTAATAAATTCGCTTATTATTTCTGGTGTGAGTTAATTATTTCAAAGAGATTTATTCTGCGCCAGAAAGGGTTAAATTAATGACTAGTTAAAAAAAAAAACATTTAACCCCTTGAAGGGTGGTGGTGTAAAATATGTACCACTTAATTTCAATTGAAAAATGCCACATTGACACCAGAATTTTGAAATGAAAATTTTAATTCTATCAAGTACGCGAAGATAAGCAATTATCTATTTTGAAATAAATTTGCTTTTAAATTCTGGTGTCATTCAATCATTTCACTATTTAATGAATACAAGTATTTTGCCCCTCAAAGGGTTAAATTCTGAAAAAAAAGATGATATTGTTCAAAATTTAAAATGATTTTTAAAGACTATTGTTGTTTTTAAACAGTTTTGTATGAGGAAACTAGACAGATCCTTTAGCATAAATACAAAGCGAAACAAAAAATAAATAAAAAGTAAGAATATGATAAAACCAACCACAAAATTCTGTCTACAGGAATTTTACAGTTAATTTTGCTCTGTCCACCTGTCAACGCCCTAATTCCCGTAAAAATTCTCGGATTTTCATGAAAGAATATTTAGATTCACCAAAATATGTTTGGTATTGATGTTTGGTATGTGAAGTATGTATGATTACTTGTTCATTTACAGGGACACTCAAAATAATTCAAATACGTTATGGATTATTGGGATTATCGTTTGGAGAGTATTTTAACGACATTACGCTGTTTCAAATGTATTTAAATTGATATAGTTTACTGAATTTCATGAAGGTTACGTTAAAATAGAGCTTTCATATCTTTTTTTATTAACTTACAGGGACACACAAAAGTAATAATTGCTGGAGAGTACGTTTTAAAATTCCTTATGCGCTTTTAAATGTAATTAGTTTGTTGCATATTACTCTTTATATATAAATTTTATACCTCATATGCAGGGCTATACAAAAGTTTTCGCATACTATTCTCTTTATTAGAGGAAATTGTTGTAGTGGAATTTTCTTAAATATATGTATATTTCTTAAATGAACAAAATTTTGTAATGCATGTTGTTATTAGATACAAATCTGCGTATCATATACAGGACTACTAAAAAATTCGCAAAGTCTTCCGATAGTAGATGAAAACAGCTGTAATTCGGTTTTGAAATACATTATACATTTTCATATGGTGAAATGAGACGCGATATTTTATTTTTTTAAACGGTGTAATTTTTTTTTTTTTTTTTTTTTTTTTTTTTTTTTTTTTACATTATTTTGAATTTGTTGGAATTTGCTTTAAAATCTATGCCTGAAGCATTATTTTTTCCTTCTTGTTTATTTAAAAACTAATTCTTGGAAATTCGAAATGATGTAGTAAATTTTATGAAGTAGAAACATTCTAATGTATTCTTATTATTTTCATGAGACTCCAAGTAGCATAAATCTCCCAAAATATCTACAAATGAGTATAGAAATTATTATGAAAATGAAACATAATTCATGTTAAGTCTGCTAATCTGCATATGTGTTGAATTCTAAAATAATTCTATTTTGAAAAGTTAAATGAATTTTAAGGTTCAGTCGGCTTATTAAAGATCTACAAAACATTTCTTCCCATAACACACACATACATATATATATATATATATATTAGACGTGTATTAAAAATTATTCTCTGGGTATAAATCAGATGTTCTGAGTTTCACACAGGTTTTGGTAGGAATTCGATAAATTTTTCTGTATGAGAAGTTGCTTTGGAGAATGTCAAATTCTGGAAGCAATATCATATTAAATATTTCAGTTAGCAAGTGCAAACACTGGGATGAATTCTTATTTTTATTGGAAGATTTTAGACGGCATAAATCTTCAAAGGACTTAATTTGTTGTTATTCTATGATTTTCCACGTATTTTGAATATCAGTTTAATGATATTTATGAAAGTTGTGTTTGATTGAAGCTTTGATTTGCACATTTGTAAGTAACTCTTTATATATTTTAGGAATCTTAAATTATTATTTATATTAAACTAAAGAATGCTTAAAAAAATCACAATTTAAATTCTGAAAAGAAAAAATATGATATCGTTTAATAGATTAATTCAAAGATTTAATTCAAAGAACTGTGTTTTAAGAATTTTTGAAAAATATCTATTAAAAGTGAAATAAGTTAGTGATAAATAAATGTGATATTTCATGATTTGATTGCACATTTAGTGAATGTTTATATGTCTTTATACAAACTGATATAAAATAACAATTATAAAATTTAAACTATCAACTTTAAATTATTTGTCATAATTTTATGTAAGCTTTGAAAAGGATTTTATGTTTTTCTTATTTCTTATTTATTTATTTTTTTGTAGGTTAATACTTTTGAGTTACTAAAGTTTATAAACAACATCATAATAATGATTTCAGAAAAAAAAGTGTAAACAATGTGAAACAAAACATTGCACGATTTCTAAATACCGTAATTTCGGGTGTATAAGCCGCGGATCAAACAATTCTTTTTGGACCCAGAAATCTTATTTAGTGATTGAAAACAAATATTTACGTCGATCTACGAAGTTACATTTGTCTCTTAAAAATTTCTGGGTCGAAAAAGAATTGTTTGATCCGCGGCTTATACACCTGAAATTACGGTAGTTATAGAGAATGTTTCTTTAGTAAAGTTTTTCTTTACTCGAAACTTATTGGATATATTATACTTTATTGGAAACATAAACGTCGGTATTTGAATGTGTTTACATAGTAATATATTCAGAATATTCACTGTGCATATCAACACATACCTGCGGATCCATGGAAAGGGTGATTGCAACGTTTCAATAGCTTAGCGTTTATTTTCTTAAGAATAGTTTCTCGGCACGTCCTTCCCGTAAAGCATGGTGACGTCACTGCAACGTCGTTGTGAAGTCACATTGTGACTTTGTGACCATCGGTTTTCGATGTGACGTCACGTGACGTCGATGTAAAGTCACAGTGACTAAAATGCAAAGTCGTTATGGCCGTTTTAGAGCTCTTTTGTGACGTTTCAAAAAGTGGTCTCAATGTGACAAATTTGTGAAAAATGTGTCATTTGTGACTAATTTGACATTAACATTGTGACGAAACTGTGACAAAAGCGACGATATTTAAATTGCCAGAAAAAATTTTAAAGAAAAATTTTTTTAAAGTAAATAACATGTTTTGAAGGATATTTATAAATTTCTAAAGATTTTTAAGAAAGTCACATCTCAGTCACAATGTGACGTCACTGAGTGGTGGCATTTTGGTCACAGATGTGATGTGACCAAAGTGACTCACTGTGACGTCACTGTGACCATGCATGCTCTTAGGGTTTAAATTATTCGGTTTCTGTGTGCCCATGAGGGGACCTCCGTTACTTTTCCTTATAAAAATTAAAATGACAGGGTTTTTCATTTTACATATTCAAATCACTTCTTAATAGTTGAATATTTTTGCGTTCAAAGCCAACGAATAAAAGGCACCATCAAAGCTATTTCTCCATTAAAATAAATGTTATTTTCATCAGAATTCGATGTCTTCAAGACAGCGTGACCAAGAAAGAGGGAAATGTTTATAAGTATTTTAACTTAAATCCTTTTGAAGATGAAATTTTGAAGATTTGTAAGTTATTTTCTTTGTTTAAAGCTGTTAAATTTGTGATAGCATTTATTTAGGCGATTATTAAATTGTTATTAAACTGCAGTTTTAAGTTTTTTTGTATTTTTAGATCCATATTTTAAAACCTAAATTATTAGGAGCCGAGAAAGGTTCAATTTCAGAGAAGATATCTTTTCTGTCGTGTACGATATCATTTTGTTTGGAAAAAATCAACGAATAAGTATTTGAATTATTGTTTTATCTTTGAAAATAAAGAGGTTAAAATACAATAGAAACGATGTGTAGGAGAAATGCCCGATATCCAGAATTCCGGAATTCTATATATTTAACGCAAGCATTAACTCCAACCTTAAATGCCGCTCATTACTGCAATAAGCAGTAATCAATCTCAAACGCAAAAATAACATATCTCGCTCATTAGTACGAAAGTTGTTCACTTTTATAGAATTTCTTTGAAGGGATAAACTAAATTGTAAAAATTTTCCTTTTAAGAAGAATATAGTTTATAGAGCAAAAATCCTTACAATCTTTACTTTTCCTTAAGTGGAATCTAAAATAAATTATTTCCCACTCGTCTTAAAAAAAGTTAGTGTAATTAAAATATTTAAGATTGGATTACGTATGCATTTTTATACAGGGTAATATATTTTTTTTTGTCTCAATTCTAAAGCATTTTTTCCCCTTTTGTCTGTTTTGTCAGAAGCATTTTTGTTTTTTAATTGAATGAGTAGTAAAATGGAAATAAAAAAGTTTAATAAATAAATGAAAATTTAATTTTCCTTTTTTTTGTAAAAAAAAAAAAAAAAAAAAAAAAAAAAAAAAAAAAAAAATGTACGTTTTCTATGAAATTTGACATTTTCTATAAAAGACAGAAATGCATGCAAGAGTTACGTAATATATATATATATATATATATATATATATATATATCCATAATCCAAACGTATATATATACATATATTATTTAGTCACAGGTGACTGCCCCACTTGCGATTTTAGACATTTTGTTAAATAACAAGAAAAGCACATGAAGAATTATCATGAATTGTAACAGTGTAGGGGAAGATGGGGATACTTGAGCCATTTTTTGAATTTTAATTTTTTTAAATTTTTTATATTTTTTTAGAATAAAATAAAATATTGAAAATGAAAATTTGATATTTTTCCTTCAACTAAAAACCACTTTCAATAAATTTTGAACTATTTTTTTATGTATAATAAATGTTTATTTTTTGTTTTACATCATGGCTCAAGTATCCCCATGGCGGGGATACTTGAGCCATAGTGAAGGGATACTTGAGCCACTACGGAAAAATACCTACAAAAGTAATTTTTTTCGCTTTATTTTTGCACAAACATTTTACAGAATGATAAATTATGAAACGTAAAGTCTTTCAAAACCAATTGAGAAAACAAAGCTAGTAATACGATCATTTTTTGTCGTTAAAACTGGTTGTCGAAGGATAATTTGAACTTGAGTTATAACGACGGTAGAAACATCCTCAATTCAGAGCCATTTAAATTTGGAATCTGCAATTCTTCGGGCAAATTTCATTTTCAAAATATTAAGCACTTATCCAACAAATATTTTTACAGTTTTCTTTCTGGCATATTTTATTAGTAACCAACAATCAATAGAAGGTTTTCTTTCACATCATCACCATCATTGACAGAATTTTCCTCTAATGATATTGTCGAACTCATGCTTTTAGTTTAGTAGCTGTCGGAATTTAAGCTAGATGTATCATTCTACTATTTCAAACACTTTTTTGATTTCACAGGAAAAGATTTTGTCTTCCTCTTTGGCTCCATGTAGGTAAGTTTGAACTGGGATTTTTGTTGCTTTTCTTGTTTTTGTGCGCTCTTTTTACCAGTTTTTCTTCAATTTTCTTAGTTAAAAAAAAAGTTACAGCAACAGAGGTTACGATTTCAATATAAAATACTAATCTTAATATGTTATCTTAAAAAATAAATATTTTAATATGTTGGACCTAACTAATTAAAGTATTAGAGATTATAGCCTGTAAAACCGTTTTAAAAAGTTATTTTCATTTAATGAAAGTTAAATTGAAAACTATGTTTACATTTATATAGACAGGCTATTTTGTTAGTCAAATCGAAAAATAAAATAGACATTTTCATTTAAAAAATATGCATTTTTAAACATTTTTAGGTCGTTATTTTTTTAAGAAAAAAAAATAAAATGAAAAATTATTCTCCCTTTTCTCCAGAAAAATATCTACTAGTGAATATAAGGATGTAATTTTATTTTTTGTTTGTTTCACCCATGTTTTATTTCTAGTGGGGATGGTTAAGACATGGCTCAAGTATCCCCACTCTCATTGGCTCAAGTATCCCCACTATCACTATTTTTGTTTCCCAGAGTTTTATTTAATAAAGCATGCAGCAATTAGAACTATTTTAGACTCAAAATACAATTGAAATTATGCTTATTGAATGTATGTATATAGTTGCAACTTTAAACAAAACTTTGATTACAAAAAAACAAAAAAAACATGCACCCAAATATTTTCTTCAGATAGGGAAAAGACAACTATTAATCACTATACTTTCAAAATGGTACCAATATGTGTGATTTCTTTTTTACATGTTCAGAACTATAAATATGTTATCATATTGGCAGTTTTAGAAAGAAAAATTAACCAACTGTAGAGATAATAGGGGTGGCTCAAGTATCCCCTATGCTCAAGTATCCCCACTCTCCCCTAAATATAATAATACTGGTCATACATCTCCATGAAGATTTTTTTCCCGAAACTCCATAGGGGACCGTCAGCAAATTAAAAAAAAAGAATATTTTTTGCATAACCCTGTTAAAACAAATGTAGCAAAAGCGTCCAAACTGTAGATTGTCATTATGTAGCTTATTGTAATAAACTGCGTTCCTTTTCATGTGGACGAAATAATTTTTCACTGCGCAGGCGTCAACGCTATCAAAATTTGATTTGCATATTGTTTTAGCTAAATGTATAGAGTAACTTTTGTGAAAGTCTCAAAAACATAGCTTGAAAATTCTGAAATTGAACTCCGAAAGAATAAGCTCAAAAACTGTTATTTTCAAAATTAAGCAAATGCTGTATTTTCCGGTGAATAAGCCACAAAATAAAGAATTGTTTTTGGACCCAAATATTTATTCAGTAATTGAAGGAAATATTTACTGCGATCTAAAAACTTAAGTTTTGTTTTAAAAGTTTTCTGGATCAAAAAATTATTGTTTGATCCACGATTTATACACTGGAACTTACGGTAGATAGGCGGTTGGGTATTCATTTATTAGTATCAATATAGAATACCAATATGGCACACTCAATTATATATGGACATTTATTGTGCGCAATGCTGTTTGTCTTACTTTCTGGAAAGAACATTTTTTTATTAAGAACTCCATGAAAAACTATTTAGTAAACCTGCTCATTTTTCATACAATTATTATTATTTTTTTAAATTTCAATTACAGGGTATTGTGTACTATAATGTTTTTCATATTTTTCAAAAAAAAAAAAAAAAAAAAAAAAAAAAAAAAAAAAAAAAAAAAAAAAACATTATTTTATATAAAGAGCTTTGCAAATTATAAGCAAAAAACTTGGCAATATTTGAGGATTTATTTTTATAAAAACCTTTATTTTCCTACGAGTACACATGTTATCCTTACAAAAATGAATAAAGTTTATTACAATAAACAACTTAATCATAACCTACAGTTTGAATGCTTTAGCTGCATTAGTTTGACAGGGTTGTCCAAAAGACCTTTATTCATTTTCAATATTGTTGACGGTCCCCTATGGGATTTCGGGAAAACATCATGAAGAAAATATATGACCTGTACTATTTTGCTAACACATCTGGAATCTCAGACTATCTTTTCATGTATTTTTCTAGATATTTAACAAAACATCTAAAATCGCAAATGCCGGTAACCTTCGGTTATGTAGTACACATGCACACACATTTACAATATTCTATTGCTTATGTAGTCTGTTAATTTGTTTTAAAGGTATAATTTTAAATGCACTCTGCATAGTTATAATTTTTAGTGTTGATTTTTAAAATTATTTATTCAGTTTTTAAGCAATGTTTTATATTTTTACGCCACTTACTTTAAATTACTAAATAAAGTGTCTTCTAATTTATAATTTAATTTTAAAACTTCTTTGAGGAAAAATACTTACCACTTTTAGCGAAATAATTATGCAATAAGTAATCTCCACTCTTAAATGCTGTCCATTACTGCAATGTGTAGTAATTATTCACATACCCAAAAATAATACATTTAGTTCAATATTAAGAAAGTTGTTACGTACTTTCAAAGAATTTCTTTGAAGGGATAAATGAAACTATAAAAGTATCTTTTTTAGGAAGAATAACGTTTATAGAAGAAAACGTTTATTAGCGTTAATTTGCGTTAAGTGAAAATTTTAAAAAAGCCATTTTTACTCATCTTGTAGAAAGTCGGTGTAATTAAAATTTTTAATTGTGAATTAGATATTAGTGTGGGCCGATATATATATTGTAATCGAGATGTTATAGCGCGAGAAAGTTGCCTTTTGTAATAAAAAATAAATGCGTGATATTTTACACCGATGGTTGATATCTTTCACCACAGCTAAAAAGCTAATTTTCCGAAAAATCCTAAAAAATATATATTCATTAATTTTTTTTAACCCCACTAAAAATAATCTTAAGATTATCTGAAGAAATCACCACTTTCTACAGAAACTCTACGGAAATTTGAAGAAAATTTGCAGACTTAGCTTTATCTTTAAAATATCTGCAGATATTTTAAAGATATTCTTAAAAATAATCGGCCAAATACCTTCGGATTTCCCACAGATTATGGCCCAAAAAGCTATAGATTTTCTTCAGATTTTTTTAGTGGGGTATCCAAGTACAGTAATAAAATTTTAAGTGAACGCAATAGCTACAGCAAAATATTGGTAATGTAACTGTAAAATTTTACAACGCTGACATTATAGCTTTTACGCAGCAGAAAAGACTAAATTTCCAAAAATTGTTAAAAACTAAAATTTTTCTCTTTCTCAATTTTTATAATTTTCGTACAATTTTACATTTTTTTATACGTCTATTAGACTGAAACACGCATTTTCTATTGTTAATTTCACGTAGATTGTTTACTATGGTATTGCAATTCTATAAAATAGAAACATCCATCTATGATTGGATAGATCTTATTTTTTTTCTCGCTGAAAGAGAGCCGTATTTTACTTAATTCGTTTTTATTTACAGGGTGGTCATAAAAAAACTTTGCCGATATATGGAGCTCTAGCGGCCAGTCCGCTCAACCGATCGAGATGAAATTTCAGATATAGCTATTCAGAGGTATGAGCTCGAGATTCTGTGAACGGCAACAAAATGGCGCTCACGGTTACGGTTATAGTTACAGAAACTCGAAAATTTCCAATGGCAACAAACTTTTTTTTCATCGCAAAATGCTCAGCGCATACAAAAACCATAAAAAGCGTTGGAACCGTACGTGTATCGCAAGAAACGGACATATTATGCACGCACAAAAAACCGTTTTGCGAATCCTTCCCCCCCCCCCCCCATAGAAAAAACTCGATTGGGGCGCAAGGAGGAAATTTGCATATGACACAGAGTCAGCACACTAATCTTTGATTACAATACAGATGGGAGAAACTAAAACTTTTATTTTGATTACACATTTTCCACATGGGTGCCATCACCATGCAATGTGTAATTGCCTGTGATGGCACCCATGTGGAAAATGTGTAATGAAAATAAAAGTTTTAGTTTCTCCGATCTCTATTGTAATCAGAGATTAGTGTACTGACTCTGTGTCATATGCAAATTTCCTCCTTGCGCCCCAATCGAGTTTTTTCTATGGGGGGCAGGATTCCCAGAATGGTTATGGACCAAAATTAGTCGCCAAAAGTGACGCCAACTTGGCGATATCTCAAATATTTCGCAAAGCTGCCATAGACATTCACTGAAAATAATAGACAAGTTTGCTTGATAACAGAGACAATGTAACAAAAACTAATATTAGTAAAGAAATGGAGCTTAATAAGATTATTTACATTATTTTACAGTACAAACACTAACTACAGGGTGCGTAGTCATCAAGAAACTCAGAGGATTTTAATTCTTTTAGTATCAGAAATTCTTTAAAGTACTGATTGTTAGATCTGAAAAAGCATTTCTCTTTCGTTAAATAAAACAAATATTACATTATAAAAATTCTGGTAAAAGGTCCTTACAAGGTGCTTCCAGACTACGCACCCTGTAACTATTTACAAAATTCGTAACAATATGTATGTGTGTGTGTGTGTAAAACGTGTGAATTATTTTTAAAATGCGCTGCAGTTCAAAATAAATAAATAAATAAATAAATAAAAAACTATATTTAAATATTGTTAACAAAGCAAGACCCATTGGACAGAAATGGGAGTCTATGGATTTTTTGGCGAAAAAGCATAAATAGCACAAAGTTGGCGTCACCTTTGTTGATTAATTTTAGTCGCCATATTTTGCGTTTAATCGACAAGGGTTGCCAAACTTCGCAACATACCGCGGCACATCATATTTTCTCTTCTATTGATAAATCCTACTGTGACTTCGTGGAAGCTACGTAGATTTTCATTGGTAAAATTCATAATCGTTTCGTCCGTTTGCAAATTGTTATTATTATTTTTTAATGTATATCAGGTAGGTAATGCTCTATTACTGAAATGCGGGTAGTAATTGATTATACGGTCGATCAATTTTAAGAAATAATACAAATCGCCAAACTATATGTCAAGTGCAGAAATTAGCATAATTTTTATTTTAAGTAATTATAGAAGAAATAAATTTGTAAAATATTAATAAAAATAGAACTAAAATATCGAATTAAAAATCACTTGATGACATAAGAAACACGTGTAATGTGTTTAACACATTCGCTGCCGATCACGCGACAGCGCGTGATATGGCGCCAACGTTAAGGAGCCACCCACGCGCCAGCTCGTGATGTGGGGTGATTTCCAATAGCCTGTCACGTGCTGGCGCGCGAAAATATTTTACTGATTCTTTATTATAAAAAGTAAATTGGCTTCTGGAAAAACCCACTTCTACAGTGCGGCATTAACTATCATCACATCTTACTATCACTATCACTAAGCGGCAGCGAACGGGTAAATGCGTAGTGAAAGGGTTATTTACGATACGCAATTATTGGCATTTAATATTATAGTGTGGCAATAGTTTTTTGGCCAACGAAATAATAATTAAAAAAAAACATGCAGTATCGAATTCCGAAAAAGAAAAATTCTTATAACTCCGTAGATAATAATTATAATAAAAAAACATAATTTGCAGCGCAAATTTAAAAAATATCTACATTATTTAAGACCGAGAAGGACAGATATTAATGTGTTTCATTTAGTTACTTCTAAATTTAAGATTACATATTTTTAACACATAAGCTAAATCAATTGAATATCAAAAAATAAATATTAAATTCAAGAAATATGATATCGAATCACCCTAAAAATCATTCAAACGAAAATCTCGTTCAAATAAAATCGAAATAAATAATAAGATTTTTTTAATCTAATTAGGTGTTTCGAAGAAAATTTGTGTCAGCGAGTACGAAAGGTCGGGAAATGTCTAATAAGTAACTCATTCTATAAGAAATGCTGTAATAAAATAACATTGAAGACTCCCATTACAAATAAATAAAACATTGCACTGCTGTATCATGTTTTAATTATTTTATAGTTTACTACGATTAAGTGTCTAATTCCAAATTAAATATATCTTTGAATTGAAATTTGGATGAAATACATGGTATCCATAAAAATATATATAAAATACCCATAAAATGCATGATTAAAAGTATGATAAAATATGATACTTTTGATACTAGAAATTTTTTTATATTAAAATTTCATACTATTTAATGATTGAATTTTTCAGACTAAATGTTAAATTTTGTATTTTTTAAATGTTGTTTATCGCATGTTTTCAATGTATTGTATAAAAAAATCACTTAAGTGGTTAAGTTTTACTCTTTATTATTAAACACATAACTGATTTCCCCGTACGTCATATGGGTGAAAGGAGTTTACTTGATCCATCACTTAAAAGCTTTTTGACATCACTATTTTTTTAAATACAGTTTCAAGCCTTTAATGGCTGAAATTTTTAGATTAAATGTTTCGAATATTCCAGCTTAAAGAATGGTGTTAAAAATTCAGCTTAAAAATGGTATTTACTCACTTTTACAATTTCTTGTATTAACAAATGAATCAGTTAAGAGATTAAATAGAATTTTAACACTTTAGATTCTCATCCAACTATGTAACAACCTTTATATTGCGATGTATATCGAAAACAACCAGATTCCAACAATTTGTTTTAGCAGTAAACTTCATGTTCTTTCTTCCACAACGAAAAAAATATAAAAAGAAAAATAAACATTTTAAGAATTTTACTCTAAAATTAATTTTGAAAGAAGGTTAATTCTAATAATATAAAATTTGTTTTTTGTTTTTTGATCGTTTTCTGGAAATGTATGTGGAATTCTCATTTCCCCATGTAATAATTCCTACGCAAATATTTTCGTATCGATCATAAAAGAGTGAAATTTACATGCAAGAATAATTTGGAAAAGTATAATTCCATACATTATATTTTATTCTAACGTAGAATTTAAATTCCAAAAAATAAAATTTTTTTCCGTAAAGAATCTCTAAAAAAGAATTCAAAACAGATAATAAATTTTAATTCTTATTATCGGTATCTCGGCGTACATTCTTTTTTTAAAAAACATTACAACATAGAATTTAGAATTTTCTTTATCAAAAATGCTTACTGTGGAAAGTATTATCTAAACTAAAGAAAAATTTTTTGATGAATTCTGTAAATGGGTTTCGTTTTCAAATAAAAATTATTTTCCATTTTTTATTTTTTTATTTTTTATGAAAAGTGTTTTTAAGAATGTGGAATATATAAGGTGATTTTAAAATCTTGTTCTGAGTATAATGATTCATTGCAAATTGTTTGAACAGTAATGTAAATTTTTATATTGTTGGATAGGTCAGTATTAATAGTTTTTTTGTCCACACTGAAGTACCGTAGTGAGATATTTCCTAAACGAAAATTCCGGGGTAGGTGGGTTACATAGAAAAGAAAGATACTCCGGCCTTTGCTCTTTCCTGATATTACTCCTCTGAATTTTTAGGTGCGTTCGTAATTATGTAAATACGTAGCACTTATAGTTGTCGTTCAGTTCGTCCGTCTATCCGTATTTAACAACGCAAAAACTATCAAACCGAATCGACTGGAATTTAAAATATATATTTATAACATAATTTTGTCGAGTCATTTAAAATTTTATGAAAATTAGATACATAGATCAATTACAGGGACAAACAAAAGTATTCCGTTACATTGCGGTCAATGGGTAAAAAGTTTCAAATGCATTTTAATGGGGTTATACTCATTCGAGCATAATTAAATTGATATGAATATGTGAAATACTTATTATAATATACATTTTGCACAAACTGTGGTGCAAAAAACATTTGTTATTGATTTACAAGGACAGATAAAAGTATTCCATTACATAACGTTGTAGGGAGAACATTGTTTGGTGCGCATTTTAATTATATTAAACTATTTCACATTTTATGAATATGATATACGTTACTGAGGTGTAATAAGAGTTATTATTCCTGTATATTTACAGGAACACACACACACACAAAAAAAGATTTCGACCCCTATATTGTATCCGAAGTATTGTCTATTATAACAGCAAGATCTGAATATTTTTAAAACTTCGTTATCGTACGAACGTACCTCATTTGCTACGCTTTACGTACGTGCAATTTCCAACTTTCTTCTTTTGATGCTCTATATATGACAGAGACTTTGTCATATGAAATTCTAACGCAGAAGAAATGAAGAATTGCACACAAGCTTCTGTGAGTTTTGTGACAGGAAACATGATAAATAAATCTTGGCGGAAACGAGGATACTTCTTATAGACCAGACGCAGACATTTAAGTTTACTGAGGTGCATGGTCTTGAAAAAAAAACAAGTTGGAAATTGCACGTGAAGCGTAGCAAATGAGGTGCGTTCGTACGATAACGAAGTTTGAAAAATATCACTCTCATATATCAATCTCATAAAATTGTAAATAATTACAATTAAAATGCGCACCAAACAATGTTCTCCCTATACCATTATGGAATGGAATACTTTTGTGTGACTTTGTAAATCAATAAAAAATGTTCTTTGCACCACAGATTATGCAAAATGTATATTATAATATATACTTTATAGATGTATATAAATTTCATTACGTTCGAATGAGTGTAACACCATTAAAATGCATTTGAAACTTTTTCCCCATTAACCGTAATGTAACGGAATACTTTTGATTGTCCCTGTAATTGAACTATGAATCCGATTTTGATAAAATTTAAAATAACTCGATAAAATTATGTAATAATTATGTATTTAAAATTCCAAATTATTAAAGTGCATTTGAAACTTTTTCCCCATTGACCGTAATGTAACGGAATAATTTTGATTGTCCCTGTAATTGATCTATACATCCGATTTTAATAAAATTTGAAATGACTCGACAAAATTATGTAATAATTATGTATTTTAAATTTAACACGATTCGATTGGGTAGTTTTTGCGTTGTTATATGAGGACGGACAGACAGACGGACGGACTGAACGACAACAATAGCTGCTACGTATTTACATAATTACGAACGCAAGTAAAAATACAACAATTCCTGCAATGTATCCAAAGAAAATCGTGTCTAAATATAATAGTTTGATAACATTTAATATTTGTAGTCAGAGCAAAACTTTTGCTTCAACTGTATATCAGTTTACAAATAAAAACAGATTTCCATTGTATCTCATCGAAATGGGCAAATATGTCTATTGACAGATCACCGCAGTGTTTTCCAAAATTAGCAAGAGTATTTGCCTTTTATTTCTTTAAATATAAACAGTTTTTTAACTTGGTGTGTGCCCGTATACATGTTGAATTCCTCGCGGTCAAATTGAGCAACATATCTTGTCAGCAACGGATTAAATTAATTTAAAAATAATTTCGCAAAAAAAAAAAAAAAAAGAATTACACACTTCAACTAGGAATGCATACATGTACGATGAACTTATCTCTTCAAATATTGCATTGCACACAATTGAAATATAAAAAATATCACTATTTAAAAAAAATGACAAATTGTAAGTATCGATAACATGTTTCGTTCCTGAAATTTCAGATCTATATTTTTTAACCATAATATTTATAAACTAAATTATATAAAACAAAGTCAAAAATATATAACTATGTATATTTTAATTCTCTCCTTATTAATTATTTGTAACTTTGAACAATACGGAAAACCTTTCTATTGGTTATCTTTAATGTTTTTTTTCCTAGATGTAGTTTTTATTACCATGATTCACAGTAATATTTTCTTCAGCTTTTAGACAGATGGTATTTTCATATGATAATGTTCATAAATGGTACCGCTCAAGATATCAAAGACAGTAATATCTAATTTTAAGTGACTATTTAATAATGCTTTGTTTTGCTTCAAACGTTGAGTCAGTGTAACTATTTATTATGTTGCATTTCCATGTGTTTTGTTCCTGAAATACTTTTTTTCTAATTTAAATATG
Source organism: Maratus speculifer (assembly GCA_964019185.1). NCBI lineage: Eukaryota > Metazoa > Arthropoda > Arachnida > Araneae > Salticidae > Maratus > Maratus speculifer. The sequence continues at coordinate 146,358,407 of OZ025302.1, read as the reverse complement.
CTGAATGTAATGTTAAAAAAGGATTTTGATTGTACCTAAAGTTATATGGAACAACTAGGCCACGATTTTACAATGTGACTCTGGAGATTCTGGCAATACAGTTTCCTAAAGATAAAATATAATTTAATTATTTCCGAATCTTTTTAAATGTGTTCAGTTAAGTCCATTTTAGAGCCAAGTATTTTCAAAATTACATTTTAATATATAAAGGTAAAAAATATATACATATCAGTTTTCTATATTCAGGAGTCCAGTTACTCGATTTTGCGCCCATATTTTCCACACACATTTTTTTAATGTTGAGTGTCAGATCCTGTTAAAAAAAAGTGCAGATAGCTTTAAAAATGAAAACCAAGTAGATCATTTAAATTATATATCAAGCAAAGAGGGAATCCTTTGCTTTGAAGGTGTCTGAAAAAAACACCAAACAAAAAATTATTAGACCTATTTATACAAAAATATGCAAGAATTAAGTAAGTACATATGTACTTTATTATACCTAATAAGTATAAATGTTGCTTGGGTATTTTAGGAAAAAAAATAAACAAGATAAATCTATGAACAATCGGGTAAGTAAGTACTTAAGCATCTATCTCATTATTATTTTTATTTACCTCGCTATAAGCCCCGTAAATCTTAAGCGAATGATGTTTTTATATCAAACAGATTAATTTTTGTTTGATTTCGATAATTTTCTAGTAATTTCGCTTTATATCATGTACCCCTCTACATCTGTAATGTAAAATTTCGAGATTAAGGCATCTCACATAAAATATTTTAGTTTAATAGACGCTGACATGCTTTTTAAAATATATTATGTATATTTGATAATATATTGTACAATTCTATTTACTTCCATCATAAGACAATGGAGAAATCAACTACTCCTGGTAAGAAAAAATCCAAGAATGTATTTATAATTGTTGGGGCAACTGGATCTTACATGTCTCAGTTACCCCTAAGCCATTTCCCAGTTATCCATTTTTGAAAAATGTATGGGACAACTGAAACACCGGATTTAGATTTGAAACATGAAGTAAAACAGTATAGATACCTAATAACAACAATGTATTTCTATGTGTAGTCTTTAAAAAAGTGATTGTTAAATAAAAGTACTTACCGTATTTTAATAAAAAGCCTAAGAAATTCAATCAAATTAACGCTATTTTTTTATAAAAAAGTAGCCTAAATTTTCCGTAACATATCTTAGAAAAGGCAGAGCTATGATTGAGTTAATGGGGAATTTCACAATAGCTAAAACTTGAAAGTCATCAACGGTTTTTTATAAAATAACTTACGGCACAGTTACTTTGTGGGTCCATTTCCTCAGCTTACATTGTAACATTTCATTTCGTGTAAGAACTGGAGACTAAGGAAAAATATTCCATCATTGCAATTTTGCCAACAGAAAGGAGTCAGGAATCTTGGACACTGATATCGTCCAGGTATCTTAAAGGTAAAGCGTTCATGTCAATGACCCTGAAGCAATTCCAGTTCTGCATGATTTTTCACAGTATTTGCTGTGTTAATTTTTAGACCTTTTAATAGTTTAAAATAGAGAATTGGTTTTATATTAAGTATAATGTACAACAGATCTATAGTTAATCCATAATTTTTATTGTAAAAGCTTCCAAATACGTATTTAAAAAATGTTATATATTCAAAAGATAATTTAAAAACAAAAAATTTAAAACTAAAATAAAATAATAAAACTTTATAGTATTATATACATACAAAAAACATCCATTTAATTTATTTTAATATATTTTATAAAAATTTAATTAAACTTCTTTGATACATTACATAAATTTTATAATAAAAAATTCACAATATGTAATGCAAAAGACAAAAGGCATCACTTGTCATAATGATATTTTGAATTAATTATTTGTGAAAAAGTAATTCTTTATTACAGTATTTTTATTCATTTTTTTTTCAAGAAAGTTCCATTATCACCTCTTATATATAACATACATTGCAGAATTAGTCTTTCTTAATTTTTCAAGAAATAAATATTTACCAAATGGGAAAAATCAAGAAATATAATTTCAAGTATTTTATTTACATTCAATAAAAACTGCTCAAATATTTTTTCCATAAAAAAATAGCAATTTTTTTTTCTAAAAGTTGAACATGAATAAAAAACAATAATAAATATAAACCCATCTACTGGTATCTTTATCTCCATTCTTTATAAAATGCAAAGCAAAATTTAGATTTGAGTGTGGTAAATGCGCTTACAACAGAAAACAATAATTTAAAATAAAGGAAAACTTTAATCTGATTTCGTTAACTATGTTTCTAGTTTAAATAAACTTTATTTTCAGACATTTATATGTTATTATTTTTGAGTTAAGGGTTTTAATAAAATATGGAAGAGTTTTTTAAACTTATTTATTTTGTTTATCATAAAAGTTATATAATCAATAGAGAAAAGATGCATTTAGTACAAAACTCAATAATATCAGAAAGTAAATCTTTTATAAGAAATGTAAAAATATTCTTACTCTATTAGACAAAAAAAATTTTTGAATGTAATAGTATTAGTTTATACTTCAGTTGATAATTGTGTGGGATTATGATATCGATAAACGTCCTCAATTTTAAAAAGGTATTTATTCAAAGACGAATTTAAAAAGAAAAAAAAGGAACATAAAAATGGTTATCAAATGTTAAATATTTGTCTTTTACCATAGATGTGTAATATGCACAAATCAATAATTTTATAGAAAGACATTTAATAAATCTTTCTTGCGCTGTAAAAAAGAGTATTACACATATCCTTGACTGACTACGGTCAAAATATTTCTCAAATTCCTAGGATTTAAGAAAGTGATAAAACCATAGGTAATTGTAATATTAATACGACGCGACGATTCATTTCATTTAATAGCGAAATTTACACTAAATGAAGACAAGATTAAAAAGGGTGGTGCCTACCTTCACTTACATTGTAACACCGAACTCATAGTGACACCCAGTGAATTACAATTGGCAGGATGGCAGAAATTCTTTTTCTTTCTCTTGAAACGTGAAAAATAATAGAAAGATGTCATTTATCCCTGATCCCATAGGATAAGGTTAATGTGAAGTGCATTTCTACAAATAAACAACAACAACAAAAAAACTTAAACATTCATAACTTACTAAATAGACAAAATTACAAAATAAATCTTTATAAATCTAGGAAAATAATTTTAGCATGCACATGCTAATTAAAAAAAATAATAAAAACAATAAAAAACCCTTCTAAATGCCTAGATGGGATCAAATTGAACCCATTTTAGTACAACGAGGATTAAAGCATAATATTCAAAATGGTGTTTTGAGTTAATTTTTATAAAAGGAGTAATACTTACCACTCAAAGTATTTCTTCTTCATTCTTAGATTATTTGAGCGACATTTACGTTCATGTCTTTCATATGCAAGCCGAATCAAAAATTTGTAGGCAAATTTCAAGAAGTACACTGTCAAAAAATGGAAAATTCATGGGGGAATTTGGAAACCACATTGTAGCACTGTTAATTTTGCTAAAAGCTGCGCCTAGTTTAGCTGGCACTCACTTTTGATCTACTTGAAGACATTAGTAACAATAGCTATATAAAGAAATTAGTCATAAAAGGGATTTACGATAGTTTTCAAAGGGAAATATAAGATTTTCCCGACAAACTGCGTGCTAATCGTAAACTTTTAAATTTTTTTCCCTGTTTTTCATCTTTCAAAGTGGCTCTGTGAAGATCTTAAGTGTAATTTTTATTTTATTCGAATAATAATTACAAAATATGCATGGTAAAATATACATAAATAATTAAGATTTTTATATGCATCAGTTTTCTTTTAACCGATTATTGGCTTTTCTTATTTGCGCTCAATCGTTCACTTGAAAAACATATTCTAATTATAAAGTAATGCATTCTACATTGTGTAGTTTAACTTCTAACTAAAATTGTAATTCAGTGATACTTTTGCGTTTTATTAACATTATTTTAGCTACGTTTAGAAAGAAAAAGATATCAATTTTTCATTAATAGCACCTAATTATAAATGGATTCATTGAAATTCTATCTTTTTTGATATTTCGCAATTGCTAAATCTTTCTCTTTCGCCATACATATTTGATAACTACTATGCGTTTCTCGTTTAATATGAAAGACTTCATTGTTTAGTAAATTATTCAGATTTCAATGCATGTTGGCGCGACTATAATTTATTTATTTATAGACAACTGTAACTGTTAACAGACAAATACTAATGATGAAGTTAAATATCTTGTAAGTTACTTGTATTAAGAAGTAGGGAAATTCAGAATTTAAATGTGTAATTTTATATTACATTTTCTGTCAATTTAACACTAGAACCGCGGGAAATTTTACCCAAGTCTTATAAAAATAATTCACATCAGAATTTTTATTTAAGTCTATTTAACTTATTGATTTTCAATAATTTTTGTGAAGCTTATATGCAAATTATTTTAGGAAGAATTATCTGGTTCGAATCAACAACTTTTCACTGAGTACGGGTCAAAATGACCCGTCTCCGCGGTTCTGGTGTTAAAATATATATATTCGTATAAGCTTATACTTCATTTATATATTAAATAGAAATGAGACGTAATGCAATCTCTATTCGATACATTCTAACACTTTAATATAATAATTTATTAAAAATTTCAATATTTTGACATGTTGTGCTTACATTACGCGGAAATTACAAATCAGTTTCTATTCTTCGGCAGGATCAAGGGTTTTAAACTATAGTCCAGCATATTAATTTGTCCCTTTACTTTTTATTTTTTTAATTAACTTTACAGAATTAAAAATAGTTTTGAAAAGAATGTCGAATTCAAAAGAAAGATTTGTAGGAAAACTAAAATGTAACAAAATATAACATGACTAAAATATAGTAAAATAATGTACTCAAAACTTGAGATCGTCTCACCCAATGTTTTAACAATATTTGTACCGGCTTTTACCAAAATTTTGATTTATGTTTATTTTGCTCATAGACATTGAACACAGCGAACTTAAAAAAATTTCCTATGTATGAAAAATTATGTGTAAATGTTTCAGTCTAAAAATTGCAAATAAAATCCTAAGTCAAAATCTTTTAAAAGGGAAACTTTGACATCTTTAGATATATATTAAAACTAGTCGGGTATCAAACTTTGCTACAGCAAATTCTTTCTCGTAAATAACTTTCTAATTTGGTCGATTGCCTGTTCTTTCTCACATTTTCTATCCATATACAACAATTGATTTTCATGTACTTACTGATTATTTACTGTACTTACTTCATTTATTTGTTTTCAGTATTTTAATAACAAGGTTTTAACAATAAATGCCATAAAAAACGAAAATAAACTTCTTTATTAACTGCGAATTATAATTAAAATCTAATGAATCTCGAAATATTAAACATAAGAATATACTGTTAAATTTCGTAAATGATATTGTATAGAGTCGTTCATAAGTTAAGGATGCTGACATTTTTGAGAAATCAATTTATTATCTTATATCGTTTTACATGTAAGTGTCAGCTACTAAGTTTCTCATGCAAATCGAGCAGGGATAAAATATCCGCGACGATTCTTTAATCTAAGCTTTGTAAAGATTATTCTAATTCGTGAAATAATCTTCTTTTAAATTTATGTCTTGTTTGCTGCAGTTTAATGTAATCCAGGATATTGCAAAATATCGGAATGCAACTAATCACAAATCTTTGCACTTCAATTGTGTACGTTCAGCATCTACATGACATTCACAGAGAGCTTTGTACGGAATTTATAATACATTTATAAAAATCGGATAAATAAACCCTGAATAATATATAGTATATCAATTAGATTTACATTGTATTGCATTAAATATATACAAAAAAACACACTGAATAATTAAATTTTCGAAGGACTTACCCTTTCCGGCGCACTACTGTTTAAAGTTGGAATTTAAAGAAAAAAAATAGGCAATCTTTTTAGGCCTAGAGGAGTACACAGGTATTGTTTTGTAAAAAATTGCACTAACTATTTTAATTATACAGCTGTTGCCGAAGTGGTAATCTCCCATAAGTAACGCATTGATAAGCGCAGTGAAAAGAGCATTGCTGTGAAGCGCGTATTACAGTAAAACATTTTACCTATTATTTAAAAACAGTAGAGTTCATCTCTGTGGTGCTGCCATCTAGAACTCATAAGAAAGATTTAAAGTAGCCATTAGAGTAGTTTTTAAAATATTCACGGAGTTTTTGTGTCTCTAAACAGGGGGAACTTTAGGTGTTGCCGACCCAGCAACACAGCGCGTTAAGGGGTTAAGTAGTGCTTTTCATGAAATATGGATAAAATAGACAGAGCGTTTCTTTAATATAAGCTGTGTAATGATTGTTTTACTTTATGAAGAAAGCTTCTTTGAAATTTATACCTTGTTTGCTGAAGTTTAAAATAATCCAGGGTGAAGGTCTTACAAAGTATTGAATACAAATAATCAAAAATCTTTCCACTTCAACTGTGTACATTCAGCATCTTACATAACATTCACCGAGAGCTTTGTACGAAATTTTTAATACATTTATACAAAGCTGATAAGTAAGCTCTGAGTAACATATAGTATATCAATTAGATTTACATTGTATTATATAAAGTATACACATAAAAACACGCTGACAGATACGGCATCGTACGTTAATACTTAAAAAAATAATAATAAATTGACAAAAGAGGGGTAAGATGGAAAATAGTAGATAATGGAAAAAGCACATATAACTTTGAAAAAAGGGAATAGAAAACAGAAAATAAACAATAATTAATTTTTCGAAAGACTGAAGAAGGATTTTTCGTTAAATAGGAATAAAATAAAAGCAGCGTTTCTTTAATATAAGCTGGGTTATGATTGTTCTAATTTATGAAGTTATGAAGTAATCTTCTTTCAAATTTTTATCTTGTTTGCTGAAGTTTAATGTAATCCAGGGTGAGGGTCTTATAAATATCGGAATACAAGAAATCACAAATCTTCCCACTTCAACTATGTATGTTCCGCATCTACATAACATTCACAACGATTTTTGTTCGGAAATTTTCATACATTTATACAAAGAATAGAAGTAAATTCTGAATAATATATATATCAATAAGATTTACATGAAATTCTTATGCATAATTATTAATATAATTATTAATGAAAATTATTTTATCAAGGATACGTATAAAAATGCACAGACAGAAACGGCCTCCTACGTTAATACTTAAAAAAACCAATTAGATAAAGCAGGAGGTAGGTAAAAAATGATAGAAAATGAAAAAAAAAATGTTATAACTCGCTATACGTAAATGTGTTTAGTAATTAAAAAAGCAAATATGAAACAGAAAACAAGCAACAATTAAAAGTTTTGAAGGAGCAGCGAAAAAGAGAAGGGGAGACAAAACGAGATTAAAAAATATATTATTTTTTACTCTCAATTTGCATGCGATGTAATCGAAATGTGAAGAAAATTTAAGCAAAAGTAAAATTAATTTTTCTCCACAAATTCCGTTTAATAGTGACAAAAGATAATGAAAAAACAGAAAAATGGAAAATAATTAAAATTTTACATCACTAAAACAAACAAACAAAAGAAGGCAGTGAAATCGAAACTTAAAAATATCAATTTTTAGCATTTAAGTTTCCATGTTATTAAGTATTTATTTAGTATTTAAATTTTAGTGTTAAGTTTTCATTGCTCATTAAATTTAATTAACATTTTCAGGTTTCTAACAGCGAAAAGAAAATGCTAAAAATAACTAAAAATACTCATTTTTATTATATGAAATTATCATGTGCTTCACATTTAACACTTTCGCAATTTTAATTTTTACAAGGTAATACAAAAAATATTCGCTTTTCTCCAGTTTATTTAAGGTTTTTTATAGTATTTCTGGGAAAGAAGAGCATGGAAATATATAACTTCTAGTGTACGGTTCACAACTCTGAAGTTTTAGTATGATATCCTATATATTTTTCTAGATATTGACAAAATGTTTAAAATCGTAAGTGAACGATATTCATGGACCATATAACAGATATATATATATATATATAAAGTTATTCCTTTAATATAAGATGTTTAATTTCTTTTATTTTTATGCGGTAATCTACTTTCAAATTCATATGTATCTTTAGATTAATTTATAACACATTTTTCAATCGGTAAATCAATTATAACAGATTTAAATTCTCCATGTGGGTGAAAAAAGTCCGGGGCAGGATTTGAACCAGGGATGTATTGGCTGAAGTCGCCAATGCTCTTCCAACTGAGCCATCCCAGACACGAACACTGGTGGACTATTTCACCCAAATAACCTTAACGATTACATAATCTGGTCTGATATTACTGATCAGCTCAACAAAATAAATCGAAGGTCAGTATATGGAAACTGCAGAATACTGATTTTCGATTTATTCTGTTAGTAACTTTTAGTAAACTTTATCAACGTATATCAATTATCATAAAATTATTTACATAAATTATAAAATAATTTGATAATATTTAAACTCGCCCCAAACAAAGTTTGCCCTTATACCTTTCAGTAATGGAATATTTTTGCATGGCCCTTAAATTAATAAGAAATATTCTTTACACCAAAGATTATATAGAATGCATATTTTAAATCTCAAACGATTCGATTAGGTAGTTTCTTTTTTATCTGCTATATGCAGACAAACGGACGGACTGTCTGAACGACCACTATAGGTGCTATGTATTAGTGTAATTATAAATGCACCAAAAAAGCAAATCAAATCGGTTGCATATATTATACTAATTTTTGTGTGCAATTGATTTTCATGTGATCACTGATTAATTTTTTTCAGTATTTTTACAGTGAAAAATTAAAAATAAATACTAATAAAAAACGAAAATATTTTCTTTTATATTAAATGCAAAATATAATTCGAATCTAATAAATATCAAATTATTGAACTTAAGAATATACTGTTAAGCTTCGTAAATGATATTTTAAAGATTTGTCCGGATGACATGGATTCTGATACTTTCAAGAAATTAAACATCCTGCAACATGTAAGCGTCAGCTACCAAATTTCTGATGCATTTCGAGCAGGTGGTAAGTAGGATTTTTCATTAAATAGGGATAAAATATGATTGTTCTTTAATAAGCTGTATAAACATTGCTTAAATTTATGAAGTAACCTTCTTTTGAATTTATATCTTATTTGTTGAACTTTAAAGTAATCCAGAGTGAAGGTGTTAGATATTCGCAAATCTTTCCGCTTCAGCTGTGTATGTTCAACATCTGCATAACGTTCGCTGCTAGCTTCGTCTGAAAGCTTTAATCTATTTATAGAAAAATGGTAAATAAACTCTGAATAAGGTGTATTAGTTACTTTTATTTCATATTTTAATTATTTGTTTTTATTAATTATTTTCATTTTAATTCTATGAAGGATGTGTATGAAAATGTACAGAGAGAAACGACATAATACGCTAATACTTAAAAAACAAAAACAATTAGATAAAACAATAAGAAGACGGACAATGACAAAATGAAAAATAAAACAGTTTTAACGTATTATTGGTTTTTCTCATAAATATGTTTAGTAATTCCAAAACGGAAAATAAAACAGAAAACAAAGATTAGTTAAAATTTTGGAAGGACTAGCAGAAAAAAAGGAAGAGACAAAAAGTTACAAAAAATACAGATTATTTTACAGTCTTAATTTATATGCAATGTAATTGAAATATGAAGAAAAAAAAATAAACAAATTGTGTTTGATGTGGTAGGTACATGAAACGCAATAGATATAGTAAAAAAGATAACGAAAAACAGAAAATGAAGAATAATTAAAACTTTGAATTAATTAAACAAAAGAAAAAAGTCAAATCAAGTTAGAAAATATCATTTTTTAGTATGTAAGTACTTTTTAAACAATTGATCATTAGATTTATTTAGTGTTTTAAGGATTTTAAAAGCGAAACAAAAAAAGAAATCTGAAAATAACCAAACATACTAATTTTTACTGTAACTGCAAAAATTTCTGTTTTGAAAAATCGGTGAAATTAAAAAAAAAATTTCTGTAAAAGGCATGAAAAAATAGGTCTTATCTGAAAGTATTTTTTTGTTTAAATCTTGATCAGTAAGATTGTAGACAAATTTGTAAGAAAAACTATGTAATTATAAATTCATTTTGTTCTACGATTTGTTGTAACAAATAAAATATTAAGAGCACACACTAGTCACGCGGTAAAAGCCGAGCGTTAATGTAAAGTCTATGGGGGCGTTCTTTTCGAATATCTCGCTAAAATTTTAATATTTTTACATGCTGTTTTTGCACAAGATAGCTGAGGGCGATCCACAACCGGCCTAGTTTTTACTTTTTCGATTTCGTTTCAGATTTTCTTTAAACAATTACTTAAACTTTCGGAACCCGTTTAAACCGGTTCTGAAATTGAAACTATCGTAATATAAAAAATATATAAGCAAAATCGAAAAAGTAAAAACTAGGCCGGTTGTGGATCACCCTCAGCTATCTTGTCCAAAAAAATCATGTAAAAATATTAAAATTTGAGCGAGATATTCGAAAAGAACGCCCCCATAGACTTTACATTAGCGCTCGGCTTTTACCGCGTGACTAGTGTACGCTCCTAAATTGTTACAATAAACCATTGGAACTGCAACATCTTTTATGGACAGCTATATTTTAACTGTTGCATGTCTCGAATAAATCTGTTTTTTGTCAACTTTTGAAAAATTAGAATAATTTAGAGCAGAATAACTACTGAAAAACAGAACTACTTATACATATTCTTGCTAAATAGTCACAGAGAAAAACGAATGTAGGTTATTCAATTAGAAATTTTGTCTTTTTTATGTAGTCTAACTCCATGAGCACTTGTAGTATGAGTCACATGCTGCGATTTTGGCTATCAGTATTTTAGAGTGGAAAGATGCGATCATTTTCATTTGATCAAATGCATTTTATCGGAGATATTTTGTTAATTGAATAAAAAATGCAAACTTTTCCAAAATAACGGGGGCAAACAAGCATAGAAATTATCAACTAGGTCACTTACACAACAAAAACTCTTGGAACTAGCCTTATATGTCGAAAAATAAGCGTCTTAATACAGAAATTGTGTAAAATTTTAGTTTTTTTAATTCCGAACATGAAATTTAGATTTCGGTGTAATTCGGTAAAATGTGCAGTTTAAAAATTTTAACCCCTACACTCTAAGAAATAAATGCGTAACTTTAGCACATTAAAACAGGTATACTGATGATACAAAATCAATTTTTCAGTAAGTGTAAAAAAGGTATGCAAATAAAGATATTGATGTGTCAATTTTAAGTACACATTTTTTATGAAGTCATTAAGCAGCCTAAGTGTGTGAATTGTTATCTGATAACTCGGAAATAAGCAGTTTATCATGTAATTTGCGCATGAGGATACATATATTTATGTAATATATATATTTAAAAAAAGGTGGATTTTTGTACTTCAAAAGTATTTTGTGAAAAAAGAAGAAACACGTGTGCTTGCTATATCCATTCTATTTCCATCAGATTTGTTTTTAGACCACAAAAATAGTAATCTTAAGTTACAAAAAACAGGATCGTCTGAAATCATAATTATTGCCGATCATCTTTCTGTAAATATTGTTTGGGAAGTCCTAAAATAACCGAGTCATAATTTATGAATAGAATATGAATAAATACATTGAAAAATAAAACATAAATAAATACGGAAGCCATGACGCTGATAGTGTATTTGTAGGGGTTTTTTTACCTATAAATTACGTTAAAAATTTTGAAATATATATAAAAACAAGCGGAGAAATTAATTTACATAAAACAAGCAATACTTACCAAAACGGGATTTGAACTCACGATCTTCCACCTTTTAAGCCATTAACATGGCTACTCAGCAACTGTTGCACAATCTAATTTACAAATATCTCTAATTATGTGTTGACATATATGCACATATTTTGTGTAATATTATGTTTCTAGACATATTTCTGCATAATGGTGCTACATATAAGACTGTGTAATATTATGTTATATACACATGCATACATAGAACTGTGTAAAATTTATGCACATACTTATGTATAATACTCTATTCTTGCGCAGATATCTGTGTAAAATTATTACACGTATTTCGGTGTAACATGCAAAATAAGATGATATTTGTGTGATATCAAAAATTTGTAAATTACTTTAACACACCAATTCGGCTAAATCAGTATAATTTTCTATCATTTACAAACTTAATTGAATGTTTGAAGGAAAACAAATTAAACATTTTTATTAGACCCCCCCCCCAAAAAAAAAATCTATAAATACAGGTACATTTTAGTGATAATTGAGTAAATTTTATGGCAAAGATATACTTTTACAAACTTCCACACTTGCTTATGTAGAAGTGAATAACTTGCACATTTACTTTTTTAGAGTATAATGTAGGTAATTGCTGTTAGGTTTAGAAGCATTACACAAAAAGTATTTGACAGAATAAACTATAATTTTGGATTCACATATTTCAAGATTCAAGAAATAATTACCTTGTATTATTCAAATTTCATTTAAATTATATTCCTAAATAATACATGGTTTGTAATAAATATTCAAAACAGAATATGTATTTTACATTAAATGTTTTAATAATAATTATAAACATAAAAGTAAATTCAATATACTTTCAAGTAATATAAAATATAAATATATTATTTTATATTAAGAAATATAAAAGTATATTCCATACAGTCAATAATTTCTAGTACGAATGCCTTCAAACTATTTAGAGTATTACTATATAAATTACAAATATTTTATCACCAGTAGTTGTTTATATTTCTCAAATAATTCTATTTATAATATAAATTAGAAATAAGTGAAACGTGTCCATACATAACGTGGAATACATTTTTACGATGACATTCACCTGAACATTACATTTTGTTTTTATTGCATAATTCAAAATTTTGGATTGTAGCACATTTTAAGTGCGCACATTGCCAAATAAGAAAATAATATTCTTTCCAATTTAATTTCTTAAAAAACTATATCTTAATAGACTGATTTCTTATAATTAAAAAAAAAATAACAGTAGATTTAATACATGAATTTTCACATTACTATACTAATCATAGAAACCAACTTTTAGTGAAAAATGTCCAAGACGGGAATCAAACCCGGAACCCTTGGAATAGCGCCCCGAGTGCTCTAGAAACTTAGAGCATGTAGATGATTCCCAATTTAGCATTTCTCACAATATCTATGTTCGTTAGGCTCCAATTCGCAGCATGAGATGGAACCGTCTTCATGAGCGCACAAACCTGCGGCGTAACATGATTAATATCAAATTTATATATATATATATTATATTTGATTGATATCAAATATATATATATATATATGTGTGTGTGTGTGTGACGATTTAAAGTTAGGAGGGCAGAAACATCATCGCCAGGTTTCCCTTTCTCCGCACAGAAGTCATGGCCCGCGAGAAAAAAACAAAATAAATAAATGTAGAAGGTCCAAATAATCACTATTTGGCTGCTGATAGTTCATTTTATTAAACTTTAGCTATATTAGAGAGAAAAGCTCCTGTTGCAGACGATATTTTACCGAAACATCCAAAAAATATTCCATCCTTTACTACATCAAGCCGTACTCATGCAAGAGCGCACCCAAAAATCCTTCTTCTCTTCTCTCTTATCACCTCTCGAGCTTCCTCTTTTAAATCTAAAAAGAAAATTCTAGAACATTCTCTAACCTCAAACCATCATTCTTTTATGTAAACAGAATTCTTGTCTAGCTACGAGACTATTTTCCACAGACGATAATTTTATTTAAAAAATATATATTATTTAACCAATTTATAATCGACTCAGAATTTCTTAGGCAGACGATTTTTAGAGATGATTAATTTTAAGAGAAAAAGAAAAGAAATGAATTTATTGATATGCACACTATCAAAGGTTGACGGAGGGAAAATAAATAAATAGATAAAATAAAATAATGATATTTTTTGAAAGGTATGGTTTTGGAATAAATTTAATAAGACTGTCTTAAAAAGGGTTGATAAAAACATAGAAGAAATTAGTTTTATTTGGAATATTAAGAAATAAAGTTTAATTAAGAATATTTTTAATTTATAGCCATCTTTTTAAATTTACGCATACTGGAATAAGACTTTTTAAGGCAAATTAAGAATTTATATCGTCTGCATAAAGTTTAACAGATTAGATCTAGAAACAAGATTTTAATTTAATAATTTGAAGTAAGTACGGAATATTATTATAAGAAAATTAAGATAGTATAAAAGTTAGTTTTGGCGAAAAAAAAATTTAAAATTTGTAATATATATATATATAATTTTCAAAGAGGATTTGAAAAAAATACCTGTATTAAGTGCATCGCGATTACAAAATATGATTCCGTTTGGATACTTGAAACAAGATCATTTTTGCAAGACTTGTTTTAAGCTTTGGATAACAAAATTAAATCTTAATTAATAAAGAAATAAAATAATAAATTAATATAAATAAAACGCAAATATAATAGACAGGTGATTTGAATTCTACTTGTGTGATAAAACTACGCTAAAACTATTATTACCAAAGAAAGTATGAGAATTAAAATATTTTTTTAAGTAAGAAATATTTCGCTATTTCATTAGCTGTTGATATGTTGAGTGCCACGGTGCTTGTCTCTGATCTTTGCGTTTAGGCCGTGTCAGTCATCGGAAATTGACTGTGTATAATATGATATAAAACTAAAAAATATATATATTAATTTAATTAATGATTAAGAAAGTATAATCCTGCTATAAATAAAAATTATGTAATTTTTTAATAAATTTTCAATAATTATTTAAAACGATATAAATTTTTCATATTTTAGACTATCCATCACCGGTAACTGACGCTGCCTAAACGGAATTTCGGTATCAGTCACCGGTGACTGGCGTCGCATTTAACGTGTTAACTTTCACACTTTGCTAAGACTAAAGTATAGCTTAAAAAACAAAAACACTTTATTTGAAAACATTTCATTTAACCAAGAAGAAAAAACATGCGTCAAACATAGATTATGAAACACCTTCTAGCATATACAGAAAAATTTAACCAAACTGTAACCAACCATATAAGTTGAAATATTGTCTAATTCAACCCTAAAGAGTCCCATATCGCATTTGAAAACCGAATATCAGCTGGTCCTATCTTACCTCTAAAAACATTTCATATTTATTTACTTAGAATAGGTGTCACAAATAAAAATTAAATTAAAAAGTTGACATGTTTCGGTTCGTTCATAAGAACCGTATTCATAACACATAAAATCAGTAGAAAACATGATAGTTCTTATGAATGAACCGAAACATGTCAACTTTTTAATTTAATTTTTATTTGTGACACCTATCTTACGTTAGGAAATTTATTCTATTTCTTTGAGGAGACCTGTATATGATTTTTATCTATTAGCTACATGTATGCAAACATTTAGTTTTGTTAAGAAATCCATACTATATTTACAATTCCTCCTTCAGCATTTTCCGCTAATAATAATGAGAATGATACGGGGATTGTTGGCGCAGCCTTGGATATGAGGTATAGATTTTTTTTTATCAATAAGTAACATGCAAATAATTATTTAAATTTTAATCATATTCCGAATTTTCAAATGTACTTCTAACAATTATTGCTTAAATTACAGTACTGTTATCGATCTCTTTTGTGTGTTCCTGAATATAAATGACAAAAGCTATGAATGCATTATTCTATTATAATCGTCTTGTAGCAAAATTCTGTGACTTATATCAGTTTTTATCCACTTAAAATAGAGTAAACAAGTTCAAAAACGCTGCAAAAATTTTCCACAATGCACCATAAAATAATGAAATTCTTTTGAGTGCCCGTGCAAATGAACTATTAATCTTACATACTTTATATACATTACCAAAGATTTTTTTTAAACCCTAAATAACGTCAGTAAATTGCACGAGAATCCAAGAATATTTTGTAGTTAAAGTGTGGATAGATAAAAGGGCAAACCGAATTCAAAAACCCTTTTCAGCATTGTTGGAAAGTCTTAAATGTTTTTGTTCTTTTTTGTCAATCTAAATGCATATATATTAAATTCAAAATCTCTATTAGGATTTTTTTTAAGTTCTTTTAATATGTTCTGTAGCTTTGATCACCTAGTTACATTAAAATTTCGATAACTTTTTTAAATATGCATATTTACAATTTCAGAAGAATTAAAATAAGAACCTTCTAAAATTCCGAGATGTAATTTCTTTAAAATAAATCTACTAAAATTAATTCTTTAGTTTATTACAATACACACGCACACGTATAATATATATTACAATATAACTGATGTTTATATAGATATATATACACACACAGAGAGAGAGAGAGAGAGGGTGTCCCAAAAATGACTGATGGATTTTAAAATTCAATAACTTGCAAACGGTTACAGCTATTTAAAAATATTTTGCAGGAGGGTTATGTACAATGTCAGGAGTTTTTTTTTTTTTTTTTACCGTAATTTTTTATTTTAGTTCGCATCTCAAACAATAGGTGGCGCTGACGGCGATTTAAGGCCAGATTATCTGTGCTGAGTGAAGCGTCGACCAGGACTTCAATCGCCGTCAGCGCCACCTATTGTTTGAGATGCGAACTAAAATAAAAAATTACGGTAAAAAAAAAACTCCTGACATTATACATAACCCTCCTGCAAAAATTTTTTAAATAGCTGTCACCGTTTGCAAGTTATGGAATTTTAAAATCCATCAGTAATTTTTGGGACACCCGGTATACATTGTTTATTAAAGAATATGTCTTTTGCAAACATTAATTTTAAATTCACTATTCATTAACAATAATAAATTATCGGCGTCTTAAAAAAAGGATTCTCCATTTTTCATAATTCTAAATTAGATATTTGTTGTTCATTAAATATAATTCACACCCAATCATGCAAATTTAACGATCAATTATCACAATGGCTTTAAATTAGCTTTATGTCAAATTACGTTAGTTAATTTGCACGCGGAAAGTAATGATAACAGAGTTAAAAATGAGGTTGAATAAGTTATGCTAATGCATATATATTTTGATAAGTTTAAAAATAATGCTTTTTAATTATCAATAGAATAACTTCCACATGTTGGCAAGTTAGTTTTTATATTAGGGAAATTGCAATAGGAGATAGCAAAATCTCAATGCAGAAAAATATTTTTGTTATTAATTGTTATCATAACAATGATTAAATTTGTTAAAATTTTGATGTTAAAATTTTTTTGTAATATATCTTAGATGCAATTAAACAATAATTTTGAAAGTTTTCTGCATGTTGAAGAGTCCAATTTATAGTAGAAGTAATACACTAAAAATATTTTAAAAACCCAGATATTAAAAAAACAATAGCTGTTATTTTCTTTTGTAAATCAAACTGTTAATTTATAATTGGTAAACAAATTTCTGTTTAGCAAATATGTTGATCTTAAATTTTTTCGTGTAAATTTAAATATTTTATAAATGCTAAAACACAAAAAACTACAAACTTAAAAATTTGATTTATTTACTTAAAAGGTGATAAAATATTTAAAATCCAAGTAAAGATGTGAAATTTACATGGTATGTTCCGAAATGTTTCAAGACGCACACGTAATCATTTTTAAGGAAAAAAACAATTACAAGTGGACGAGAAAACATACCCAGAAAAACAATACAAAATAAAGGTACGCATATGCAAGGGAAGTCAGTATTTATCTATAGAAAGTTGGCCACAGAGAAAATAAATATTTTTCTGCGTATGTTTTTTCTTTCCATTATAATCTCATCTCTATTGAAAATGTGTGTGTGTACGCCTCGAAATGTCTAATTTCACATTGTGTAAAGCAAACATTTTTACATCTACGTATTTTCCAAATTTTACCTCTATTTAAATAAATAAAAAAATGCTTTCAACTTTTATAAACTATATGGCCAAAGGTGACCGGCACTTGCTATATTAGACATTCTGGTAAATATCTAGAAAAATACCTGAAGAATTATTCTGCGACTCTAAGTATGTAAACATAATAGTACAGGTCACAAATTTCCGTGAAATTTTTTTTTTTCACGAAGGTCCAAAGGGGACCGTCAACCAATTACAAAATAACGAATACCTTTTTGATTGACCCTGTCAAAACAATGTAGCAAAAGCGTTTAAACTGTAGATTATGATTAAGTGGCTTATTGTAATAAACTGCGTCCATTTATATGTAAATGTTGTGCATGTATACTCATAGAAAAATTAAGGTTTTTGTAAAAAATATTCCCAAATTTTTCCAAGCGATTTGCTTATAATTTGCAGAGTTCTAATTATAAAAAAAATATGTTCTTTTCTGGTAGTATGACATTGTACACAGTGTTCTGTAATATTGATTAAAAAATAATAAATATTGTATGAAAACTGAGCAGGTGTAGTAAATAATTTTTCATTACGCATGCGTCAACCCTATCAAAATTCCATTTGCATATTGTGTTAGATAAAATAATACAGCAATCTTTTTGAACGTCTCAAAAACTTAGCTTGAGAATTCTGAAATTGATCGCCGATAGAATGAGCTGAAAATCCGTTTTTTCCAAAATGAAGAAAGAAAAGAGTATCCATATATCCATTGATTAATGTCAGTATAGAATAGAAAATATTGCACGTAGATATTTTGATATAAACCCTCATTTTCTTGCTTCATTTTTGGGATCACGAATTGTGAGCTTATTCTATCAACGATTACTAACAGAATTTTCAATCTATGTTTTTGAGACTTTTGCTAAAGGGCATTTCCATGCGAATTTGTTATTCTGTTACACAACTGAAAATCTCTATGCTTGTTGGCCACCGTTATTTTCGAAAAGTTTGTTTCGCCTTATTCAATTGATGATATATCTTCGATAAATTAAGTCACATTTTCTCGTTTTAAAATACTGGTAGTTAAAAATCGTAGTACGTAACAGACAAACAAGTTTTCATGAAAAGGCCTTAAAGTTGCTTTATATATTTAGCTAACACAGTATTCAAAGTAAAATTTTGATAGCTGACGAATCCGCAGTGAAAACTTATTTACTAAACCTGTTCATTTTTCATAATTTGTATTTTTATTTTTTATTTCTGATTATAGGGCATTTTGTACGATTCTATTTGTCATATTTTCTAGAAAGAACATTATTTTATATTTAGAACTCTGCAAATTATGAGGATAAACTTCGAAAAATTCGGGACATTTGTATAAAACTTTTAATTTCTCTACGAACATACATGCTATCCACATAAAAATGAATACAGTTTATAATAATAAGCCACTAAATTATAATCTGTAGTTTGACTGCTTTCTCAACATTAGTTTTGCCAAGGTTATCCAAAAGATATTCGTTCTTTTTCAATTTGTTGACAGTTTCTTATAGAGTTTCGTGAAAATATCTTCAAGGAAATGTATGGCCTATTCTATTTTGTTTACACACTTAGAATTTCAGGATAATTAATCATGTAGCTCACTAGATATTTAACAAATGTCTTAAATCGCAAGTGGGCGGTCACTCTTTACCATATAGTGCAGTTCTCTTATCAGAAAGTAGCATGATTTTGTTGAATAATGCAAAAAACAACAACATTCCTTACCTTTCAGACAATGAAAAATTCTATGAAATAAATAATTTTTTTGGATATCTAGTGTTAATCTTATTAAGATAAAAGTAATTTTTTCCAAAAATTAAAAATAAATTCGTACCCGAAAGGGTCAAAGATAATAAATATCGCGTAACCTCCAAAATCACTGCCTCAAAAGAACAAAGAGATATCTGGTAGAATTATTCGTCAAACTGGAACACGGATTCATTTCTTAGTGCGTTTCCACTTTATTATATGTGTAAACTATATAGACATTCTGGAGTTAACGAAGCTTCATAGCATTTTATTGGGCTTCTTGTAAACATTTGCATGTACATGTGCACACGTATGTGGCATCTTGTATACATTTGTATGTGAATGTGCACACGTATGTACCTTCTATTTTGGTGACTATTGTGATTTTTGTTTTTATTTGCAATGAGCACTCTGGGATTTATTTTTATCATTACAAAAAACAGGAAGACAAATTCATAAATATACTGCATTTTACTGTCAAAATACTGAAGTTCTGTTTTTAGCGTAAAAAGAAAAAACTCCAAAGTCTTAGAGAAAATTATAAATTATCTCGAATTTTAGTCAACATTAATTAATTAGCATGTATATCAGGGATAATCTAAAATATATATTTGCTAATTCCAAATTACAGAAATCACTTCGTCATTTAAAAAATATCCAGCAAAAATTCTGAAATTGTTGTGACAATTAATGGATTTCTTTACAGAGTTTTTTTGCTTTTTCCATGTGAGGCTCAGCTGCATATTTTCCCATGGAAATCCAGTGGCTGGTAAGAGGCGTTTTTTTAAAACTTGAAACTCAATGCTTTATTTACTTATATATATATATATATATATATATATGTGTGTGTGTGTGTGTGTGTGTATGTATATATAAGCTCCCTAACGGTTTCTTAAATCTTCTTTAAATCCACCCTTCCCAGTATAATCTTGTTCCTTTCGCAGATTTAAATTTATTCAGTGTGAAAATCTTTACAGTTAATCTAAATATAAATATTCATAATCACCTCATTTTCTTTGTGTAGGAAACGCACCCGTGCTATTTTCGCGGTAGGATTTGCTTAGTGGAAGATTATTGAATGAAGATGGAATTTAATAATAATTATTAAATCATTTACTAATTCCCAAATATTAATGAAAACACTTCGTCATTGAAAATATCATGTAAAAATACATAATTTTTTCTGGCAGTCGATGGATTTATTTCCACATTTTTTTTTTTTTTTTATGTGATGCTCACCTGTTTTTTCTCCCATTGAAATACAGTGGCTGATAACGGACATTTTTTTTCAACTTGTAACTCAAAGCTTTATTTACTTATAAGCTACCTAATGGTTTCTTAATTCCCCACTAAAAATAATCTTAAGATTAACTGGAAAAATTGCCACTTTCTACAGAATTTCTACAGAAATTTGAAGAAAATTTGCAGACTTAGCTATATCTTTAAAATATCTGCAGAATTTTTAAAGATAATCTTAAAAATATCTGCAAAATGGGCCAAATACCTACGGATTTCTCACAGATTTTGGGCCAAAAAGCTATAGATTTTCTACAGATTTTCTTAGTGGGGTTCTTCTATAAATCCACCCTTCCTAATATAATCTTGTTCCTTTCGCAGATTTAAATTTATTCAGCGTGAAAGTCTTTACTGTTAATCTGAAATATAAATATTCATAATAATCGTCTTTTCTTTGAATGGGAAACACACCCGTGCAATTTTCGCGATAAGCTTTGCCTAAAGGAAGATTATCGAATAAAGAAGGAAGTTAATAACAATTATTAAATTATAAAACTTTGAACAACATATTCACTTACGTTTTTTTTAAATTCTATTTCACAAAAAGGAGTAAAAACAAACATTGAATAAACATATTATCCTGATTATCATTATTTAATCTGATGATTAGACACAGAAATAATATATATAGATACCATATAAAATTTTAACGAACGTATGATTGTAACGTATTTTGAGAACATATTATATAATAATAGATAGACATACATGTAGAAAAATATTTAAATTCACATTAATTCTCTTTAATTAAAAATTATTATAAAATTTACAAAAAAATGCTACTAAGAGCTTATAGAATTCTATACTATTAAAAACGGAAAAATGATAGAAAGAAATAAGCTAAGAGATAATAGAAAATTGCCTGAAACATATAATACAATTTACTATGCTGTTATCTGTCATACAATTTTATAATATTTTACAAAAGTTTAGGCAATATAAAGATAAATACAATAATATGGTGTTTGCGCTTGGTTACTCATTTTGAAAACGGAATTCTTATACTAATAGTTTCTAAATGTTTAATATTTAGATACAAAAACATGATATTTCTAAATATTTCATTTATTAGCTGACCCGCCCGGCGTTGCTCGAGTTCGTGAGAATCTAAAAATGATGGAAAAAACCCATAATAAGGAAAAATGAAAAAAACCGATTCTAATCGCATTAAAATCCGATGAATTTCGAAAATCGTAGCAGACAAAATTTAGTAAATTAGGTTAAAAGTTTGAAGCAATTTTGTTTTAATTACACATCATACGAAGTATAGGATAAGTCTTGCAATCGTTTTTAAAATCGAAAAAATAATTTTGACGGATTTACACGTTTCAGACACTGGAGATTCCGAAAAACATATTTTTATAAAAAAATTCCGTCCGTCCGTCTGTGTGTCTGTCTGTCTGTAACTCTATCTCCCCAACAAATTGCGATAGAGACTTGAAGTTTAGTATGTACTTGGTATGTAAGAATGGGACGAAGCCTATTTAATATTAGTAACCTCGATTATCCCTAACTATTTTTTTCAGACTCTCGAAAAATTCGTTCTGATGAAAGGTACATAAAAATTTTCGATGATTTTTTTTATTTTAGGGTATGAATGTGAAAGGTAATAACATAACACAATTTTTTCATAAAGAACGAAGTCGATCGGATTATTAGTTGTCGAAATATTTTTAATCCTGTTTTCCACATTCTTCGATTTTTCATGACCCTGTATTTCATTCAAATTTCAATTTAAAGATATATTTTAATTGGAAATGAGAGGCTTAATCCGACTCAGGAAACTGTTAGTTAATATTATTATCATTTTTGGAGTTATAAGGATGTTTCTTTTACGTATATCTGTACTACTTGAGTAATTAGTAAAGTATTTTGAAACGTTTTCAAAGAAATTCAACTGTACTTTAAAAGAAGAAAAGGCTTTGAAAAATCTATTCAAGACTTATTTACAGAGGTAAGCAATTTAATTTAGGCTACTTAAATACAGTACCTTACTGCATTGTAGGAAAATCAAAAGAAATATCTAGAAGCAAACTAAAGTTCGAATTATTTTAAAAAGCGTGCTTAAATGTAGAATGGAAAGTCTCTGTTTATACAGGGTGATTCAGCTCGTCGGTGACAAACTTTAAGGATCGATAGAGCACACCTAGACGAACATTTTTGAATAGGGAATGTAGGGTCCCTGACGCGATGGTAAGGCGCTAGGCGCTTTCGAAAATTTGGGTGCCGAAATTCGAAACGTCATAAAAACTAGGGAAATGGTTAGATTTTCTTGCTTGTTGCGTCGAAATGATTCTGTTTGTTTAGACTTTCTTCAGTACCAATTTGATAAGCGTATCTCTTAAAACATGGATAGGGGGCGCTGCAGACTTTGGAGAGCTAGACAACAACTTTAAGCCCGTTATTTTGATAATTTAACACATGCTCGCCAAAGTTTATACTCTAACTTAAAGTTTGAACCCAAAAGTAGAGCCCTGCAAAAAGCGTAAGAGCCGGAATAAAATGTCAAAGTACAGGGTGGTCGAAACTCGAAGGCTCCTAAGAGATAAACAAACAGATTTCTTGACTTATGGCATGCATTTTCATGATTCTGTTTGCTGGGGCTCTCTGAAACTCAGTTGAACGGCACAAAAAGAAACATCGATAGGGGGCGCTTTGGGCAAAAAACATAATTCGTTGACATTTCGGACGCTAACTGGAAATGGGGCGCTACGATCAGTTAGTAATAATGAAAACACATTTTCTACCTCTGCTCAACACTTCTGAATAAATTTAGACCAAAAACATCAATGATACTGGAAATTTATTTACAAAAAATAACACTACAGAAGATGCTCGAAATTTCGACCTTGGGCCATGATTCAGGCTTCGCACCTCCGTCGCATTGAGGAGTGTGTGTTTCCAACAATGCCAGGAGTATCTCTGATCTGCCCTGCAGCTGCCACAATGCGCGCCACAAGTTCTTCAGCACTGCTGACAGGTGTATGGTATACCTCGGCCTTCAGGTAACCCCAAAGGAAGAAATCCAAGCAGGTGAGGTCTGGTGATCGGGCAGGCCAGTGAACTGGACCCCCACGCCCGATCCACCGCTGGCCATACCTTGCGTTTAGATGGAGACGCACGTCGTTCGTGTAATGGGCCGGAGCTCCATCGTGCTGGAACCACATCTAGCGACGCGAACCTTCGGGTACGTGCGCCTCCTCCAGAAGCTGCGGCAGCACTTGATCCGGGAAAATCAGGTAATTTCCACCTGTCAGCCGTTCAGGTAACAAATAAGGGCCAATGAGGCAATCCCCCAGAATGCCGGCCCACACATTTACTGAGAAACGCTCCTGGGCTGCTCGGCTTCTGGTTTCATGTGGATTTTCATCACACCACACATGACTGTTGTGGGCGTTCCACATTCCCTCCCGGCTGAAGGTGGACTCGTCCGTAAACAAAATGCTGTTTACAAAACGGGGATCCCTGGATCTCATCGCCAAGTACCATCTTGAGAATTCCACTCGAGGGCCAAAATCCTGCTCTCTGAGCAACTGCACCCGCTGGATGTGGTAGGGGTGCAGATTCCGGGAACGTAAGATGCGCCACGCAGTTGCTTGCGAAATGCCAACATGTCTGGCGATATCTCTCGTGCTAAGACCTGGGTTGTCCTCAACCAGGTTAAGCACAGCCTCTTCGTTGTCGGGGGTGCTCACTGATCGCTCCCGTTCAGGCCTGCCTCCGTCGAAAGATCCCGTTGTGGACAACCTCTGGTGTACTCGAGCGAAGAAGGCATGGCAGGGGATTTGCCTGTTGGGGTAACGCTCGGCGTACAACCGCTGAGCGGCTCGTCCATTACAACCAGCAGCGCCATACGCCAAATGCATGTCAGCCAATTCAGAGTTTGTGTACCGTTCCATCCTACTACCGATCTGCAGACAAGTAACCCGAAGCTTAAGTAGGTACCGCACGTTCAAAAGACGTGTCTGCGCATACAACTACGTCATCTCGCGTTGTCGTCTACGCATTACGTATCTTTTGCATATCGATATGGTACGATATCTTTTGCATAAATCAGCAAAAAGCACCTTATGTAAATTTTATTGCGCGCATTGTGCATGATTGAAACCAGCTATGTTTGTTAAAAAAAACAAACAAACTGCAGTTTTAATAGCTTATTATGATAAGTAAATTACTCTCTTGTTTTGTTTCTAACTGATCGTAGCGCCCCGTTTCCAGTTAGCGTCCGAAATGTCAACGAATTATGTTTTTTGCCCAAAGCGCCCCCTATCGATGTTTCTTTTTGTACCGTTCAACTGAGTTTCAGAAAGCCCCAGCAAACAGAATCATGAAAATGCATGCCATAAGTCAAGAAATCTGTTTGTTTATCTCTTAGGAGCCTTCGAGTTTCGACCACCCTGTACTTTGACATTTTATTCCGGCTCTTACGCTTTTTGCAGGGCTCTACTTTTGGGTTCAAACTTTAAGTTAGAGTATAAACTTTGGCGAGCATGTGTTAAATTATCAAAATAACGGGCTTAAAGTTGTTGTCTAGCTCTCCAAAGTCTGCAGCGCCCCCTATCCATGTTTTAAGAGATACGCTTATCAAATTGGTACTGAAGAAAGTCTAAACAAACAGAATCATTTCGACGCAACAAGCAAGAAAATCTAACCATTTCCCTAGTTTTTATGACGTTTCGAATTTCGGCACCCAAATTTTCGAAAGCGCCTAGCGCCTTACCATCGCGTCAGGGACCCTACATTCCCTATTCAAAAATGTTCGTCTAGGTGTGCTCTATCGATCCTTAAAGTTTGTCACCGACGAGCTGAATCACCCTGTATAGCAATTCTATCCCTAAAAAATGGGTGGTAAAATTACTCGGATATTATTATTAATCTTTTTCTTTCTCAATTAGAAAGACATGATTATTATTCGACTTTATCTCTCTCTCCCACCGAAACCTATAAATGATAATTTAAAATACTTGACGATTCGCCGATTATCGAGGAAAATTTTATATTTTTTTCTTTTTTACTAATTCGTGTATATGTCAACCACCCTCCATCTTAAACTCTCAAATTTTGTCTAAGTTTACTCGACTTACACATAAGGATATAAGGTATTTGTGTTTTAACTACTTTTATCTGATGTATTTTCTGTATATGTAATGTTTGATTTTAATACCTAGAGCACATTTTTTTTACGTGCGTGTAATACAGCGAAAAATACCTTAAATTTCGTTTCATTTATAAAATGGAATTTTATTTTTGATTTTGATTTTCAAAAACATATCTTAACGGAAACAATGCGATTTTAGAAAGTTGAAAAAATATATAATTTTTATTATCATTGGAAATTTTAAAGTTTACCTAAACTGAAAAAAATACATTCATTTAATTTTTTTTTAATTCTCCCAGATTTTAGTTGTTTAAGTACTCAGCATTCGTGCTAAAAAAATGCAAAAATAACTGTTTATATGATTTAAGTTTTTGAAGTAACTTAAGAAGGATAATTATGTTTTCTGTGTTATTGTGTATTGTAAAATTTTATTAAATATATATATATATATATATATATATATATATATACATATATATATATATATATATATATATATATATATATATATATATATATATATATATATAGATAGATAGATAGATAGATAGATAGATAGATAGATAGATAGATAGATAGATATATTTAATAAAATTTTTACAATACACAGTAACACAGAAAACATAATTATCCTTCTTAAGGGGGCTCAGGGGTTGAAAACTTTTCAAAAAATCGATTTTTTTATGATCTAGTTTGATTATTCAATTAATTCTTAACTCAATGAAAAAACAGTATAAAAATATTTACATTTTTAATGGAGTTATAAGCATTTATGTATCAACACTTTCATAGCCGCAACCATATAGTTTCAACTACCAAGATTAAAAAAAAAACTATTTGATGGAATAGCTTAATTTTTTTTCCAAGCATATAACATCATTATCTATGGAATGAATTAATATAGTTTAGATAGTTTAATATTTTGAGTATTTTTTATGAAAAAAAAGTTGTATTTTTTAGGAGTATTTTAATTTTCATTTTTGAGAGTTTTTTTAATAATGTTGTTTTTGAGTGATAGTAATATCCTTAATTCATTCTATAGAGTAAAGATTCCGGATCATTTTAAAGCAAAAATTAGGTTCTTATGTCAATTCAACGTTACGATATCTTGATGTTGGTGATATAACACATAATTTCTTTTTTGAAAATTGTGTTACATAAATTTTGCTATATATCTTCGTATATTACATTGAAGTACTTCATTTAATAATTTTACAAGACTACAAATATACCTTTAAAATATCAGAAAGTTTAAATTAATTACATAGAATACTTTTGTTTTTATATGAACTCGAAGCGAGAGCTCTGTTTGCATGTTTTCCGTATCGATCAACCCCCGAGCCCCCTTAAGTTACTTCAAATACTTAAATCATATAAACAGTTATTTTTGTATTTTTTTAGAAACATTTTAAATAATAAATACTTAATAATATTATATACTGTATTTTAAATATTTTATTGGAACACGAATTAACTTAATATTTGAAAACAATATTTGGCTCGTTATTTAATACATTTAATTCAATATATGAAAAGTTTTTACTAATAGGAAAAAGTAGAAAACATTTATAAATAATAAATTCGTTACAATGCTATATAGTGCATTCCAAATGTATTATTGGAACACGAATTAACTTAATATTTAAAAAATATATAATTGGGTCATTATTTAATAAATTTTATTTAATACATGAAAAGTTTTTAATAAAGCGAAATAAGTAGGAAACATTTAAAAATAAGAAATACGTAAAAATATTTCACTTAAGCTATTAATAATAAAAAAAACTATACATCATATAATTAAAAATAGAGTGAAATATCTCTTTTCTTTCAGTCATAATAAAAATAATTTTTTACTATAAAAAGAATTTATTATGCTTCACATTTTCAGTTAAAAGTTTTCAAGAAATGTTTAAATGTCAAGAGACTAGAAGATCAAATTTTGACACACACATTCTTATAAACGAAGGATGAAAAATCTATTTGAAATTTTTTATTAAATAAAACTTTAAATAATTTATCTACGACCTGAATGAAAATTAATGTATTTTTAAGATAAAGTGGGTTTAAATCGAGGCTTACAATCATTTTTTTATGTATGGGTATCTTTTATTAATGAAGTTATTAATATGTATAAGAATGTGATGGAATAAAAAATGGAAATTGTGAAATGTTTATTTGTAATTATCGGGTGCAGCAAAGTTTCTAACAGTTTGTTATTAAAGTAATGAATATTTTAAAGGGATTGTGGACCTTAATTTAAGCTGAAAATGTCCCATAAATCCAAACCTATTTTTGTGCATTTTATTATTTTTCAGTTGTTCTGGGTCATTTGCGGAGGAAAAAACTTGCGGATGTGATATTTTTTCGCAAATTTATAAGCGTTACATGCAGTGTGTACATGCAATTTTTCGGCCCTTTAATACATTTTAAATATGTTTTTCTCAGGACTAATTTTTTAATGTTTTTGAAATACATCATAATTTTTTTTATCAAAAATCTCGAAATTGCTGAGGAAAAATCCTTACAAAGGTACTGTGAATGCATTTTATATTTGAAGTTCATTAAGATAATTGAATTTGACTTTCAACTTAAGAATACATCAGATTTTGATGAAATTCATTAGAGTCTTCAGAAAAAAGAATTCTAACTATTACTCTTTGAGGGAATAAGAAAAATGGATGCACAAATTTGTTTGTAATCCGGTTTTAAGTGATTAAATTGCAAAAACGAGTCAAAAATTAAGACCGAATGGTCTTAAAAATACTTAAAAATATTTCGCTTAAGTGATTAATAAAATACGTCATATATCTAAGATATAAACCATGTTATATATCTAAAAGTATAGTGAAATATCTCTTTTCATACAGTCATAATAAAAAATAATTTTTTACTGTAATAAAGATTTATTATGCTTCACTCGTTTTCAGTTAAAAATTATCGAGAAATATTAAAATACCAAGAGAATAGAAGATCAAATATTGACACACACATTCTTATAAACGAAGGATGAAAAATCTATTTAAATTTTTTTATTAAATCAAACTTTAAATAATTTATCGATGACCCGAATTAAAAATAATGTATTTTTAAGAGAAAGTGGGTTTACATCGGGATTTACATTCAATTTTAATTTATAGATATCATTTGTTAATGAAGAGATTAATTTATATGTTATGGTCAATTTGATTAAACGGTTATAATTAATAATAACCAAATGTTATCCAAATAAAACAGTTAATATGATAAATTTATGAGAATTTATCAAATTAACCGTTTATTATTGATAATTACCAATCAAGGTTGGTAATTTTTCATCCGTTGCGAAGACTTTCACTCGAATTTTCCATTTGAATTGAGAAAAAAAATTCCGTACATGCTCTTAATTTGACTGAAAACTTCACATGTTTACCACACTGAAAAAAAATAACGCTAACACGAGAAAACTTAAACACTAATGGTATTTTTAAAAATATTGTCATTCAAAATTACATAAGATGCACCACTTCACTTCCGGCAGACATGGATCATTAGATTTCCCTATTTCTACTCTTTTATAAAATATTTTTTTTCTTTGCTTGATACCTTAGGTTTTTTATGCTGTCGGCTATTAGACTAATAGTTATTGCTTTGCATATATTATCAATATTGTTTTTACGTTACATAGTTTTGAATGGAGTGCAATGTCAAAATATCTGATTTGAAAAAAAAAATCATGTTAAAATTTACGTAGATTTTTACAGGTATCGCTCCACATACAGTCCCTGGCCAAATTATTAGACGCACTCCCTTTTCCTTGTGAGAATCATATTACTAGTTTTATAGAAATATTACTGTGTGAATAACTGCAATTAATTATGTAATCATTTGTATGGTTATAATAAATAAAAAAAATATGCCTATGATTTTAAAATTATTTATTTTTGCAAATTAAATTAAAATTGGCTGAAATTGCAAAATTTATAACTTGAAGTTAAAAAAAGTCAATATTTTTTGGAGCCTCCTTTGGCAGCAATCAGTGCCTCTATTCTTCGTGGCATGCTGTTAATACAAAATTGAAGTGTTTCTTGTATGTGTGGATGACAGATAAGATATTCTATGAGCTGGGTTTTGTTTGTTATGACTTCTTAGCCAATTCTCAAGACCAATATAAAGAGGTTTTCGAAATCGGTTTATTCTACAGCTGAAACGATGGTTTCCGAATGAAGAACATTTTGTATTTTTGCAAGGTAAAGCTCCTTGTTACATAGAACGATCCGTCAAGGCCTCTATTCAATAAAAAAAAATCCCTGTGCTGAACTGTTCACAGTAATTCATCAGACATGAATACCATTGAAAAGTTTGGGAGCTTATGAAGAAAAAACTGGCCAAAGAGCTCATAACTAACAAAACGCAGCTCATAGAAAAACTTATCCTTGGCTGGAAACATCACTCACACATGCAAGAAACATTTCAAATTTTTATTAACAGCATGTCACGAAGACTAGGAACACTGATAGCCGCCAAAGGAGGCTCCAAAAAATATTGACATTTTTTTTTGAGTTTTATGTTTTAAATTTTACAGTTTCAGCAATTGCTAGATTAATTTACAAAAATAAATAATTTAAAAGTCATTGGCATGCTTTTAATTTATTTTAATCCTACACATGATGTATATAATCAATTGTAACTATTGACACAGTAATATCTCTATGTAATATGATTTGACACAAGAAAATAGGAGTGCGTCTAATAATTTGGCCAGGGACTGTATTTTAAAATCATTAAATCAATTCTTATTAAAATATTGCCATAATTTATCTTTTTAAAATTTCATAATTTTTCATTCTTTAATAATACTTTTAAAAGAATGACTTTTAAAACAATTAACCTTAAAATAATTTTAAGGTTATCTTCCTCCTTAATGTAAGATATTTCACAACAAATCATCTTGAACAAAATAATCTTACAGTTACAGAATTTTTTATTTATAAATTTTAGAGTTTTGTAAAGAGAAAAAGTTCGTGGTCGCAGAGAAATTAATTACTTTAATGTAAATTACGAGAAACTTGGTTTCTCATTTAATATGTACTTCTTTTACCAGCAATCTGTACATGATAATAAAATTTCTTAATGAAGGAAATGGATAGCCTTATTTCCCGGCGGGCACTTTTTGTTAATGGAAGTGAAGTTTCTAGCGTGAAGCACGTAACACTCGTTTCGGTGTTTCTTTTAAAGGCAAGATTTATAGTTCTCTACATGAAAAGAAAGTAAAGTTTTAATCTCCGTCCGATAAAAACATATATAAATGTAAAATAATAATACATGTACTTAATATTATGCTTTCATTTAAATTCCAAAAAAATGTAGAATGTGCGAGGACCCCAGAAGCCAAGGGGCATAAGTGACAAAATTGAAAAAAATAAACTAAATACACAGACGACCTAAAAATATGCGTTTTTCATTTCAGGTAAAGAAATATAAGTGATTTTCGTATTATTTGCTGAATTATAGAGGCAAACCACTTTTTTGAAAAACAAACAATATAGATTAATTATACATTTAAAGAAAATTGTTCTTTATTTTTTAACAGTTATTGAAATAAGAGTTCAAAGACCAGAATGCAACAAGCAGAAATTTCCTATTTCAATCCACTCAATTGTTATTGATATTCCAATTTAACATCAATTATCTTTAAATTCAATTTACTCCAAATCGAAATTTTGTCACTTGTACCTTTTGGCTTCTGGGGTCCTCATATATCATTGCTTTGAAAGCACTAAAAATTAAATAAAAAAAATATTACATGGGTGAACTTTATTAAATTGATGTGAGATCAATTATGTAAGATTAATAACTTAAATGCGAATTTCTGCAAATTAATCAGGTATCGCCAAGCTGGCTCCGTAAGACAATTTGTTTTTGTTTTGTTTAATCGGAAAAATATCGCCAATTTGACCAAAATTTTGCAATATTTTTGAAACTTTGTCTTATAAAATACTTATTGTGGACGCTGATATCTTCATAAGAAATCAAACTGCAATGGAGAACCACAAAGTAAATTCGCACTGCATTAGGGGTAGATTTTTTAAAAAAATGAATGACTTATTCTTTGACAAAATAAATGCCGAATTCTTTGAAAAATCAAAGTATATTTCTTTGAAAATGAATGTCATTTTTCTCAGAAAAGCATATAAGGTGTTCTGGTGTAATAACGTCAGGTGGGGTAATAACGCAAAATGCTAATATTACGCATAATTATGAAATAATCCTGAAAATGGCACATCAACCGAAAGAGAATTTCATATGTAGCTATAATTAAATTGGAAATTACAAGTTAAAATCTCAAATTTGACTCCCCCCCCCCCCAAAAAAAAAATATATATATATATCAGCGTTTAGTGAGACCGCTAACTGCAGTTAAAGGTTTTTTTTGTTGCTAATATAGAGATAATGAAATATAACCATATTAATCATGTGTAAAATTTAATAATGGATATTCATAATAGGGAAATTTTATTTACTTAATTAAAAATACAAATTTATTAAAGAATGTTTAATATAACGCCGACTTTTTAACTTTAACATTGAGCTAATCCACAATAGTGTAGGGTTTACGGGTTAAAAATATTTAAAAGACTTCTGTAATAGTGTTAACAAAAATATTTATTGCACAAAACTCTAGCTATTATAAAATTTCACACATTAAAAATATTACATTATGATTACAAATAAGGTTAAAACTGTGCAATGTTTTTTTATATAAACATATTTAATTGGGACTTTTTCGGTAAACAGAAGCTCAGGGTGTTATATACTGTAGATGCTTTCCCGATGATCTCTTTTCCTATTTTCTTTCACAAAAAAATTGAATATTTTCTATCGCATAGAATACATATATGGGAACATAAATACTCATTTAGATAAACACAGTTAAAACCGTGCAATGTAGCTAATAATTTTATTTAAGCGGTCCTTTTTAGGGAAAAAAAAGCTCAGTGTCTGATAGTTTTTTGCCCCTCCCTTTCGGGGAGGGGACTCTTTTTCGGACTTTCTAAAAATTCTTTCTGATAATAGGTACATAAAAATTTTCGAACTTTTTTTCAAAAGGTATGAACATGAAAGGCAATAACATAACACAAATTTTACATAAAGAACGAAGTCCATCGGATTATTAGTTGTCGAAATATTTATAATCCTGTTTTCCACATTCTTTGATTTTTCATGACCCTGTATTTCATTCAAATTTCAATTCAAAGATATATTTTATTTGGTAATGAGAATCTTAATCCGACGCTGTTAGTTAATATTATTATCATTTTTGGAGTTATAAGGATGTTCCTTTTACATATTTCGGAAATACTTGAGTAAGTTGTAAAGTATTTTAAAACGTTTTCAAAGAAATTAAACTGTACTTTAAAAGAAGAAAAGTCTTTGAAAAATCTATTCAAGACTTATTTACAAAGGTAAGCAATTTTAATTAGGCTGCTTAAATATAGTACCTTACTGCGTTGTAGGACATTCAGGAGAGATATCTAGAAGCAAACTAAAGTTTAAATTATTTTTAAAAGGGGGCTTAAATGTTGAATGGAAAGTCTCTGTTTAGAAGGCAATTCTATTCCTAAAATATAGGTGGTAAAATTACTCGGATATTATTGTTAATCTTTTTCTTTGTCAATTAGAAAGACATGATTATTATCAGGTTTTATCGCTCTCTCCCACCGAAACCTATAAATGATTATTTAAAATACTTGACGATTCGCCGACTATTGACGAAAAATTTTATTTATTTTTCATTTTTACTACATCGTGTATATGTCGACAACCCCACATTTTAAACTCTCAAATTTTGTCTAAATTTACTCGACTTACACAAAAGGATATGACGTATTTGTGTTTTAACTACTTTTATCTGATGTATTTTCTGTATATGTAATGTTTGATTTTAATACGTATAGCACATTTTTTAAGTGCGTGTAATACAGCGGAAAATACCTTAAATTTCGTTTCATCTATAAATTGGAATTTTATTTTTAATTTTGATTTTTAAAAACATATCTTAACGGAAACAATGCGATTTTAGAAACTTTAAAAAATATAAAACTTTTATTATCACGAAAAATTTTAAAGGTTACATAAACTGAAAAAAATACATTTATTTATTTATTTTTTAATTCTCCTATATTTTAGTTGTTTAACTTCTCAGCATTCGAGCTAAAAAAAAATACAAAAATAACTGTTTATATGATTTAAGTATTTGAAGTAACTTAAGAAGGATAATTATGTTTTCTGTGTTACTGTGTATTGTAAAATTTTATTAAATATATATATATATATTATTTAAATAAGTAGGAAACATTTTAAATAATAAATACTTAATAATATTATATACTGTATATTAAGTATTTTATTGGAACACGAATTAACTTAATATTTGAAAAATATATTTGCCTCGTTATTTAATACATTTAATTTATTATATGAAAAGTTTTTACTAATAGGAAAAAGTACAAAACATTTATAAATGACAAATTCTTTTCAATTCTATATAGTGCATTCCAAATGTATTATTGGAACACGAATTAACTTAATATTTAAAAAAATATATTTGGCTCATTTTTTAATAAATTTTATTTAATACATGAAAAGTTTTTAATGAAGCGAAATAAGTAGGAAACTTTTAAAAATAAGAAATACGTAAAAATATTTCACTTAAGCTATTAATAAAAAAACTATACGTCATATAATTAAAAATAGAGTGAAATATCTCTTTCCTTTCAGTCATAATAAAAATAATTTTTCACCGTAATAAGGATTTATTATGCTTCACACATTTTCAGTCAAAAGTTTTCGAGAAATGTATAAATGTCAACAGACTAGATGATCAAATTTTGACACACACATTCTTATAAACGAAGGATGAAAAATCTATTTGAATTTTTTTATAAAATAAAACTTTAAATAATTTATCTCTGACCAGAATTAAAATTAATGTATTTTTAAGATAAAGTGGGTTTAAATCGAGGCTTACAATCATTTTTTTTATGTATGGGCATCTTTTATTAATGAAAATATTAATATATAAAAGAATGTGATGGAATAAAAAATGGAAATTGTGAAATGTTTATTAGGAATTATTGGGTGCAGCAAAGTTTCTAACAGTACACTGTAAAAAAAAATCTGTAAAGGTACTAAACATTTTCCAGGAAACTGGGATTCCAAGAACTTTTCATGTAACGATAACAGGAGAAATCCATGTAACCGATTCGAAAATTTGAGTTTTTGTTGTTACCGTTACAGGAAAACTTCTTGGAATCCCAGTTTCCTAGATAAAGTGTAGTACCTTTACAGATTTTTTTTACAGTGTAGTTATTAAAGTAATGAATATTTTAAAGGGATTGCGGACATTAATTTAAGCTGAAAATGACCCAAAAATCCAAACCTATTTTTGTGCATTTTATTATTTTTCAGTTGTTCTGGGCCATTTGCGGAGGAAAAAACTTGCGGATGTGATATTTTTTCGCAAATTTATAAGCGTTACATTCAATGCATACACGCAATTTTTCGGCACTTTAATATATTTTAAATATGTTTTTCTCAGGACTAATTTTTTAATGTTTTTGAAATGCATCATAATTTTTTTTTTTATCAAAAATTTCGAAATTGATGAGGAAAAATCCTTACAAAGGTAGTGTCAATGCATTTCATAGTTGAAGTTGATTAAGATAATTGAATTTGATTTTTAACTTAAGAGTACATCAGATTTTGATGAAAACCAATAGAGTCCTCAGAAAAACCCCTCTAAATATTACTTTTTGAGGGAATAAGAAATATTGCTGCTTAAATTTGTTTGTAATGCAGTTTTAAGTCATTAAATTGCAAAAACGAGTAAAAAATTAAGACCGAATGGTCTTAAAAATACTTAAAAATATTTCGCTTAAGTGATTAATAAAATATGTCATATATCTAACATATAAACTATGTCATATATCTAAAAGTATGGTAAAATATCTCTTTTCATACAGTCATAATAAAATTAATTTTTTTACTGTAATAAAGATTTATTATTCTTCACACGTTTTCAGTTAAAAATTATCGAAAAATATTAAAATATCAAGAAAATAGAAGATCAAATATTGACATACACATTCTTATAAACGAAAGATGAAAAATCTATTTGAAATATTTTTTGTTACATAAAACTTTAAATAATTTATCGATGACCCGAATTAAAATTAATGTATTTTTAAAATAAAGTGGGTTTAAATCGGGACTTACATTCAATTTTAATTTATAGGTATCATTTGTTAATGAAGAGATTAATTTATATATTATGGTCAATTTGATTAATCGGTTGTAATTAATAAAAACCAAATTTTTTCCAAATAAATCAGTTAATATGATAAATTTATGAGAATTTATCAAATGAACCGTTTAATTTTTCACCCGTTGCGAAGACTTTCACTCGCATTTTCCATTTGAATGGAGAAAAAAAATTCCGTACATGCTCTTAATTTGACTGAAAACTTGACATGTTTACCACAC
This sequence comes from Maratus speculifer, assembly GCA_964019185.1. Taxonomy (NCBI): domain Eukaryota; kingdom Metazoa; phylum Arthropoda; class Arachnida; order Araneae; family Salticidae; genus Maratus; species Maratus speculifer. Next base: position 146,321,807 of record OZ025302.1, on the reverse strand, counting down.
TGAAAAAAAAAATATGACGCTAACACGAGAAAACTTAAACACTAATGGTATTTTTAAAAATATTGTCATTCAAAATTACATAAGATGCACCACTTCACTTCCGGCAGACATGGATCATTAGATTTCCCTATTTCTACTCTTTTATAAAATATTTTTTTTCTTTGCTTGATACCTTAGGTTTTTTATGCTGTCGGCTATTAGACTAATAGTTATTGCTTTGCATATATTATCAATATTGTTTTTATGTTACTTAGTTTTGAATGGAGTGCAATGTCAAAATATCTGTTTTGAAAAAAAAACTTTCAAGTTAAAAATTACATAGATTTTTACAGGTATCGCTCCACATTTTTTAAAATCAGAAAATCAATTCTTATTAAAATATTGCCATAATTTATCTTTTTAAAATTTCATAATTTTTCATTCTTTAATAATACATTTAAAAGAATGACTTTTAAAACAGTTAATCTTAAAATAATTTTTAAGGTTATCTTCCTCCTTGATGTAAGATATTTCACAACAAATCATTTTGAACAAAATTATCTTACAGTTACAGAATTTTTTATTTATAAATTGGAGAGTGTTTGTAAAGAGAAAAAGTTCGTAGTCGCAGAGAAATTAATTACTTTAATGTAAATTACGAGAAACTTGATTTCACATCTAATATGTACTTCTTTTACTAGCAATCTGTACATGAAAAAAAATTTCTTAATGAAGGAAATGGATAGTCTTATTTCCGAGCGGCCACTTTTTGTTAATGGAAGTGAAGTTTCTAACGTGAAGACGCGTAACACTCGTTCCAGTGTTTCTCTTAAAGGCAAGATTTATAGTTCTCTACATGAAAAGAAAGTAAAGTTTTAATCTCTGTCCGATTAAAACATATATAAATGTAAAAAAAAAAAAAAAAAAAAAAAAAAAAAAAAAAAAAAAAAAAAAAAAGAACATTACATGCGTGAATTTTATAAAATTAATGTGAGATCAATTATGTAAGATTAATAACTTAAATGCGAATTTCTGCAAATTAATCAGGTATCGCCAAGCTGGCTCAGCATAAGACAACTTATTTTTGTTTTGTTTAATCGGGAAAATATCACCAATTTGACCAACATTTGGCGATATTTTTGAAACCTTGTCTCATAAAATACTTATTGTGGAAGCTGATTTCTTCATAAGAAATCAAACTGCAATGAAGAACCAAAAAGTAAATTCGCCCTGCATTAAGGGTAGATTTTTTTTAAAAAATGAATGACTTATTCTTTAAAAAATGAATGCCGAATTCTTTGAAAAATCAAAGTGTATTTCTTTGAAAATGGATGTCATTTTTCTCAGAAATCGATATAAGGTGTTCTGGTGTGATAACGCCAGGTGGGGTAATAACTTCAAGTGCTAATATTACGCATAATTATGAAATAATCCTGAAAATGGCACATCAAACGAAAGAGAATTTCATTTGTAGCTATAGTTAAATTGTAAATTACAAGTTAAAATCTCAAATTTTACTCCCCCCCCCAAAAAAAAAGAAAACAAATCAGCGTTTAGTGAGATCGCTAACTGCAGTTAAAGGTTATTTTTTTTGCTAATATAGAGATAATGAAATGTAACCACATTAATCATGTGTAAAATTTAATAATGGATATTGATAATAGGGAAATTTTATTTTTTAATTAAAAATACAAATTTATTAAAGAATGCTTAATATAACGCCGACATTTTGACTTTAACTTTGAACTAATCCACAATAGTTTGGGGTTTACGGGTTAAAAATATTTAAAAGACTTCTATAATAGTGTTAACAAAAATATTTATTGCACAAAACTCTAGTTATTATAAAATTTCACACATTAAAAATATTACATTATGATTACAAATAAGGTTAAAAATGTGCAATGTTTTTTTCTATAAATATATTTAGTTGGGACTTTTTCAGTTAACAGAAGCTCAGGGTGTTATATACTGTATATTTTTTTCCCAATGATTTCTTTCCCTATTCTCTTTCACAAAAAAATTGAATGTTTTCTATCGCATAGAATGCATGTATGGGAACACAAATACTGATTTAGATAAACACAGTTAAAACCGTGCAATGTTGCTAATAATTTTATTTAAGCGGTCTTTTTAGGGAAAAAGAAGCTCAGTGTTTGATAGTCTTTTGCAACCCCCCTCTTTTTCTAGTACTTTCACAAAATAAACATTTTTTATCGTTTAGAAAAATGTTTGTCAATAATTTGTAAATTACTAGGGTTATAGAGTTTGCATTTTTAGAAATGGGCAATCTACATGGGATTATTCAATCTTATTTTATAGATGTGTTTCCATGGCGTTATTACCCGCATAGGTGGGAATAACGCCAAATAGCATTGGTTAAGAAATCACGTCTTTACATTTTATGAATGCATGTGTGTTAAATTATTTTTTTTCTATAGATAGACAATGATTTGCTGTATCAAATCCCATATTTGTTTGAAAAATACAATCTAAAATTAAGCCATGAAAATTGGAAGAACCTTAACGTGGCGTTATTACCACAGGATACCTTATAAACCAACTTCAAAACCCTGTGTACACAAGAAGTAGGTTAATAATAAGTAACAAGATTTCCGTGTCATATATAGGCATACTTGTAAATTTAAAAAAAGCCTTAATAAATATATATATGTTTTTTTTAATCCTCATATGAGATGCCAGATAATCTGTACCTGTATTAATGTAAGATATTTCACAATAAATCATCGTTGAAAAAAAATAATCTTACAGTAACATAATTTTTTATTTATAAATTAGAGAGTGTTTGTAAAGAGAAAAAATTCGCAGCTGCAGATAAATTAATTACTTTAATGTAAATTACAAGGAACTTGATTTCTCATTTCTTATGTACATCTTTTCCCAGCAATCTGTACATGAAAATAAAATTTCTTAATGAATCAAATGGATAGTTTTATTTCCCAGCGGACACATTTTGTTAATGGAAGTGAAATTTCTAGCGTGAAGACACGTAACACTCATTTCAGTGTTTCTTTTAAAGGCAAATATTATAGTTCTTTACATGAAAAGAAAGTTTTAATTTTAATTTCTGTCCGATAAAAAACATTTATAAATGTAAAATGATAATAATACATGTACATAATATTATGCTTTCATTAAAATTTAAGAAAATATAGAATATATACCATTGCTTTAAATGCATAAAAAATTAGATTAAAAAAGCTTTAAATGCGTGAACTTTATTAAATTAACGTGAGATCGATTATGTAAGATTAATTAATTTAAATTCGATTTTCTCTAGATAAATCAAGTATTGCCAAGCTGGCTCCAAGTATGACATCTTATTTTTGTTTTATTTAAACGGGGAAATATCGCCAATTCGGCCAAAATTTGGTGATATTTATGAAACCCTTTCCTATGAAATATTTATTGTGAAAGGTGTTACATATTTCACCATAAGAAATCAAACTTCAGTAGAGAAACCACAAACTAAATTCGCCTTGCCTCAGGGGTCGAATAAAAAAAAAAAATCTTCTTTAAAAAATGAATGGCCAAATCTTTAAAAAATGAATGTGTATTTCTTTGAAAATGAATGTCCTTTATCTCAGAAATTCATATATATTCCAATTTCAAAGCCCTGTGAACACAGAAAGTAGGTTTATAATACGTGACAAAATTTGCATGCCACATACAGACATAAATGTAAGTTAAAAGCAATCCTTATTAAATATATCTATATTTATTAAAATCCTCAGATTAGAAACCAGATAATCTGTATCTGTCTTACAACATATAAAAAATTGACTTTTTAAACAATTGACCTTTAAAATATTTTAAGGTTATCTTATATTATGGAGGAAGACTCATACATTCATAATAAATCATCCTGAAAAAATGTAATCTTATAGTTACAGAATTTTTTATTTATAAATTAGAGAGTGTTTGTAAAGAGTAAAAATTAGTAGTTGCAGAGAAATTAATTACTTTAATGTAAATTACGAAAAACTTGATTTCTCATTTCTTATGTACTTTTTTCCCCATTAATCTGTACATGATAATAAAATTTCTTAATGAAGGAAATAGATAGATTTATTTCCCAGCGGACACATTTTGTTAATGGTCCGCTGAGTGAAGTTTCTACCATGAAGACACGTAACACTCGTTTCAGTGTTTCTTTTGAAGGAAAGATTTATAGTTCTCTACAAGTAAAGAAAGTTTTAATCTTTGTCCGATAAAAAGATATATAAATGTAAAATAATAATTCATGTACATAATGTTAAGCTTTCATAAAATTACAAAAAATGTAGAACATATATCATTGCTTTAAATGCTCTAAAAATTAGAATAATAATAATAAAGAAACATTATATGCGTGAACTTTAAGTACACGTAACACTCGTTTCAGTCTTCCTTTTAAAGGCAAGATTTATAATTCTGTACTAGCAAAGAAAGTTTTAATCTGTGTCCGATAAAAAACATACACAAATGTAAAATAATAACACATGTACATAATGTTACGCTTTCATTAAAATTTTAAAAAAATGAAGAATTTAGTAGGAGACAACATGCCAAGGGATATAAGTGACAAAATTGGAAAAGTACACAAACCACCTGCAAATATGATTTTTTTTCTTGTCAGGTAAGGAATATAGAAGATTTTCTAATTATGTGCTGCGTTTTAGAATTAAACCACTTTTGCCGAATAATAATTAATATTAATTAATATTCATTAATTATAAATTTAATGAAAATTATACTCTACTTTTTTTTGGTTATAGAAATAAAAGGTAAAAGATCATAATGAAAAAAGCGACAGTTTCTCGAAACAGTACTTAAGTACTATTTACTCGAAACAGTATCTTAAACTGGTGCTTTAAACATTCTTGGCCATTTGGACCAACTATTTCTTACATCTACAGGAAGGAGATTGTAATTTTGACTTCACGCATGCGTAGATGCTGTTTTTTAAGGGGTTGATCTTAAAATCTAAGCCTACCGTTTTAATATATATGATACTGATTAATTATAAATTTAATGAAAATTATACTCTTCTTTTTTTCGGTTATTGAAATAACAGGTAAAATATCATAATAAAACAAGTGGCAGTATCATTTTTTAACTCAGTGAATTTTTCATGTTCAAATTTAACATCAATTATCCTTAAACTCAATTTCTCCGAATCGAATTTTTATCACATGTACCCTTTGGCTTCTGAGGTCGTCATATATCATTGTTTTAAATGCACTAAAAATTAGATTTAAAAAGAAAAATACAAATGCTTGAACTCTATTAAGTTAATGTGAGATCGATTATGTAAGATTAATTATTTAAATGCGAATTTCTACAAATTAATCAGGTATCACCAAGCTGGCTCCGTATGTGATAACTTATTTTTATTTCCTGTAATCGGGAAAGTATCACCAATTTGGCCAAACTTTGGCGATATTTATGAAATTCTGGCCTATAAAATACTTATAGTGGAAGCTGATTTCTTTATAAGAAATCAAACTGCAATGGAGAACCACAAAATAAATTCGCCCTGCATAAGGAATAGAATTTCTTTTTTAAAAAAATGAATGCCAAATTCTTTAAAAAATAAAAATGTATTTCTTTGAAAATGAATGTCATTTTTTTCAGAAATACATATATATTCCAATTTCAAAATCCTGTGTACACAAGAAATAGGATAATAATAAGTAACAAGATTTCCATGTCATATACAGACATAATTGTAAATTAAAAGAAAGCCTTAATAAATAAATATATATATATTAAAATTGACAAAAGAGATGCTAGATAATGTGTATCTGGTATTAATGTAAGATATTTCACAATAAATCATCCTGAAAAAAAAAAACAATCTTTCAGTTACAGAAATTTTTATTTATAAAATAGAGAGTGTTTGTAAAGAGAAAAAGATCCCATTTGCAGATAAATTAATTACTTTAATGTAAATTACGAGAAACTTGATTTTTCATTTAATATGTACTTTTTTCCCGAGCAATCTGTACTTGATAATAAGATTTCTTAATGAAGGAAATGGATAGTCTTATTTCCCAGCGGACACAATTTGTTAATGGAAGTGAAGTTTCTAGCGTGAAGACACGTAACATTCGTTTCAGTGTTTCTTTTAAAGGAAAGATTTATAGTTCTCTACATGAAAAGAAACTTTTAATCTCTGTCCGATAAAAAAATATAGAAATCTATATATTTAAAACGCTAAACAATTCCTTTCGACAGTCCGTGAGAGCAAACTACTGCATCAAATCACACCATTCTTTTTTTAAACGAAAGGTATTTGGCCACAGATTTGTTATCGTACATTTGTTTGTTCAAAAATTTTATTAATTATCCTCAATTATCAATTAAAATTTTCACGTATGCGCATGCGTAGTACATAAGTACAAATCTGCCTTTAAGTGACGCACTGCAGATGCGTAAAGATCCTCGCTCAGTTGTACTATCATTTCACAGCTAGAAGTTTCGTTTTAAATGCGCCTGCATCTCAAATATAATTTATTCTATTCTATTGTAAACAAGCTCTTCTTTTTATAAGTTATTATTTGTCTCTTTCAATGTTATTAACAATTGAAAGATATGGTTTATTTCGGAAGGTGTCGTACTACATATAGAAGATAAACTGAATGATCTGATGCTAAAAGATCTGATGCTTATCATTAACATTAAAACACAAAACAGTTTCTGTAAAATCTAGATCCAAATTCCAGACAATTGCGCATGCGTCAACTGATTCTAGAACTTCTCCATTATAGAAGATTACTCAGTGCGTTCCCGGTAGCGTAGTGGGGTAACGCAGCTGTTTAAAGCTTTGAGTTTTTGTAGAGGATGCAGGTTCGATTTGATTTGAACACATTATTGGTATTTTTATGTAAATGTGATGTTTGGTATTGTTGATGGACATTCTAAATAATATATGTTAAATCTATTACAATTATAAACGAATTGGATATGGCAATTCCGAAACTATCTTCTATCTCATACAGGATAATGCTTCGAAATTCAATATCATGGTGCCAAAACTAATTGGTAATCTATGCCCATCATAGAAATTCTAATGATGCGAAATTTTGTGAATTAGTTCTTGAAGTATGAATATCGCTAAAATCACATAAATCATGTAAAATGCAGCATAATATGGCAGACCGTTTGGTGATTTACACTACTTAATTTGCAAAATTTTATCTTAACTTCTAACCGAATCAAAGGTTTGGTGAAAATCCATGCATTAGTTCTTTAGAAAGAGTTTAAGAAGAAATAGTGAAAAATGCAGTATGGCAGTGCCTCCTGGTAGGTGATTTGTACCAAAATGTATGTAACACCAAGTCATATTAGGGGCAAATAAAATCTGATTCGTTTATTAATTCTGGAGATAGAGATATTGCTGAAATCGCAAAACTGCAACACATCAGCGCCTTCTCTTTTTGAATTTTCTCAAAATTTCGGAGCCGTTCATCTTCTATGTGTTTTTAACATCAGAAGTAATGTTTGACGACCTCAGATGCCAAGGGTTACAAGTGACAAGAAATCGATTTAAAGTAAATTGAGTTTAAATACAATTAACGTTAAATTTGAACATCAATAATAATTGACTGAATTGAAAAAGGAATCCGCCGCTTGTTTCAATAAGGTCTTGAATTTTTCTTTCAACAACTATAAAATAAAGTAGAAAATTTTTTCTTTAAATTTGTAATTAATAAATATTGTTTATTATTCGGCAAAAGTGGTTAATCTGTAAAACGCAGCACATAATTAGAAAATCACTTATATTTCTTTACCTGAAAATAAAAAAGCATATTTCCAAATGGTCGGTGCATTTAGTTATTTTTTTTCTTTCTTTTTTTTTCAATTTTATCACTATTACTTCTTGGCTTCTAGGATCTTCATACATGATGAAATTTTCCTAATGTCTGTTACCCGGAAATCCCGTTTTCCTCCCTTCTTGTATAGGTAAAAGAAGTAAAAAGTATAAATATATTACTCATATCTATTGCCCTTTCTGATTTTAACTTCTTAGACAGACTGAAAAGAATCAGAATATTACTGAATAAATTAATGAATACCTTCTCACAATGATTAAAAGATAATGTACTACATCTGACGTTTACTATAAAATGAGATTAAATAAGGATAATGGATTTTCAGTTACAAAGCATCGTCACAATACTAATCTACTCTCCAAGTTTTGGAATGCAATGTACTTTTTCAGCTATTCTAAAATAATATACACATACATTTCCTTTTCCGATTTAAACCTTTCAGTCAGACAGAAGAGAATCAGAATATTGTTAAATAAATTACTGAAGGCATTCTCACAGCGATTAAGAGATAATTTATTATCACTGACATTTACGATAAAACGAAATTAAATAACGATAATGGCTCTTTAGTTACAAAGCGACTCCATAATACAGTGCTCAGCAAATGTTTAGACACTGGTGTTATTTAACATTTAAATAAAAAATACGAGCTCTTGAGTTATACAAATGACTGTACCGATTTTTAAATATTTTTCAAATATTTTGGGGCGAAAATAATGGATTTAATATAGGATAATATTTAATTTAATTGAAAAAAGTGAAATTTGCATATTTCAAAAATTTAGACACATTTTTTTTTTAATTTTTTGGCAACTATTCACAAAAAAATGAATTTCAAAAACATGATGTCGCATATCTGAATTATTTAAGTATTCCTAGCTATAGCATCTGTTAGTGAAGATGTTGCAAGCTACAAATATTCAGTCAGATGAGGTAATTGAAGTAATGAAGCTGAAATGGAAAAAGAAGACTGTTGAAGAAATTTCAGTAACACTGAATCGTCCAAAGAGGTCTTTCTATAAAGTACAGTCTAAAGGTGACTCCTTCAAAACAAACCATAAATCTAGAAGACCTTGCGTAATAATTTCATCAAACATGATGAAAAAGCAACATGAGTTTTTTGATTGGTGTACTTCAATTTTGATTCAGGAAATTTCAAAAAGAGTATTTAATTTTGAAAATATGATTTTTTAAAAATAAAAGTTATAACACTTTTTTTTTCAATTTTAACTTTAACATTTTTATGTTTTTTGAAAAATATTTTTAAAAACATTGAATCAAGATAAACATTTAAATATTTCTGTTTATGTAAATGTAAAAAAAAAAAAAAATCAATTCTATAAATAATATTTTTAGTCATAACTTTTTTAAATTATCACACTTTTTAATAATTCTTAAATTTTAAAAATTAAAATAAATATTTGAAGTTTTATCATGTGATTTTCTTTACAAATAATATGGATAACAATCACAAAAAATTAAAATTTAAACTCAATAAATAAAAATTATTTTAAAGTTTGTCGCGGATCTCCTTAAGAAGACAAATTTCCTCAAAATTCGTAATAAAGTCGATTTCTTTTTTTAAATATCATACGAGAGATTCTTTAATTGTGGATACTTCGACACATCATTTTTACTCGTATGGCAAGTATGGTGCAATATATTCTAAATATATTGTAAATTTTGTTAATACACCCAGCGAAATTATCCATACAAAATAAAACTTTAAATTACCTTTTCTCAATCTTCAATATTTTCGTTTCTTTCCTGTCTTAAATAGGCTGAGGCTTTTTCTTTATTGGATATGAATTTTTTTGTGTGGGATCTTTATTATTTACTAGTTTACAGCTCGGCGTTGCCCGGGTCAGTGATAATCGTGATTCATATAAAAATCTATAATATTTTCAAAAATGAGTCTTAAAAGGATTCTAAAAGCTCAAAAACTCAAAAAATCGTTAAAAATTACTTTGAAAATGGCGATAAAAATCAATGAAATTAAAAAATCGTAGCAGAAAAATATTTGTAAATTAGGCTAAAAGTTTTAAGCATTTTCCTTTTATCAATGTCAAAAAATAGCCACAAAATGCGAAAAAATACTAAAAATCGCACTAAAAAACTTGTTAAAAATTCAAAAATCGCTGCACAAGTTACGAATAAGCTTTATTGAAAAGATAACTAAAATTACTATGTCGGGTTAAAAGATTGAAACCGTATTCCTTTCAGTAATGCGGAAAATTGCATAAAAAGAACGCTAAAAATCGACTAAAAATAAATTGAAAAATCTAATAAAAAAATCGAACATCGGGATTTGAGGTGCAAAACTTCATATACATAGGTACCTTTACCCCAAATTTTGTAACTTTACCTGCAGTGGTCTCTTCAGAACTTTGCTGACAAACTCACAAACTTATCTCTTTATTATTATAGATGTGATAAATCTGGGCATGGAATTAAACTTCTGGTTAAAAAAGTAGGTGAAGACGTGTTAAATTTCATAGCTTTCACTATGTATCCACGGATCAATACTTATCTTTGAACTCAGAAACCTTATTTCATTAATTGTAGCTTATTAAATCAGGATACATATTTAACTTTAATTATTAAATAAGATTTCTGAGATGAAACATGATTGTTTTATCCGTGGGTTAATGGCAGTAAATTACGGTAAGTAAAAATATTAAACGTAAAAATATGTGAATCTAGATCCATGTTCATTCTTGGATAAATACACATTAAAAAAATTAAAAATAATTGCACAAAAATATCAATATTTCAAAAAAATTTTAGGAATTTTCAAATATGCAATTAAAAAAATAAAATTAATAAAACATGATATAATTTCTTTTTCAAAATTTACTTTTAATTTAACACTAAAATGTAGTGGATCTTCTCAAATTCAAAAATCTGTTTTCGATATATTTGTAATTTTTTTAAATAAAATTGATAGATACCGAATCTCTTTCAGTGTAAACTAGACCATCATTGTTTTTAGATGTGAGTATGTTTTTTAAATGTATAAAAACATATGTAAAGTTTTCCAATGAAAGTTTAATAAAATGAAAGTTATTGAAAAAAAAATAATTGCTCTGTTCACTATATGTATTTATTTTATTATGGTTTTATTTGATAAAGATTTGGTATATCATAGTTAAGTTAAACAAATTTCTAGAAAGTCTAAAACTTTCTAAAATGATAATAAAAACAGATAGCATATAATCCATGTATAATAAATTATGTCATATTTTGAATGCATGATACAAAAGGAATAAATAATGATCTTCATCCTCTGGAACATTAAATCTACAGTTAAATTATTCTGCTAAATCTAGTATGTGCTAAGTAACACTACTTTAATAAATTTGTCTCGTGAATGATTAATTAGAAATCAGACCACCGCATGATCTGCATTCAGTTGCTCAAATATCAGACAATATTAATATTTAAATAGATGCATGGTAAATGAAATGGTTGTGAACAGTTTAAAGATATGTGCAGTTAAATATTGATGTGTAATTCACGAAAAGCTTACGGATGTTTGTAAAACATTAATTTATATATTTTGTGAAATATGTAACGATGAAACTTTTCGAACAATCCCGGATAGCTTCGGGCAATTATCCATAAATACAGAGGTTTTTACTTTATCTAAAAGAATATCTAAAAGCAGAACCAATCATTTTTTAAGAAACTGATCAATTTCTGATTACAGATAACCGAAATGTATCTTATGAAATTTATGATCGTCAAGAATACAATGTATAAAAAAAGAATTTTAATAAAATATTCAATTTTTATTATTTTTAAAATTCCCTATTATTTAAGCATTAAAATGCAGTGGTTTTTCAGAAATTCGAAAATCTGAAATTCAACATTCTTCTCAATCTTTATATCAAAATTATAGGTACTTTTTTTGTTTTTAAATGAAAAGTAGTGTATCATTGAATCATATTTGAGTATGTTTTCTAAATCTATTAAAAAGATTTAAAATAATACCATTGAAAGTTTAATAAAATTAAACTTCTTGAAAAAAATCATTGCTCTATTCACACTATTCATTTATTTTATTGTGGCATTATTTGATAAAGATTTTTTTTATATCATTGTTAAATTAAACAAATTTCTACAAAGTCTAAAACATTCGAAAATGATAATAAAAACAGAAAGCATATAATCCATGTACAATAAATTATGACATATTTTACATGCATGATACAAAAGGAATAAATAATTATCTTCATCCTCTGGAACATTAAATTTATAGTTAAATTATTCTGCTAAATCTAGTATTTGCAAAGTAATGCTACTTTAATGAATTTATCTCCTGAATGATTGATTATAAATTAGACCACTGCACGAACTGCATTCGAATGCTCGAAAATCAGATAATATTAATACTCAAATAGATGCAAGTTAAATGAAATGCTTTTGAACAGTAGGTAGTAAATATTTCGCCTCTGCCGGAGTTAAAGAGTTAAAGATATGTGTAGTTAAATGTTTATGTGTAATTCTTTGAAATGCTTACGGTCATTTGTAAAATAGTAATTTATGCATTTTCTGAAATATTTAAAAAATTACGAAAGCAGATGAAATATTTTGAGACTTTTTACATAGTTTGGGTTAAGATTATAATTTAAAAGTTATTATATAAAGAGATGGCCAATTGTTTAGATAATTCTCACTCACTGTATATATAATCCCTGTACAATAAAATATGTCATATTTTGCATGCATGATACAAAAGAAAAAAAGAATGATCTTCATCCTCTGGAACATTAAATCTATAGTTAAATTATTCTGCTAAATCTAGTATTTGCTAAGTAACGCCACTTTAATGAATTTAACTCCTGAATGATGGATTCGAAATCAGAACACTGCACGAACTTCATTCGGTTGCGCGAATATCAGATAATAATAATAATGCTTAAATAGAAGCAAGTTAAATGAAATGCTTTTGAACAGTTTAAAGATATGTGTACACTGTAAAAAACTGTAAAGTTATTAAACTTTTTCTAGAAAACTGGGATTTCAAGAACTTTTCCTGTTACGGTAACATGAATATTTCATGTAACCGACTCTGAAACTTGAATTTTTGCTGTTACCGTTACAGGAAAAGTTCTAGGAATCCCAGTTTCCTAGAAAAAGTTTGCCGAATTTCCTAGAAAAACTTTGTAGATTTTTTTTTTTTTACAGTGTAGTTAAATGTTTATGTGTAATTCTTTGAAATGCTTACTGTTGCTTGTAAAATAGTAATTTATACATTTTCTGAAATATTTAAAGAAATTCCGAAAGTAGAAGAATCAGTAGAAGAATCTTCAGAACAAAATAAGGTCCCGGACTTGGTTCAGTCTGGCCTTAGAATACTTACTTTTTTTTATCGACCTCGTCGGGATATAAAAAGCCTGAAGTTGTGAAGGCCAAAATTATGAAAAACTCCTAATCGGTAAGTTAGAAAAAACACTGTTTTAAATAAGTGAAGGACATTTAAATAGTACAGAATCGGTAAAAATTAAACTGAATTGGAATTTTAAGCGATAGAAGAAGTTATTTTTTCACTTTCAGTAATTTAAAAGCTAATAAACATTTTATTAAATTCAATCTTAAAATAAAACTTGTTTTGTTTTACATTATTTTTATTTCGGCAAATTTGAAAAAAAAAATATTTACTTTTTAACATACTATATTTGAAAAAAAAAATTATATCATTTTTAAAATAGCTATTGCTCATACTTTAAAATTAATATTTTAAAAAAATCTGAAAGAAAATTAAAATTACATTTTTCCTCTTTAATTAAACGAAAAAAAAGTGAAATCTGAAAGATAATTTTTCCAGTTCTAACGATTTTAAATTACTGCACTTAAAAAAAAAAAAACCAGCTAAAAAAAAAAAAAAACGAATTCGTAAAATTTCTAAAGTAGCATTTTTCTTGAATTAACATTTTTCGCGTATTTCAATTTGTTTCCAATCCCTTAATATATAACGAATCATTTAAACGGCCATAACTCTGTGCCTTTTGCAGATATGAAAATCCTATTTTTTGTGTTTAATTCAGGAATGGATGAGGAATGTTTTCGTACATGGAATTTTTACCCTACTATGGCTGTATAAAATTTTAATTACCTTATATTTTTTAAATAGACTCTCCATGGCAACTCACGCCATTATATTTTGACCCTTTTTTTATGAATTTTTGCAATTGGATGTATGGTCTAGGACCAATATTTAATAAGATAGACTTTTGTTTCGATAATTCTGACTTACTCTGTATATAATCCCTGTCCAATAAATTATGTCATGTTTCGCATGCATGATACAAAAGGAATAGATAATGAACTTCATCCTCTCGAACATTAAATCTGTAGTTAAATTATTCTGCTAAATCCGGTATTTGCTAAGTAACGCTACTTTAATGAATTTATATCGTGAATGATTGTATAGAAACCAGAACACTGCACGAACTTCATTCGGTTGCTCGAATATCAGATAATATTAATATTTAAATAGATGAAAATTAAATGAAATGCTTTTGAACAATTTAAAGATGTGTGTAGTTAAATTTTTACGTGTAATTGTTTAAATGCTTACGGTTATTTGTAAAATAATAAGTTATACATTTTCTGATATATTAAAAAAAATTCCGAAAGCAGATGAAATTTTTTGAGACTTTTTACATAGTTTGGGTTAAGATTATCATGTAAAGGTTATTATTTAAAGAGATAGCCTATTGTTTCGATAATTCTGACTCATCCTGTATATAATCCCTTTACAATTAGTTACGTCATATTTAACATCCATGATACAACAAAAACAGATAATGAATTTATCCATGGGAACATTAAATCTGCAGCTAAATTATTCTGCTAAAGCCAGTATTTTCTAAGTAACGCTACTTTAACGAATTTATCTCCTGAATGACTGATTAGATATCGGAACACTTCACGAACTTCATTCGGTTGTTAAAATATCAGATAATATTAATACTTAAATAGATGCAAGTTAAATGAAATGTTTTTGAAATGTTTAAAGATATATGTAGTTAAATGTTTATGAGTAATTCTATGACATGCTTACGGTTGTTTCTAAAATAGTAATTTATAAATTTTCTGAAATATTTAAAGAAATTCCGAAAGTAGATGAAATTTTTGGAAACCTTTTACATAATTTGGTTTAATTTCTTTTAATTTTGGATGATTTTCATTTATCTTCAGAAATATTTGAACGAATAATTAATCAAATTGATAAAAACTGGGATTAAAACAAAATTAAATTCCCTTATCAAACATTCTTCGTTTCAATTTCATTTCTTTTGAAACTCTTTTACTGTCTTAAGCTAATTAGATTTTAAGTAAAAATGGAGAAAATAATTTTAAGAGAATTTTCAGATGAAAGAGAATTTTAATGCTTTCGACTGATAATTTCTTTGCATGGTTTAATTCTTCCTTTTCCATAACCGGGATTGTTGCCCTATTTTCACAAACGGGGATACTTTCCTAGTTATAAAGTAACATATCCAATGGATTCTTAAAAAATATTCCTATCATAGTCTGATTCAATATTTTTGAAATTGAGCAATCTCTTCAAAATACTCTTCAAACAATTCTTTTCCCGTATACCTTAATGAAATGGAATTCTTTTGAGTGTTTCTGTAGATCAACTATTATTCCTACATACTTCATATACAAATTCAAGTTCAAGTTCAACTAGGTGGAGAGGCCTACCATATGGCTTGATCTCAAGAAGCGCCACCTAATATTTAAAAAAAAAAATGCAATTATTTCAGAAATGGTTACCCAATTTCTTCTGATCGAACCTAAATTAGTACAACATTAAATAACATACAATTTAAGATTTTAAGTAGAAAATTCACATACTTTTTTTTCGCCAAAAAGCAGCTCCACACTCAATATAGTAACAAATAAAATAATTTTAATCTATTGATAATAGTGTAAAGATAAGAATTAATAAAAATAATTAATAGGCATGATAGGAGATTAAAATGAAAGTAAATAATTTAATGATATAATTGGAATAATACTAAAATTTTAGTTCATATGAAATTTCTCTGCTATAATCTCAATTTTCCTTTATTTTTATTTTATTTCACATACAATACCAAACATGTTTTGGAGACTCCAAATAATCTTTATCATTGCCATGAAAATCCGAACACGTTTACGGGAGTTAGCGCATGAATAGCCGGATAGACAAATGGAATTAATGTACGCTTTTCATGTTTGATGGCAAGACATAAAAATTGTAATAAAGATTACTAATGCTGCTGCTACTGCCGTAATTGAATCTATTGTAACATTTTAATCATCAATTCTAATCTTACAGGAACTGAAATCTTAAAATTCATGTGTTTTGTTGAACTGCGGTACATATTACTTTTTCGTATTAGACGGGGAATATTTATATATGCTCTTTTCCACTCAAAACAATTTAATTTCTCTGACGAAAATTTAAAATTTCCAGAAATTCTCTATTAAAAAGAATACAATTACTTCGATTTTTTTAAAGAAAAGAAAGAAAAAAAAAGAAAAAGAAAAAACTTTTCCAATCACAGAGATGTTCCAACAAATCGCTTCATAAATATTTTTAAATTTATCTAACAATATTTATTTAATTAAGATAATAAACTATACAAAGTGGTATTTCAAGACATCTTTTATACAGTCGTACCCTTACAACAAATGAAAACGTTAAAATCCTGCGTACAATACTTTCAGTCTTAAAACTTGAGATATTATTTCGAAATGTTTAATGAAATTCGGTATCATTTTAAAAAAGGATTTTGTCATTATTTTGAATTTAAGATAATTCTAAAATGTCGTAAAGGATTTTAGATTATGATGTTCGCAAGCGAAAACATGAATTAAAGCGTATTAAATATTTCAATTAAAATTTAAAAACATAGTAATGCTTTAAGACTTTTATCTATGTTTGTCGAAATAATTTTCCGTTCAGCTTTATGCATTTGTTATTTAAACGTATTGTGTCTATTTGAAAAGTTTAGGAACACATTAAAATATGATAAGGAAATGGAAAGGAGAAATATTTCAATGCCTTCAAGGACTCAAGATTATAAATATCATCAGAGAAAATAAGCATTTAAGCGTATTAAATATTTCTGATAAATTTTAAAATGTGATATTTTTAGCTACATTTGATGGAATATAATTGCATTGATAAACTACCGGTATCAATTTAGTTTTGTGAATTTATTATTTAGATTATATCATCAATTATACAATGACGCCTTCATACTATTTAATTATGCACTCTGTATATTATATCTAATATTATTTTAAAATGCCATCTACCTCAGTAGTTTGTGTACGAACTAAAATATGATAAATAAAAAGAAGAAGAATATAGAAATAATTTTATAATCAACTAGTTGACCCGCCCGGCGTTGCCCGGGTCTGTAATAATAATGTTAAACGAACTTGAAATTTCTACGATTTTATCTCTAACTCAAAATATGTGTAAATACATTATATTAAATACGTGGTTTCTGACTGTGTTAAAAATCGGCAAAAAAAAAAAAAAAAAAAAAAAAAAAAAAACTAATATTTAGCTGCAAAAATACACAAAATGACTGCAATAAGAAACGCGGGAGGGAATAAATGTCCAACGATTGCGTGTTGATATTTATACTTAAAAATTACTGTTAAGTCACTTAACTAAATACTTTTTTTCACACAGATATCCCAAGTGAAACATTTTGAATTTCATACTAATTATATCACTCTTAAATCCGATTATACCGTGAATGAAATCGGTACTCAATGATTAGATAAAAGGTTTGTATATAGTATTATAATTTCAGAGCCATTTTACAAAAATACGTGTATATTTTTAACCAAACATGCATAATGTTCATTCTGTGAACAAAATCCTAACCGTAACCTAATGGTATCGTATTCATAACTTGTCTGTAACCTAGTTGTATCTTAACAGTAACCTAACTGTAACTTAAATATACCATAAATGTAACCTGGCCGACACCTTATCATAACCTACCCATAATCTAACCATAACGTAACCGCAACTTAACGTTAACCTAACTGTAACATAGCCGTGACCTAACTGTAACCTAACCGAAAATTAAATATAACCTAAAACTCACCAGATCGTAACCGTAATCAAGCTCTAACTAAACACTATCTATAAACAAAATATCTTATCCATCACGCGCTACAAAGTACTTATCGTGTTTTTTTTTTTTTTAGGTTTAAATCGGGTTTATGTTAACGGAAATTATTAAATTATTTTGTATTGCTCTTATCAGGTTATATTTATTTGGAATATTTTTATTGATTTCAGATTTTGTTCTGGTCATTTTTCGGGTTTTTTCAAAGAAAATTTTTAGGTTCGGGTCGAGTTGCATATAAACGAACATTATTTTTCCTTGAACGGATTGTGTTATGCTTCATTTGAATATTTTTGTGGGATTCAGATTTGGTTCGGATCAGCTATCAAATCCATACTTTTTTTCAAATGGAACTTTTTTAAATTAAATAAAATGCATTCAAATTTAATCAATGATTTAAAAAAACTGCTAAAAAAGGCCTCTCTCTATATATACATATTTACTGCAACATAGCTAACTACACATACATTCTAATGTACGACGTACTAACGATCTGGAGTACAACAGCTGTGTTCAAAAATCCTAGTTAAACTTTCATTTGGCCAGTCTATGAATTTTAAAGGTCTTTGGAAAAAACAGTCACTTTTGAAATGTCAAAATCTCAAATTGGTTTGTTTAATTCTGCCTCAGCTTTCTTAATTACTTCTGCGAAAATTTTTTACAACCGACCAACCGTAAACAAACGAAAGAGAAAAAATTGGGAAAAAGACGAATTTTTTATGAAAGTGACCTCTCGATTTTAATTAATTACTCAGTTAATAATTGGAATTTCGAAATTCTAAAGCTCATGTGCATCAGGGCAGATTTGGGGCTACCCTCAAAAAATTTTGAGCCTCGCACATGCTGTAGATCTTGCTAGCCATCGCAGACACACAGACAGAGCGTTTTGTTCTTTTATTAGTATAGATAACAAACGTATAGTTAAAATTGAAACGAATGATTGATATTATGTAGGTTTTATCAGCATATATTGAAAAAATGGTATTTCTTAGTTTTTTTTTAATTCAAATAATGTCTCAAACATTAAGAAATATAATGCAAATTTTAAGAGAATCTGGATTTGCTGCAACCAATCAACCATTTTCACTAAGCAATATAACACTTAATCTTCAGTTTCTTCCCTTTTTTCAAAAAAATCCTACAGCCATGGAATTGAAAAAAAAAGAAAATTTGGAAAATTTTCGAATTGAAATCAAGAAATAATCTCATTATTGACTGTTATAGAATTTTCAACAATTTACTTTAAATAATAATGAAATACTAGCCAGTCAAAGTAATTTCGACCAAAACTAAGGTGTTGTCATCCACCTATTATAAATGTTCACACTAATCGAAAATTTTCAAAAAGAAAAAAAAAAATGTGAAAAGAAAATAAACTATATGGACAAAGGTCACGCGACACTGTCGAGATTAGATGTTTCATCAAATATTTAGTAACATATTTAACAAACTTGTCTGGCATTCAGACACATTGTTTGACCTCATATTTAATTCAGCTCAATGATAAGGAATTTTCCATAAATTTTTTAATCTGTCATGCAGTTCAGGCACATAGACTAGTAAACAGTCATGAATATTTTCCACTATTTCGGAGAGTGTCAAAATCGACCATGATGTAACAATAAAAAGCGTTTAAATAAGTCACTCCGCGGGCCACAATTATACCACTATTTTTATGCAGAATAATTTTCCTTATAGTAATGACAGAAACTTTGCTATGAAAGAAAAGAAACTAGACTTCTCGAATATTCTGGTGTCAACCGATTTTCTGGTAAAAAGGTTGTGCATCCCTGAAGTAAGGTGTTATGAGTAAGTAATAGTTTTTTTAATGATTTAAACCGTGGACGCTTTTAAACAATAAAAGGTGTAATTGAAATGAAAGGAACTGTTAATATAATCATTGTTACATCAGGCAATACACTGTAAAAAATCTGTAAAGTTACTAAAATTTTTCTAGTAGATTTGTTTGCCATAAACTTTTCATGTATCTATAACAGCAAAATTTCATGTAACCGGGGAAGGTTATATGAGTTTTTGCTGTTTCCGTTACATGAAAAGTTCTTGGAATACAAATCTACTAGAAAAATCTTAGTAACTGTACAATTTTTTTACAATGTATGTATTGAAGAATACATCTTTCTTGATTTGTTTGGTACTATTTCAAGAGGTCAGGTAACTTTTAAATTATTAAATTTTGCATTTTATTTAAATACTTTATATGAAAGTACAATCTTTTAGATGCATAATAAAATGTATCCTATAAAACAATTCGCATTAGAAATGAAGTTATGGGCAAAATAGTAAGAACTCTTTTCATGAAACAGCATCATTTGAAAGTCCAGACTATTTGTTTACATTTTTCACTCTGTTGGAGCCGGCTTGAGATGATAAGATTCAAGGATTTTTAGTTTCATTAGTTTCTTCTGTCTTTACACGAAGAAAAATGTCTCAATTTTATCAAACTATTTGTATTATCTGCAGGAATTTTCAGGTTGTCATGGAAATGAAAATAGCATTTTTTGAATTCAAACCTGTTTATAGACATAGAATCAAATATAATGCTTAGTCGTAAGCCACCAATTGTAGAGCAATATAGGCTAAGTTTTGTTTAAGTTATATAGGTCATTACAAAATTCATTCTCAAAAAACCTTTCAATTCTCGAACAGTAATTTTTATATTTTCCTTGACCTGTTGTGTTCCATAGAGGTTGCGTTGAAAACATATCTCTTCTAAGTAACATTCATGGAAAACCTACAATAATAATCTAATAAAACAGTATTGAATTCAGACGCTTTTCTCCGGGAGGGACATTTTAGAGTTTAGGGAGAGGAGAACCTGCCCTTTTTGACATTTGAAAACCCCAAATATTAAATTTTCCGGGGAGGGAAGGGCCATTTTATTGCCTCCGGGGGGGGGGGGGTGGAATGTATCCCTTGTGCCACTACCTGGATTAAACACTGTAATCAAATATATCCCGAAAATTCAGATACATTTTCAGGTTGAAACATTTGGGGTTCTTAAAAGAAATCATTATATTTGTTACCGCGCCAACGACTTTCTCTAATCCTACCAGTTTTTATAGACGGTGTCTTAGAGTTAAGATTAATGTTATTATCAGTCATGTTCGTACCAGTGGTTTCTTTCTTATGTGAATGTGTAATACCGGTTTACGTAAAAGGTCTAATATTACCTCCCAAAAAAAATCTGCAGAAAATCTATAGCTTTTTGGCTCAAAATCTTGCGGAAATCCGAAGGTATTTGGCCCATTATGCAGATATTTT
The DNA here is from genome assembly GCA_964019185.1 of Maratus speculifer. Classification (NCBI taxonomy): domain Eukaryota; kingdom Metazoa; phylum Arthropoda; class Arachnida; order Araneae; family Salticidae; genus Maratus; species Maratus speculifer. Next base: position 146,300,554 of record OZ025302.1, on the reverse strand, counting down.
TAAGAATATCTTTAAAAATTCTGCAGATATTTTAAAGATAAAGCTAAGTCTACAAATTTTCTTCAAATTTCTGTAGAATTTCTGTAGAAAGTGGTGATTTCTTCAGATAATTTTAAGATTATTTTTAGTGGGGTATTTTCCGCTCCATCACTCATTACTTCAGTATCAAGTTTATTTTTTTCAGCTGTATATAACCTGGATTAAAACCCTTTAACCGTTTGTCCCGGATTTTCAGAATAAACATATATACAAAATTTGAAGCAAATCGGTAAATTTTGCGTGAAAAACCTAAATTAAACGGGGGGATTACCCCCCTCCATTCCCCCTCTTTAAGCTTATCCAATGAACACCCAATACTAATCACGGAGGCACTTCATTAGAATGATCCTACATCTAAGATTTCAACGTAATCTATTAATTCTGCATGAAAAACCCATTTATTTAAATTAAAGGGAGAGGCAATAGCCCCCGTTCCCCTTCTTATACTTATCGAATGAACTCTCAAAACTAATAAGGGAAGCATTTTATCATAATAGGCCTATATCCAAAATTTCATATAAATCGGATATTTTTATCATGAGTTATCGCGTTCTCCTTGCGTTAAATAACGGGCGGGCACATAAGCTCTCAGGCTTTGATAGCATGTGAGCTAAAAGGAGATACTTCATAAAAAACTCAAAACATATTACTCGCTTTAATAAACTTAAAATTAATTTCTTTGATTAGTTTCTTCATTGCTTTTTGTCAAATGATAAAAATAAATCTGAAATAACTTTTATTTCATCATGTTTCAAAGAAAAATATGAAAATAATACTAGTGGAAATTTTTTAAAAGATTTGTTGGCTTTACTATAAATAAAGTTTTTTCTAAATAATCAAGAAGTATTAATTACATCAATGATAATCTTTTTTTCTTAATTTTTGTGAATTCATTTATACTTAAATATATATGTATAGTTCCATTATCAAAACGCATTAAAATAAGAATGTAGCGAATAGTGACATTCTTTATTTTTATCTAATAGTTAAATGAGTAAAGAAAATGCTTTTTTAAAAAGCAATAGTTATCAGAAATTATTGTATTTTTAATTTTTCAAATGCGGAAAAATTCCATAAGAATTGTTGCTCAATATGTTCTGTTATGTGATAATATACAACTTAAAATCTTCCTTTATTATTGTAATGAAATAAAACTAATAAAGGAAGACTTTACGTTATTATTACATTACTAAAGGAAGACTTTACGTTATTATAACATTAATAAAGGAAGACTTTACGTTATTATTACATCAATTCCATTACAATAATAAAGAAAGCTCTTTTCAGTAATGAATCCAGATTCTCCATGTAGAGTGATTTTTGTCGTACACCTTTACCTGGAGAAAACGTGGAGCTCGCTAATATCCCTGCTACGAAAAATAAATCGACAGGTTTGGTGGCAAAGGAATTTTTGTCTGGCGCTGCATAATGTTAGGCAGTTGCACATCATAGATGCGGGTACTATCAATGCATATCGCTATAAGAATGAGGTCATTGAAGCTTTTATAAGGTTGTTCCGTGGTTATGCTGATTCAAACTTCATGTTTATGGACCACAGAGAGCTCACATTGTTGGAGAAGAAAATATTCGCCGTATGAATTGCCAATGGAGATCTCCTGATCTCAATTCTATTGATAATGTTTAGGATGGTCTGGGAAAAACCATTGCACAGCGTAATTTCCCCCCCCCCATACACACACCTCAGGACACACAATGAATTAAAAGCCACGATCTTAAAAGAATAGGCTCTTTGTTGCAACAGACATTCATTGACACCCTTATAAACAATATAAAAGCTCGTAGTGTTGCTTGTATAGCAGTGCACGGTGAACACATTTTATATTAGACAGATTTTTCCCAATCTAAATGCTTTATTATTCATCATTTAACTTATTTTGATCTACCCTGAATTTTAACTAACAATTAAAAAATTTTCCATATTGTTATGTTGCTATATTCTTTCTCCCGTTGTAATATTTCAATTTTGTAACCATTGTAATAGTCCTGTTCCAAATTTAGTGATAACACAGTGACTAGGTCACCAGTTTTCACAGATTTTATGTTTGCGATCTTAATTTTGGACATGAGTTTACATAAAGATAGCGTGAATAAATCTGTCTATGAGATTTAGAAACGCTAAGTCACATACTTAGCATTATAACGCTAAGTCACAAATAGATTACTCACTCTGAGAATAAGTTTCTCATAAAACATAAAATAACTTCTATAGTTAATTTCTTCGTTGTTATTTGTCAAAGAATAAAAAACGAAGCTTAAACAACTTTTGTTTTATCTTGTTTCAAATAAAAATAGAAAAAAATGGTAATAATACTAATAGATTTATTTTAAGACTTTCTGGCTTTACTATAATTATATTTTTTTCTAAATCATCAAAGAGTGTTAATTAAATTAACGATGTTTTTTTCGTTGAAGTCATTGGCACTTATATGTAATGTATCAAAGCGTATTAAAATAAGAATGTAGTGAAATGTGATAGTTTCAGATTATATCGAAGAGTTCACCTCTTCAGACTTGAGATAACACGAATGTCTACCTCCATTCTTTTCTTCATAAAAACCAAACTGTTCGATTTTTTTTGCATTTTTACTTTACTTCTATACAGCTGAATGTTATTTGCTGTGAAAAAAATCAACAAATATCATAACTGATGAATATTACCTCATAATACAAATATTATTTTGATCCGAGTTTCGAAAATACCTTCAAGTGGCCAAGAAACTAAGAAATATTCATGATTATTTAACTTAAATGCTTTACAGTAAAAAATTCTGGGAGTTAGCTGATCATTTACTTGTTTAACCTCTTGGGGACGAGCGACAAGTATACGTGCCGCAAAAAGGATTAAGAATCCATGTTTATCCCCACCAGTAAAATTTCACTGTAAAATTTGCCTTATTAAATCGAGAAAATTCCCCGATTAAATAAGGCACAAATTTCTCTTTATTAAAACCGGTGACAAAACCTTAAAAATTTCGTAAAAGGCTCCCGTCTCGAAGGGGTTTAAGACCTTAATTTTGTTACCTTAAATTGTTATAAATTAATTTTGTTATAAACTGTTACAAAATGTTCGTAAATTTATATCACTTATAGTTAAACTGTTGTTTTAAGGGGATTATTACTTTCATATCCATATTTGTAAACCTAAATTAATAGTCCCCTAAAGTACTGATTTCGTAAAAATGAATCTTTCTGTCATCTATGGTGTCATCTTGATTATGCAAAAGCAAAAAATATATATTTCTAGAGTTATTTTATGCTCAGATCTGAAGAGGTTAAGTGAGTAAAAAAAATGCTTTACAAAATATTAATTAACAGTAAATAGGAATTATTGTAATTTAAATTTCAAAAATGCGAAAAAATTTCGAAAAAATTATTGCTGAATATATTATTTTATCTGAGAGTGCACAACATAATGTCATCGTTTATTATAATTTCATTATTTGAGAAACTATTGTGCAGATTTTTTTTACTTCAAATGTGATATTAAAAAGAAAAAAATAACAAATATTTTAATAACTTGTAAAGACAAAACTGCTATGTTTTTAGTCTTAAAGTAAAAGCCAAGAAAAAGCACTATTTATTATTTTCTTATTCCCATACATCTTAATAATACGTTTACATTTATTTTTAAAAAATGATGTTTTAATTAAAATAATAAAAAAAAACTTTTTTCTCTACCTTAGTTATTACGTAGAGTAAGTCAATGTGTCTTTGGAAGATATAAATTATAAAACACGTATTTCATCAAAAAACAAAAACAGATTACTCGTTCAAAAAATAAATTTCTCATAAATCTTAAAAGAAAACTCTTTAATTAATTCCTTCGTTGCTGTTTATTAAAAAATTAAAAAGAATCTGAGTTTTTTTTAAATTTTATTTTGTTTCAAAGAAAAATAGAAAAAAATTATAATAATACTACTTTATTTTTCTACTATATTAATACTATTAATACTTATTTTAAGACTTTTTGGCTTTACTATAAATAAAGTTTTTCTGAACTATCAAGTAGTATTAAGTTAACGAAAATCGTTTTTTTTTTTATTAATTTTCTTTGAAGTCATCAATACTTAAATACATATTTATACTCCCATTATAAAAGAGTATTGAAGTAAGAATGTAGTGAATAGTGATACTTTCATTTTTTTTATCTAATACTTAAATAAGGAAAGAAAATGCTTTACAAAATATTAATAGTTAACAGGGGCTACTGTAGTTTTAATTTAAAAAATGCGAAAAAATTCCGAAAAAATTATTGCTGAATGTATTATTTTAAGTAATAATATATAACATATAGTCGTCCCCTTTTATCTTTGTAATTTCATTATTTGGAAAACTATTATACAGAAATAAGATTTTTTTACCACAAATGAGATATTTTTGGAGAGAAAAAGATAAATAATTCAATATTTTGCAAAGACAAAACTGCTTTTTTTTTTACTCCTAAAGTAAAGGACAAGAAAAAGCACTATTTATTATTTTCTTATTCCTATACATCTTGATAATAGGTTTACTTTTGTTTTAAAAAAATGATATTTTAACGAAAGTAATAAAAAAACTTTTTTCTCTATCTTAGTTATTACGTAGAGTAAGTCAATGTGTCTTTGGAAGATATAAATGCAAAAACACGTACTTCATCAAAAAAACAAAAAATTTATTAATACAAACTAATATTAATATTAAGTTAATGATAATCTTAATTCTACTGATCATGTTTAGGATGGTCTACACGGAAAAATGTGGTTTCTCAAAATTCAGAAAAAAGTACTCAATTTTAAGTATTTCATATACTCAAAGTAGCTCTGATCCAAATGTGCTCAAAACTGAGAAACACATGTACTCTATTTTGATTCCATTGTTGTATTCAAATTAATATCACTAAGAACTGCCCTCTGAACTTAGAAATTGAAGTAAAAATATATTGTAATTTATTCCTTGCTCAAAAGTATTAACAAGAAACGTTTAATTGATTATTTATTAAGAGAAATAACAATTTTTTTTGCAAAATACGCAAATCGAATATTTTTATGACAAAAGCATTATTTGCCAGTACTTTTAAATTACTTCATAGTACTGCGAATAATTTAATATTTACATTAATAAGCATGTTTTATGCTATCATGAATGAAATAAACCAATACAGGGTACAATATTATCGTTTGTTTAAATTTGATGACATATGATGGTTCAAAATTGAGAAACCAATGTATTCATTTTTAATCAAAATATTTTCAATTCGATATTAGAACATGGGTCTTCTCATTTTTGTGTAGTTAATTTTTTTTTTTTTTTTTTTTTTTTTTTTTTTTTTTTTTTTGTCAATGTAGCCATTGCACAGCATAATCCCTTTCCCACACAAACACACATCAGAATCCACAACGAATTAAGAACCGCTCTTTTAAAAGAATAGGCTGTGTTGCCAAAGACATTCATTGACAATCTCATAAACATTGTAAGAGCTCGTAGTGTAGCTTGTACAGCAGTGCACGGTGGTCATATTTTATGTTAGAAGGACTTTTCCCGCGATAAATGTTTTATTACACTGAAAAAAAAATCTCTACATTTATGGCAAAAACCATAAGGAGAATTGTTGCCAGCAATTTTTGACAAAAGTTGCAGCAAAGTTAGATGTAAATGATTTTATTACATCTAAAATTACTGCAATTTTTACGGCATAATCTGCTGTGCCATAAATTTAGCGGATTTTTTAACTGTGTATTTATTCATGATTTAACTCCATTCGATCTAGCCTGAATTACCAATTCAAAAAATTTCCGTATTGTTATGTTGGTATGTTCTTTCTCCCATTGTAATATTCAAGTTTTGTAGCCATTATAGTATTCCTGTTCCAAATTTCATGATAACACAGTGAGTAGTTCATCTGTTTTCACAGATTTTATGTTTCTTTTTTTAATTTTGGACATGAGTCTACGTAAAGTTAGCGTGAGTCAATGTGTCCATGGGATTTACAAACGCAAAGGCATAGATTTCATTAAAAATCAAAAAATAGATTACTCACTACAAAAATGAATTTCACATAAAATATAAAAGAAACTTTTATAATTAATTTCTTCCTTACTGTTTGTCAAAGAATTAAAAAAATCTTAAACAGCTTTTATTTTATCTTGTTTCAAATAAAAATAGAAAAAAATGATAATAATACTAATAGATTTATTTTTAAGACTTTCTGGCTTTACTATAATTGTAGTTTTTCTAAATCATCAAAGAGTGTTAATTAAATTAACGGTAATTTTTTTTTAATTTCTTTCAAGTCATTGACACTTATATATACTTCTATTATCAAAGCGTATTAAAATAATGATGTAGTGTATAATGATAGTTTCAGATTATATATAATACTTAAATGAATAAAAAAATGCTTTAAAAAATATTAATTAGTAGTTAACAAGAATTATTTTAATTTTAATTTCAAAATTGCGAAAATATTCCTAAAAAAATACTGCTGAATATATTATTTTATGTGATAATATACAACATGAAGTCATCGTTTATTATTATTGTTATTTCATTACATTAGAAACTATTATGCAAAATTAAGACTTTTCAGGTGCGTTCTTATTTATGAAATACGTAGCACCTATAGTTGTCGTTCAGTCCGTCCGTCTCTCCGTCTGTCCGCCCGTCAGCATATAACAACGTAAAAACTACCTAACCGAATCTTTTGAAATTTAAAATGTATAACTATTACATGATTTTGTCAAGTCATTTCAAATTTTATGAAAATCGGATGTTAGATCAATTATAGGACAATAAAAAGTATTCCGTGACATTACGGTCAATGGGAAAAAGGTTTCAAATGCATTTAATCTTCTAAAATTTAAAATACATAATTATTACATAATTTTTTAGAGTCATTTCAAATTTTATGAAAATTGGATGCATAAATCAATTACAAGGACAATCAAAAGTATTCCGTTACATTACGATCAATGGGAAAAATGTTTCAAATGCACTTTAATAGTGTTATACTCATTCGAACACAATAAAATTGATATGCATCTATATTATAATATACAATTTGCATAATCTGTGGTGCAAAGAACATTTGTTATTAATTTACAAGGCCACACATAAGTATTCCATTACATAATGGTATAGGGAGAGTATTGTTTGGTGCGCATTTTAATTGTAATTAACTATTTACAATTTTATGAGATTGATATATGAGAGTCATATTTTTAAAACTTCGTTATTGCACGAGCGCACCTTATTAACGACGCTTCATGCGCAATTTCCAACTTGTTTACATCAAATGTGATATCAAAAAGAAAAAACAATGATAAACAATTTGATGTTTTGTAAAGTCAAAACTGCTTTGTTTTTACTCCTAAAGTAAAAGCAAAAAAAAAAAACGCACTATTTATTATTTTCTTATTCCCATACATCTTGATAATGGGTTTACTTTTGTTTAATAAAAATGATGTTTTAACAAAAATAAAAATAATAAAAAAACTTTTTTCTGTATCTTAGTAGTACGTAAAGATAGAGTAAGTCAATGTGTCTTTGGAAGATATAAATTCAAAAACACATACTTCATCAAAAAACAAAAAAAAGATTACTCACTCTAAAATTTATATTTATCACAAATCTTAAAAGAAAACTCTTTAATTAATTCCTTCGTTGCTGTTTATCAAAGAAATAAAAAAAATCTGAATTTTTTAAATTTTGTTTTCTTTCAAAGAAAAATAGAAAAAAATGATATTAATACTAATGGATTTATTTTAAGACTTTCTGACTTTACTATCAATAAAGTTTTTCTAAACTATCAAGGAGTATTAATTAAGTTAATGATAATCTTTTTTTCTTAAATTTTTTTGAAGTCATTGATATTAAATGTATACAGATACTTTCATTACCCAAACATATTGAAATTAGAATGTACGATAGTGATACTTTCATTTTTTATGTAATTCTTAAATAAGTAAAGAAAATGTTTTACAAATTAGTAATAATTAACAGGAACTACTGTAGTTTTAATTAAAAAAATTAAAAAAAATATATTACTGAATATATTATTTTATGTGGTAATATACAAGATAAAGTCATCCTTTATTATCGTAATTTTAGTTTTCGGAAAACTGTTATGCAGAATATATATATATGTGTGTGTGTGTGTGACTTCTAATGTAATATAAAAAAAGAGTAATAATAAGGTATCCTGAGGTAATAACGCCACGTTAAGGTTCTACCAATTTCCACGGCTTAATTTTAGATTATATTTTTCCAACAAATATAGGCCCGACCAGTGGCCGCGAGGTTCTGACCTCCAAACTGGTAGACGGTAGGTGCTGGGTTCGAACCCAATCGCGACCGTCGGCCTAACCGTTCGAAGTTTTCCGTGGTTTTCTTCGAACCTTGCGTAAATACGGGTTAGGTTCCCTTAGAAAGACCCCCACGGAGGGTAACCTACCTCTTAGGGCCTATATCCCATAGCGTAGATAATCGGCCGACAAAAAATACACCACCACCAAATACACCATCAAACAAATATAGGATTTGATACAGCAACTCATTGTCTATCTATGCAAAAAAATTATTGGAAACGTTGCACAGTTTTAACTGTGTTTATCTAAATTAATATTTATGTTCCCATATATAGATTCGATGCGATAGAAAATATTCAATTTTTTTATGAAAGTTAAAGGAAAAAGAGATTGGGGGAAACATCTACAGTATATAACACCCTGAGCTTCTGTTTACTTAAAAAGTCCCGCATAAATATAATTATAGAAAACATTGCACGGTTTTAACCTTATTTGTAATCATAATGTAATATTTTTATCATGTGAAATTTTACAATAACTAGAGTTATGTTTAATAAATATTTTTGTTAGCTCTGTTATAGACGTCTTTTAAATACTTTTAAAGCCGTAAACTCCACATAAATGTGGGTAAGCTCAAACTTAAAGTTAAAATGTCGGTGTTATATTAAACATTCTTTAATAAATTTGTATTTTTAAGTAAATAAGATTTCCCTATCATCAATATCCCTGTGAGATCGTTTATTACATTTTTCACATGATTCATGTGGTTATATTTCATTATCTCTATATTAGTAATAAAATTAACATTTAACTGCTGTTAGCGATCTTACTAAACGATATTTTTTTTTGGGGGGGGGGGGGGTCAAATTTCATATTTTAACTTATAGTTTTCAATTTAGCTATAGGTACAACTGAAATTCTCTTTCGTTGTAATTCCTCGTACTATTGTTAGAAATATTTAAATACATTAAATTCAATTAGACTTAATTCTGTACAAAAAGTTTAGAGCAGAAATAGTACTCTATGAGTCTTAATCATAGATCCCTTTTACCTTTAACTAATGTTACCGGTCTCACAGACCATTTCTTTTTGCATTTTTTTTAGTTTAACTTGCAATTTTAAATTTAACTACAAACACTGCCAAGATTTTGTTTCATTTAGAATTTTAGTACTATTACCAGAAACTTATAAATAGATGAAAATTAATTATAATCGTCCTATACAAAACGTTTAGTACAAAATACCATTCTATGAGTTAATCATGCCTTTTATTCATCTTTTGATCTTACGGTCTCTCAGACCTTTTAACATTAGTTACGTTACAATTTATATCACATCTGTTAAAGGTTAAATTTTGAAAATTTTGAAAAACAGAACGCTGAGAAAGCAGACAGTTAAAATTTAGAATTCAGTTGAACAATCAAGTGGAAATTTGATAGAAACCTGATTTTGAAAATGTGTGAATTAGAATATCAAAAACATTTTGATATCGTTTTATTCATAAGAGTTTAAAATAGTTTTTACACAAATATTAAAAAAGAAAGATCAGTTATGGGTATCGGACACCCCCCCCTTTAATCTAACCATTTCAACAATAAAAATAATGCTGTCTTATACGTAAAGTAAAAAATAAACGTCCTTTGGAAGTAGTTCCGCCACTGTAAGGAATAAACAGGGTATTAACGCCAAGGAATGGCGTTATTACCCCGATATACTTATTGCGCAGTTCATATTAAATTACAAACTATCTTGCAAACACATCCAAAATCTTCTGCAACATTTTGAAAGTACATGAAATGCACTACAAATTTAAATAGTAAACAAAATATTTCCTGCTGTATATATGGGTGATTCTCAAAATAGGGGACAATTTATGTCTTTCGGCATATAAAAAAATTTGAGAGGTTTTCTTTCATGTTTTTATATTTAGATATGTTTGCTTTAATATTATTCATTATTTCCACTCAAGAATTACTCACTTTTTAGTTAAAAAGACATTAAAATGACAGAATAAATGTTCAAAATGTCATTAGCATGGATGTCCACAGCAGCTGTGCCTTATATATACTAGCTTTTTCTAGAATTAATATCATGTTTATAAAATAAAACAAATGTTATTCTTTCTTTAAATTTATCAAGGAAAGGATTTATCCAATAAATTTCTTTTTAAAAATTAAATTATAGTACATAAAAAAAAAAAAATAAAGTTTGTCCTCCATATTCGATTTTCAAAACAAGGTCATACTATAACAGCTGGTTATTAATCAAAATTTCATTTTCACATATGACAATAGTTTGAAAATATAAAGTTTCTCCATGGCAACAAGTAGTCATTTTAAACCAGCCAGAAAATAGAAGCATGTATTGTATTTTAAGAATAGAAGTTGAATATTAGGGGGTTACATCAATTGTATGTCATTAGAATGGATAATAATTTTCATGTTTATTTTATAGTTAAAATTTTTATTTTACTTATTTGCATAGAACTTTTGTGTTTTAAAAAGCCCCAGAAAGGAATATTGCATTGTGATTATATTATGGCTCAAAATCTTATTTAAATTAAAATTTGTCATTAGCATGGGCAGATATCAGTGTCATTAGCATGGTTTTTCTGTCCATGCTAAAGACACCTATGTACATAAATGTAACCAGTGCTTATATTGTATCCTTTATAAAGTTTAATTTTACGTATAAATTTAGGTATTACATTTATTATCCCTAAAATATGCATTAAATCTGTAGGAAAATCACTAAGACAGCTTCTTACATTGTTAGTGTCAGAATGTTGCTCATGTAACAAAGTTTGCTCTTTGGTAATGTTTTTATTCTCCTTATATGTACAAATGTAAAAATGGAAACCATTTGCTGAAAAAGAAGGCTAATAAATATAGAAAAAAAATATTTAAACAGGAAGAAAATAAAAATTTCATAATATATTTATTCCATACAATTCGTTTTGTCATTAGCATGGCTCAAAAAATACTAATTATTTTTTTAAGTTAATTTTTAAATATTTAGCTTTGCTGACTACATGGAAAGTATACTTAATACTATATTAACAACACCTATTTTTTTCAGAAATTTTGCTAACAGTAATTTTTTTAAGATTTCATTTTTGAAATCGTCCCCTATTTTGAGAATCACCCATATAGTCTTCACATCGCAGAACTTACCTCGCAAATTTTAAATCAAGCATTAATTTTAGTTGCTTCTAAAAGCAATATGACCTACAAATGGAACAAATGAACTTTAAGCAGTTTTTGGTGTTTTATATGACTCAGAGCCCTTTTGCTCAGACCTCACATATACCGTTTTCCAGATTATTTCATTTTTATGCGTAATATTAGCACTTGGCGTTATTACCCCACCTGACGTTATTACACCAGAACACCTTAGTAATAAACAATTTACATTACTTAAAGGAAGTGTTGTAAAATATATTAAAAGGAAATAACATTGATATGTTATATGTTATTATGTTCAAATTTTGATCCGGCAGCCATTTTATGCCTTTCAGAAAGGACAGGTATTAGTACTTTCTAAAAGCCTTAGATTTATTACTTACCCATCGTACGTAGTATGGGGTAAGTATTGCAATCGTTTTGAAAATCGATTTCATGACTCTGTATTTCATTCAAATTTCAATACAAAGATATACAGGGTGATCATAAAAAAACTTTGCCGATATATTGAACTCTAGCGGCCAGTCCGTTCAAGCGATCGAGGTGAAATTTCAGATATAGCTATTCAGAGGTATGAGCTCGAGATTCTTTGAACGGCAACCAAATAGCGCTCACGGTTACGATTATAGTTACAGAAACTCGAAATTTTCCAATGGCAACACCCTTTTTTTCATTGCAAAATGCTCAGTGCATCCGAAAACACAAAAGTGCGTTCGAACAGTATGGTTATTGCAATAAACGAACGCTTTATGCTTGCACAAAATCAGCTCTACCAATGGCCCCCAAAAAACACGACCAAGACACACGAAGAAAATTTGAATATGACAGAGATAAAATACCAATTACGGAGCATCGTTTGCCAGATAGTCAGCGTAGAAAACGGATAAAAAGTTGGGTGGGAATGTTAGTTCTTCAGTCGGGGCTCGCAGATGCCAACAAAATGACTTCATTCGTGGTGTGTTGGTAAAACTATTAACAAAATGAGATGAATGCTGCGAAAACCTGGCGCGTTTACCGTCGAAATCATCGTTAAATACGTGGCTGTGATGCAAAATGTGAGGATATAATAGCCACCTTTTATGAGATTGGCCGGATCGTATTGCAATATCGTCGACAGCCCCAGGTTCATGTTTTACTTTTTTTCTGGAACGAAGTGTTTAAGGCATTTTTTGATGAAGAAAACTCAGTTAACAATCAACTTGACTAAATTGTCTTTATTTTTGAAGAACACTTGAAATATGAGCATATCAAACATCAGTAATATAGCATATTCACTCAAATGTGCACTAGTGCAGCACGCATAGAACATAATAATGAAAATATTTGTCAATTTGACAACAGCGAGCGAGTGTGTTTTCTTCACAAGACAAAACGTAAAACTGACAAAAATTTCACATTTCACAGACGCCAAAAAAAGTCTTTTGGCATAGAATAGATTCCCAATCCGAGCAAAAAATGTACAGATAAAAAGGACCGTTACATGATAAGCAAAGGGGAAATTTTAAAAATAAATGTTGTCAAGAATACAGCAATTATCGATCGTGGCGAGAACGCGCAGCACCCGGCAACCCTAAACGAAATTACACAACCGGTAACAAATTAAGTTCTTTATACAAGACAAAATGAAATGATTGGGAAATAAAAATAGCAGTTATTTAAAACAGTCGTTTGATATTTAATCAACTGAAGAACAAGAAAGAAAAATCTAGAAATGGAATGATATTTTAAAACTAATTTTTTATTTGTTTTTTTATTTATTATTATTATTTTATATGCACTTGGAGACGAACACACAATAAAAATACCTATTAAAAATGGTTTTCTTTTAAAATTAAATTTTAAAAGAGAGGGGGGACTAACATTTGAAAAATTAATAGAAATATATATAATAGAATATGTGTTACATCACAGTGGCCTCTGCATTTCACAAGCTCTTCGTGATTTAGTAATGAAATTCGAAGAAATTGGCTGCACCTGTGATAGTCTGCGATCCGGAGGACTAACTGTTCCGGAGGACACTGTTATGGAAGTGCATCACATAGTGACCAGAAAACGCATGCAAACTACAAAAGTTGCATCTCATGTATTTGATATACCAAAATCAATGGTCTTAAAGTTACTGCTCTATGTAATCCGCATGTTTCTTTACCGGTATTAGCGCGTCCAGATGTTGGAAGTGAGAGACCATCAAGAGACTAAGTGAGAGACTTTGTTAATGAATTTCTTATCCAATATGATGGATATAACGATCGACCTCTTCGTATATTATCAACGAACGAGGCACATTTCACCTTAACTGGTAACTTCAATGGCCTCCGCGATCCCCCACCTTCCCTCCTGTGGATTTCAAGTCCTGGGGATAGCTAAAATCTAGCGTGTACATGTGCAATCCGCAAACTATGTCGGATATGAAAGATTCTATCAAACGTGAGATTGCAACATCCCTCATGCGATGTAACGTTCGGCTGTATTGTCCACAGTCGCCACCATGTAATGTGTTATTGCCTGTGATGGCACCCATGTGGAAAATGTGTAATCAAAATAAAAGTTTTCTCCGATTTGTGTTGTAATCAGAGATTAGTGTACTGCTCTGTGCCAGAGGCAAATTTACTCCTTGCGCCCCAATCGTGTATTTTTATGGGGGGGGGGGGGGAGATTCGCAGAACAGTTTTTGTGCGTGCATAACGTGTCCGTTTCTTGCTATACACTTACGGTTCCAACGCTTTTTAAGATCTTCGCATGTGCTGAGCATTTTACGATGAAAACAAAGGGTGTTGCCATTAGAAAATTTTGAGTTTCTGTAACTATAACCGTAACCGTGAGCGCCATTTAGTTGCTGTTCAGAGAATCTTGAGCTCATACTTCGATACCATACTATAGCTATATCTGAAATTTCACCTCGATCGGATGAACGGACTGGCTTCTAGAGCTCCATATACCGGCAAAGTTTTTTTATGACCACCCTGTATTTTAGTTGTAAATGGAACGCTTAATCAGACGCAGTAAATTGTTAGTTAATATGATTATCACTTTTGGAAAAAAGAATGGTTATTGTTAAGTAACAGTACAAATTAAGAAAGGCTTGATGTATTTGCATGATACGTGAACATACACGCATTTAAAAAAAAAGAGGTAATATATTATTCACTTTAAAAATAAACATATCTGAAAAGTATAAGAAAAACTGGTTAATTAATTTCTTTATAACTGTTTATCAAAAAATACTAAGCAATATTTCGAACTAAGATTAGAAAAATAGCGGTGCTAATGTATTTAGTTTAAGACGTTTTGGCTTTACTGTAATTAAATTGTTTTTGAAATATCTAGGAGTATTAATTAAGTTAATGATATGCTTTTTTTCTATCCATTTCCTCTGAAATCACTGAGTAATAAAAAATATATATTCATTACCAGGAAATATTAAAATAAAAATATAATGAATAATATTAGTTTCGTCTTTATTTAATAGTTAAATTAGTAAATAAAAAAGTGTATCTTTTTCAAAATAGTTTAGTTAATAGGATTTATAATAGTTTTAAATAAAAATGAAAAAAAAAATTATGGAGAGATTATTGTTCAGTATTTATATTTTATTTCATTCTTTTATATAGAATTAAAATATATTTTTTCTTTTACATTTAAGGTGATATTTTTAAGAGAATGCAGTCATAGTTGTTATTTAAATACATATGGCTTTGGAAAGAATTATACAAATATTCAGTGATATTAAAATTAAACTTTCTGAAGCTAAAGACTAAGTGTAAAAGGGTATTGGTTAAAACTACTCTTGTAAGTTTGGCTAATTTTACGTTAGATTCTAAATAAAATAAATTATTATATGAGATACAATTCTAATCATTGTAAACTTACACCATTGCTATAGGAATCCACAAAAAACAATAAACACTTTAATATCATTAAAAATCGCATTTCATTATTTTGTTATTTTAAATGATATTAAAATTAGATACTTCCTTTGTCTTAAAAACACAACTTTTAACTTTAAAATGAAAAAAAGTTTTTTATTTGTATTGCCTAAGAGGGACTCTTTAAACAAGGAAACTATGTCTGTAGAGCATAATGTTCCTCCCGGTTCCATTTATTGAGGTCTTTTAAAAATACAGGTTCAGCCAGAGCTGAAGCCGACAGTAATCGATGTTTCCATAAAAATTGTTTATACTAACGTAGTTGGTATATAAACTAAAAAAAAATTTGTGCGATAAACATCCAAACATTTATACTCCTAAAAAGTACGTACTCTAAAAATAAAGGTAATAAAACGGTTTAAAATACATAAATATTTGATTAATTTTACTTTTTCATGATGGTTTAACCCGTTGTGCAGAAGTCGGCCACGACGGTAAATCTTGTGAAAAACCCGAACGCTGTGCAAATTGTAAAGGTGACCATACTGCATATTCTCACTCATGTCCTAGTTGGATCCGTGAAAAGGAAATTCTTACAGTTAAAATAACGCAAAATCTTTCTTATCCAGATGCTCGGAAAGTTGTTGAATTCAGAACCCCGTCAGTTGGCATCTCTTATTCTAGCCTACTCAAGCATCAAACGAAATCTGTGAGGCATATAACCCTAATAGCATGCATTGTCACAGTGACGTTACTGTGAGTCACTTTGGTTACTTCGCATCTTCCACCAAAATGCCAACACTCAGTGACGGCACATTGTGACTGAGATGTGCCTTTCTTAAAAATCCTTAGAAATTTATAAATATCCTTCAAAACATGTTATTTACTTTAAAAAACATGTTTCTGGCAATTTAAATATCGTTGCTTTTGTCACAGTTTCGTCACAATGTTAATGTCAAATTAGTCACAAATGACACATTTTTCACAAATTTATCACAGTGTGACCACTTTGGGAAACGTCACAAAAGAGCTCTAAAACGGCCATAACGACTTCACATTTTAGTCACTGTGACTTCACATCGACGTCACGTGACATCACATCGACAATCGATGGTCACAAAATCACAATGTGACTTCACAACGACGTTGCAGTGACGTCACCGTGACGTCGTTGTGAAGTCACATTGTGACTTTGTGACCACGCATGCTATGAGGGTCAGACTGAATCTGCCATTCCATCTGACACACCCTTATCTAGCAATTTAAAGAAAAAACCCGTAAAGTGTACTCTACCACTAGTACAAGACTTATGCCAAAATTAGAGCTTTAGCCACCATCATCAGAACCTGTCTAAATTGAGTAGGGGGAACTCGGGCAGATTGATACAGCTTTTTTCTAAAAAATTTTGGTGTTGAGAAAGCAGAAATTTCAAGTTATTTTTCTATGTAATGTCGGCGAAACCTGTGTAGTGTGTTACAAAAATATACAATCGTTGTTTCATGTATTATTTTTGTATGTAATTATAAAAAAAAAAAAAAAAAAAAAAAAAAAAGTAATTTGTATCAATGTGCTCCATCCCCGGGGCATATTGATACACTTTGATACGTCTGGGAAAAATGGAGACAAAATAACACCAATGCATATTTTTCATAGAAAAATAGTTACAAAACAATTTTATATTATTTATAAAAATTCAAATCACCCACACTTTATTTGTAAGTAATATTAAAGCAATCAAAATGAAATGTATAATGAAATGATGTTCTGTCTGTTCCTTGTCTGATTGTTGGCTGTGGTAACTTAGTCATATCTGGTACTTCATTCCCAGCAATATCTTCTTTCTTAGGAAATATGAAAAATTACCAAGTTTTCTATTTATAAAATGGTTTATAAACAGAAAATAAAGGATAATTACATTAAAAGTTCCGTTTATAATATAATTATCCTGTGCTGTTCTGCAGCTTGTTTCTCTTACGTAACATTTTTCCTTCTATAGTAAAAAAAAAATGTTCTACTAGCCTTAAACAAATCTCCAGTAATTATACTTGGAATGATGCTGATGCGTAAGGTTTACGGAAATAACGCGTCCGGGTGGACCACACCATCCATGAGTCGAATACACCAATCAGGAAAGGGCTGCGTCTCGGGATTGCAAAGCAATACCGAACGGAATTGCGAAGCGATTCCATGGAGTATTGGCGAGCGCAGCAAGCAGGGATAGCCTACAACTTGGAATCGCGAAGCGATTACGCGGGGGGTTGGCGAGCGTAGCGAGCTTGGGGGTAGAGCCCCCTAGTAATGTAAAAAATACTTTTTTCTCTGGAGAATTGATATAAATTTGAGATTTTCTAGGCTGCTGTCCTTTTCTTTAATTAGTTCTACTAGCACTATATGTTGGGTAAGTTCGTATGTCTTCTCTTTGATAATTTACTATAAATGTACTAATATAAAGAAATTAAAGCTATTTCACTTCAATAAATACTAATATTAGAAATTTTTAGCGAAAAATGGTTGGATTAAGGAGTGCATTGTAAAAAAAATAATAAAAAGTAATGAAAAATTGACATAAATTAATATAAATTAAATTCCTAAATTTAAAATAAAATGCAAATAAAGAATTTTTTTTACACTCATTTTACGTATTGAGGAAAAGGATAGTGTAAAAGAATGAAAGGATTGAAAAGGAATTAGATTGTATCAATGTGCCCCATACAGCCATTTTGAATAAGATGAGTCTCAAATCCAATACTTTATAATTTATCTAACAAAAAAGAATGAAAAACTGATCAAGAGAAGTTTTACTTGCCAGGGAGAGTATTCTTTTCGGATGAAAACATTAGAACAGTTGTATAATATCATTTCAATAGTACAACTAAAATTTACTTTTGATCTACAAAAACAATAAATAACCCATCCCGTTTCATCAAACAACTCAATCATTCCAAGACTTTCTGTATGTAGAGTTCACTAGCATCACCTTTTGGAGCTGTTGTGAAACTTCCTGTAGTGACCCTGTGAGCAGTAGTGGGGGTGTTTCAGTGTGCCCCAGTTCCCCCTACCTTAATAGCCGAACACAAAACTTATTAATCAAAGCTACAAAACCTACTGAAAATGAGACACAGAATATATATCGGATAAAAACAAATTGTTGAACCCTAGTATATGTCCTATTGAAAAACCAAATAGAAAATCTAGCACACAGAAAGATCGAAATAAACCCTCATCACAAGTCTCTTCACTGTGGAAAATTGTGAGGAGAAAAGGCAAAAAATCTTGTCTCAGCTCAGCAATTAAAAATATAAAGGATCTAAAACAGTTGCTCACCTATGCTGAAGAGGCTATGGATCTAGCTATGAATCTGATGATGATGCTGAAACAAACACTGTTTTTGAAGAATATGTGCCCTTTATCATAGTACAGTAAAAAAGAATGATTGATCTGTTTTAAGCAGTTTTTTAACTTTTTATGGATTGTTTTTAAGACATTATCTTTTTTTAAGAGCATTTACTACTTTTTATTTAAATTTTTATTCTTTTACACTATATTTTGGTTGTATTTACCATTAAAAAAAACCTGGCTATTTTTTAGATATTGCATTGCTTTTACACTTATGCCGCTGTTCTTTCATTCATTGTTTAATTTGCACAGTTTTCACGATTCTTTCAAAGATAATATTGACTATTATTTTATTGTAAACTATTATTATATTGTTGACTTGTTATTTTATCAACTTGATTGATTTTAGCTCTTACTTTTTCTAGAATTCTGTTTTTGTCCTATGGACTTGTTTTGTTTTAACATTTATCATCTTAAACTTTCATCATTTAACTTTGCATTTTATTCGTTATACATATATATATATTTTAATGGAATTTTGTAAACTTTTCAGTTTTTACATTATCCTGTTCTTGGCGCAGCATGTTCCTATTGCGACTTTGTGCCAGTAAACCCCATTCATCCATCCAGCCAGCCATGATAGTTTAACAAAGTATGAAAAGCAAATCTTAAACAACATTTTTGTTTTTCGAAGGAAGATTGTAAAAATAATTGTCGTAATGCATTTAGTTTAAGACTTTTAGGCTTTACTCTAATTAATTTTCTAAAGCACCGAGGAGTTTTTATGGAGCAAATTAAAATGCTTTCTTTCTCCATGTTTCTCTGAATTTATTAAATATTTAAAATACAGTCTGTTACAAAATTATAAGACCGCAACATATTTGGTATTTAGGTAATTAAAGAGATATTTCAATTAAAATAAAGAATACTCAACGTTAATACATCAAGTTTTTAGTAAAATGCAGCAATTTTCACAAATGAAATAAATTCGGAAAAAAATAAAACATCAATATAACAAAAAAGTGTAAAAAAGAATTGTTACAAAATTATAGGATCACATATGGGGAAAGCAATTTTCTGAAATTTTTAGTAAGATGTTGCTCCATCATTTCTCGGAATAACTTCAAACATATGATTTGGCAAAGAGTTAATTAACTTTTTAAGGAATGATTCGGAAATATTGTCCCATTTTTCCATAATGGTCAATTCTAATTCATATGGTGAATGATATTGCTTGTTATTTTCATACAATTGGCGAGACAAATAACCCCACAAGTTTCTATGGGGTTTAGATTAAGGTTTCGACTTGGCCAAGGTAAAACATCACTCTTTTCTCTTTTAAGCCACTCTTTTGTTGATTTCGATGAATGACTGGGAGCATTATCTTGTTGAAACTTCCATTTTGCACCTCCTAAAAGTGGTCCGAATGGTATCAAACTTCGAAACAACATCCATTGATAACTGTCAGAGTTCATTTTCCCTTCAACTGTTTGGAGATCGCATTCTCCTGCATATGAAAATACGCTCCACACCATAACGGAACCGCCTCCCATTTGACTACTGCAGAACTCGCGAGATTTTTGCCTTAAACCATGCTAATAGTAATTATTGCCGTCTGGACCATCAAAATTGAAATTTGTTTTCTCTGAAGACAATATATTTCGCCATTCAGTGTTCCAGGACATGGCATTCTTTGCCCACTTAAAACTTCTTTGTGACATTTTAGTAGTAGTGGTTCACTGTTTAATTTGCAATAAATAACACCAGAATTAGATTTTAAACTTTTACGGTTGCATGTGATACTTTTTAGCTATATTTTGTGCTATTTTACGAGTTAACTGATATTCTTTCGTTGCCAGTTTGACAATTTGCCTATTATCACGATCTGATAACTTCTTTTTACGATCAGATTGTTTATTCGTTCCATACAATTCTTTTTTATTTAAAACATTATGAATCGCAGATTTAGAAAGATTAAAAATTTTACTTATTTCACATTCGGACTTACCTTTTTCTTTGTAGAACCACACTCTTCTCACTTCGATTTCAGACAGCTCACTCCGACGAGGCATTTTATTAATAAATTCAAAGAATCAAGTACAATTCAGTGTTTTTGCAATTAATTCTTTTTTCTTAATTTTACAGAGTGTTTATTTTACAATTAAACTCTGAATCCAAAAGAAAATCGTCTGCTTTATTAATAGCATCAGAGTGGTCTTATATTTATGAAACAGCGGATTTGTGTAAAATTGTTTGGCATTAAACAAAAAATAATTCAAACTGTTTTTTCCCGAACTAAAAAACATTCTAGAGCTATTTCTTTTCATACAACTACGTTTAAATTCAAACTAATATTGTATTTGTTGAAAAAAGACAAAATTTTCAGTGGCCTTATAATTTTGTAACAGACTGTATATAAAAATAAACAAATATTTCCATTATCAACTCATAATGGAGCAAGAGTACAGTGAATATTGTTATTTTCTATCTGTACTTAATAATTAGAAAAGTAAAAAAAATGCTTATTTATGATAATATTTTAGTTAGTAGTATTTATTTCTGTTTTATTTTTTAAAAATCGAAAATAATTCCAATAAATTAATTTTATTGAATCTTATTTTTTAATATATTTAATTTTCTGAAAATATAACCCCCCCCCCCAGCTATTTCTAGAAAAATTAGTTGCTGTGCCAATTAAATTTGTACCTTATAAAATAAATTGGATTGATTAAAAATAATTGTCAATTTACATATTCATAAATTCATTGATTTTTTATTTATTTATTTATTTAACGCTTTCCTTGTAGTTTCACCCTAAGACGGAAATGCATTTTTTAATAATGTGTAAAATAAATGAAAGCATTAAGGAAAATTATTTAAAAAAAAGAAAAAATACCCCCTTCCCCCCCAAAAAAAATACAGCGTTTTATTTTCTTTTGTTTTAGACGCCTGTTTAAACCAAACAAATCTGTATAGAGCAAGAAATGAAATTTCTTTAACTAGATGCACGGCGAATATTTTTAGGATTTTTCGTTTTATGTTTTAAAATTTTGAAAGAAAAAATTCCCATGATAATTATGCGATATAGATAAATAAATAAGACAAAAAAAAAATAGAATTATAACTCGACAAATGTGTAGAGCAGGACAGGAAGCAATCAGTCCTGCTCTACACATTTGTCGCATAACGGAGCAGGAAGAATAAATTTGATACATACATACAACTGTGTTTGTTAATATGCGAGAAAGGTAGACACAGTTCAACGTATTGATTTTTGGTAGAACAATGTTACAAAATATTGCAGAACGAAATTTAGTTAAACAGGATTATGTTTGCACCAAAGGAAATTTCTGTTAGTGTGCAAAACAAAAAAGAGAGATTTATTATTTTCTTCTCAAACAAGATGGCATCAGATTTTTAAAAATTGAAATTGCAGAAAATTCCAAAAAATATATAATTATAATAACTTAATAAATCTGTTCAAAAATTAAAATTTTTCAAACTTTAGGTTTGTGTAAATTATGAAATTGCACCATGTATGTAGAAAATAAAATATTGTCTCACTGTAATTAACGTCACTGCAATATAATTTTGGCTGTTCTGATATTTCTTTTAGAACCATGTTATAAACTGACTGTTATCACATGTACCGAGTGTGAACTTAACACTAAAAAAGTTTTTACAATAAATTTGGACGCTAAAATTTACATTTTCGCCTGGTTATATTATATAGGTTTAAACAAGGAGTGAGTGTTGGACATGTCACAAAAAATATTCAACACGCCTATTTGGATCGTGCTCGCATTCTTAAAACAGTTAACCCTCTCACTGACAAGCCCGTGTTAATGTGTCGACTAATTTGCAGGTTTCATCGCAATATAATGTAACGTAATTACATCACTGTTCAATATATTTAACAGATTTTTAGGTGTCTTTCATTACAAAAAGTAAAAAGCTACCTATTGCAGCCGTCCGGAGGAAAGCACTTCCAGAAATTTTTGGTATATTTTCACCGATCATGACCCCCAGACCCCAAAACCACCCTCCGTTCAAATGTTGACATATATATATATATATATGTGTGATTTTTGTCATGCGATAACTATCGTATTTATGAACCGATTTCAATTAAACTTGGTATGTATATAGTACATACAAATATCTCGACCGAGTTCGTTAGACAGCATCATCCTCCATCTTGTTTCAAAATGGCGGCCATTTAAAATTTTAAAATTTAAAATTAAATGCGAAGAAATTAAAAGTTGAAAAAAAAATTTCTTTTATGTGTTAGAACTTAAAACAACGATTCCAGAACACATTTTATTTTGTTTATATCTTTAAAAAAATGATTGAGTTATAGCACTTTGAATTTTTCTTATGGCTGTTATTTTGAAACAATGTAATATTTTTCATGATGTAACTGATGTATTTATAAACCGATTTAAATGAAACTTGGTATGTACATACTACATACAAATGTCTCGTACGAGTTCGTTAGCCAGCATCATCAGCCTTCTTGTTTCAAAATGGCGGCCATTTAAATTTTTTTTAAAAATTTAAATTTTAAAATTAGGTACAAAAATGTGAGAAATTGAAAAAGATTTTTCTTTTGTGTATTTGACCTTGATACAAAGATTCCAGGGCATTTTTTATTTCATCTATATCTTGAAAAATGGCTGAGTTCTAGCACTTTTAATTTCCAGTGTGGTTGACATTTTGAAACGCGATAATACGCATATTTATAAATTGATTTGGATATAACTCCGTGTGTACATAGTACATATCAATGTCTTGACCGAGATCACGGGCCAACTTCACCCGCCATCTTGTTTCAAAATGGCAGCTATTTAAGTTTGTCAAAAATCTTTTAAATGTATAATGATGTACAAATAAAAAATTAGGAATTGAAAAAAAGATTATTTTGAATGTATCTTAATAATGAATTCCGGAGTATTTTTTGCTTTGTCTTTATTTTAAAAAACGCCTGAGATATAGCAGTTTGAATTTCTAATGTGGGTGACATTTTTTTTTTTTAAATCAATTTACCCGCGACAGCACTCGTATATATTAATTGATTTCGATATGAGAGTGCATGTCCACATGAATTAAGATTTCAACCAAGCTCATTGGTTTGTTTTATCCATCATGTTGCTTTAAAGAGGCATACACTTCATAATATTGTGGAATTTGGTGACTCTCTAAATCGCTGAAAATAAAACCAGGTTGAATAAAATATGACTAATTTCTAAAAATTCCTATTAATAATCAGTATTGACAAAAACTAGCATTCAATCTTATAAAATCGGGTTTCACTAATTTGAGCTTCGTTTGATAATAAAACTTAATTTTAAATAAATAATATATAAATAAGTATATGAAAGCTACCTCTTCCTCCCGGCATTGCCGGAAAGACTTTTAATATATTGAACAGTGATTAATTTAATTACGAAGCTAATGTCTCGGAGTAAACTTCACATCCACAACAATATCGGGTATCGATTTTCCCAGTTCATTTTTTCAAGAATTGACAGCGTGAAAATTTGACATCGTGAAAACAATAAAGGTATCGGTATAATATTCATGAAAAGATTTTTGCTGTACCTTTCTGTTTCTGGCACAAAGTATCTTAAATTTTAAAAGAATATAAAACATTGATATTTAAATATTCTTTTATAGTAGTTAAAGATTTTGAATTACTTTAATATAAAATTTAGAAATCAAAATGAAAATACTGTATTTCTTAGATTTCTTGCTGCAATATTTTCTTTGCGAAATGTAAATAGCATGAATAAATGTTATACAATTTTTAATTTATCATGTGCAAAATATATCCAACATACTTTAAACAACACATCTAAGTAAAAGCCTTTGTATATTTTTAAACTTTAAATTTCAAAAGGAATCTTGGATTCTACGTTGCGTTAAAGATAATGTTTGAATTTTTGCACTTGAGATTTCCGTTTGTCCTTGGTAAGATACGTTTCGGAGCGTATTAAATATTTTAATTCTGTTTTTAAAAAGTAGGACTTACAAAGACAATACTTTCAGGTACTTCTGTTATATACTTTTCTGTTATAAAAAGGTTGCATTAATTTATAATGGAGCTGTAAGTATTAAATATGTTAATTTTAATATTAATAAGAAATAGTGGGATAAAATATATCAATAGAAATATTTTGAAATTAATGAATATACATACAATTCAATGTTAATTAAACATCGATATAATATCGTACACCTGCAAAAAAAGTGACATATCTCTAGAATAGTAAGTATCACAGGATTGTAAAAATAAACAAGTTGGAAATTGCACGTGAAGCGTAGCAAATGAGGTGCGTTCGTACAATAACGAAGTTTTAAAATATTCAGATCTTGCTGATATAGTAGAGCGTACTTTGGATACAGTATAGTGGTCGAAATCTTTGTGTTCCTATAAATATGCAGGTAGTAATTTTTATTCTAATTCATTAACGTATATCTTATTCATAAAATGTGAAGTAGTTTAATATAATTAAAACACCCCTCAAACAAAGTTTCCCCGTATAACATTGTTTAGTGGAATACATTTGTGTGGCCCTGTAATTTAATAATAAATATTATTTCCATCACAGATTGTACAAAATGTATTTTTAGTACATATTTCATAGATTCATGTCAATTCTGTTTTGTCCAAATGAGTGTAACACCATTAAAATGCATTTGGAACTTTTTTCCCCATTGATCGTAATGTAACGGAATACTTTTGATTGTCCCTGTAATTGATCTATCCATCCGATTTTCATAACATTTGAAATGACTTGACAAAGTTATGTAATAAATATACGTTTTAAACTTCAAACGATTAAAATGCATTTGAAACTTTTTTCCCCATTGACCGTAATGTAACGGAATACTTTTGATTGTCCCTGTAATTGATCTATCCATCCGATTTTCATAAAATTTGAAATGAGTCGACAAAATTGTGTAATAATTATGTATTTTAAATTTCACACGATTCGATTGGGTAGTTTTTGCGTTGTTATATGCGGACGGAAAGACGGACAGACAGGCGGACATACAGACGGACAGACGGACGGACTGAGCAACAACAATAGGTGCTACGTATTTACATAATCACGAACGCACCTGAAAATGCATGATCTTACTGTAATATGAAATTATAGCACTTAGCTCTGCATGCAAGAGTAAAAACATGCATAAAATCATAAAACAATTAAAAATGAAGGCATACGCGGAGGTTTGGAGAATTGGATAAATTTACCTCCCCACATAATCTAACCCTATTCTGCTGTCAAGAATGGACAAAAAGCGTAATAAAGTGATTTTCCGTTTACTTACATTTATAAAACTTTTTGTTTTGTCATATATGTCCGACCTATTCGTAGAATAAAATGAAAAATGTATGTTCTTATGGTACTCGTTTAAGAAAATAAAATAATAAAATAAATAAATAAATAATATAATTTACCCTATGATGGTCACAAAAGTAATCAAATGCTTAATTTCACTAAAAAAATACAATTAAGGTGGTCTGGTGTAATAACGACAGGCGGGGTAATAACGCCAAGTGCTAATATTTTGCATAATTATGAAATAATCTGGTAAATGACACCTATGTGCTCTGCGCAGAGGGTTTTGAGTCATATAAATAGCAAAAAACAGCTTTAAGTTAATTCGTTTCATTTTTAGGTCTTATTGTTTTTACAAGCAACTAAAATTAACGCTTGATCTAAAATTTGCGAGATACGTTTTGTGATGTGAAGACTATTTTTTTATCCGGAAATACTTTGTTAATTACATAAATTTGTAGTTCATTTCATGGACTTTCAAAATGTTGTTGAAGATTTTTGATATCTTCTCGAGATAATTTGTAATTTAAAATGTACAGCTCAATAACTGTAACGGGGTAATAACGCCAATCCTTGGCATTAATACCCAGGTTTATTCCCTACAGTGGCCGAGCTACATCCTAAATACTGATTCAAAAAACACAGTTAAAACTGTGCAATGTTTCTAATAATTCTATTTAAGCGGTCCTTTTTAAGCAAAACGAAGCTCACGGTCTGATATTCTTTTGCCTCATCCTTCCCCCCCCCCCCCACACACACACCACACCTTTATTTTTCTTACACTTTCACAAAAAAATTAACATTTTCAATAGTTTAGAATGCAATTTGTCAATTTATAAGTTTGTAGAGTTTGTATTTTTAGAATTGGGCAATCTACATGCAATTATTCCATCTCATTTCATAGTTTTGTTTGCATGGCGTTATTACCCATATAGGTGGGTAATAACGCCAAATAGCATTGGTCAAGAAATCACGCCATTACATTTTATGAATACATATCTGTTAAATTATTTTTTATATAGATAATCAATGAGTTGCTGTATCAAATCATATATTTGTTTGAAAAATATAAACTAAAACTGAGCCATGAAAATTGGTAGAACCTTAACGTGGCGTTATTACCCCAGGGTACCTTATTAAGAAAGTGAGAATTTTTTTTTTACTTATTTTATTATTTAATTTAATATATACATCATATTTCGACGTCGAAATCGAGTTGCATACAATTAACATTAAATAATGAAGCAAACTGCATTACTTTAAAGAAGAATTTTTATATTTTTTTCTTTTTCCATTATTTTAAATTTTGAAACAAAGTAGGCACTGCTGAAGGGCTTTTTGGTCTTTCACTTAGTTTGATCTAAAATGAATACATTTCATAAATATAAGAATACATTTTAATCGAAAATCCCTTGCAGTAGTATCTTCTAATGAATTAACACAGGGAACTCGATAAACATTTTTTTTTCATTGAAACGACACAAATCAAATGTTAATATCAAAGAAATGCGCAACAGTTTTTGCCATGTTATTCTCAACAACTCTAACAAAAGCAATTAATGTAAAATTTTACTAGAGTAACATTTGAAAAAAAATACTTAAAGCATCTCTGAAGAGATTTGGTTGTATAAAAGGCATTTCTAAGAAATTGGGACTATTTTATATTGCTACACAAAGTAAGGCCGAAATACTAGTTTTTATGTTAGCTTCATGAAAACTTATATATTTCCTATTAAAATAGAATATTAAAGGAAAAGTTATCTTCATACATGGGTTACTGGTTACTAAAAGTTATATTTTGACACTTACCTTATTTGCAGCTCTTATCAAGATTGTTTCACTATAGAAAGTTTAAAGAATAAAAATTTGCATACGAAAACACTTGTTTACAAACACATCCAGTGGTGCCACAAAAAAAGAAACTACCCCCAAACTATTCAAAATACCCTATAGTAGGGTATAAAATATTTTTCTATGGCAAAAGCTCTAAATTATCTTGTTCGATGCAAAGAATAACAACTTTTTTATGGGATGGACCAAAGTATACCCTTGCAAATATTAAAATAGCTTCGGCTGACGGTAATTAAAACATACTCTCTTAAAACCACAGCTATAAAATAACTCAACTTGAGCCAAAATTCACTCATTTCGCGGGCACTTCTCAAAAAGAGTTGAAACAACTCGAGTAGCGAGCTGTTTGTAAGCAATTTAAATCAAGATGAGTAGTTTAAAGTTTTTTAAATCAAGACGAGTAAAAAGGTTTAAAAAACAATTCATTCTTGATCCAATATATTACAGCTCTTTTTTGAAAAGCCAAATCCACTTTTTCGTTTTAAGAGTGTAAAATAGCCTTTATTAAGGGATTAAGACGCATGATAAGGGATTAACTCTTCATGAAGCTATTTTTTCTTCCATTATTTAACATAGTTGCATTTAATATTTACTGAAATTTGATTAAATTTTAATAAATAAAAGAGTAACTATATATTATAAGAAATTCTTGGGGAAGCCTGGAATGCCAAGAAATACAAATAAGGTACCCTGGCGTAATAACGCCAGACGGGGTAATAACGCCAAGTGCTAATATTTTGCATAATTATGAAATAATTTGGTAAATGGCACCCATGTGTTCTGCGCAGAAGGGTTTTGAGTCATATAAATCGCAAAAAACAGCTTCAAGTTAATTTGTTTCATTTTTAGGTCTTATTGTTTTTACAAGCAGCTAAAATTAACGCTTGATCTAAAATTTGCGAGATACGTTTTTGATGTGAAGACTATTTTTTTTATCCGTAAATACTTTGTTAATTACATAAATTTGTAGTACATTTCATGGCCTTTCAAAATGTTGTTGAAGATTTTGGATATCTTCTCGAGATAATTTGTAATTTAAAATGTACAGCACAATAACTATAACGGGGTAATAACGCCAATCCTTGCAATTTTTTGCAATTTTTCATTCCCTACAGTGGCCGAGCTACATCCTAAATACTGATTCAAATAAACACAGTTAAAACTGTGCAATGTTTCTAATAATTCTGTTTAAGCGGTTTTTTTAGCAAAAAGAAGCTCACGGTCTGATATTCTTTTGCCTCACCCCCCCCCTCCCCACACCACACCTTTATTTTTCTTACACTTTCACAAAAAATGAACATTTTCAATAGCTTAGGATGCAATTTGTCAATTTCTAGAGCTGAGAGTTTGTATTTTTAGAATTGGGCAATCTACATGCAATTATTCCATCTTATTTAATAGTTTTGTTTGCATGGCGTTATTACCCATATAGGTGGGTAATAACGCCAAATAGCATTGGTCAAGAAATCACGCCATTACATTTTATGTATTCATATCTGTTAAATTATTTTTTTTATATAGATAGTCAATGAGTTGCTGTATCAAATCATATATTTGTTTGAAAAATACAAACTAAAACTGAGCCGTGAAAATTGCTAGAACCTTAACGTGGCGTTATTACCCCAGGGTACCTTACTATAAGTAAGGAATATTCTTCTCTAAAGTAAGCCTCCAAGCTTAAACTTATTTCTTATTCACCAGTAGTCTTACTTTGAAATGAAAGGCTTTGGTTCCATTGAACCTGAAAATTTCTGCGAACACTTTGAAGAACAAGGTGGTATTCACTGTTTCTTTTCAAGAGGATTCTGGTATTATGTTGCATTAAATGGAATGTTTGAATTCCTTCATGAAATCTAGATTTTCAATTTCCATTGGTACTGAATTATATTAAATATTTCTACTAAGTGTAAAAACAAATATGACAGTTTTTGGATTTTTTGCTATGTTCAATATAAATGAGTAGGACTATATTATTTTGACCCATTCAAACTGATTGGTAAAGTTTTCATGCAAATTAAATGTTTCCAACTGAGCGAAAAAATCCCCATGTTTAATTCGTATGGTAATTTTATCAATCAGTTTCATTGTGTTAAAATAATATTGTCTATCTATGTACACATTGTTCTTTTGGAATTCCTGTACTTAGGAGTTATTCTGATGAGCTGTCTAAATGACACACCAGATGTTATTACCAATAAGATTATCTGAATATTGCAAAATATGGCAGCTGGTTGTCGGCCAAGTTAGCTTAAACGGTAAAGTATGTGTTCTGAATGCCAAGGATCTGGATTTGATTTCCAGGCTGGGCGTTTTTCCACTCAATTGGAATGTTTAATTCGTATGATAACAGAGTTGTTTTAAAATATTATGTGTACAATTGTTAGTATTAAATAATGATAACACATTTCAGACGGAGAGGCGACTGCAAAAACTATCCCATAATCGTGTCAAAGGCTAAAGTTAAGTATTAGATATGACTCGATTTACATATTAATATGCAACTAGTCAACAAAATCAGATCTTGGTAGAACACGCTTGCAGATTTAATTTTTGTGGTTGATAAGTAGGCTTATCATTGTGTTTTCCTATAACTAAATGTATGGAAAGATAGAAGGTTTCCGAACAGAAAAACTAAATGGTGTACTGTATAACAATAAATGATATGACACTGAAATTGAACCTGCAAGTGTTTACCACAAACATAAGACTTACGGACCAGTTTCGTTTAAATATCATCGCCATACAGCACCAGTAGTACATCTAGTAATAATTGAAAATGAGATGTTCTAACTTACTAATATGAAAAATTGTGCATGAATCGGGTGAAACTGCATGGAATTAATATAAAACACGTCTGAGATGTAGTAGTAAATATAACCTTGGTTTTCAAAAGTTATTACACTACACTGTAAAAAAAAAAAAAAAAAAATCTGAAAAGGTACTAAACATTTTCTAGGAAACTGAGATTCCAAGAACTTTCCATGTAACGATAACAGGAAAAATCCATGTAACCGATTCTGAAACTTGAATTTTTGCTGTTACCGATACAGGAAATGTTCTAGGAATCCCAGTTTCCTAGAAAAAGTTTAGTACCTTTGCAGATTTATTTTTACAGTGTAGATGTAAACACATTGTCTTATAGCAATAAGTCACCCATCTCATTTTTAAATTATTATTCGTAGACGTTTTACTATTGCTCTGAGACGAAGATTTGTAAATTTTAGTTTTAACTAAATCTAAAATTTGAGTTTGGAATTCGACAAGGAGACGGCTTGTGCAGTTGCATTCTCGTATATAATAGAGGAAATATTGTTACACAACTAAGATAAAAATAACAACAAAGATAAATGTGAATATTTGGGAGTGGTTAAGTAGCGCAAACTGAACTGTCTTCAGAGGTTCAAATTTGAAATGATTAAAAGAAAGGAAAAATTTTTCGATTCGTTTACGGTTTTCGCTAAAACTACTCTTTAAATCAGTATTTTCTTGTAAAAAATTTTTAAAGATAAATTTCAAAAAATGCTGATAGAGGGCGCCTTACACTTTGGAGTAATGTACAACTATATTTAACCTTTATATTTTTAATCTCACTGAATGTTTTCAAAAGCTTAGACTTAAATTTTGAGCTCAAAATCGGAATCGTTGGGAGTAATTAAGTGGGGAGCAAAATTTTGGGAGCAAAATTTAACCATGTTCAAGGGGGAGGGGGGGGATTAAATTTCGATTCCTGAACACAAATCAATTTGCGCTTCTTAACCCTTTCCAACGATTTGAGCTCAAAATTTAAGTCTAAGCTTTTGCAAGCATTTAATTCGATACTAAAAAAAAAACAGTTAAAAATAGTTGTTGATTACACTTAAATTTAAAGTGCCCTCTAACAATTTTTTTATTTATTTTTTTTTATTTATTTTCAAGAAAATACTGACATAAAGAATAGCTTTAGCGAAAACGACAAACGAATTGATCAATTTTTCCGTTTTTTATAATCACTTGAAATTCGAACCTCCCCCCTCCCCTTGAACACTGTTCAGTTTGCGCTACTCATCCACCCCCAACGATTCATATTTTGAGCTGAAAATTTTAGTTTATGTCTAAGCTTCTAAAAAATATTTCATGAGATGCAAAAAATAACTGTAAAAAATAGTTGTTCGTTACTTTAAAATCTAATGCGCCCTCTATCGGCATTTTTTGAAATTTATCTTTAAAATTTATTTTCTAGAAGATACTGACTTAGAATAGTTTTATTTTAAACCGCAAAAAAATCCACTGATTTTTCCGACATTTATAATCATTTGAAATTTGAACTCTGAACACTGTTCAATTTGGGCTGCTTAACCATTCCCATCTATTCACATTTTGAGCTCAAAATTTAAGTTTAAGTTTAGGCTTCCGAAAACATTTAATGAGATGCAAAAAATAACGGCAAAAAATAATTATTTCGTTACTTCAAAGTCTAAAGAGCCCTCTATCGGCATCTTTTGAAATTTATCTTTATAATTTATTTTCAAGAAAATAATGGCATAAAGAATAGTTTTAGTGAAAACTGCAAATCCATCGTCCAATTTTTTCGTTTTTTATATTTATTTGAAATTTTGGACCCTAAACTTTAATGGCGCCTATCTTCTTCGGAAAACGTTTGTGACCCTTAGTTTCCCATTTAATATTGATTTGATCCCCATTTAATTTGACTTGTTGTGTACTATTACCCCTTAAATTTTTGCCCAAGAGTTTAGATACACCCTGTATATCTAGAAAATGTGTTTTTAAAATAAGATACAATTTTGCGCGTTTAACTTAGATTTGCTTTTCTGAAAAAAAAAAAAAAATGATATTTGTTCTGAAAAAAATGCCTTGAGTGTACGACTCCTCCAAGATGAAAGTATTTTTCCTTTTCTGTGCAGTCGGGTTGGGAAAATATTTTAATTTTACCAAAAATGGAAACGATTTCTCAATTACATGTTTTCTAATGAGAACACCCACCAATGTGATATGTTAGAGACAAGAAGAAGTTAAAAGTGTAAAATTGTAGTTAATTTGACTTAATAACTTGAGGGCAGTGAAATAATGCAAATAATTTATTATATAAATATTATCAGAGAGATCATCACCGATGTCTCTTTCATTTGCATAGATACATACATATATTTCTATTGTAATAATAAATATAAAAAATTATATATTTAAACTTGCTTTTATCAAAACTCTCAAAAAATGTAGAATTTTTTTTTTTTTTTTTATGTACTAAAAAGTAGAGTTTAGTATTTCATACAATTAGTCAGTTATCACCATATTGGCTTCATACATGGCAACTTACTTGTGTCGCCAAATTTGTTGCTATTTTGATAATGTACTTTTGAATATTTCTCTGCAATTATTAATTATGAAAGATGGTACAGATTTCTCTGCATGAAATCAACCATAGCTCGCTTTCCAGTGCCGTACTTAAGGATCCAATTTTCAAAAATCAATCATCAATTAACTTCTAGCCTTCAGGAATATCCATATATTTCAAATTTCAAAGCTCAGTGTCAAACGGACAATAGTGACGAATGAGTCACAAGTTTTGACTGTCACACACAACATAATAGCTAGTTTGCATGTGACAAGTTTATTACAAGCTTGTAAAAAGTATCTTATTCAAGAACACTTAATTGCCTAAAATATAAATGATTAATAAAAGAATCTGGTAAAAACAAAACATAGTAAAATCCACACTATAAAAAAAACTGTAAAATTTACGACAAAAATTGCTGGCAGCAATGGTGCCAGTAGTTTTTGCCGTATAAAATACAGTAAAATTAGATGTAGATTTTTTTTATTACATCTAATTATTTCTGCAGTTTTAATGCAAAACCTCCTGGCAACATTGCTGCCAGTAGTTTTTATCGTAACTTTAAAGGATATTTTTTACAGTGCAAATGGAATAAAAAATAAGCAAAAGAGAAAAATGTATCAAAAAATATGTATAAATTAATTAATAAGTAAAACAAGAAGAAGAAGAATGCGCACAGCACTGATTACAAAACACTCTCTTTTACAAATTAGAGAATCTTTTAGAAAATCTCTCATTTAGAATTATTTAACAAAACTTCAGTTACTAATGGGATGGATGATATCTAAATGGACAATTTGAAAAACGCATAAAACTCGTTTATATATTCTATTTCTGCTGTTATTTTGAATTTAAATATACTGTTATTTACAGCGCCGTACATAAACTTGAAATACTTATGCATATAACATACGAGGGTAATTCGGAAAGTAACCTCCGTTTATGAATTTTAAAAAAAACTAATGAAAGGAAGCATGTTTTATTACTTACGTATGAAAGACACGTTCTTCAGCTACTTCTCAACATAATTGCCGTATTAATTAAAACAATTATCATAACGGTAAATCAGCTTTGAAATTCCATCGTCACAGACTTCTGCCGCCGGCCTATTCAACTGCGATTAGTTTAAAATTCAATTCGCACCACTCTTTCAATCCAAAGAATTTTAACATGTTTTTCTATATAATTTTCTGATAAATGCACTACCAAAAATGTTTTAAAAAATAGTGGGTCAAGTAAAATATTACAAGAGCAATTCGGAATTTGTCAGTATGAATAAAAGAAAATGTTAAAATTCTTTGGAATGAAAGAGTGGTGCGAGTTGAATTTAAGAATAATCGCAGTTGAATAGGACGACGGCAGGAATCTGTGACGATGGAATTTCAAAGCTGATTTACCTTTATGATAATTGTTTTAATTAATATTGCAATTATGTTGAGAAGTAGCTGAAGAACGTGTCTTCCATACGTGAGTAATAAAACATGTTTCCTTTCATTAGATATTTTTTTTAATTCATAAACGGGGGTTACTTTTCGAATTACCCTCGTAGTATTCTAAAGTACAGTCCAGTTCAACGCAGACAGCTGTTGAAAATTTTCACTCAGTAATTTCCTTCAATAAACGAATATTTATAGAACTATCTTGCTGTCCTCTATATGATTTGCACCCTTTATACATAAAAAGTAGTATTAAAAAATAGCTAAATTAAAAAAAAAGTAGCATCTTACAACAGAAAATGCACTTCCAAAAATTGCTGTTTGGAGACTTAAATTGCAATTATTACTAATTATCTTCTATAGGCAATTTATTGTATGTATCTCTGTAAATAAACGATACATTCTAGGCACACTTTATTATATAGTAAAAACATTGTAGTACACCTAATGTAAATCAATTTAAATATGTTAAAAATTCTGTAATATCATTAAAATACATGGCAAACGATTTTTTAAAAACCATTACGAACCATAGGGAGTAATGTAACGGAATTTTTTGAGTGACCCTGTAAACGAAATGAAAATGCTAGATACTACATTTTCAATACCAAATATGCCATAGTAATTCCCAATAAAATATGCGCACTTCATGGCAATCAGACTGTATTTACGAGCGTTAGAGCTGGGACAGACAGAAAGATGAAGATAAAGACGGGTAGAGAGTCTGAGTCTTAAAACTTTTTAAACTATATTGCAGATTGTTAAAAAACAAAAAAAAATGAATAAAGAAATAACAAATGAATACAAAACAATGAATGAAAAAAAAATGAAAAAAAAATGAAAAATAATTAAACATAAATTAAAAAGCAGTTACAAGAAACTGATAAAAATAAAATGTATATTTTGTATAAGGTTTTTTTTCTTTTTTTCATATGGCACATGTTAAGAATATTTTGTTAAGTTACATTTTGCAATTGTATTAAGTGTAATTAAATATATCTAGATGAAACTAAACGTTCCGTTTTATTACTTCTTTTGATACTTTAACAGCTCAAGAATTATGAGTACCCCAACTGTATTCATTCTTTAAATCATCGCCCTAAAGATATTTCTTGCACGTTACCAGCTTTACTTTGAAATAAAATCCTTTGATTCTTTTGAAACATTAAATTTCTGTGGAACTTTTGTAAAGGTTTCGTGGCATTCACCGTTTCTTTAGAAAAGGACTCTGGTATTATATTGATTTAAAGATAGTGTTTAGCCTACTGCAAGAATAATACGTTTCTTTTCACAAGCTGAGATATGTACTGAACCGTGTTAAGTATTTATATAATGTTTTTATAGATAATAATTTACAAAGAGGCTTAACTGTGTACGATAAAATTTGAGGGGTGTCTTTCTTTCGTAGAAAATGAAGATCCATGCTCATCTAATTGACGTGTCCAATTATTTTATTCATTTATTTACATACGCATAGAAAAATATTGAATTCTATGAATGAAAATGGTTAAATGAATCGCCTTACTGAATTGACCAAAAATTTTTAATGAATATTTAATAAATACAGTCGACACCATTCATAGCGTTCCCGTCCGTCCGTCGCCCGTACTTGTGACTCTTATGCCTGAGACTCTAAAAGAAAGAAAAAAATGAAATATTGATACCGAACAAATTTAAAAACAGAACTACTAAAATTAAATACACCAACAAGACGGTAGTCAGGGCACTGGGTTCCGAAGCCACCAAACGCCCATTGCAACTTTAAACTTATTATTTTTCTCATACTTAATAATAGTATGTAATGAAAATTCATAAATATTTCTATATAATTATATATAATATGAAAATTATTTATTCATAATTATAGATTACAATAATATTAGATAAAAATATTACAATTATTTTTGCAAAATTCATAAATAACACTATTAAGTGTTTAAATATTATATACAGTAAAAGCCTTTTAGTAAAAATCAGTGATGCATATCAATTTTAATGTATTTAAAATACCGCAATATTTTAAAATGCACGACAAATGATTTTTCCTCCATAGGCCGTATTGTGAATTTTCTGGTGGCCTGTAAACGAACCGAAAATGATACATACTCCATTTTCAATACTGAATATGCCATAGTAATCAAGAATAAACTGTACTCACTTGATAGCAATCAGACTAAATTTACGAGCGTTAGATCATAGACAGACGAACTGACAAATATATATTTGGTTATATCACAAACCCTAAGTATATATATCACAAACCCTCTTTAGCTATGTTTCAAAGCAAATGAATGAGTTGAAAATAAAAAAACAAAGTAAATGAGTGACAAAAATATGTATAAAACTAATAAATATCAGATATAAATATTAAAAACCTATTGGAAAAAACTGTCAAAAAGAAAATATATAATTTTGTATAAGTTTTTTTTTAACTACGCATATTATAATTATTTTAAGTTAAATATTTCCATTGCATCAAAAACAACTAAATATACCTAGACAAAGCTAAACGCTGCATTTTTTTTTTGTATGAATTATGTGTACCTCAAGCATATTTATTCTTTAAATCATCGTCCTATAGATTTTCTTTTACGTTACCAGCTTTACTTTGAATTAAAATCCTTTCATACTTTTGAAACATTAAATTTCTGTGGAACTCTTAGAAAGATTCCATGACATTCACTGTTTCTTTAGATAAGGGCTCTGGTGTTATATTGATTTAAAGATACTGTTTAAACTTCTCGACAAATACCAGATTTCTTTTCACCAGCTGAGATATGTACTCGAGCGTGTTAAATATTTCTATAATGCTTTTAAACATAAGAATTTACCGAGACGCTTAAGGATATAAAATTCCTTTAATCCTTCAAATCTTTACATTCTTTTGAGATATTGAATTTCAATGAAACGCATTGAAAATTTCCGTAGCATTCACTGCTTCTTTTAAAAGGGGTTCTGAATATTATGCATATATGACACATATATTTTGTATTATGCTCCTTTAAATGTACTGTTTAAATATCCTGATGAATACAAGATTTCTTTTTCCCAATTTCATATGTGTACTCAAGCTTGTTAAATATTTTTAAAATGTTTTAAATATAAGAATTTAATGAGGCGTTTAACAGTGTATTATGAATTTAAATATATGCAAATATTTTTTATTCAGAAGAAAGTAAAGATATACATAATATCTAAATTTTTTATGCATTTGTTTTATTCATTTTTTATATAAACTCTGATAAAAACTAATCAGATGTGTCAATCAAAAAGTTTTTTTCCATCTTATGAAAATTAAAAATCCTGAAAAATGCAGCATAGCACAGCCACCGGTTAGGTGGATTAAACCAAAATTTAGTTAACAACAATTTAAATTAACTTGTGACTGAATTTGTGGAAATCTGTACATTAGTTTTTGAGATAGAGCTACTGCAAAATCTTTAAAATATATATCTGCTTAACAGCGCCGCATGTTGGGTGTGGTATATACAAAAACTAATCAATATAAATTTTTTATCAGGTACTAACTGAATCTGAAATTTGATGAAAATGCATACATTAGTTCTTGAGATACATTTATCGAGAAATCGTGAAAATGCAGCATAGCAGCATCATCTATTGGGATATTTATACCAAAAACTAAACAGCACTACCAATATCAGGGACTAACTGAATCTCAACTTGATGAAAATTTCGTGCGTTAGTTCTTAAGAAATATCGATTGAGATAATCACGAATAATGCACCATGGTAGCTGAACCTGTAAAGCGATTTGCACTAAAATTGTAATCCCCACCATGTTTTATCAAGTATTAACTAAATATAAATGATTTTGAAATCCATGTCGTAGTTCTTGAGGTATGGCCATTGTGGAAATTGCGAATAATGCAGTAGAGGAGAGCCAACTGTTGAACAATATACACCAAAAACATATAAGATCTAGTTTATATCAAGCTCTAACAGAGTCGAAAGTTTTGTGAAATTCCGTGCATTACGTCTTGAGATAGAGCAACAACAAAATTTTTTGTCACATACAGACAGACAGACTCGCAGACTCACAGACAGGCATTTTGTAAAAACATTTTTTTCGGGTTATCTGACCCCTAAAACGTGTAAATCTGTCGAAAACCGGATTTCAAAAACGAATCCAATACTTTCTCCTAATAAAAATAGAAGAAAGTAAAAAAAAAAAAAAAATTAAGCATGACTTATACATTACAAGTTACAATTTCTAAAAATATTTAAACTTTGAAGTATACTTAAATATAACTCAATGTATGTAAATTAAGCTAAATACTATACTTTATACTTTATAATTTATTTTTGTATTTCTGAAAAAAAAATCATAAATGATAAACGCAAAAATTATCCGTTCTTTAAATCCCTTTCCTAAAGATATTTCTTACACGTGACAAATCTTATTTTGAAATAAAACTCTTTGATTCTTTTGAAACATTAAATTTCAGCACAACACTTACAAAGTTTTTGTGGAATTCAATGTTTTCTTTATGAAAGGTATATGGTATTACATTGATTTAAGGACACTGTTTAAATTTCTCCACGAATACCAGACTTCTTTTCACCATCTCAGATATGTATTTGAGTGTGTTATATATTTCTATAATATTTTTAAAGATAAGAATTTGCCGAATAGCTTAAATCTTCTGATACCCATGGTGGAATATATACAACCACCAGTTGTTAATGATTTGGAGATTTTTTTTATTTATTAAGGTATTCTACATTCACGCTAAATATTTAAAGTGGAAATTTTTGCTTTATATAATAACAAAAATTTTATTAGGAAATAAATCAAAATTTACTATTTAGATTTTCTATTATTATTTCCGATTACTTGGATTATGCAATTTCGGAAACGCATCCTACCATTTGCGTTACAGGTTTAACGACGAACGATAAAATTCGATGGATATGTGATAGATTTTCTTTGTCTGGTAGAAAATGAAGATTCACGTACATCTAATTGCAATGTTCAGGTATTTTTTTATTCGTATACATATAAACTAAGATTTAGTATAATACATGTAAAGGTCGCACAAACGATTGCATATATTTGCTTTGCTGCAATACCTCCGCTATTTAAAGAGAAAGAAAGATGAGTGTGCATGCTCCTATAGAGGGCATAGAGTGCTGGGAATGCATGGAATATGGTCAGATGCCGTTAGATGCGAGTATAATAGCGTGGGAGTTCGTTAAAAGGTATCATTCACATCATGGATGACTACCAACGTTGTCAACGCGCAATCGTGCAATTTTTAACAGTGCAAAATATAAGAGCTATTGAAATCTATCGACGAAT
Organism: Maratus speculifer; assembly: GCA_964019185.1. Taxonomy (NCBI): domain Eukaryota; kingdom Metazoa; phylum Arthropoda; class Arachnida; order Araneae; family Salticidae; genus Maratus; species Maratus speculifer. The sequence goes on along the minus strand of OZ025302.1, from coordinate 146,260,541 downwards.
GCAATATTTGTATGGCATGCAGATCGGTATTCCGATGGTGAGGGATTTTAATAGAGGAAGAAGACCATTTCCGCGTGATCTGCACTGTAAAAAAAAAGGTCGATCTACTAAAAAAAATTTAGTGATCCTTGTAATTACTAAAAATTTTTTTGTAATCTTACTCGGTTACTAGAAAATCTGTAAGAATTACTAGAAAAAAGCTAGCAACGAATAGAGTTAATAGTTTTATATATTTAATAGCTATTGCTAAAACTCACTTGGTGTGGCCGTGATAGCCTAGTGGTCATAGTACCGATCTCCATGCTGAAAGGTCCCGGGTTCGATGCTGGACGCCACCAAATACATCCTTGAATGTATGCAGTGTAAGTACTCTTTAAATAAAGGGATTATAAAAGTCCTGTCGGAGCAGGTAGCAATGTTTGTTGCTGCCATCTATTGCGGCTTATTATTAAAAATAATTTTGGAGCTATTACTAAAATTTGCTTGGTGGCTCATACTAAAAAGTTTTAAGTTATTTATACAAAAAATTCTTTTGTTCAGTTTACAAAAGAAATGTTTGTTTCACTTGCAAAATAAAGTTTGTAATGGTTACTAAAAAATTCTTTGGAATACAAATTTACTAAAAAATTTTTAGTAACCTCTTGAATTTTTTTACAGTGTGATTGTGACCTGTGCTTCTCCTACTATAAAAATTCCTACACCATCGGAATACTGGACTGCGTGACAGATATATTTTGTAATTCATGATAAATGTCATAACACTCACATTTTCCGCAGTTAAACGTGGCACAACCGTTCGTTGACATCGTTTGAAGGCATCTGTGATGCGAAGATATCTTTTAATATTCTCCCACGATATCACACACTTATGCACAGTAAAAAAAAATTCAAGAGGTTACTAAAAATTTCTTAGTAAATTTGTATTCCACAGAATTTTTTAGTAACCATTACAAGCTTTTTTTTTGCAAGTGAAACAAGCATTTCTTTTGTAAACTCAACAAAAGAATTTTTTGTATAACTAACTTAAAAATTTTTAGTATGAGCCACAAAGCAAATTTTAGTAATAGCTCCAAAATTACTTTTAATAACCATTACGTGCAACCGAAGCGGAGGAGCTTCCTTCGAGCTACATCCAGACTTCTGAAGCGGAAGATTTTCGGCAAAATCGCAACAGATGGCAGCACTAAAATTTCTTAATTGCTCCGACAGGATTTTCATAATCCCTTTATTAACGAGACACTACAGACATTCGGGGTGTATTTGGGGGCGGCAAGTTTCGAACCCGGGACCTTTTAGCCTGGAGTCCGTTACTATAACCACTATGCTATCAAGGCCACACCAAGTGAGTTTTAGTAAGAGCTATTAAAAATATAAAACTATTAACTCTATTCGTTGCTAACTTTTTTCTAGTAATTCTTACAGATTTTCTAGTAACCGACTAAGATTACTAAAAATTTTTTAGTAATTACAAGGATCACTAAAGTTTTTTTAGTAGATCGACCTTTTTTTTTACAGTGTGTGGCGTATCTGACCATACTGAATGCATTCCCGCTACTCTGCGTCCTCTGTAGGAGCATGCGCAGTTGCTTTTTCAAAGGGCAGAGTTGTTTCAACAATGCTACTTTCATTTGGGCGACCCGTTTATATTAACCAGGATTTTCTTCCTAGATAACATATGATACAAAATTTAAGAAAAGCAAACATTAAAATTTATTTAATGTTTGCGTATTTATTGTTACGTATACGTGTCCCTCGTCCTCAAGAGGTTAAGCCCGAAATATCTAAATTAAGAAACGTGAATTTTTATCCGCTTTATAAACAAGGCATAAAAGATTCAGAGTGATAAAACATTTAAGCGATGGTTCGATCTTGGGTCTTTGATACAGCTTGCTAAAGCTTTTTTAACTATGTCACCAGAAACAACACACCTAGTCTGGCAACCTTCAATCTTTTATGTTAGTAAGGCTGTAATCGCAGCATAAGTCAATTATTAAGCAGACCTTTTTCTTAGATCACACATGTAAAAGTTTATTTGTGTAGTTAAACATTGAAATTTACTTAAATATAAATAAATAATCTCAAACTGAAACTAAACATTATGCTTTAAAATTTTGCTTGATAACTATACAAGTCAAAAATTTCAAATAGTAAAAGTAAATATTAGTCATAAAGCAATTTTTAAATGAAGACCTGAGCCAAAGAAGTTTAAATAAAAATACGTGAGTTTTCATTTACAACGTAAAACAAGGTTTTTATTGTAAACTGATGGAAATATCCATCACGCATAAGTCAAAAGGGTAATAAAATCAACGGAACAATTTTTACCCTTCTGGGTGGTCCAAAGAAACACACGTAGTAATAAAATTTTAAGGCCCGAGAACCCAAGACACCACCATTGTACACCGACTTTTAACGTCAAGAATATTTATAATGGGCCATAAATTAAATTTACTATAGCTTTCTGGACATGAGTAAGTTTCTCTTACGTCAATGTCTCTATAAAGAAGGCGCGGACGCCCACCGCCCAATAATCGCAAACCCAGCTTATTCTGTTCTCCAATTATAGTTTTTTTTAAAAAAACTTGGTCACTCCCACAGATTGGGGAAGAAAAGATTTTTTCTTCGAGGGGTCAGTCGGCTAAAAATCTTTCAACGTGTGTACACCCTCAGCTGACAAAAGGGAGGCTTTTCCTCCTGCCTGCCTCTCTGCTCTGCGATGTTGATGCCGGATGACAGTTGAAAAAAAATTCTCCATGTGCTTGATGCCAAAAGGATCTTATGGAGTAACCCTCTAGCTGAATGCCCAAGAAATGCTCCGACGTCCGAAGATGACCGCGATGAAAGTCAACTGTTTGGCAAGTAAATATTTTACTATGATAATTCCCCAATTTTTGTTTTGAATTTAAAGTCAGCTGCAATATGGGAATTCTGCAAAATATCATTATTATTATTATTTTTTTCTTCTTAACAACGTTACTCTAGAGAAATTTAAATTGTAATTTTTTTGGGTGATCTTTTCACCATAATGCATTTTGTTCATTTAATGTAAAGTTTTGTAAATATTTTGTAAATAAATTTATCTTTAATTGTTTAATAGCGTAGAAGAATTATTTTATTCAGAAAGAAAATGTGTTGATTTCTTGTTTTACATTTAGGATTTATTATTTTGAATTTATCGCTTAGTTCATTTTATCTTCTAATAATAATGGATTAGATGCTACATTCTCATAAGGAAAGGTTCTTCAAAAAGATCACACAACGCAAAATTATTTCTATTTTTTTTAAGAAGTTAATTAAAATTCCAACCTTTTCCCAGAGAAACGATCACTGCTGTTTATTTAATAGCATTAATCTTAATATTATTATTATTGTTCTCTAGGTATAAATGATAACAAGGAATTAATTTAATGATTTTTTTTTTTTTACTCATTTAATGGAGTAAGTCTATTTCTTTCCAACATAGGATTGGAAAAATAAATGGTTGCCTTTGACCAGTTGTATTAATTATGAGATGTCATATTTAATACTTAAATAAAGATCTTGGAGTTATTATAGTTATTTATATATTTTTTAATAACCGATTATATATAGATTATGTTATGATTTATGTAAGATATTAAATTTAACAGTAAATGGTGTAAACATTACAATGTTTTGTAAAATTAATTTTCTTAAAACAGATATTATAAACAAATCGCAGATATATCCCTATTGCACACTGACTCGGTAAAAAATAAAGGAAGGTCTGGCAAATGGCACTTTCAATGTTTGTTTGTTTATATTATTGTGCAATGTTATGTACTGTAGTAGATGGTAGATGATTAGATATATATATATATATATATATAAAATAAATAAATAAATGAAACATAGTAAAAGAGTAAATCGACTTGAGAATTTTGAGTGTAAGAAATGTTATCTATGTGTTGTTGAAATTCAAGCCTATTGGTGCTTTCATTGTTTATCTTCGTATCAAGCAAATATATGAATAAGATATATGAATAAAATATTTCTTAGTAAATGATACATATGCATAGACATAAAAAAAGGGGAAATTACTCTTTTTGTTCGAATCTGATATATGATATTTTTGTTTTTATTTCTTTCTTTCTTTGCTAATGTGGTATCAATATTTTATATATGTGTATATGTATGTGTTTTATATTTTCACTTTGCTACTGAAGTTGAATTAAAATTATAGTAGAATTAGCTATTAAAGCAATGTCTAGGAGATAAACATAAAAAATGGGTCTAGATGATAGTTTAGAAGGGAATGCCAGGAAATAAACGCAGATATAAAAGGAAAAGTGTAGATCTAAATACCTCCGGAATAAAAACGAGGAGGCAGAGACAGAAAATAAAAAATAAAAAAAAACGATCAAAATAACAACAGTAAAATGGCAAAACCTAGCGTAGATACGCTATTAACTTTTATTCCTGTCTTTGACGGAAAAAAAGATTCGAACATAATTTTTTTTGTTAGTGAATTTAACAATTTAATGGAGGAAGTAGATTTGGATGACAAGTCGAAATTAGCTATCTTAAAAGCTAAATTAGTAGGACAAGCCAGAGAAAAATTAGCTAACGATGAAAGTCTAAATACAGAGAAAGATTTCGCAAAGTTCAAAGAAAAATTAATTGATATCTTTAGCGCAAAGACGAATTTTTCTACCGCTCAAAATAATTTTTTTGCTCTTTTCTTCTTCCACACAATCCATTACGGATTTTATTTATGAATTTAATGCAGCCGCAAAATTATACGCGGATAAGAGTGGTCAAAAAATTGAAAATTCAAACAACAAATTATTCGAAACAATAAAATTCACTAGATTCTTAGAATCCATGAGACCGGACTTAAGTCTGGATGTCCGTAGAATGGCACCAGCAAATTTCAATGACGCGTGCAAATTTGCAAAACAAATGGAAGAAGCCTACAATCAGGTGTCATTAAATGAAATAAACACGATTCAAAAATCATCCAATGATGAAAATTTCGATAAATTGCTAAAATTAAATACTGAAAGTGCAGAACAAATAAAAATTTTAACTTCCGAACTTAACAATTTAAAATTAAAATCAAAAGAGAATATCGAAAACAAAAACAACTGGTGCGAATACTGCAAAAGAAAATCCCATTCGATAGAAACATGTTGGTTCAGAAATTCAACAAAAAATTCCCAGCAAAGGAATGAAAATCCTAGCGGACAAAATTCCAAAAATAGATATTTTTATAACAAGAAATTTCAACAAAGACCGAATTTTTCTCCTAGATATACAAACCCCAATCAAAACATACAATTTCAGAATTATGCCATGCCTGGTGAGTACTACGGATTTCCCCCATATTTCCCCCCACCCCCAAATTATTTTTCTAATGCTTGGCCACATAATCATCAGTTACAAAATTATGGCCAAACTGCTGAGATTAGTTATGATAATACCAGGAACAATTCACAAAGAAACCGTACAGATCAGCAACAAAATGATAAAAAAAATAACAAGGAATATCAAAATTCCAATCACAAACAAAGACGTGGTTCAAAAAAATAAATAGGGGACTTACCAATACACAAAATACGCACCCGCGTAAGTCTCCTAGAAGCGGGTCTCCTGTTTTGAATAAAATTATCGCGAGCGTAAATAGTCCAGATTGTGACACTTTACCAATTATATTTTTTGAAATGAAAGATATTAAAATAAACGCCTTATGTGATTCTGAGGCTGCGGTGAGCCTGCTTTCACCGACATTATTTAACAAACTAAAAGATGCTAACATTAAATTCCAATATTTGGCAAATCAGGTACAAATAAAAACTTTAACAAATTCCTCTATACACTTTAACCCTTTCAAGGGTAGTGGCTAGAGGGTCTAGCCACTTAATTTTAATTTCAAAATTGACAAATGGCACCAAGAATATTTTAATAAAATTTTAATTTTTCAATGAAAGTTCAAAATAGCAATTTTTTATTTTCTAAGAAGTTTGTTTGGATATTCTGGTGTCAGTCAGTTATTTCATCCTTTTACGTGCGTAATTCCTCTGCCCCTGAAAGGGTTAAAAAGTGCATAAAATTGACTTTTCGCCTGGAAGGCATATTTACAACTGGAACATTTTACGTAACTAACCAAGATTTCGGAAGAGATTACGAAATGCTTTTGGGTTATGACTATTTAAAAACCAACAAAATAATATTAAATTTCGACGACAAAACTAGGAAAATAAAAAACAAAAAAATCTCGCTACAATTTACTGAAAAGTATTTACAAGGTGTTTTAAATAATCTAATATTTTCAGAAAAGACGGAGGAAAACGAAGCCCAAAGCGCAACGAATGAGAATAATAATACAGAAATTGATGTTAGTACTGTATCAAAAAAATCAAGGCAAAATAATCGTATTTATAAGAAAAACTCTATGTGGGCAAGATTATCGAAACATGTGTATTTGAAACCGGGACAAGATAAAATAGTGCAGTTGCAGTGCTCAGATATTTTTAAGGAAAAAGACTTAATTTTACTAGACCCAACTGATGCACATGATAAAAAAATTACTTACGATTTTTCTATTCATGAGATTAATAAAGCAAAGCAAATCAATATTATTCTTAGGAATGAGTCGGATAGAAAAATATTTCTTCCCCGAAACACGAAAATAGGAAAACTTAGTAAAAATTTCACCATAACAAAGGACATGGAGCCAAGCAATGTCGAGAAGGGCGCAATTTATGAAATCAATAATTTGAGTATCGCAGAAACTCGGAAACTTAGAGAGGCTGAATTATCACCCGACGATTTTAAATTAGACCATTTAGAGGAAGCAATTAAAAAAAAATAAGAGACTTACTTTTGGCTAATGCTCATGCATTTTCTAAGAGTTACAATACTTTGGGTCAATGCTCTCTAGTTGTTCCGAAATTTAATTTAGCGCACGAGTTCCCCATACAAGCTAAACCTTATAAAATGGCCCAAAACATCAAAGAATATGCTAAAACAGAAATAAAAAAATTGTTAGAAGCTAAAATTATACAAAAAAGTGACTCTCACTATGCTTTTCCTGTCATATTTGTAAAGAAAAAAAATAATGATAACAAAGAAAACGAAACTCAAATGAAATATAGAATGACAGTCGATTTTAGACTCTTAAACGAAATTCTAGAATCCTATCCTTATCCTATCCCTGATATAAAGGAAATTTTACAAACAATGGGCGGAAAAAAATATTATTGTGTTCTAGACTTACATTCTGCTTTTTTTCAAATTAATGTACGCCCAGAAGACAGTTATAAATTAGCATTTATAACGGAAAATGGGAGATATTCATTTTTAAGACTACCTTTTGGTACTAAATTATCAACTCCGGTTTTCGCAGATTTAATGGACAAAGTATTGGGTCATTTTGACAAGCATCAAGTAGCATATTTCATCGACGATGTTTTGTTGGCAGCTTCGTCACTTGATGAGATGTTAAACCTATTGGACAGAGTCCTAAAAACTTTCATAGAACATAATCTTACTATTGACCCAAGTAAGATGCAAATTTGTAAAAACGAAATTGAATTTCTTGGTTTCGCTTTAAACGAAAATGGATATTCATTATCCAAACGAAATTTGGATAAAATACAAAGTTTAACAAGACCAAGAAATAAAAAAGGAGTAAAATCTTTATTGGGTTTAACGAATTATTTTAGATCTTTAGTCCATAATTATTCAAGTATAGTGGACCCCCTTATTGATTTAACAAAAGAAAAAGTAAAATTTAAATGGGATGAGGCAGCTGAGTCTGCTTTTCAACAACTGCAAAAAGCAATTATCCAAAACCCTACATTAAAACCTCCCGATTACAATAAAGATTTTTATCTCATAACTGACGGATCAAAAAAAGCAATTTCAAGCATTTTAGCCCAAAAAATTGATAAAAAAATGCGACCCATCGAATTTTTTGGAAGAAAATTAAAAGAGGCGGAAAAAGATATCCCAGTTGGAAATTTGAGCTGCTAGCTGTGCATGACTCTGTTATGCATTTTAAACACATATTAGCGGGTAGAAAATTTCATATACTGACAGATGCAAAAGCCTTAACGCAAAGTTTAAAATTAGAAAAACAATCGGACATAGTCGTGAGATGGATAGAACACTTACAAGAATTTGATTTTTCTATAGAGCACATTGAAGGGGACTCTAATCCTGCTGATTTTTTTAGCCGAAATTTAAATAATATAACAACAACAACTAACATGCAGAATAATTTATTCTTAGTGAATATGGCAATTTCAGATACGAATGTAAAGGAACAGCAAGGTTTAGACGAAAATTTAAGTAAAATTATCACGAAAATTAAATCGGGTAAGAACAATAAAACAACAAAAAAATATGCACTTAATCCAGACGAAATTTTAATATTGAAACCAGGTTCTGATAATAAAGAATTATTAATAGCACCCGATACGCTCAAAATAGCTATTTTAGAAGAAGCGCATAGACCTCATTTTGGTTTCAAAAAAACGTATGACATAATAAAGGCTAGATTTTTTTGGCATGGGATGTACAGGGACACAAAAACATATTGCAATAATTGCGTTCCCTGCAACACTACCAAACCGCACCCTACTATTAAAACTCCTATCGAAAAGATAGTAAAAAATCATGAAGTGGGTGCCTATCTGCATTGCGATATTATAGGTAAATTACCAACATCTCTCAAAAAAAACAAATTTATACTATCTATTATTGATTCTACTTCAAGGTATTTGGAAGCGGTACCACTCAGAAATGTAGAATCTCAGTCAATCCTAAATGTTTTGAACAAGTATTTCAGCGCCTATGGAATGTATCGCCATATACAGGTAGACAATGCTGGATATTTTAGATCAGAGTTATTCAAAAATTATATGAAAGCTTTGAACATAGAAATAAATTTCTCCAGCGCTCGTAGGCCTAATGCAAATGGCATGATAGAGGTCTCAAATCGAACGTTAAAAAACTCAATAGTGGCTATGAGCAAAAATACACTAGAATGGGACACACGACTGGATTTTTTTAAATTAGCATACAACAGCTCGATTCATAGAGCAACGGGTTTTTCGCCATCCATGATATTCTTTGCGAGAGAAATTAGAAATCCATTTTCAATTCATCTACCGACGAATGACATTTGCACTCAAACTTACGTAAAAAACAGACTTCAACACATACAAGAAGTTAAGTTACAAGCTCTCTTAAATCAAGAGAGAATTATGAAAGAATATGTCGATGAAGAAGCATTAAAAAAGGTAAAAACATTAAAAATAGGACAAACATGCTATTTAAAAGTCGCTGGGAACCCCGGAGCTCTTCAAAAAAAAATTTGAAGGGCCTTTCGAAGTTATTAAAAGAGTACGGAACAATAATTATTATTTGAGGGATTTAACGAATTCACAGAGAAACCCGATAAAGCGACACATAGACAAACTGTTTAGCCCGACGACAGTAGAATATGAAAACTGTCAGCGAACGAACTCTGACGAGGCTCAGTCAGCTTAAGAGAGTTTTTTTCGGTCAATATATATACAATTAAAAATATAAATGTATATACAGATTTTCGTTTATGGATGTTAAACAACACGGGTATATCGAATATATTTAGTATGTTATATATCTTTTTTTTTCTAGCGGATTAATCTTGTTTCCTTTTTTTTCCTTGTCTCTCTCACACACACACAAAAAAGTGATGAGACTATTGAGTGTAGATCAGTTTTTTTTTCCTCTTTTTTGGCTGGTTATATTGATAATTGGAAATGTTTATTTTCTTCTTCGATAATAATAATGCACTTTTATGCGAGTGATATTTCAGGGTAATGCCATCCATATTAATAATTGGCTTCAAAATGCTATTTAGCCGTTTAAAATAAATAAATAAATAAATAAATAAATAAAAATAAAATAAATAAACAAATAAATAAATAAAAATAAATAAATGAATAAATAAAGATTTTTTTTTTTTTTGGCCAATTCACACAAATTCAACATAATATTTTTTTCTCCAAACTTAAATAAGTATCATGCTTTTACATTAGTTTTTCTCCGATAGCAGACTTTCATCTTTAAATTTACGATTACTATATGGTATTTCATTTTAAAATATTTGATTACAGGCGACCTGATAGTTTCTAGACATATAAATAAATAAACAATGATAAAAAAAATAAATAATAATGAGTAATTTTTTTTAATATAATTCTTTAATTTAAATAAAATCATAGGTAATTACCAATTTAGACCATAACCTCATTTTGATAATTACTTAATTAAAATTGATACAGGATTCGATTTTCTAGCTGTCGTGAATTCTGCTGGTCGGAATTAGTGCGCACCATGACTGCCGGAAATTTTCGAAAGACTTGTAACAAATTTTAAATAGTATCTACAAACGAATTTATAAAAGAATTTCGAAATACCGATTAACTTGAAAATTAACAGCTAATTTAAATATAAGATAACATGGAAGATATTAGACAAATAATTATGAGTAAAGATAGACATAAACAAAAACATGTCATATTCCCCGTTCACGAGTATCTAATAATAATAACAATAATAATAAAAGCATCAATTATTATGGATGTGAGGAGGTATACCTAACAAAATGGCACTCTTGAGACATTTCTAGAGTATATTCTAATAAAGTTATGAGTGTGTTAATAAGATATATATAGTTCCTGTTTTAATTTATTCTTATATTTTTTCTTACGGTCTATATATATATATACATTAATAGTTTTTGCCTGTCTATCGTACCAATGACAATAGACAACAGAGAGCCGTAAGTCGCAGATGTGCATATACCACATATATAAACAGCATCAGATATGAGGAAATAATTCCTGTTATATGATTCTTTATATGATATAAAGCAAAATAATAATAATAATTAAAAAAAGAAATATGATACATGTATTTACTAATTGTGAACAGGCTTTATATATATGAATTGTATAACTTATCGAGAAAATACAAGTTTTGTGATGTATCAGTTAAATTGTTTATATACATTTCCATAAAATGATAAATGAGTGTTATTATGTGTATCTATATAAATATAGCTTATGTTATTTAATAGTGCCAATATTATGTAACAGTTTATGCCAGAGTTTCTTTTATTTTATTTATTTATTTTTTTTTTTTTTGGCTCTTAATTTTTTTTTTCTCTCATTTATGTTATTCGGAATTCATTGCTTTGAAAATCTATTTGGCTATTTTAATACTTTTACTTATTCAAAATTGGGGGATACAATATAGTACAGCCAGACTTCCACAGATTACTATTCAACATAGTTTTGACATATGGCGACTGATGTCGCAACGATAGGACTTTTCATAACGAATCAGCGTTGGTATCTCGAAAAGACACCGTATTAGAATGTGTCGTCGGCATGCGACGAACTTTCGTTACAGCTGGTTTTATTAATCAACCCAGTAGGCTAAATTCTGTCCTGAGGCATAACAGATATCCTAGGAAGATGACCGAACAAGCCGGGACTCTATTGTATTTCATCACGATGTGCTGGTTGAACTTAGTGATAAAGTTAATGACAATGATAGGTAAAAAACAAACAAACAAAAAAAAGGACATGAACTCTGTCCCTTTCCTTTTTTTATCTCCTATGAGAGGGGGAAAATGATGGAAATATCCATCACGGATAAGTCAAAAGGGTAATAAAATCAACGGAACAATTTTTACCCATCTGGGTGGTCCAAAGAAACACACGTAGTAATAAAATTTTAAGGCCCGAGAACCCAAGACACCACCATTGTACACCGACTTTTAACGTCAAGAATATTTATAATGGGCCATAAAATAAATTTACTATAGCTTTCTGGACATGAGAAAGTTTCTCTTACGTCAATGTCTCTATAAAGAAGGCGCGGACGCCCACCGCCCAATAATCGCAAACCCAGCTTATTCTGTTCTCCAATTATAGTTTTTTTAAAAAAAAACTTGGTCACTCCCACAGATCGGGGAAGAAAAGATTTTTTCTTCGAGGGGTCAGTCGGCTAAAAATCTTTCAACGTGTGTACACCCTCAGCTGACAAAAGGGAGGCTTTTCCTCCTGCCTGCCTCTCTGCTCTGCGATGTTGATGCCGGATGACAGTTGAAAAAAATTCTCCATGTGCTTGATGCCAAAAGGATCTTATGGAGTAACCCTCTAGCTGAATGCCCAAGAAATGCTCCGACGTCCGAAGATGACCGCGATGAAAGTCAACTGTTTGGCAAGTAAATATTTTACTATGATAATTCCCCAATTTTTGTTTTGAATTTAAAGTCAGCTGCAATATGGGAATTCTGCAAAATATCATTATTATTATTATTTTTTTCTTCTTAACAACGTTACTCTAGAGAAATTTAAATTGTAATTTTTTGGGTGATCTTTTCACCATAATGCATTTTGTTCATTTAATGTAAAGTTTTGTAAATATTTTGTAAATAAATTTATCTTTAATTGTTTAATAGCGTAGAAGAATTATTTTATTCAGAAAGAAAATGTGTTGATTTCTTGTTTTACATTTAGGATTTATTATTTTGAATTTATCGCTTAGTTCATTTTATCTTCTAATAATAATGGATTAGATGCTACATTCTCATAAGGAAAGGTTCTTCAAAAAGATCACACAACGCAAAATTATTTCTATTTTCTTTTAAGAAGTTAATTAAAATTCCAACCTTTTCCCAGAGAAACGATCACTGCTGTTTATTTAATAGCATTAATCTTAATATTATTATTATTGTTCTCTAGGTATAAATGATAACAAGGAATTAATTTAATGATTTTTTTTTTTTTTTACTCATTTAATGGAGTAAGTCTATTTCTTTCCAACAAAGGTAAAAAGAATCAGAGTGAAAAAACATCGAAGTCATGGTTCGAACTTGGGTCTTTTGATTCAACGCGCTAACGCTCTCTCAACTATGCCATCTGAAACAATATACCTAGTCCGTCACCCCACACTCTTTTATGTAGGCAAGGCTGTAACCGCAGCATAAGTTAATTATTAAGCAGGAATTTTTCTTAAATAACACATGTAACAATATATTACGATAGTTAAACATTGAAATTTACTTAAATATAAATAAACATCTCAAACTAAAATTAAAGATTATATTGAATAAATTTGCATGATAATTATACAAATCAAAAATCCCAAATGGTAAAAGTAAATATTATTCATATTACATTTTTTAAACGATGTCTTAAAGCCTAGAAAATGAAATACGGGTATGTAATATTTTATTTACAATTTAAACGAAATATAAAAGAATCAGTCTGAAAAACATCTAAGCCATGGCTCAAACTTGAGTTCTTTAGTACAGAGCGTTAACGCTCTTCCAACTATGCCAACTGAAACGACACACTTAGTCTGGCACCCGTCACTTCTTTATGTTGGTAAGGTTGCAACCGCAGCTTAAGGTAAGGCGCAACATTAGGCACAGAAAAAGACCCTGATGATAATGTAAAACCTGCGGGGCATTCTTTTCAAATATTTCGCCCAAATTTTAATCTTATTACAAGATTTTTTTGCACAAGATAGCTGAGGACGATCCACAACCGGCCTAATTTTTATTTTTTCAGTTTTGGTTTCAGATTTTTTTAAAATTATTTTAACTTTCAAAACCGGTTTAAACCGGTTCTGAAATTGAAGCTATCGTAATATAAAAAAATATATAAACAAATTCAAAAAAGTAAAAACTAGGCCTGTTGTAGATCGTCCTCAGCTATCCTATGCAAAAAACCATGCAAAGCGAGATATTTGAAAAGAACTCTCCCATAGACGTTACATTATCATCGGGGTCTTTTCCTGTGTATGTTCCTAATGTGAGCCTTAATTATTAAGGAGGACCTTTTTTAGATTACACACGTAATAATTTATTAAGATAGTTAAACATTGAAATTTACTTAAATGCAAATAAATATCTCAAACTGAAATTAAACATTTTATTTGGTAATTTCACTGGATAATAATACAAGTCAAAAAATCCCTGTCGGCATGGCCTATAGGCGGAGGTAGATTTCGTAAAGTTCTCAACTCAAAAAAAAAAAAAAAAAAAAAAAAAAAAAAAAAAAAAAAAGATTAGAGATAAACCCAGTTTAACTACTTTATTCAGCCGCTTTAAAAAAAAAAAAATTATTTCATTTTTCTGTAAGAACTGGTTTTATCAAAATTATCTTAAACGAAATTCTACTCAAATGCCCATTTTGACAACATAGTTTGAATTATATTCTTACTTTATTTAAAAAATTGGCCAATATGCTCATTATATAGTTCCTAAATAACAAAAAACTGTTAATTAAATTCGTTTGACAGCAAAATTGAATTTAAAAATGAGTCATAAAATAACCAATTGTATTATTTTAATACATGCACAATTCTTTAATCAAGATTGCTTTGGGAAATTTTGTGCGAAGTGCCCACTTTGACAGCTTTTTTATAATATATCTGTAGCTTTTATCAAAAATCTGACCAATACGGCACATTACACAGTTTCTAAATAACAAATAACTGTCAATTGAATGCGTTTGAGAGCAAAATTAAATTTAAAAATGAGTCATAAAATAAACAATTTGTTATTTGAATACAACCTCAATTCTTTTATCATGATCGCTTTGGGAAATTTTTTTGCGAAGTGCTTACTTTGACAGCTCTTAAAAAATATATATTCACCCTTTATCAAAAAATCGACGAATACGCACATTATATAGTTCCTATCTAACAAAAAACTGTCAATTGAATGCGTTTCAGAGCAAAATTGGATTTAAAATCAGTCATAAAATAACCAATTAGTTGTTTGAATACCCACAGTTCATTAATCATGATGGCTTTGGGAAGTTTTGTGCGAAGTGTCCATTTTGGCCGCCTTTTTTGAAATATATTCTGCCTTTATCAAAAAACTGGCCAATCCGTCCCACTATATAGTTCCTAAATAAGAGGACCTGTAAATTGGATGTGTTTGAGAACAAAAATCGATTTAAAAATGACTCGGAAAAAACGCAATTTGTTATACTTCCTCAAATTTTCTATCACTATTACTTCGGAAAATTTTGTTCAAAATACTGTTTTTGGCAGCCTTTTTTGAAATATATTCTGCCTTTATCAAAAGACTGGTTTATACTTCACATTATATAGTTCCTAAATAAGAGGATCAGTCATTTGGATGCGTTTAAAATCAAAAAGGAATTTTAAAATGAGTCAGAATAAAAGCAGTTTGGATTTGAGGTTTTTTTCTCCAACTTCTATTTTTTTTAATTTATTTTTGCTAGAAGAATTGGTCCTACGAAAAACTTGTTTGTATAAAAGTTGTAGATATTATTGAGAAGATGTAATATAAATTTAATTATATTTGATTGCTTAAGAATTGAGTAAGTTATGGATTTTTTTCCTTTTCCTCCCCCCTTTTTCTTTTCGTTTTTAATTTTTTTCATTGGTAAAAGTTGGTCCTATCAAAAACTTGTAAATACAAAAGTTTTAGATAATGTTAAATACATTTATAAGAAATTTAGTTGGATCTGATATCTTGAGAATTGACGAAGTTATAATTTTTTTTCTTCCAAAAACCCACTTTTTTTCGCCCTTTGAGCCCATTTTTAACTTTACCAAAACTCTGTCATGCATAAACTTTTAGCTCATTTTTAAGAAGTAATATAAACTTTAAACTGATTCGATATCTATTTTATTTAAGAAGTTATCGCGTTTTTTCGGTTTTCACAAAAACCCTCCTAATTTCCACCCCCTTGGTCCGAATTTGACCATTAACGAACTCAACCGAGATTTTATGCTTCTTGATTTTATGTAAAAGTTTGAAGAAGATCTGAGCATAATTATAGAAGTTATCGTGTCTAGAAGAAAGTGATATACACCGATAGATAGATAGATAGATAGATAAACTTTTTAACTGGTGGTAGTTTTGGGGTCTAGGAGTCATGATTGGTGCAGATCTGCAAATTTTTTTCAGAAATTCCAACATGGGAGAGAATGTAATAGGTAGTATTTCATACGAAATCTACCTAAAATCCCAAAAGGTAAAAATAAACATTATTAATGTAACAATTTTTAAACGATTACTTAACCCTTTCGGGTCAGTTTTTTTTTTCAAATTTTAGAAAAAATTACTTTTACGTTAATAAGATTAACATTAGATACCTAAATAGATTAATTAATGTTTAATGAATATTTAATAGTTTGAATGATAATGAATATTGTTCTTTTTTTCGCACTATTCAGTTAATATTCATATGACAATAGGATAAGAAAGAGTTTTTGGAGATGTATAGAAAATATTGTATTACAAGAAGATTTATATTATATTAGAAATTTCTAATACTTTTTGCGCTTTATTATACAAGATTCTGTCAGGAGAGTAACTTTTACTTTAAATTGAAAGAATGAAATATATGTTTAAATATATGTTATTATTCATTCTTCAAATCGTCGTGTTATAGAAATTTTTTGCTTATTACTAGTCTCACTTTGAAAGAAAATTTTTGATTAATTTGAAACATTGAATTTCTATTGAACACCTTGAAAAATTCCGTGGCATTATCTGTTTGTTTTAAAAATGGTTCTGGCATTTGTATCGGTAAAAAATATGAAATTAAATTACTTCTGCTGTTAATCCGCAAAAGTCAGATAATAATAATACAAATGTCTTATCTTATAAAAATATACAAATAACTATAATGCGCCCCAATACATGTGTTTTCTGGCGAAAAGAAAATTCAAGCTTTCATGAAAATAATCTCAAATATTATCTTACACACAAGTTAATCTTATTCTTCAAAGAATTCAAGACGACAAAACGAAGAAAAAAGACTTTGGGGTAAATTGGTTCAAAATAAACTGTTATGTATTTTAAAAAAATTTCAAGGAATTGAGAAAAAAATTTCTTTTCATATTTCATTTAAATTGCATTGTTAAATTTGAGAATGAGTTTTCATCATTTAAGAAATCTTTGAAGTTCCACTGCATAAATATAAAGAATTTTTGCATCAGATTAAAAAATAAAAATAAAAATAAAAAGTAAAAACGTATAAGTGAATAATTCTATTTAATTCTTGGAAAATGTTTCTGCAGAAATTATCTTGTTGTTCTCACAATTTTCCATTTATTTCATAAGTAATTCAGTTTATTTTTTATTTATTTTTTTTTTGCAAATATATATATATTTATATAAGTATTCGCATTTTGCTGCTACAACTCATGCACTATTGTGCAAAAATGCAGCAATTCAAAATTTATTACGATTACATACATTAAATTCAGTAATATAGAAATAACAGGACTCCACTTTAAATGTGATGTCATCCCCATGGCAACCTAGAATCATAAACTGTAATGGATAATAGAACTAATTGCGTAAGATAGGATTTAATAGATTGAAGAAAATTTCATTAATAACTTTATGAATTGATTCAACTTTCATAAAATTTGAAATGATTTGAACAAACTTCTGCCTCGGTTATACATATTAAATTTCAAAGCATTTGTTTGGGTAATTTTTGCG
Organism: Maratus speculifer; assembly: GCA_964019185.1. Classification (NCBI taxonomy): domain Eukaryota; kingdom Metazoa; phylum Arthropoda; class Arachnida; order Araneae; family Salticidae; genus Maratus; species Maratus speculifer. The sequence continues at coordinate 146,243,017 of OZ025302.1, read as the reverse complement.
CTGTCAAATGCGAACAGATGAAGAAACACACGGATGGACGGACCAGACGACGGCTATAGGCTTTATATAATTTCGGACGCACCTATTAATGGAAATAAAAATTCTCATTTCTATTTTAAAAAATCGCCACATGTATATGTTTCAACGATCATAAAAAAAATTATATTCCCTGTCTAAAAACAAATTTCATTTTTATGTATTGATATTTACTGGAATGCCACTCACATATATTTACTTATAATTCATATATTTATTTCTATACACCAATTTGTCTTCCAAAACACAACGATAGTATTCTTTTTTGGCTCGAAAACTTTGTTTTCTCTGAAGTTTTTAAAAAAACCATATTTTTCGTTTAGAAAGTATTATCATACTGTTTTGTATATTAGATACTATTTGGATATTTGCATCGATGACTGAAACATTTTTTTTCGCAAGAGGAAATATGCACTAAGGCATATCATATTTGACTGATATATACTTGTAAAATGCAAAATATTTGTAAGATTTCTATGTACTTTTCGATTTAACCCTTTACAATTTTTTTTTTCTACATTTATAAATTCTATATATCAATTTAGGCCCTTTAAGCGACCTAACCGGCTTTTTCCGTTACATAATTTATGGATTCAAAGGCTTATTTAACTCGAAATTGATATTAATGTTATTTTTTTGAGTTGTATAAGATAAATAAATATCTAAAGTTATATAATACAAATTCCCATATCAATACATTCCATAGCTTTTATTTTATGAATTGTTAAACATGCATGCAAAATTCCACTGGACGCTTAAATTGTGCGAAAAATATGTATAAAAAATAAATTTTAAATTTTAAATTTTGATTAAATATTTATTATTTTATGGTGTTTGCCATGTGTACAGATTTAGGGTTTTAAAGTACTTTCTTGCTAAAAAATGACCTTACATTAATTAATTCTACCTGTTTAAAACATTGCAATAGAAATATATTTTTCCAATGTTTATCTTTCCAAGAATTCAGTAAAATAATAATATTTATAATAATAATAATGTAAAATTAATCTTAATATCTTGATCGAATTTGTTTTGTTTCTGAAGAACAAATTCTAATTTTTTGTCCAATGTAACCATCACAGACTATCAAAATAAGTGTTATTCCATCGTTTTAATTTTTATCAATTTACCTTTGATTAAAAGAACAATTAAAAGATAAAATTTGGCATAATATGATTTTTTTCCGTCGGATATTTTTAAGTATGAACTTATAAAATTTTTGGGTATGAATCTCTGCAAAAACTAAATTTTTCATATGTTTACCAAGTAGAAAAAAAACTATGTGCATAGACGAGCTAACAATATGCATTTTTTTTCTTTACAGGTAAATAAGTATAAGTGATTTTCTTATTATGAGTTATAAAGATAATTACTGTGACACTTACTAAGAATTTTAAAGCTTTATAAAGGTAAACCGCTTTTGTCGAATACTACTCAATATTGATAACTTTTAATTTAAGTTTAAAGAAAGCTGTACTCTACATTTTTCACGGTTATTGAAATAAGAGTTCAAAGACCACAATGAAACAAGCGGCAGTTTCCTATTTCAATTCAGTCAGTCATTATTGCAGTTCAAGTTTAACGTTAATTATATTTAAAATCAATTTACTTCAAATCGAAATTTTATTACTTGTACCCCTTGGCTACTGAGCTATATATATATATATATATATATATATATATATATATATATTTCTATATCTATATAGAATATATATAGATTCTCTCTATATATATATTTTTTTTTCTCTTACTTAATACACTGTTAAAAAAAATTCTGAAATTCACGAAATTTTTTTCCTGAATTTCACAGAAAAAGTCCCTTATCTCAAACGTCAATTATTTTTAAAATCAATTTACTTCAAATTAATGTCGTCATATATACTTATATGTATACATAATTTATGAAAGAATGTAGATAGTTTTTATATATGTCCATTGAATTTGGATAGAGAATTCCAATATTCAATTTTTTTTTATTAATGTTGAAGAGGTTTCATTCTGCAGTTGATCACACTTTAAAATCATTAAATTCCACAAATTATGTATTTGACTTTATATCTTAATTCCTTGTTATTTTTTTTCTTACTTTATAGGTATTGTCATTATTAAAAAAGTGATTAGACTGAGGAAGGTTGATCCATTTTTTAGAAAATATATATTTTTAAATATTAAACCCTGAATAAATTTTCGTATATAAATTTAGTTCTTTATGCAGTCCATTATAAAAATAAAGATACAGCACAGGTGTAACACATAAAAAAACATGAAAAATGACTAATTTTAACCATGAGAAAATAATAGATCAAGGTTCCGAGCGTATGAAAGACTTCATGTACGTTGATTTATTTTGAAATATTCGTTAAAAAATATAAATCAGTTTTAAAAAAGGCTTTAACTTTATGATATTTGGTTTAAATATTATTGAAAATTATTTGGAAAAATGTAATTTATGAATAAACATGCTTGGACGAAGTTCATTCAAAACGAGAAATACTCCGTTTTAAACTATACATTTTTGTGACACTTGATCTGGTAATACTAGTTGCCTGATAGTTTTTATTCATCGCATTATAATCATCTTGAGGAAATTTGTCTACATAAATTCCTAAAGTATTTTGATGACTGTTATGTTCTTTTCCAGAGGCTTGAATATTTAACAATCCTTCTGGCATCTGCGTTCATTGTTTCAAGTATTTTCCATTCATTCTACATATACCTACTGTGGTTACTATTTTGACGAAATAAAAGTTTCTATCGAGTTTGCAATTTATTTATTTATTTATTTTTTGTTTCTAAAGCAATTTTTCACTCTTTCATTAATCAGTTTTAAACATTTTCCTTTCTATCAAACTTTTTTTTTTTTTTTACTGAGCTTTGCATAATAAATTTAAATAAGTTTAGAAATATATCAATTAGCCTTTCATTATGTATAGTGCAAAATAAAAATATTTCCAAAAACAAATAAGAGAATTTTGACCAACATGTCAATATTCCATCACATTGATAGGATTAAGCATCCCCACATATCTACTTTTCAAAATATTGCATGTGGTAAGTTTTGCCTAATTTTTTCTACAATCTTTTTTACCTGAAATGAAAGATCAATATTTCTGCATTACTTAAAATCTACTTATATTTGTATGGCATATTTTATTTGCGAAAATTTTACAAAGTGTTTCTAAAAATACACCTGTTAAGTTAAAAACTCTTCACAATTCATTTTCGTCATCTGTTCAATTATCTCCAAGAAATAAAGGGCAATTTTATTGCATTGTATGCCACCTTAAACACTTACTTTGTGTAACACTCGACCGGGCAACAATAATTGCCGCAAAATTTAAATTTATATCATTATATTCATCTTGGAAAAATTTGTCAACATACCTGCCTGAAGTGTTTTGGTGAGGCTTCTTTTTTATGAACTTCTTTTACAGAGGCTTGAACACTTAACATTTTTCTGGTTTACGCTTCATCGTTTCAAATATCTTCCATTCATTCTATTTACATATTAAGGGCACTATTTAAATAAAATAAAAATTCCTATCGATTTATATATTATTAATTTTTCTCTTGTTCTTATAGCAATTTATTAATTCTTCTTTTAATCAATTTTAAACATTTTCCTTTCTATCACATCTTCTGCCTGTAGTTTTACATAACAAATTTACATTAGTTTATAAATATAACCATTATCCTTTCATTATTTTGTAGTGCATGAAAAAAATATCTCCAAAAACAATTAAACTTTGACCAAATAGTTAACCCTCTTTCACATTGATTAGGTCAATATTTTCCACACGTATACTTTTTAAAATAGAACATTTTTTTTTGGGGGGGGACTAATTTATAGTACAATATTTATTTCTGAAATGGAAGCTTCATGTTTCTGCATTACTTGAAACCTGCTTACTTATATTTTTATATCCTTTATTTACGAAAATCTCACAAAAAAGTAAACTTTTTAAGCTGAAAACTCTTCACAATTAATTTTTCAGCATCTCTTCAACTATCACTATGAAATAAAGACTATTGTTTCATCAATTCTATAGATTTGTTTCCTACTTACTGGCAAAAAACTGAAATTCTTTTCAATATGAAACTTAAGTGTAAGTGAAGTTTCCCCAATTGTCAACACTCCCCAAACTCCCGTATATTCGGCCACTTTGCACAATAAAAGTGGTAGTAACAGCAATCATGTTTAAAAGAATGTGGTTCATAGTCAATATATTGGGTAGTCCGAACACATATTTATATCTATAATCAAACTTTTTTTATAATTATTTTCCATGGAAAAGAACATTGTTAACATGACCCGATAACCCCCCCCCCCAAAAAAAAAAAAAAAAAAAAAAAAAAAAACTGTGTCGGATTGACAAAATTAGTGCTTTCTATGCGGTTGATTCTGACTGTTTCGGAATCTTGTAGGGTTTGACTTTGGCAAGGTTTTGTTCCCAAATTTAAACAAGGAATGCCTTCAATTTTGCTTAATATGAACGAACAATATTTTAAAATAAAAAGAGTATAGTATGTATTTACAGGTTTGTTTTTCTATGAATGATAATAGAAACTTAAATACCATTCATAGTTGAACTAAATGAATTAATGAATTAAAATAAAGATTGAAGAGCGTTAATTTCGAATCCATTTTGGGTTGACTTCAATGTACTATGCAGAAAAAAAATACATTATTGCCGAAAAGTATAAATATAATAGCCATTCCTTAAAAGTACGTGCTGGCAAAATTATGTGACACAGATACAAAACTGTTTAGCATCTCATCGGATACTACGTGTAAATTTTACGATATCTGGATACCACATCCATGGCTGCAATTATTTCAGTTCACCAGCTATTTAAGAAGAGCGAATTATATTCGCCATAAAATGATGATGCTGTTTCTAAATTCAAGTGATATGATTTCTAATTCTGCATTCTGTGCGTATTTCATAGGCAAGATACGCCGATTAAGAACAGGAGATTTTTAAAACAGGATGTACAATCTCAACTGTATAAATGACAAATTTAGAAACCGTTAGACATAGACATACAATTAAAAAACTGTTTCAAATAAAGTTAAAAAAAATATTTAAAAAATCAATTTGATCAGTAAAAACATTTCTGAAAAGTTACGAAAATAAAATTTTTATACAGTATTATTCCTGTGCTCATTCTTTGGTAAAACTTTCCTGTGTACTTACAGGTAAGGTCCCATTGACCTAAATATGAAACTTTGAACTGCATGACATATATTATTTTTTTTTCATGTAGAAAACATAATATGGACCATGCTTCAAGGCATCGTAAAAATAGCTGTTTATTGCTTAAAACGGTATAATAATACATTCTACGTGTATATTTCTGCATCGCAGTCAAACGGAATCATTTAGAGTAAGTTTTAAGATAACTTATATTTCTATTAATTAATTTTCAGATTGTACTACCTAATAGCATTTTAAAGTATGCTTTATTTTGTAAACAGCTTAGACTGTTCCTTTTAATAATTTCATCTAAGGGAATTTCTGTTTTTTTTAACTTTTAATTTTAGTACAAATTGTATATTTCCCTTCAATATTTCAGACTGAAAATAAATTTCATGTTTATGTTGTAATGTTAACTTTACAATAAACTATTACTATTTTTTAAATATCATGCTAAATAACCACTATTTAGCAGCGGAAAAACGATGCTTTAACTTTAAACAGCTATGACTCGGTCAGTTTTAATTGCAGAAGATTGGGACTTTTTCTTGTTTCCCTTGTTCTTTTGTATGTAATAGGATATTATTAGTTAGCAAAACTTATAGGAACGGATAAAATTTTAAATTTAGTAAATTTTAAAAATAAAATTATATTTAAAATAACTCTTTAGCTTATTAAAAACATTTTTTTATTTGAAATTATATGTGAATGTCTACGGTTTAGAAATTAGCCAATGGTCACCATTGAGAGTTGATACACCGTATAATAATAATAATAACAATAACAACAACAACAACAACAACAACAACAACAATAATAATAATAATAATAATAATAATAATAATAATAATAATAATAATAATAATAATAATAATAATAATAATAATAATAATAATAATAATAAAGCATCCCGCATGTATATAATTATACAAAACAAATTTCATCTAGACAAAGGTATCGAAATGTGTTACCATACATACTTTTTATATAATGCTTCCATCGATTATCTTTCATGACGAAAGCAATTATATCGATACAAGTGCAGAACTTTAGTTTCATAACTTCTACAACAAATTTAATTTTTCATTATTAAAGAAAATATAGATTAGATTTCAGTTTCACTGTCGTAATTAATGGCTGCATGATAGTCTACAACAGTCTACGGCAGACTAACCAATGAAAAATGAATTACATTTTTTTAAAATCATTCTCTTATAATTTTCTGCACATACATGTTTATGAAGCAGAAAATAACCTGTCTGAGACACTGCAGATGGTATTCAAGAAAATAGATCTCGCAGAATGAGAAATTTAACATGGCTGCTTCTTTTAAGATGCAAATAAACGCAGAGAAATGTTTTCTTTTTTAAATTAGAAAGTTAAAATATTGCATGGGAAACAAACCTCCTAAAAGTACGTTTTTTTAATACTGGGTGGAAACGAAATTTACAAATTGTCAGGGTTTATTATGAAATTATCTCACCAAAAAAGGTTTCTTAGAATTTTTTTTAGCAGTGTAATTGGAGAGAAACGATCTAAAAATGTTATAAATCATGTTATTTTTGGAATATAAAATTTAAATTGTGTAATTTTTAAGAGAAATTTTTATGAACACAAATCAAAATTAAAATAACCCTTTCCTCACTTGAAACAATTGTGCAATAGAAATGTCTATACCTAATGGAGCCAATAGATGCGTTGAGAGTGGACACATTGTATAATAAATTTCTCCCGTATGTGGAATTACGGATATATAAAAGACATGGCATCATGCCGTAGATCGAGAATGTGTTATCATATATACATTTTACAACATACTTTCTTTAATGTCCCATCATGTTTAAAACGATTATTTCGATATGGGTACAGGATTTTTGTTTTTATAACTTCTTATGATAATTTCATAATTTTATAATATAAATTGAAACATACATTATATTTTAGTCTCACTATCGTAATCAGTCTACAACATAGCTCAAAAATTGAGAAATTCCATGAATAATAGCTTACACTTTTTTAAATCATGCTCTTATAATTTTCCGCGCATACATGTTTATGAAGTATTAAATAGCCTGTCTGAGACACTGCAAATGGTATTCAAGAAAACAAGTAGTTTACGAGAATAGATCTCGGGGAATGAGAAATTTAACATGGCTGCTTCTTTTAATATGCAAACACACGCAGAGAAAAGTTTTCTTTTTAGATTCGAATTTCAAATGGTGCAGGAGGAAAATGTTCTAAATATCAGTTTTTTGTAATACGGGAGAGAAAAGAAATTAGAAAAATTTCATGACAGTTAATTAATCCTTAAACATTATGGCTTGTGAAAAAAACCTTATAAAAAAAGAATTATATATGTGGAAAAAGTTCTAAAAATGTTATAAATTACGATGTTTATGAGGTTTTACGTAATATATGTTAAATAATTTACCCTGCGAACATTTTCACCATATATTTTACTTACAATTAGCTGGCATAGGTCTGCAAAAATTAAGAACGAATTGGTTATTCGAATATATCGTCATGCGTAAATTTTCCACATAATCATAATATTCACAAAAAATGAAAACATAGAACAAATAATCAAAACAGTTAAAACAATGTTTTCTGTTGTCTTCTTTAGCTTTTATGCCTATGCTTTGTCCTTAATTTTTCCTGATCAACATACTTGTACTTCTGATAAACAATCTCTATCAATGTCATTCATGTTTATTGCAATGTTAATATATTCGTCAGAAAAATTTCTTTTTTATTAAATTATAACACAATTAAATGTTTTTAAAACTAATGAAAAAACACATAAAATTACAATTTATAATCAGAATGATATACTGTATAAGAGACAATTTCGGGGAAGATCCGATTAGAATAATTAAAAGTTACCGGTGTTGCTTTTTAAAAATTTTAGTTAACATTTTTCAACCCTACACATGACATTCTGTGATATATATATATATATATATTGGGGGGGGGAGGCAGGGGTATTAATTAATAGCTTGATTTTTACCCTGTTTCAGAAATCTTTGGGGGGGGTCAGATTATATATAATAATGACTGTATCAGAACAACACTCTCTGTATGGGGATTTACAGATATGTAAAATACCTGACACCATCCCAGTGGTCGTAAATGTATTGACGAATTAGGTAGATTGTGTAAGAAAAAATACCTATTACCTATTACATTCTACCCTGTGGGTGAATTTCTGATATATTTTTGCAGGTCTACGAAGATCATGATTCCTAGAAACCAAAATCACTCCCAGTAAAAATCTTTATCAATCTATCACTTTATCTATCTATATCGCATTTTTATGTATACCATAAGTTCAATAACTCTGCACTTTTTTTTCCAAACTGACGCGTAAAATCATGGCATGGAAAATCTGGGTCAAGTTCGTTCCTTTTCAAAATCGGAGAACAGATATATAAATAAGGAAGGAACAGAAAACCGAAATTTTTTAATTATAATGAGCACCAAGTTCGTTTGAGGTTATACAGTACGTTTAAAACCACCGCTTCAATTTTGAATAATACTGAAGATATAATGTGATGGCACAATACTTAATACTAAAAATTAAATAAAAAACGTTCTTCTAAATCCGCCTGTTTTGCTAATTTTTTTTTAACTTTTTAAAACTAACTACTTCATAAATATGCATATTTATGCTAACTCAATTTAAATATACAGAGTGTACCAAAACTCATGGTACATACGCTAGGGGGTGATAGAACACATCAAGACGAGTAATAGAAAATAGGAAACCAAGGGACCCAAACGTTTTCCGAAGGAGATAGCTGACATTAAAGTTTAGGATCCAAAATTTCAAATAAACGTAAAAAAAAAACGGAAAAATCGGTCGATTGATTTGCGGTTTTCACTAAAACTATTCTTTATGTCGGTATTTCCTTGAAAATAAATTATAAAGATAAATTTTGAAAAATGCCGATTGAGGGCGCTTTAGACTTTGGAGTAATGAAAAACTATTTTTTGCCCCTCATTAAATGGTTTCGTAAGCTTAGACTTAAACTTAAATTTTGAGCTCAAAATCTGAATAGTTGGGAGTGGTTAAGTAGCACAAACTCAACTGTGAGAGACTTCAAAATTCAAATGGTTATAAAAAACGGAAAAATTGGTCAATTGATTTGCGGTTTTCACTAAAACTATTTTTTATGCCGGTATTTTATTAAAAATAAATTATAAAGATAAATTTCAAAAAATGCCGATAGAAGACGCTTTAAACTTTAGAGTATCTATTTTTTGCCGTTATTTTTTGCATCTGATTAAATGTTTTCGTAAGCTTAGACTTAAACTTAAATTTTGAGCGCAAAATCTGAATAGTTGGGAGTGGTTAAATAGCAGAAACTGAACTGCGTTCAGAGGGTTCAAATTTCAAATAATTATAAAAACAGAAAAATTGGTCGATTCGTTGCGGTTTAAAATAAAACTATTCTTTAAGTCAGTATCTTTTTAAAAATAAATTTTAAAGAGAAATTTCAAAAAATTCCGAGGCCGCCTTAAACTTCAGAGTAACAAACGATTAATTTTAACCGTAATTTTTTGTATCTAATTAAATGCTTTCAAAAGCTTATTAAATGTTTTCGAAATCTTAGATTTAAACTTAAATTTTGAACTCAAATTCTGAATCGTTGGGAGTGGTTAAGAAGCGCAAACTGAAGTGTGTTCAGGAGTTGAAATTTAACAACCCCCCCCCCCCTCGAACACAGTTCAATTTTGCCCTACTTAAACACTCGCAACGATTCAGAATTTGATCTCAAAATTTCAGTCTAAGCATTTGAAAGCATTTAATGAGATTAAAAAAAATAACTGTTAAAAATAGTTGTACGCTATTCCAAAGTCTAAGGCGTCATCTATCGGCATTTTGTGAAATTTATCTTTAAAATTTATTTTCAAGAAAACACTGACTTAAAGAATGGTTTTATTTTAAACCGCAAACGGACCAATTTTTCGGTTTTTTATAATTATTTGAAATTTGAAACCTCTGAACACAGTTCAGTTTGTGCTATGTAATCACTCCCAACTATTCAGATTTTGAGATCAAAATTTAAGTCTAAGCTTACGAAACCATTTATTGAGATGCAAAAAATAACGGCAAATAATAGTTTTTCATTACTCCAAAGTCTAAAGAGCCCTCTATCGACATTTTTGAAATTTATGTTTATAATTTATTTTCAAGAAAATACCGACATAAAGAATAGTTTTAGTGAAAACTGCAAATCAATCGACCGATTTTTCTGTTTTAGGTAGATTTCATATGAAATACTACCTATTGCAATCGCACTAGTTTATCTATCTATCTATCGATCTATCTATCTATATATATATATCCCACTTTTTTATGGACACGATAACTTCTATAATTCTTCACCAATCTCCACCAAACTGGTACATAAAATCAAAGAGGATAAAATCTCGGCTAATTTCGTTAATGGGCAAAATCGGACCAAGGGGGTCGGAAGAGGGGGCGTTTTTGTGAAAACTGAAAAAACGCCATAACTTTTTAATTAAAGTAGATATCGAATCGGTTTAAAGTTTATATTACTTCTTTAAAATGGGCCAAAAGTTTATGCATGACAGATTTTTGATAAATTTAGAAATGGGCTCAAGGGGCGAGAAAACAGGGTTTTGGAGAGAAAAAAAAATCATAACTTCGTCAATTTTCAAGATATCAAATCTGATTAAATTTATTTTACATCTTCTTAAAAATATCTACAACTTTTATATTGACAAGTCTTTCATCTGACCAGTTCGTATAGCAAAAAGAAATTAAACAAAAATGGGAGTTGGATAAAAAAAAATCAAATCCAAACTGCTTATATTCTGACTCTTTTTTAAATTCATTTTTGATTTTAAATGCATCCAAATGGTAGATGCTCTCATTTAGAAACTGTATAAAGTGACGCATTGGTCAATTTTCTGATAAAGACAGAATATATTTAAAAAAAAGGCTACCAAAAAGGGTATTTTGAACAGAATTAATCGGGACTGAAAATTTAAGGAAGTATTCAAATAAGAAATTGCGTTTTTTTCTGACTCGTTTTTAAATCCATTTTTGCTCTCAAACGCATCCAATTTACAGATCCTCTTATTTAGGAACTATATAATGTGATGCATTGATCGATTTTTTGATAAAGACAGAATATATTTCGAAAAAGGCTACCAAAAAGGGTATTTTGAACAGAATTTCTCGAAGTCTTCGTGATTTGAAAATTTAAAGAAGTTTCCACATAGCAAATAGCGTTTTTTATGACTCGTTTTAAAATCCATTTTCGCTCTCAAACGCATCCAATTTACAGATCCTCTTATTTAGGAACTATATACTGTGACGCATTGGCCAGTTTTTTGATAAAGATAGAATATATTTTTAAAAGTGAGTATTTCGCACAAAATTTTCCGAAGCAACCATGATTACAGAATTAAGGATGTATTCAAACAACAAATCGGTTATTTTATGACTCATTTTTAAATTCAATTTTTTTCTCAAATGCATTCAACTGACAGTTTTTTGTTATTTAGGAACTGTATAATGTACGGTTTTGGTCGATTTTTTAATAAATTCAGAATTTATTTCAAAATATGTTGTCAAAATGGGCATTTGAGCTAAATTTTTCCTAAGATGATTCTGATAAAACCAGTTTTTGCAGAAAAATGAAATTAAAAATTTTTCATAAACGGCCAAATGAAGTTATTAAACTGGGTTTATCTCTAATCTTATATATATATATATTGTAGAAATGAGCACTCTTCGAAATCTACCTCCGCCTATAGGCCCAGCTGACAGGGATTTTTTTACGTTTATTTGAAATTTTGGATCCTAAATTTTAATGGCGGCTATCTCGTTTGGAAAACGTTTGGGACCTTAGGTTTCCTATTTACTATTACTCGTCTTGATGTGTTCTATCACACCCTAGCGTATGTACCATGAGTTTAGGGACACCCTGTATATACATATACATTTAAATAACTTTAAATTTGAATGCTAAATCCATGCGCAGAAGTATTAAATACACCATGGAAAACAAGTAAAAATATTTTTCAAACCTCTATCTAAATTAGCAAAAAAAAAAAAAAAAAAAAAAAAAAAAAAAAAAAAAAAAAAAAAACTTAGTATTTTTTGAAGAAGCAAATTATAAAACTATGAAAAGGGAGAAAAATCAGCTTAAAATTTTCATTGGTATGGATAATTGTGCTGGATCATTAGCAAAATTTATAATGTCTCACAATACAATAGTCGCACAGGTAAAAATGAGGTGTCAAAGTATTCACAATTAATGAAGCTTTCAGTTAATATTATAAAAAGAACATTGATATTTTGAAGAATTTCAAGGAACTGTATTCTCTTAAAGTTATTACTTTCGGGAAAAGGGCCAAAACAAATTATGTATTACTGACTTTTAATGAAATTTAAAATGGGCTGAAAAGGCGAAAAGGTGTTTTAAAAAGAAAAAAATATAATTTCGTTAGTCCTCAGGATATCAAAATCACTTACATTTATTATAAATCTTCTCACTACTATTTATAACTTTTTGAGAAGATTGGATATTAGACCAACTCCTACCGCAAAAAGGGGTGGGGGGTGAAGAAGAAAAAATATCATAAATTCGTCAAATCACAATATACCCTATTAGCTTAAATTTACTGTACATCTTCTTGATATTATATCCACCTTATATTGACAAGTTTTTGATATGACCAGTTCTTACAGCAAAAACAAATAAAACCAATAAAAGGGTTGAAAAAAGAAAATATCGTATTAAGGTTGTACTCAAATCCAAATTCATTTCTCCAATCAAAAAGACTCATTTTCTAATCCTTATTTTTAAATCTAGTTCAAGTTAATTGAACGAAAAAAAAGAAACGTAGTTCACTTATAAATATTACAAAAAATCGCGTCACCAAGTTTGATGATGTTACTTTTAAAAATGAGTTTAAAATGCGCCAGATAATTTCGAGTTATGGAGTGTGGAAAAATATTTTATTTCTAATAACGCCTTAACATAACTCTGATAAAAACAGCTCTTAAAGAAAGAAAATAATAAAAACTGTTTAAAAGTAGCCAGATAAAAATGCTAAATTAGATTAATCTCTAATCATGATTTAGTTATTTAATGTTCTGTATATCAATACTAATGAAAACATTTTGTTTCATAATTTCTATATATAGGCATTATCTACGAAAACATGAGATAGTTTTCATTCTCCGTATCGTATTTTAAAAATGGGATTGGCACATGAAAAATTACTTTTGCTTTTTTGCAATACGGTGCTTTATAACTTTCCCCGCATCCAAGATTATACAGTAGAAAATTACTTGCTTGAGACACTGCAGAAGGCATTCAAGATAACAAATGATTAACGGAAATGGATATCCTTCAATGAGTTAAACAAATTTTTCGAAAATACAGAATAAATTTCTAGAAATGCATTATATCTGAAATTTGCAGCTTCAAAGAAAATTGCGAAAGTTAATTTATTTTCAAGAAATGCGGCGTTACATTGTAGATATTTATATTTTCTTGGAATTAAAATATTTTAACGAAGTAAAACTTCAAGTTATGGAGAGTTTGAAAATATTTCCTTTTTAAAATCGTCTTAACTTGATTCTGATAAAACCAGCTCTTACAGAAAAACGAAATTAAATGCTCGCCAAAAGCGGCCAGATAAAAATGTTAAACTAGGTTCATCTCTAATCACGAATTACTTTTTTTGTCAAATTAGCAATTAAATTCAAAATTTAATTCCACTTATATACAGAAACGTCAGTAATTTTCCTTTATATTGTCCTATATTTAATGCCCGTATTTCAATACTAACGATGTTTTTCATAATTTCTATATTTTTACATTATCTACGAAAACATGAGATAATTTACATTCTCCATGTTGAAATTAATGATGGCAGGCAAGTCTACAACATAGTTCAAAAATGAGATTAACGCATAAAAAATTACTTGTACTATTATACATCAGGGTTTTTTATAATTTTATTGTCATCCATGTCTGTTTAGTAGAAAATTGCCTCCTTGAAACACTGCAGATGGCATTCAAGTAAACAAATGACTAAAGGAAATAATTTTCCGTGAGTGAGATAGAAGAATTTTTCCAAAATACAGAATAATTCTAGAAATGCATTATATCTGATATTTCTAGCTTAAGAGAAAATTGCAGGAGTTAACTTATTTTTAAGCGAAGCTTCCCAGCAAAGTAGGTATTTATATTTTTAATGAAGTAAAATATTTTGATGAAGTGACACTTCGATTTATGAAGTGTGGGAAAATATTTTCTTTTTAATACCGTCTTAACAGGATTCTAATAAAACCAGAGAAAAGAAATTAAAAACTCCTCAAAAGCGGCCAGATGAAAATCTTAAATTAGGTTAATCTCTTATGATGATTTAGTTTTTTTGGCGAAATTAACAATTAACTTCAAAATATGCCTCAGCTTGTAGGCTGATGTGTCAGTGATTTTTATTTACCGGGTGTCCCAAAAATGACTGATGGATTTTAAAATTCAATAACTTGCAAACGGTGATAGCTATTTAAAAAATTTTTGCAGGAGGGTTATGTATAATGTCAGGAGTTTTTATACCGTAATTTTTTATTTTAGTTCGCATCTCGAACAGTAGGTGGCGCTGATAGCGATTGAAGGCCAGGTGATCAATGCTGAGTGAAGCGTCGACCTGGCCTTCAATCGCCGTCAGCGACACCTATTGTTTGAGATGCGAACTAAAATAAAAAAATACGGTAAAAAAACTCTGACATTATACATAACCCTCCTGCAAAAAATTTTAAATAGCTTTTACCGTTTGCAAGCTATTGAATTTTAAATTCCATCAGTCATTTTTGGGACACCCGGTATATTATGCTAAATTTAATGTCCCGTACATCAACACTAATGAAAACATTTTGTTTCATAATTTCAACTTATATGCATTATCTACTTAAACATGATATAAGTTTTCCTTATCCATATCAGAATTAATGATGGTACGCATACATTGCATGACTACAGGACTACAACATAATTCAGAAAGCGAATTAACGTATGAAAAATTACTTGCACTTTTTTACATACGGCTGTTTTATAATTTTCTCCGCAACTATATTTATCCAGTAGAAAACTGCCTGCTTGAGACACTGCAGATGGCATTAAAGAAAACAAATGACTAAAGGAAATGGATTTCCTTGAATGAGGTAGACGAATTTCTCGGAAATAGAGAATGAATTTCTCGAAATGTATTATATCTGAAATTTGTAGCTTCAGATAAATTTGCAAAAGTTAATTTATTTTTAAGGAATTCGTTCCTGCAATGTAGGTAGTTATATTTTTGAGGAAGTAAAGTACAAAGTACGATAAAGAACAGGAATTTCTTTATGGGAAACTTTTGTTTATGTGATAAAATATTTAAAGAATTAAAACCTGTTTTATAACTATCTTTTTCTCGTCTTCTTAAATACTATCTACCTATATACAATATTAGTATGAATATATGCGTGCATTCGAACGAAATTACAAAGGTATTACATTTTCGCATACATACGTATGTAATGCGCATACGTGCATGTTCTTTTACATACTGCAATGCATAACAATAACACCCACTACTACAAATTATGTCATATATTAAAAATTAATTATTCTTTTTTCACTAAAACAGAAAACAATTATGTAAAATATTTATCGTTCATTCACAAGCATACAGAAAATTGATTTGGTGAAATACTACAATAATTTCTGGAAGATCATTTTATATTGCGATACGCGGTTTTAAATGTAATTGATTTATCTTCATATTACGTGGATAGTTAACCTTTTAAACATTTTTTTAAATATCAAAGATGAAATCATTGAATTTTAAGGTTCATGTAGTTCAATTTATAAAAAAAAAAAAAAGTAAAAATAGCCTGGATGTTATTCCATGCGCAAATTTTCACATATTCAATAAAGAACGCATACAAAAAATCTAAATCTCTAAATTAAATACAAAAAAAGCCTTAACAATTTTTAAAGCATGAAAGTGAAGAAAAATATTAACTTGGAGAAAAGATCGTTTAAAGTTTTCATTTGTGTGTGGAATTGCGCTGGTTGTATTATGTTTGGTTTGGTTTGGTTTATTTTGTGTCAGCCGATTATCTACTCTAGGGATATAGACCCTGGGGGGGGGGAGTGCCCTGCGTGGGGGGTTTTTCTAAAGGATCCTAAACCGTATTTATGCAAGGTTCGATCAAACCCACGAAAGCTCCTAACGGTTAGGCTGACGGCCGAGACTGGGTTGAAGCCAGCACCTGCCGTCTAACAGTTGAGAGGTCAGAACCTCTCGGCCACTGGTGGGGCCCCTGGTTGTATTAAGAAAAAATTATACTTGCCATATGGGTAAACATGAGGTTTCAATATTCACAATTGAACACGCTTTCATTAAATATTAAAAATACAAAATCCTTTTTTAATCAATTTTATATTAAACTCTCCCTTAATTTCTGTGAATAAAGGCTTTCAAATCATATACAGGACTGCGCAAGGGATTTCGAATGTATTTCTGTTTAATGGTGGAAATTGCTGAAGGGCATTTTCAACAAGTTCTAAATGAACAAAATTTTGGCATACTGTATATTATATATGACTTCACAAACAAATTCTAATACATTTTTTATCGGTAAATGATAACTAAGGAAATTGTGTTTTCAAATGTGTTATGCATTTTAAAAATTGCTTACTTCATTACGTCACTTTACTTATTACTTCGCTTACCATTTATGTATATGCAAATTTTTAAACGAATTCCAATACATTTTTTAGTCATAGATAATAATTGATGCAATTGTGTTTTAAAATGCGCTGTGTATTTTCCGATTTTTTACTTCATTACATCATTTTACTTTTTATTTTGTTTACTATATTTCATTTACTTACTTACTTATTACACGTTTACTTATTATTTCTTTACATAATTTTTCACAATATTAAATAGCAAAAATTTTGCTGTTGTACTCTGAATGTGTTTTTTTCTTGGTTTTTTTTCTGTTTCTTGGATGACACTTATTCGATGCAATTTGGGAAATTTTGTTCTATTTGCAGCTAATTAAAAATGCAGTTCATATAAATATAATACATATAAATAAAAAATAAACATTTTATATCATATTAAAGAAGTTTATAAAAAATAAGTTTTTAGTGTGACAAGAAATAATCTTTCTTTTCATTTTTAGTTAAAATAAGGAAAAAAATCTACACATAAAAAAAGCTTTTCAGATAGTCATATTGAATATAGAATTTTTATTTTTCAAGATAGAGCTGGCTTAATAAATTTTGTTGTATGTTTTAGCTTATTAATTTGTAATTTAGTTGCAGTAAAAATATGACATTTGTCACTAAAATCATTGTGTTATGTCATATAGAAAAATGTTGCATTGGGTAATTCCAATCATGTGTCGAATTCAATCAAATAATTTTTCATGATTTTTAGAAATTCAGTTTAAAATTATCCTGAAATATATTACAAGCTATCAAATTAATGTTTTAGACTCAAAACTTTTATTTTATTTGCAAATGCAACAATCCAAATAAACAACAAGGTTGAAAAATAAAATACTTGCAGGTATCTAATATATAATTTTGTAGAATGTATGAAAAAATGAGGACATTATTGCTTATTTTTCACTTTTTAAATAAATGAATGCATGTAATAATGGTTTACATCAATAGTTAATTTAATGGTTTGCAAGAGCCTTAAAGCCTTATTCTTGATAATAATGCTTGAAAAATAATGCTTGTTTTCATTTCAAAAAGTAGGTAACATTGGTCGATAGGTTTGTGAAAAAGCTATCAAGTGTGAACAGTTATGTAATTTAATTTCTTATAATCATTCTGGATAATAAAAAATATGATTTTTTTTTAAATCTAGTCAATTTAATCATGTGTTTAAATATATATCTATATTTAAGAAACTTTAAGTCATTCCTTCACTGTCATTTCAGCACTTGAAATGACAGTTAACAATTACAACCTGAGTTTGATAGGTTGCTCTAAATTGTAATTTTATATTGCTTCTACAAACATCATATTTCAGATGCATATTAATACACATATACATATTGTAGTTCACAAAAACGTCGAGTTTTAAGTAACAGGTTACAGTCAAGGTTGCAATATCCTTTTGTCACGGAATAAGAAAAAAAAATCAAAAATGAAAGAATAAAATCGTTAAAAATATGTTTCGCACATTCTTTTTAATCTTTTAATTAATATCAGCCATTGGCAAACGGAAAAACTGTTTTTGTTTGAAAATAGCTTTAAGGTAATTGCTTTAAATTTATTTTACAAATGAAAATTTTCCTACGTCATATATAGAATTGGCCTATTTATTGATAAAAATCTTCAAAGCTGATAGCTTATTTTTCGTATTTTTCTATAATTTATATTCTATCAAATACTTTTAAGTCACTATCTATTAATCTCGCTTACAAGTCTTCAATAATGTTTAAAGATAAAAAACCAACGATTATAAATGCACAAATAAAATAAGAAAAGGTAGCAAACAGCCGTTTCGAATCTACTATGGAGATTCTTCATCAGTGCAAAAACTCAGCGAGCTAGAGAAAGCAAAACTGAGCTAACTTGAGCTCAGTTTTGCTTTCTCTAGCTCGCTGAGTTTTAGCACTGATGAAGAATCTCCATAGTAGATTCGAAACGGCTGTTTGCTACCTTTTCTTATTTTATTTGTGCATTTATAATCGTTGGTTTTTTATCTTTCAACATTTTTGCACAAAGGCTTTATTTGCTATTTTAAAGTCTTCAATAAATAATTTTATTGCTATTCCAATAATAAAATATAAAAATTAAAAACAAACAGATCATTTGCATTCAAAATTGTTCATGGATTATTCGAAATCATCTAGGATTCTGTGTTACATCATTAAGATTGTCTTATTATCTGTAAATCAGATTTTCTTAATAAAATATTCTGATTAGGTTACAAAGCATTCTGTAGATAAATTTTATGAAATAGCTGCACACATGTGGGTATATTATTTACATTTTAATATTTTGAACATAATAATCGGTGTCATTATCAATCCTCTGATGATATAACTATAATGCGATATCAATGAATCTGTAAATATTCGTGTATTATTAATACATCTTATACTACCACCTTTATTAATGCTGGCGATTTCTAATGATGTTGCTTATAATCACAGCATTAGAAAAATGGTTCTGGAAAATACATTTTTGTTCGCTGTTATTCTTTTATTTTCGTTATGGTGGAAAAAATATAACTTTCTATAATATTTTATTTATCAGTTCACACAAAATAAGTGAGTAAGCTATTTTTTTTTATAGTTTTTACAAAATATTAGCGAGCATAATTTTATTTCATGATTTAAAATAGGAAGATTCATTCTCTGAGGTTTAAATTAATATAAAAATAATAATGAAATATGTTAAATTAAGTAAGAACTCTTGGGATAATAATGTGAAATTATATATGTGACGATTTAAAGTTAGGGGGGCAGAAACATCATCGCAGGTTTCCCTTTCTCCGCACAGAAGTGATGGCCAGCGAGAAAAAAAAATGTAGAAGGTCAAAATAATCACTCCTTGGCTGCTACAAGTTCATTTTATTAAACGGCAGCTATAATCTAGGGAAAAGCTCCTGTTGCAGATGATATTTTACTGAAACATCCAAAAAATATTCCATGCTTTACTACATCAAGTCGTACTTATGCAAGAGCGCACCCAAAAATCCTTCTTCTCATCTTCCTTACCACCACTCGAGCTTCCTCTTTTAAATCTAAAAAGAAAATTCTAGAACATTCTCTAACCTCAAACCATCATTCTTTTATGTAAACAGAATTCTTGTCCCTTTACGAGACTATTTCCCACAGACGATAATTTTATTTAAAAAAAATATTATTTAACCAATTTATAATCGACTCAGAATTTCTTAGGCAGACGATTTTTATAGATGACTAATTTTAAGAAAAAAAGAAAAGAAATGAATTTATTGATATGCACACTATCAAAGGTTGACGGAGGGAAAATAAATAAATAGATAAAATAAAATAATGATATTTTTTGAAAGGTATGGTTTTGGAATAAATTTAATAAGATTTTCTTAAAAAGGGTTGATAAAAACATAGAAGACATGAGTTTTATTTGGAATATTAAGAAATAAAGTTTAATTAAGAATATTTTTAATTTAGAGTCATCTTTTTAAATTTACGCATAATGGAATAATGTTAATTAAGAATTTATATCGTCTGCTTAAAGATTAACAGATTAGATCTAGAAACAAGATTTTAATTTAATAATTTGAAGTAAGTACGGAATATTATTATAAGAAAATTAAGATAGTATAAAGGTTAGTTTTTGCGAAAAAAAAAATAAAATTTGTAATATATATATATATATATATATATATACATTCCAAAATCTAAAGCTGCGCTAAATAATCTGTCATTTTTTATATTTTAAAACTTACAAGTAACTTTTGAGATAAAAGCATATATTTGAAAAATCTAATATGGCCGCTAGAAAAAGATAGAAAAATTATAAACTCTCACTATTCAAAACAACGTTTCCTAAATTGCCATTTAGATAGTTCCAATAATCTGAATATAATAATCTGATAATCTGTTTCTATATAATCTGAAATTTAATGGAAATCCATGCGTTAGTTTTTGAGATAGAATAGCAGAAATTGTAAAAAAAGTCTGGATTAATGCGTCACCTGTTGAGTAATTTCGCTAAAAACTAAAGAGTGCTGCTTTATAATAGGTACCGACTGAATATGAAGTTAGATGAAAGTTAGTGCATTAGTTCCTCAGACAAAACTGTTAAGATAATTAAGAATAATGCCACAAAAAATCGTCACCTGTTAAACGATTTACACGAATACCTAATCAGCTCCAATTAATATCAAGGTCTAACTGAATCTACAGTTTTGTGAAATTCGGTGTATTAGTTCTTACGATAGAGTACCCACAATTTTTTCCCATATACAGACTCACAGAGTGACACAGTGACACTCAGCCATTTTGTAAAAACATGTTTTTTGGGTTCTCTGACACATAAAATCTGTAAAATCTTTATAAACAAGAATTTAAAAATTTTCACGAATCCATCACTTCCTCATTTGTAAAGAAGAAAAAAAAAACAATCAGGTCATTTGCATTGTAAATTGCTCACAGATGATTTAGGTTTTAAATATTTAATCGTCTGAGGTACACCATTATGACAGTCGTATTTTATATAAAGCAACTTTTCTTAAGTTTTTTTATATTATCTATTGAAATTATCTCCATATAAATCATATGAAGTAACTCTACGTATGTGGGATCTATACATTCATTTTAACATTTTGCTTATAAAAACTATCATCCTCTGATGACAGAATGAAAATATAAAGCTAACCCAATGAATCTGCATAATCCGTGTGTTATTAATATTGTTTCAGCGCAATATTATAAATTTTCTTTGGTTATGGTTGGGTAATACTTATTTTATACAATTTGAGGAAATCTGTAAACAGAAGTAAGTGAAAAAGCAATTCTTTACATAATATTTTTAACAAAGTTTTTGTGAGGATAATATTGTTTTGAAGGTATTAGAAAAATACAATTGTTTTTCTTATGCTTGTTAATTAATATAATTGTAAAAAAAAAGAATGGTAAATGTATAAGAAACACTTGTAATTAATATTTTTTCATTCAATTTTTATTATTTTAATTTTTTTTTAGTCAGATACTGATTACCTTATATAATTTGATGAAATCTGTTCACAGAACTAAGTGAGAAAGTAGTTTTTTTACATAATGGTTTGAACAACTTTTTTGAGGATAATTTTATTTCAAAATTTTAAAAAAGCGAGTTGCTCTCTTATGCCTGTTAATTAATGTAACTGTAAAAAATTAATGATAAATTTAGAAAAAATTTCTGTTACTAATATTTTCGTGCAGTTTTTATGTTCTTTTACTTCTGTTATGGTACGATAATGATTACTTTATATAATTTGAGGAAATCAGTTTAAAGAAGTAATTGAGAATGTAATTCTTTACATAATGGTTATAACAACTTTTTTTAAGGATAATTTTATTCCAGGATTTAAAAAAAGCTATTACCTCTCTTATGCTTGTAAATTAATGTAACTGTAAAAAGAGAATGACAAATTTAGAAGAAACTCCTGTTATTAATATTGTCCTTTCACTTTTTCTTTATTTTTTTCTTTTGTTATGATGAGATAATGATTACTTTATATAATTTGAAGAAATCAGTTCACAGAAGTAAGTGAAAAATCAATTTCTTACATAATGGTTTGAACAAAATTTTGATGAGGATAATTTTATTTCAGGGTTTAAAAAAAGAAAGCAATTAGTTTTCTTACGCTAGTTATTTACGTAATTGTAAAAAGACAATGGTAAATTTAGAAGATATTCTTATTATAATTTTTTTTCTGCCTTTTTCTTTCTTTTATTCTTGTTATTAATACTTTTCTGAGCACTTTTTATTTTTTTACATTTGTTATGGTGTGAAAATGCTTAGTTTATATAATTTGAGGAAACCAGTTTACAGAAGTATGAGAGAAAACATTCTTTTTACATAATGGTTTTAACAAGTTTTTGTGAGGATAATTTTATTTGCGTTTTAAAGAAAAGCAATTAGCTTTCTTATGGTTGTTAATTAATGTAACTATAAAAAGGGAATGATAAATGTAGAAGAAAATTTTGTTATTAATATTTTTCCGTACATTTTTTATTATTTTACTTATGTTATGGCGGAATAGTGATTACTTTATATAATTGGAGGAAATCAGTCCACAGAAGTTGTGACATTTGGGTACACAGACTGGTGTCATTTGTACCGGAAGGGTGGTTATGTAGACGAAATGAACACATATTTCTAAGTATAATATAAAATCAACAGTTTATTTAAACTACTAGGACTCAGGGAAAGTGTGAGCGTCAGTTCAATAATTTCAACAACTAGTCACAATACTAAAAGATTAAGCTCATAACTATACTCACAACTCCGGCACTAGACTCAGCCGGGGCACTTCAAACTAACTTCTCGTTCAGGCTTCAGCCAGATGCTAGAACAAATCTTTATAAGACAGCCCGTGGCTGTAAACACTCTTTATTATAAAGAATACTCAACGTAATTAAACTACCTCTTACCTCCGGCACTCTGCCTGGATAGTTCCGCTAGTGATAAACTCACTCGGCAAACGCTGCTGGCTATCTCACATTAAAACTCCTAGCTAATTCACTGGAGGCTAATAATAACTCGCTACAGCGCAATCCAAATCACCTGGCTGGCTTTCTACGCCTTCTCATCTTCTCTTCACCACCGCACACTTCTCCTCACCACCGCACAAAGCTTTTATACGTTGCAAACTGAAGTCGATACTGTAAGTTTGCATATTACTTCTAATCGCGACATAACTGTAGAACCAAGGCGACAGACACGCTCTAGAAAGTTAAGGTAAAATAAAGGAAGAGGTCGCTTTCACGCTACACATGTTAAAACATTGACGTCACGATCTCACTAAAATTCTAGAGTGCCTTTATCACAAAAGGCACTCCCTCAGAAAGTGAGTGAGAAATTAATTTTGTTTTTTCATAATGGTTTCAACAATGTTTTTGTGCGGATAATTTGATTTCAAGATTTAAAAAAATGCGATTAGTTCTCTTATGCTTGATAATTAATTCAACTGTAAAAAGAGTATGATAAATTTAGAATTGACTCTTGTTATTAATATTTTCTACTCCCTTTTTATTTATTTTCTTTTATTATAGTGGGATAATGATTACTTTATATAATTTGAGGAAATAAGTTCACAGATATAAGTGACAAAATAACTTACTTAATGGTTTCAACAATGTTTTTGTAAGGATACTTTTATTTCAGGATTAAAAAGAAAGTGATTAGTTCTCTTTTGCTTGTTAATTAATATAACTGTAAAAAGAGAATGACAAATTTAGAGGAATGTTTTCTTATTAATACTTTTTCGTGCATTTTTTATTTTTTTTCTTTTGTTACAGTGAGATAATAATTACGTTACAGAATTTGAGGAAATCAGTTTGAGACAGTATTTTTTTTCATAATGGTTTCAAGAATGATTTTTCCGGATAATTTTGTTTCAGGATAACTTTATTTCAAGATTTTTTTTTTTAAGTGATTAGTTCTCTTATGCTTAATAATTAATGTAATTGCAAAAAATAATGATAAATTAAAAAAAATCCTTGTTAATAATATTTTTCCGTGCACTTTTTATTATTTTTTACTTTTGTTATAGTGGTATAATGATTACTTTATGTAATTTGAAGAAATCAGTTCCCAGAAGTAAGTGAGAAAATAGTTTTTTATAATAGTTTACACGGCATTTTGGTAAGAATAATTTTATTTCTGGATTTTTTAAAAAAGCGAATAGTTCTCTTATGCTTGTTAATTAATGTAACTGCAAAAAAGAATAATGAATTTAGAAGAAACTTTTATTATTAATAATTTTCTGCGCACTTTTGAAAGGAGATCAGTTCACAGAAGAAAGTTAGAAAATATTTTTAATCCCAATGGTTTTAACAAAGTTTTTGTGAGAATAATTTTATTTCAGGGCTTAAAAAATTCGTTTTCTTATTCTTTTTAATTAATTTTACTGTAAAAAGACAATCATAAATTTAGATAAAACACTTGTTATTAATTTTTTCCCGTGTATTTTGTATTGTTTTACTTTTGTTATAGTGTAATAATTATTACTTTATATAATTTGAGCAAATCAATTCCCAGAAGAAAGTGAAAAAGTATTTTTTCCTAATGATTGCAACAATGTTTTTGTGTGGATAATTTTATTTCACGCTTGAAAAATCAATTAATTTTGTTATGCTTGTTAATAATTGTAACTGTTATTAATATAACTGTAAAAATAGAATGATACATTTTGGAGAAACTCTTGTTATTCATATTTCTCCAAGCACGTTTTATTCTTTTACTTTTCTTATAGTGGGATAATTATTACTTTATATAATTTGAGAAAATAAGTTCACAGAAGAAAGTTAGAAAGTATTTTTTTTATTAGCGGTTTTAATGACTTTTAGTGAAGAAAATTTATTTCATGATTTTAAAAAACCGAAGCTTTCCTAATGCTTTTAAATTAATGTAACTGTTAAAAGAGATGCATATATTTGGCTGAATCTCTTGTGATAGTAGCATGAAATCATAAAAGAAATATTTTTAAAGTCAAAAGAGATATGAACTATCCATTAAACTATATTCTGTCTAATAAATAAAAAAAAATCATGTACATCTTGAGCTAAAAGGAATTATGTACATCTTGAGCTAAAAGAATTCATTATCATATATTTAAAATTACAATAAAAAAGGAATAATGCTGAGAATTCTAAATAACGTTTCTTTCAAGGCCATATAGATGGCGTTTATATTTATATAGTATTAAAAACTCTATTTGACATATAAGTAAATATATTATTTTATTTAAGGTAAATATTACATTTAAAAACTATTCTAGTTTTTAGTTTTCTTTTCTTTTCTTTTCTTTTCTTTTTTTTTTTTACTTAAAAACATGTTTAATACCAAACATGTTACTCTACATTACTTCTAACTTTCATCTTAAGAGCACCTATAATTATATTTGTTGTTCTTATTGTTAAAAATTAAGATCTAGGTCATTTGTTTTGGAAACTGTTTACGGATTATTCAAGTCCTAATTCATTTAAGTTGATGAGTTACATCATTAAGATGTTCTTATTTTCGATTTCTTAATAAAGTTTTAGAATTATTTAACAAAATGTTCTGTGGATAAATCATATGAAATAATTACACTCATGCAGGGTACATTTTAACATTTTCGACATAATAATCATCATCATTTTCAATCTCCTGAAGAGAGAAGGTGAATATAGATAAAGCATTATCAATGACTCTACATAATATGTGTTTCATAATTGTATTTTATACTCTCAGCTTCACAGCTGCATCATTTTCTGGATATGGCGTTTATTATAATTTTAAACGAATGTAATATTAATATAACAAGTTGGAAATTGCGGGTCAAAAGCAGCAAATGAGGTGCGTGCGTACTATACCAAAGTTTTAAAAGCATTCAGGTTGTGGTGTAATTGTCTGAGCGAAGCGAAGAGTAATACACAGCGCAATATTATTTTCTGGAGATAAACAGCTATATGTAACGATTTTTAAAATCACGCATAATTCTTTTGACAAGCAAATCTCAAAAAAAAAAAAAAAAAAAAAAAAAAATATTTGTCGGATTTCAAATCAGGTTGTACAAGAAGGTACCTATGAAGGTAACCTACTGAATTCACCTACTATGAAAAATTAGTTCCAAATAGTTTAAGAATTACATTAAAATATGATAAAAAAGCACAATTTCTTTGCATACATAAAAAAATTGGTTTGCGTCACATTCAAAGGCAGTATAATTGCGTAGATAAACGATTTAAAGTACATGGAGTAAAAAGAAAAAATATGGACGCAGTAATATTCAAGTGCAAGAAAACATTTTAAAATTTAATCAAGCAGGAAATTAAAGCTGTTATGTTTTTTCCTATTTAAAAGAAAAAAGTCATAAAAACTTTGAATTTGAGATTTTGTAATAATCTGTGAATAGCATTTTTTGATCGCTAAAACAACATTCTATACTTAGCGTGTGTAAATAAAAACAATTACGTGTTTTAATAAAATATTTTATTTTATGACATCATTTTCTCTTTTTATTTACTTTTATTGGATGCTTTTTCTAACTTATATTCTATTTGTGTGTGGAATTCAATTCTTGTCACAAATTTTTAGGCACGGATGTCATGCGTGCACCCGATGAGGCGCATTTATTTTCTAAAGCCCATTTGGCAAAAAATCCGTTTTCGAATAACGCTTACGTATGCATTTTTAAAGTAATTTCTATTATTTCCAAAAGGAACTTACAGTAAATAAAAAAATAATAATTAATAGCTATATAGTAGCAAATAATTCACATAATTAAAAAAAAGAAATGTTAGTAAATAAGCATTTTATTAGTAAATAAATGATAGCCGGGTTTTCTATCTCAGGCAAAAAAAACACCATTTTGACGCCAGTGATGTTTCATACAGTATTATTCTTTTGTTTTTGTTTTGTGAAATAATTACATCTTTATATAGAGAGGAAATAAATTCACACAATTAAATCAGAATTTGTTTTCCCTTAATGGTTTTAACAACGATTTTGTGTGGATAATTGCATTAAGTTAGAAAGTACTTCTTTTTTCTTAATGGTTTTAAAATGATTTTAGGACAGTAACTGTATTTTATGACTAAAAAGAAAAGATTAGAGTTCTATTAAGCTTTCAACTTTATGTAATAATAATAATAATAAGCTATACTTAGAAGAAACGTTTGAGAAATAATATGAAATG
The DNA here is from genome assembly GCA_964019185.1 of Maratus speculifer. Classification (NCBI taxonomy): domain Eukaryota; kingdom Metazoa; phylum Arthropoda; class Arachnida; order Araneae; family Salticidae; genus Maratus; species Maratus speculifer. The sequence continues at coordinate 146,215,337 of OZ025302.1, read as the reverse complement.
CTAAAAAAATAATTCTAAAAGCTAAAAGTGATTAAAATTGTCTTTTTTTTATCTAATAAAAAACAAATTAACATGTATATTTTGAGTAAAAAGCGTTTTCAATAGCAAGTATTAAAAAAACTAATATGGCTGTAACAACAACAATAACAAAAAATAGTAATTACAATAAACGCTAACTTTTAAAAACAACGTTTCTTTCAAAACATTGGCATAATTGGCAATAACTGGCATAAATCTATGTAGCAATAAATACACTGTTTGGTGTATGAATACACGTACTGTTGTATTAAGGGTAAAATCTGTACTTAAAAGCTATCACACCTCTGAATTAAGTTTTTTTTAAATAACATTACACGTATTTCGTAAGACATTATCTTAAACTTACTTTTTAGAGCACATATTATTATATTTCTTATTTCTTTGTTAAAAATTGAAAATTTACAACTAGATCATTTGCATAGGTAATGGAATAGATAACGTATTTATCAGGTGTGAAATATTTCGCTAATCCATTCCACTCTCAACCAGACGGCTGCCACAGGGTCACGTGACCTACTACATAATTGATATTATAAACATTTTTTCTTGTTTTTTTTAGTTTGTTTTATGTATTTCTTGAACGCAGTAGTAGACTGCATTTTTACTTGATCTTCCAAAAGTGGAAGAAAACAAAATATTGTTTCAATTTTAAAAGGAAAAAAATTGCTAGAAATTTAATTGTAATTTAGAATCATGAATCCTAAGTAGCAGCTACATATGTGTTCATGCTTAACTATGTAAATATTGTATCAATTGTATAGTTTCGTTTTAATAATAATCTATAAAAAGTGGTCATGAAGATGTTTATTTATAATTGGTGCACACAAAGCTTCATACAATACGTGAAACTAAATACCGAATCGTGAATTTATAAATATGCTCCCCCATTATTTATTATCAATTGAGACACAACGGGAAATATATGCAATATCAGGTTCCAAATCATCTCAGCTTCTGAGTCACATGATTACCATTGTCTTATTTTCTATAAAGCAACTTTTCTTAATGAAATTTTTCTATTATGTAACGAAGCGTTTTGCAAATAAATCAGGTGAAATAACTGTAAACATGTGTGATGTATTACAAATATTTTAACAATTTGGACTTTATCTTCGTTCTCAATCTTTTGATGGTAGGATGAAAATATAAAGATAGTAATGTGTTATCGATGACTCTGCATAATCCTTGTGTTATAATAAATTTTAAATTCCAACTTCATTAATGCTGTCTTATTTTCTGGTGATAGTACTCATGATCGTACCACTAGAAAAAAAAAGTTTTGTAAGAGTTATTTCAGTATGTATTACTTTTTAGCTCACAGGCTATCATAGCCTGAGAGCTTATGTGCCCGTCCATTCTGTATGTACGTTCGTGCGTAACGCGATAACTCATGATAAAAATATCGGATCCACTTGAAATTTTGTATATAGGTATATCCTGATAAGGCGCTTCCCTGATTAGTTTTTGGAGTTCATTCGATATGTATAAGAGGGGGAACGGGGGGCTCATGCCCCTCCCCTTAATTGATATAAACGAGATTTTCATGCAGAATTAACAGTTTTCGTTCAAAATTTAGATATAGGATCATTCTGATGAGGCGATTCCGTGACTGTTATTAGGTGCTCATTGAATAAGTATAAACAGGGGGAACAGGGGGCTCATGCCCCTCCTCTTAATTGATATAAACGGGATTTTCATGCAAAATTAACAGTTTTCGTTCAAAATTTAGATTTAGGATCATTCTGATGAGGCGATACCGTGTCTGTTATTAGGTGTTCATTGAATAAGTATAAACAGGGGGAACGGGGGGCTCATGCCCCTCCCCTTCATTGATATAAACGGGATTTTCATGCAGAATTAACAGTTTTCGTTCAAAATTTAGATATAGGATCATTCTGATGAGGCGAGTCCGTGGCTGTTATTAGGTGTCCATTCAATAAGTATAAACAGGGGGAACGGGGTTTCTAATGCCCCTCCCCTTAACTTGTAAAATGGATTTTTCAATCAGATTTGTCAGATTTCGTTCAAATCTCTGAATAGTTTTGGAAGTTTAATGGTTAAGCATAAAAGTGGGGAATAACACCTCTTAAATTATATAAATGCTAAATGGGTTTTTATTAAGAATTATCCGATTTGCTCTGAATTTTGGATATAGATTTTTTAATATGATAAAGCATGTACTTGATAGTTTAGGAGGTTCGATGATTAAGTATAAAAAAGGAGGAAGGGGAGAGTTGTTTCCCCTTCTTAATTTTTTTTCGAACGGAATTAACGAAAATACAAGGCTATAATGTACAATTAGTATGCATAGCCTGTGAGCTCAATGCCATCAGTTTAACTGGGCAATATTCTTTTTATTTATTTTTGTTATTGTGGGACAATTATTACATTATGTAATTTGAGAAATAACTTCCTACAATTAAAGGAGAAGTTTATGTTTTTTATGGTTTTAACAGCACTTTTTTGAGGTAAATTTTATTTCTTGATTGAAAAAGTGTTTTCTTCTGTTATATTTTGATAGTAAATTAAAAATAATAAAGATGTTATAATTAATAGACTCTCGGCAGGGAAAAAAATATGGTAATATTAAAAAAAAAAAAAAAAAAAAATCTGAAAGGCACAAGAGATATAAGAATCTAATGAGCTATATTTTTTCTAATGAATTAAAATTTACATGTATTATATAGCAAAAATCTCAATATCAATATAAAAAAAAGTAATATGGTTGCAATAATCAGAAAAAAATATAAACACTAACTATTCAAATAAACTGAAGTAAAAACCTCATTAAATAACAAGTATTTAAAAAAAAGTAATATGTTTGCAACAAACAGATACAGAACAAAATAAACGCTACCTATTCAAATCAACATTTTTTTTTTTCAAGTTATGTAGTAATAAATGGACTTCTTTTTTTGTAATAAAGTAGAATTATAAAATATAATAAGGAACTGGATACTTTCCAACTGAGCAAAAAATTGGCCGAGCCGGAAATCGAACCCAGTTATTGGTTTACAAGACCAATGCTTTACCTGTTAAGATAACTGGGCGATAGCCGGCTGGGATCTTTCGCTCAGATAACCATATTGGTTATAACATCTGGTCTGTCATTTAGACAGCACGGCAGAATAAACCGCAGGTAATGGAACTCCATATAACGATGGATACGTAGATATACCAATAACCAATTGGTTATCTGAACGAAAAATCCCAGCCGGCTATCGTCCAGTTAGCTTAACAGGTAAATCATTGGCCTTGTAAGCCAAGTATATGGGTTCGATTTCCGGCCTGGGAAATTTTTCGCTTAGTTGGAAAGTATCCAATTCGTATGATAAATTTACAAATTAGTATAATGAGGAAGTTATAAATAGAATATTCTTTTGGTAATAATATGGAACTATATATATAATCTTATAGCCATAAAAGGGATGGGCAATCTAATGAGCTATATTCTAGCTAATAAATTAAAAATTTCCATGTATTTCCATAAATTTCCTAACAACTATTAAAAATGAAAAATAAAAATGTAATGGGGTTAAAACAAACAGAAAAGAAAAACACGCTAAATCCTCAAATCAACCTTTTTTTCAAATTATATAGTACTAATAGTTTTTACATATGGATAATATTACAATTATATTCGTTACATTTAAATACTATCTATCTTAGTTTTTTAACTGTTTCATTTTACTTTATATGAGGAAATTTTAAATATCACCATTTGCGAGTTTCATTTTTGTTCGAGCATAGCTAATTACTTGCTTTTGTCACCTTAAAAAAATAAGCACTACATACAGGTCATTTGTATTTTTATAGATTATTACGATTCTAATTCATACGAGCTTAAGAGTTACGTTATTTAAATTGTCTTATTTTGTGTTAAATAAATTTTCTAAATAAAGTTTTCTAATTAGATTTTCGGGAGGTAAATCATACGAAATAACCATACAATACCTAAGTAGATTATCTACATTTAAATATTTTGAATATGATAATCACTGTCATTCGAAATTCTTCCACTTTATGGAAGGATAAATAAAGATAATACACAATTAATGAATCTGCAAATTCCATATTTTATTAATTTATAAAAAAATTTCAGCTTTATTAATTCCAGGTGTTTTGTTGCATATCAACTTTGAATTAATATAAATTTGTTTTTGATAGATGTTTTGATTATATTTATTTATTCTAAATTAATATTTACTAATATTTCAGAATATTATTTATTTCCCACCGAGTAATTGATAAAGATAAATGTTTGACGTTCTTAAAAATATATATAAAGGTAATATCGTATCGTAATAAACATTTCCAAATACAATACGACATTAAAATTAATGTACAGTGGCGGTCAAAAGTTTCCGGCCAGCAAAAATATTTTTGTTAATTTGTAAGTATACCCATATGAATAGGAATCACAGAGTGATACTTATATATTTTATTGACATAATAGATAGAAACATATTTATGAAATAACATATAAATATCAATAAATTTAATTGACAAAATTAAGTGCAAAGGAAAAAGCATGTGCTCAAAAGTTTCCGGCCACCTTCACAAGTTTAGAAAAAAGGATATTGTTATAGAAATAACTGTGTCAACAACATTTACAATTAGAATTTTATTGCTATATCTTTAGTAATAAGTACTTCACGCAGCAACGTGACATTGATACAATAAACGGTTGAAGCTCGTCTGTGGTACGTTATTTCGACACTTCTTGCATTTATTTTTATTTTTATTTTTATTTTTATTTTATTTTTTGAAATTTCGGCTGAGTTGGAATATTTATATTTCATCACAAGTTTGCCAACTTATTTCCATAGATTTTCTATCGGATTAATCTCGGGCTTTTGAGCTGGCCATTTCAAAAGCGGAATTTTTTTTGCAAATGCCATTGCTTGTCGAGCTTGCGTACATTCATTAAGTCGTAATCATGGTACAACAAATAGTTGCGACCACAATTTTTTCTCTAATAAGGCACCAAATATTCTTGCAAGATATCCGTATACATTGCATCATTCATCTTGCCGCGGATTTTTAAAACGGACCAAAATTTTTGAAGAAAATACTCCCATATTATAATAAATTCTCCGCCATGCTTCATTATTTGAAAACATATGTCGAATAATGTCTTTTATTTTTAGGTCATCGAACGTAGTGTCTGCTATAGCTTCTAAAATAGTTTAAAATCCGATTGATGGAAAAATAAAACTTTTGTCCAGTTTTCACTTGACCAGACTTTGCGTTTTTTGGAAAACGCAAGGCGGGTAAGTTGGTATTTTTTTTACATCTCTGAAAAATTTTTTAACACCAACTCTCCTATAAAATTCTGCATCATGTCAGCATCTTGCTGCGATATACTGATTTATTTCAGCAATATTTCCATTCCGTAAATTGCGGGATATTGCAACGGCATTTTTATGCGGGTCATCAACTGTTTTTCCTCTGATAATTCCTTCCACAAAAATGTCATTTTCCGGGGTTGCCAGAAAGTCCTAAAAGCAGAGTCCATCTTTATACAGTTTTTATATATCGTTTACAGTTGGTTTACCGATTGATAACTTTACCGCAATAACTCGAGACGATTGGCTCTTTAGCTAAAAATTAATCACTTATTTACGAACAATAATTCTTCAATTTTTCATTTTTGTATTTAAACTATGCTATTCACTTTGATTCATTCACAAACACGGTCAAAAAACATTTTGCCGATAGGAAAAAACTAAGGAATGATGAGTGGCCGGAAACTTTTGCACACACGAATATCGAATTCTGCCCTTTACCATGAAGGGTCTTCAGTATCTACTCAAAATGATCACGTGGTCAGAGGACATTCGCATATTCCTACCTTTTGAAGCAATTGAGCTTCTTCTTCGCTGAAGCCTTTTGGTAAATAAATCAAAGAAACTAACTGGCCGGAAACCTTTGACCGCCACTGTACATCAAGATAATCCATGACATGTTATATGTTTATCAGAAAAGATATTTTTGTCATATGTGTTATCAACAGGTTTAAAACATGTACTGGGATACTTAAAATAACAAAACTTTATAAAAGTTCATAATAAAATAAAAACAATATGCAGGAAACGTTTCGACCTAAAAATATAAACAGCTCTTCATAACTGAAATAAACAAGTATCTGTAAGGAAACAAAGTAAAAAATGAACAAGGTCAGCTCATTTTTTTACCTTGTCCAATTACGGTCCTGGATTTTCTTTAGCTGATGACAAACTGGTAATATTTTTAGTTAGAAACGCGGCCTATATATTTCTTTATTTTATTTTATTGTAACTTTTTACAAAGTTTTATTATTTTAATTGTTAAATATCGCGAGTTCTTGATGTTGTTTAACCAGATACTGTCAGTGAGATATTATATATTTTAATTTTAGGTTATACCCCATAGGAACAATGCTAACAAAACCCCGTCCAAACCCAACAGATCTGTTTTATTAGTTAATTTAGAAAAAAAATATATGGAATAGATATTTGCTCTGTTGCAAAAAGATTACTTTATTACAGAAGGTTAAATGATATTGTTTTGAAAATTAGGAGTCTTACGTAATAGGTTTGTCATTTATTTCTCCTTTTTTGGGCAGTTTACAAGCTACCATGACCGTATTCATTGTTTAGTGACAGATAAGTGCCTATTTCGTGTTTTATTGAAAAAGATCAATTAAACATTCGTAAATCAGCTCACAAATATTATTAAAGAAAAAATATGGTTGCTTCTTTAAATTTTATATCTTTAGGAGAAAAGTTTGTTTTACGAAGCTATAAGAAAATCATTTAAGTGACGTAAGTATGAAGAATTAAATACATTGATTTTATCAAAACGTTTTATGCATCTTTTTAAATATGATGTAATTTTAACTGCCATATGGCTTTTTAAATTAATAAGTTGAATTGATTATTTTTTTATTTTTTTATCGTTGACATTAAATATATATTTCTTTAAAAATACAGATTTTCGAAATGCAATTAAGGAATATTTTTAAATAAGGCATTTTAAATAAAAGGTTTTATACGTGATGTTTTAATCCCACTTTAAATTCATTTTGCACGTAACAGCAAAATTACTTTAAAGCTTCCGTTTTTTATAATACTTACGACAAAATATATTTTGGAATTGAAAATTCTTCGAAAAATTATTATTTGGTTATTTTTTAAATCCAATTATCAATAGCTTAAAAATTTATTTCAAAAATTTTTAAAAAAGACTATTTCAAATTATGAATTAAATCTCTATTGACAGAGATTCATAGATATATGGAATATTTCAATTAACATTTGAAAGAAAAACTTTGGAAAAAAATGGTTGGTCACTGCGCATTAGTAGGTCCTGTAAAAGATCATTTAATTACTATAACAAGTTTTTGATTAAAAGAATCTTTTTAAAGAAATTCTTCTGACCGATTCCAGTATTAAATATCATTAAAAATTATTCTTCGATTTAGAAACTGCCTAAAATTTTTGTTTAAAATTAGTATTTTCTATACATTTCTCTATAAAGCTAGTATTATTTTTTAATAATAAATTTCTATTACGATTCAAGACAATGAAAAGGCAATTCAATTACAGAAGCAGTGGCAGGAGCCAGACTTATTATTATTTTTTTAAAAAGGAACTTATTTTCTAAATTTTGTGTAAACAGCTCTAAAAGTTCATTGGCAACGCCTACCAAGTCCATTGGACTTTGTTCTTTGCTTTGAAAACTTATTTGCTCTCCTATCACGACTAAAGCAGTCAAAGATAGGTTTTATGCAAAGATTTAGTCATTTTTCTCATGTTCTACTTTATAATAAGCCATTATAAGATTTACATTGGAGATTCAATTCCTATTTTACACTGTTAAAAAAATCTGAAATTCACAGGAGATCTTATTTGCTCTACTTTCATCACGACAAAAACGGTCAAATCTAGGTTTTATGCAAAGATTTAGTTATTTTTCTTATTTTCTACTTTATAATAAGCCATTATACTTAATTCCTATTTCACACTGTTGAAAAAATTGAAATTCTCAGATATATTTTTGGTGAATTTTACAGGAAAAATCTCTTTTTATGACAAAAGGGTTTTTTTCCGTTGAAAGTCGGAAATTTTCATAATATTTCCTGAAAATAACGAAACGGACGATGATAGAAGAAACAACGAAAATATTAAATTATCTATCACATTTTTTTATACTTATGTAACAAAATTATAATTCTTCAAAAGCCATGTCTTTTAAAGTCAAACACAAATAAATAGATTCAGCTAACCAATAATAATTATTAACGCTTTCCTTTGAAGTATATCGTATATTTGAAAAATATTCTCTTTTCTTTCAATCTGTTTCCAAACTTACTGTTCTATAACAATTGATCAAAATGCAATAACCTCTGTTTAAAATACAAAAGGAGGACTATTTTATGTGATACAAAACAATGAGATCTAAAGCGAAATGAATAATTATTTATCTTAAATAATATTTATACAGGTAATTTTTATCACCAAGTATCGCAATCATACATTGTTCATGCTTATCAAGCATACTGAATGTAATTTATAAATTGTTTACATATCGTTCAGTATGTCATCGTTTACGTTGGAATATATTCTTATCCATATAATCGTTTATGTTTTTTAATTGAGACAGTTTTATTGTCTTCCACGTAGCTTTAAATCGAATAACATTATAATTAGGTGAAGAAGCGTTTCGTAGATAAATTATCTATTATTATATGCATCGGATAAATAAATGTATTTTGACATTTAGGACAAAATAATTACCATCATTTTGAAAACTTTCATTTCATAAATGGAATAGGAGAGATAATGTATTATCAATGCCTTTACATACAGCGTCTGATATTAATGTAATCCTGCGTTATTAACTTTGTTAGTATCTGAGTATACATTATGTTAACTTAGATATCCAAAAATGATTTTTCGATAATACTATTAGCTTTATTTATTTTTTAATTTCATACTCTTTCCTATTTTTTTGTATAATATTGTATGGTTTCAAATATTACTTTAAACAAAAGTTAACTCTAACTTAAGAATAAAAAAGAAAGTGTTACGTTTTTACAAATGTGTTGCGATGTGATAATAATTTCGCTTAATAATAAATTCACCGATAATAACAAACGATCTTAATAGCTTCTTTAATTACATATTTGTTTTCTTAGATTACATATCTATGATTAAATCAATTTTGTTTAACTTAAAAGTAAAAATTAAAACGTTTACCTTTAAAAAAGTTATTGCGATAGAATAATCATTTTGCATAATATTATTTTTTATGGATAATCGGGAAAAATCTTAGTAACTTTTTGGATTAAATATTTGATATATTTTTTATTTCATTATTAAATTTAAAAAAAAATGCATTTTTTTGGGAGCACACCATTTGTAATGATGTAAATTTATTTTTTATAATAAAAAAACAATTAACAAACAACTAACAAACAAACAAACAAACAATCAAACACAAACAGGAAAAAAAACTAGAATTTAGAAACATTTTTAGAAATTGCATTATTTATTTTTAAAGTTTCAATAAATGTGAAATAAACTTAGGAATATTCAATTGGAAAATTTCTTATTAAAAAAAAAAACATATCCTGATAGAATTGTCGTTTTGTTCCAGTTTAGATTTTTAGTTGTTACCGGATAATTAATAAATTAACTTTCAATATGAACGGTATAGGTAACTATTTTTTAAATGTAAAAATGGATACCACCGGACCCAATTCAATAGCAATATGAAGAAAAATCATAGTTTAGGACGTATTTATTAAGTTTCAATATCAATGTAAACTTTTTGAAATAAGCAGGACTCTATACATTTGGTTATGTTCGCTGAGTGTCTTGTAATTTCATCATAATAAAGAAATTAATACTTCATCTATGGAAGCTATAGAATTCATAATGCCTTGAAAATATATTCTTCTTTTTTCCATAAAACATAAAATAAAAATGCAAATAATATTTTAAATATTTCTTACTGTACAGCTTAGGATATTTTCAAATTTTAATTTATAATGAAAATAATGACATTAAAATTGACGTAAAATAAGTCTTCGAGTCCATAAGAATGACTTATAGAAGAATCCAAATTTGAGATATAAAAAAATTAGTTGAATGTACCAATCCAAAAATTTCATCTATTTCATGTATTTTAATATTTCAAACGGTAGTTACAGATGATAAAACTTCAATATTATTATTTAAGTACTCAAGAACATTGATTTTGGTCTTAAATCAATTAATAAAATTAAAAACGATTTGATCTTTATCATTAATTAAAATCAATCGGTTTTCGTTATTCTGTTGTACAGCAGCTGTTTACGATAAACAGTTAAAACTCTATTTGCATATTAAAAGGCAATTGGTTTGTAAAGTCATATCTTAATGAAAATAAGCTGAAAACCAGATTTTAATGGTTGACTCGTAGGTTTACTATTTTGTTTACCTGCTGTCAGTCCCCCATGTTTTCGTACTTTTTGCTGCTGTAAAGCACTATCGTAAACTTACGAGATAGTTGCTTTAATCGGGGTTTTAGGTGTTTTCCACAAATAAATGAATTGACACACTGATTGTGTTTTAATATGAGAATAGAATTTTAAATATAATTCTTGAATTTCTGTCGTGAACTCGATGAGGTGATTATCTTTTCCGCCCTCCTCCCCCGGTCTATAAGTATGAGATTTTTAAAATGAATATTTGAAAGATTTTATTTATGAAAAAAATATTGCTCTATATTAGTTTGTAAAAAGTGCAAATATTAAAAAAATTGTTTTCGCTGGCAATAAAAATATGTTTAAAATATTATGACATTCTACGTTGTAAGAATTCAAAGGAAAATATAATATAAATTGCATGTTTTGTACTGTTTTAACGAATATGAAAAAGTCAATTAAATCTACCTTGTATTCGCTAGGGCAATATTTATAATAACTTGTACCAGATAAAATGTAAGAAAATAACAACTTTTCACTGAACAAGATTTATTCTTACTGGAATTGGGCTTTCCATTTATCATATCACTACAGTAAAATAGAAATCCATTAAAATCACGAAATATATGTCAAAACGTAAAAGTAATTTTATCATAAATATTCATCAATTTTAATTTTAAGTTAAAGTTAAATCTTTGAAGTTTTATTGAAAACTCATTTCTGAATATGACACCTTTCATCTTCATCAATAAATGATAAGGGATATGACACAGAATTTTCATTTGAGTCCTCTAGACAGTTATGCATTTATCCTCATTTTTAAAATGGAACCTTTTCAAAGAGTATAATTAATCTTTATCAACTGCCAGCTCATTGATATGCTTATAACCATACCGAAACGAAGTATTTATATAATAATTTAAAATATTTGAGAAATCATTAACGAAATTTAAAATCATTTAACTTGCTATTTAAATTGCTAATTAGCCATATAATAGTGACACATGAAACAGAAAAAATGAGAGATATATATAGCTATCTATATATCTGTCTACACTGCAAATTCCCAGCACACATTGAGAACACATGTGGAGCACTTTGATTGAAAAAAAGTGTTCCAGTCACCTTAATGTGTACTGAAATGTGTTCCGGATGTGTTCCACTATAAAGAAAGTGTGCCGACAGTGTCCTGAAAGTGTTCCGAAAGTGATCTGCTTAGAATATTTGTTAAATCTAAACTTGGGAATACATTTAAGAGCAGATTGGGAACACATATGGGCACACTTGTGAAATCATGGCTTTCTGTGTTACAATGATGACGACCATAAGGAGTGTTGATCGCAATCAATGTGGATCTCAAGATCAATTTGGTAAGTTAATTTTTTTTTTTTTATTTACTTATTTTTTGCATGCATGCATATAGTGATTATTTCTTTTGAGGCTTTCATAAATTCATAAAAACCTCGAGAACAAGAATAATAGGTGCACTGTGTGTGCGTGGGGGGGGGGGGGTGTAACATTAACATGGAAAAGAATTTTGTGGTTAATTAATTCAATTTCATATTCAATTCCACTTTCAAATACTGATCGTAATGACGTACAGTGGTGTCAGGAATTGGTGAATTTAGGAGGAAAGAGTTGTCATGTAATTCCCCCTCCCCCTTTCACAGGGCCGTACAGAGAGACCACGTGTCCTGGTAGCAATCCAAATGCAAGCCCTCTTTCCTCTCACATCATAAATATAAATTTGCTAAGTCGAAATTTAATAAGTAAAATTACCGTCTTAGACAGGTTGTTTCCGTTTTAGGAGGTATAAATGCATAATATCCTTTTTGGTTTTCCGTATGAATAAGAATTCTGTTTTAGACAGGTAAATTTAAAAAACAGTAACTTCTGACTTTTTAATTTTATTATTTGTTAGATATTTAAACTAAAAAATAATTAACTTAAAAAAGTACGATTACACTGTTTTGCTACTTTATTTTTAAACAAGGACCGAAGCCAGGTGCTCTAGTAGAGATGGTAACAGGTGATCAGGGGCGTGCGAAGAGGAAAATACGCCCAGGGAAAAGGCTGAATTTGACGCCCCCCCTCCGGAACTTTTTCTTGTAAGAGGCAAAAAATGACGTTGTGAGCATAAATTTTTGCGCCCCGTATATTTCCGCGCCCGGGGCAACGGCCCCTTCTCCCCCCCCCCCTTTCGCACGGCGCTGCAGGTAATTTGTACCATCTGTCAGAGTTGATTTCAGGAAAACGTCCGAGGGGGGGGGCGATCCTCCCCCCCAGAACAATGAGATGTCTCTCCGGAAGATTTGTGATTTTGTGTTTTCAAAGGCAAAAAATGCACGCCCACCCCCGTAACTCTACAATGTCCCCCTCCTCCCGAGCAACAGAAATCCTTCTTGGTAAAAGTGTCTAAATTTAACATTGTCGTCTACCCCCCCCCCCCATTTTCTACGGACTGCTCCCCAACTCCTTCAGGTTTGGATTTTTTAGTGAATAATTGAAAAATGAATATAAGTGAGATGAAAAGATAAGTGTTATATATTTTGAGCTTCTCCCCCCTCTAGACTACATGTCCAACTTGCTAAAGTTCTTGGCACAGAGCATATAACTGTGTGGCTCTTGACATCAGGAGATTTTTCAAGTTAGTTGGAACATTTTATTACAATGAAACGTGTCTTTCCCTCAAATGCAAATGTTCCCTTAACTTAAGAGCCCATGTATACTTATAATTGGAATAAATATTGATAGCCCTTTGCTGTTTTTTCATTACATATTTTGCAATTAAAAAAATCCTTAAAGTTTTTTTTGTGTGTGTGTGAGTGGGGGGGGGGGAGAGAGACGGGAAGGGGATGCGAATTTTCTTTTTCATTTTGTTTCAAATGACAGCAGAAGCATAGCCTCACCCCTTGAGCAGATGATGGATGCAACCGTCCTTCTCCTCACCTTAGTTACTAATGATAAACTCAGTACTTACATTATTATTAATATTATTATTATTTTAAAATATTGAATCTAAATTGTATTACTGTATTGTCCTAATTCTTATTTGGCCTAAAATGCGGTCGGTATCTTGACACAGTACATTCTAAATTAAATAATTAAGAAATATGAATAATAATAAATTATAAAACTTCTAACTTGCAAAGAATGATAATTTTTTCCGAAGTACTGTAGTGGAAAGTTTTTATCAAGTTGGTGTGGCAACATCGACGCGACGCCAGTGGCGTAGCCAAGGGGGGGGGGTCCAGGGGGTGCGGACCCCCCCCGAAACTCGAACAAAGACCTGGTTTATTGAACCATGGATACAACAGTAAAAATGAATAAGACAGACACACAAAAGACATGAAAAATCCGTTTTAGACAGGTGTTTACCTCAGAAGATACAAGTCGAAATTGTTTTTCGCCGGGACAATAAACTTTTCCGTTTTAGACAGGTTTTTATTATAAACCTTTTCCGTTTTCTAAAAAACATTAGCTATACGTACGTTAAAACGTGCTTACTCTATAGTACACCTGTGAAGACTATTACATTAATGAATTACTATAAATCTGTGAAATGACTTATCTCAAAGGAAAACAATCAAGATTACGCGGAAACAGCACTATATATTTATGCTTGCTAACGTTTGAAATCAGTTTAAAATGGAAATTATTCCAATTGTGACACATACTTGAATGTTTTTCTGTGAAAACAGTATCCTCTTGTAAAGGAAAATATTTTAATCTTCCGAGACGGAAGGATGACTACGGTTGTATACCCGCTTAGAGATCTGCACAGGCCGGACCGATTTCCATTAACGGCATTCGGACAGGGCCGGGCTCAAGCTTTGCTTGTGAAGACTCGGGCCGGGCCGGGCCGGGCCGGAAGGGCCTGGTCACTAATCTTTTCGGGCCGGACCGGGCCTGGTCACTAATCTTTTCGGGCCGGACCGGGCCTTATTTTTTTCCTGGAGTATAGGGCCGGGCCGAGACTAACTTATTATTTCCGTACGAACCCGAGACTGATTTCGTTCTTCTTAGTCTTCACGGACCAAAATAATCAGTTCCTCTTGAATCGTCCCATATGAAAATTCTTTTCTCGACGTGGAAAATTTTTTCATAAATCAGTAAAGTTTGGCTTGGTCCAAAAATTTTTGCAAAATAGGCATATACTTTAGAGTCGTCATTATCTACAATTAAACATTAGAATTTATTCTTTTTAAAGAATCGTAGATCACTAGGCGTCTTAAAATATAATTAAACACATAAAAAAAACATGATTATGACGAAATTTTCGGTTAAACTGAAAACTGCAAATTTCTTTTATACTGTTCATTTATCCAAAGTGAATACAATAATACGCGAGAAAAAAAAACATATTAAACATTTACGTCTGCTAAGAAGGAAACGTATTATTTTCTTTCCAATGTCTTAGAAGAATTTACTTTCACCATATACCATTTTTTAGAATTTTTTTTTATGTATTAATAAAACTAATGATAACTGAAACATTTACATACAACAAACAAAGGTTCATTAAAAGCGTAAATATCGCAACCTATGGCACTTCTGCATAAATAGAGATTATAAACATGAAAGTAAAAATTAAGAAAAAAAAAAAGATAAAGATAAATTTTTTTGGTCTGAACTCTTCCGTTAGAGTAAAGATCAATGTTCTGTAGAAATTCACCAGGGCCAGGCCGAGCTCGGGTCGAAATTTTAACTTTCGGCCCGGGTCGGGTTAGGCTAATATTTTTTTCGTTCGGGCCGGACCGGGCCAATATTTCTTTCGTTCGGGCCGGGCCGGGGCCTGGAAATTTCGGCCCGTGCAGGCCTCTATACCGGCTATTCCGTTTACATAAATGTACTGAAACCAGATTAAACGTAAAGCTTCTTTAGCTTGGACTTCGACGGGACCAATTGATGCCAACACTTAAGGGAAAAGACGAGTTTATATTAATAGCAATAATGGCACATTGGTGAATTTGGAACTCTAATTTTTGTTGAGTTTTTAAGGAGGAATATTATTAAACTCTTTAAATATGCTTCTTGCAATTATAAAAGTAACTTTATTTTTGGACTGTTTATTTGTTACCCACTTTGTTACCACCAAAGAACAGTGGGTAAAAGAACAACTATAAAAAAGACCTATATGTTAGTTCTATGTTCTATTATGGGAACTTCCTTAAAAGGTGACTGGTTACTAATTCTTTGTCAATGTTATCATGTAGTCTAATTGGATTAACCGTCGCCACAATTTTTTCAAGCCTTTCAGGCATAAAAAGGACAGCACGGGGCGGGATTTGAAATCTAATTTCAAGGATTGTACATGTGGTTAGGAAAATATTTTGTTTGTGGTAGGTGGAATATGTCGTCAAGAACACATATGATAGACTGTGAGAAATGAAGTGCGATTGGGAGAATGGAAGCAGGACAGGCATTCTCAAGAGTCCGTAAAGACTTAAATATAGCTAAAAGCGTCATGTCAAAAATCTGGCATCATTTTGAACGGCCGTACTGACCAACATGTTTTTATCAGTGCAACTGGGAATACCTATACATACAGAAATGAGGTAATTGATCCACTTTTCAAGTTGTTTAAGGTTTTAATCATAAGATTTGGAATTTTGTTTATTAATGGTCTAGAAGTGCTACTAACCCATAATGGGTCTCCAAAGTGTCTCTTCAAAAGTTGCAGAAATCTCACCCAGAAAAAAGTCTGTTTTCAACATTACCTTTCACACCAATTACCGTAATTTCCGGCGTATAAGCCGCAGAGGAAACAACTCTTTTTCGACCCTGAAATTTTATTTAGGAACTGTAAACACGTATTTATCGCGATCTAAATTGTTGCATTTTATTTTTAAAATTTTCTGGGTCGAAAAATGATTGTTTGATCTGCGGATTATACGCCGAAAATTACGGTACAACTTGTTGAACACCCAGTTTAACGTTGTTTCAAAAATTTCAGGGTGGCAATAAGAATGTTGCGTATGGAGAAGGTCGCGGGCTACATTTTGTCTTTCACAATGAGAAATGGAAAGCATAAATTGAAGTTAATTCACGGACCAGAGCCCGGAGCTTACTGCAGAATTTGGAAAATGCTTTAAAACTGCTTTGAACCATTTAAAATTGATTCAGAAATACAGCAACAGGAACCACCATAATTATTATTTACGCAACATACTTCCAAAAAAGTGCTAATCAATCACAAATAAATTTATTGGAAAAATTTAACTTTCTTAATTTGATCAGATGTCGAAAGCAACTATTAGATCGAATATATGATATCAAAAATGGCGAGAGACAAGACATGAAATACTGAAACCCAAAAGCAGAGATGTATAATAAAGACGCATGCATGTATGCTGTGCGCAGAAAATTTTATGAAATTTGAAGAAAATTTTAGGATAAAAAAAATCTTTACTTTTGTAACTTTTTTCTAGTACCAAAAAATTAAAATTATTCCCTCAAATCTATATGCAAATTATTTACTATTAGCGCACAATTAAAAGCATGGCCGATATTCGAATTTTCCGAAAATTTAAGACATTTGATGTCGAAAACTTTAAAAATTCATCAGTCAAAAATTTCGGACACCAAAAATAGCGAATTTTGTCGTAAAAAATCCACTTCGTCAATCGTTCGCAGAAATAAAAATCTCCAATTTCGTCAAATTATTAGGGAAAAACACGAATTTAGTCAAAGTTCCGTGGCAAAAGCACGAAATATCGTCGAAGGATCAAGAAAAACATAAATTTCGTTAAAGAATAGCGAACCCCCCCCCCCCACACAAATTTCGTTAAAGGATTTCGAAAAAAATCGCGAATTTCAGCAAAGAATCGCGTAAAAAACACGCATTTCAATAAAAGTCCGCGTAAAAAATTCTTATTTCGACAAAAGATTGCGGGAAAAAAGCAAATTTCGATTAAGGATCAGACAGAAAACGCGAATTTTGACAAAGGACCGCCCAAAAAAACGCGAATTTCTTCCAAAGAGCGCACAAAAAATGCGAATGCCATCAATGAATTCCGCAAAAAACGCGAATATCGTCCATGAAATCTGCAAAAACTGTGTATTTCGTTCAAGAATCCTGTAAATCTGTGAATTTCGTCTATGAATCGCGTAAAAAACGCAAATTTCGTCTATGAAATACTTAAAAAACATTAATTACGGATTATAGATATTCGGTTCGATAGTTACTATTTTAACAGATTCTACTATTCATATAACATAAAATAGTATTTTTATATAAATACACAAACTTGAAACCTGCGTATTACAGAATTCTTCATTAAACAGAAATGTTCCATAAAGCTTTCAAATAAAGAATACTATACCATTACACTTGCTAACAGGAAAACCTGTGTAAAACGGAATATGTAATCAATATTCGCCATTTTATGCTGACAGGTTTTACTACATATATATAAGTGGAAAGAAAAATTTTGGACCCCCTCCGAAACGAAATCCTGGCTACGCCACTGCGCGACGCGCGGGAAATGGAAGCTGAGCTGTTTGTTTATGTTTACATTCCGACTCGGCGTCTCTGTGCAATTCGCAATTTTTATATATTTATATTAATATAAAGGTTACTCGACTTGTTTCTTTGAAAACATTAATACGAAGATTTTCTGTGGTACGTATTCTATTGCATCTATTGCATTTTGTTTGTCGAATTAATCAATATTCAGCCTAATTTATTTTACATAGGCTCGTGATCTACATTTTATTGTGACATCTGAGTTTTGACAATAAAGGCAGGTATTCAGATATCCCATAAGGAACACACTGTTTTAAGATTCTTTAAATCCGAGTGAAATCTAAAATTCGATATTCAGATGGCATCCATATTGCTTTAAAAAAAAAAAAAAAAAAAAAAAAAAAAACGTTCGGTGTAAAAAACGTTATGTTTGCATATCTATATCTGTATTGTATGTTAATCTGTAATCTCCCGTTTTTATATTAATCAAAATGATTTTAGTAACAGTATTACAGTAAACTCTCTCAAATATATAGGTACATCTTCAAACCAGCAGTTATGTATAGTGTAAATGTTTTGTTTGCATTTTTTTTTAAGAGTAGGGTCACCCGGGGTAAAATGGGTATAAAAATCAGCTTTTTTATTTTTAATGTTTCATTGTAGAAATGTTGTGAAATAAATTCATGTTTTTGTTCAATATTTTTGACATTGTGTATCTTAGGTCTAAATTAAACATAATTTGTGGTTCCCTTTTTTTTAAATTTTTGTGTAAAACACTATACCTATTTTACCCTGGTGTATACTCATTTTACCCCATGGTTCGGGGTAAAATGGGTATGCACCGGGGTAAAATGGGTATATGCTGGTTAAATTTGAATAATAAATTAAATATACTTAAATACACGATAATTAATGTGTAAACCATTTAAAAGTTTTGTACTTTCATCTTCTGAATCATGTGTAAACTTGGAAGGTGAAGGGAAGGGGCTTCAAAAACTCCCCACTTCAATTTGCTTATATTTTTTTCTTGATGTATAAAAACACTATTATGAAACTAATGTAAATAAGATGAGAGTACTGACAAATCCTATCCTCCACCACATCAGTTTACACACATGCTGTGAATCGTGTTTCTCTTTAAAGGTATTTTTTTTTATTATTATTTAATGCAATTCAAAAGCAGATAGATATCAGTATGAATATCTGTAGGGAAAAATGAGAAATTAAATTACACTGGAAAATCAATGTTTAATCAAAAGCAATTCATGCAGATAGGTATAACATAATAAAAATTTACATGCAAAGTGTATACTGGCAAGGACTATTGCAGCTTGGTTGAGATAGCTTTCTGACAATTTGGATGCGTTCACATCAGCAACATCGTCTTTCTCTGGAAAGAAATAAAATAATCCAGCAGATGACTTTGTTGCAAACTTCACAGTATTTTCACCTTCATCAGGGATATCAATAATGAGACCTGTGAATTCTTGAACAGACTTCTTTACATTAAATTTTACAGGGACTCAATCGCCAATCATTGGATTCATTGCAGTGAAAACCTTTGGCTTAACTTCTATTTTATGGGTTGCTTCGATTCTTTTAACTGTTTGTACTTTTTTTTTGTGTGTTCCTAGTGCAAAGACTTGTAGCCACCTGCTCTGTAGTTAAAACTTCTCCTATCTTTGCTTGTACTCTCTTGCGTTTTTCTCTGAGTTTTTTTATAGCCTCGCCAGTACTAGAAAATGTGTTTTAATTTAATTTCACGATATTTTTCTTACCTTGTGTTCCTGTACATTTAATCAATTTGTATGTATTTTAATGTCACCCGAAATAGCCTAATTTATAATATAAATGATAAATTAATGATATAAGTAATAGCCTAATTTCATATAACAAAGCATAATATCAATTTAAAACATAGGATCAATAACAATTTGCCTTCAAAGGTCTTTCAACTTTGATCAATCTTCATACATTCATATCTTGACCTATACCCATTTTACCCCATATGACAAAAAACGCTATAAAATTTTTGTGAGTAAATAAATTTACTTAATTTTACAGTTTTCAGTTAGAAGAATCCTTCTTCTGTAAATATCAAACAGTTTATTCCTAAAATTCTTCCAGTATATTTTTCTGGAAAGAAGTTTTTCAACCACTAAAAAGACTTTGTTCTATCTTCTGTAAAACAAAATGGTTGCCAAGCCTATTATATGTGTCGCCAGTTTGTTTTTATAAGGTTTAAGTATTGCCAGATATGTAAGCACTTTGTTCATAATTTAAATTTTTTTAAAAAATTTGTCTGGTAAAATAATAAAATAAATAAAATATACCCATTTTACCCCGGGTGACCCTATAATTTGAATGTAATTAAATATTAAAAAATATAATGATTGCTTAAAATGAGTAAAATATTAATTTAAGACCTAATTGATAATTAAATTAAATAATAAAAAATTAGCTCTAAAATGAAGCCCTATCAAGCTGTTTCATACTTTGAAATTTTTGGGTTATTGTCAACTAGTGTGTTTTCTTTTCCTGTCATTTTTTTATTTGAAATATTTGGAATTATCCATATTAGGGGGATGTGCATATATAACTATTATCATTTTAGGGGGAAGGGGGGGGGGTCTGGCACTGGCAGACGATATCTCTAGGGGGAGACAGAGTTTGTTTATTGTTATCAATATCATTTTTGATCCAACCAAAATTTTCTCTTTTTTATTTGTAACATACATGGTCTTTGGTTCAAAATAGTATGTTTTTTTGCCTATTTTTATGAAAAAGCAAAACCGTTATTGAAATTACGAAATTATTATAAAGTTGAATAATTCTAAACATGGAATTCCCCAATGTTTTACATTCCTATTCTTTATATGTGTATGCATTCATAATCGCTGTTCGACAATGCAAAATTAGTATATTTGAGATGAAACTTATGTTTACTAATAGGTAAAAGAGAAAGAATGTTGTTCGCTTGTTTTGTTGATAAAAATTTCTATCTACACCCCCTCCTGTCCCTCCCCATTCATGAGCGGTAAGTGAAAGAAGACACTATTACTGTTAAATAGATTATGTTACAAAAAGCTATTATAAAATTCCTTTAAAAAGTAACTATTTATTTTAAGTGTTATTTCATATGTATTTCATACATAAGCTGATTTATATCTTATATATAAAGTTGTATTTTATTAACTTCCCTTCTTTTGAATCAATAAAACATTAAAAAAAAATATTTTATATGTCACTCTAAACAAATTTAATAAATTTTAAAAGTGAAAAAAGAAAATTTAGACATTGATAACGATATTACTATGGGGAGTGGGGTCGAAAGATGATAACATTTGATATCGGGAGGGTGGAGGGAGTCCAGATTTTCCAAAAAGTTGATAATATGTATGAACAAACCCTAAGAAGAATTATGAAATCAGAAAAAAAAATTAAATTATTACATATCAAAACTGAAACTAATACAAACAAATAAGAAAAAGCATGCGTCAAGCATATATTATGAAACACTTCCTGAAATGTTGAACAAAGCATCGTTTTTTAGATAAATAAGGTGTTAATGTCCATAGCCAAATATGGGTTTTGATACAGTTTTGAACAGACCTGTATTTGATCTGCCGGTTGATATATATATATATATATATATATATACTGTATACTGCGGAAGTTTAGTTTAGCAAGAAAACGCCTAACAAGTTGAAATTTCTCGGTATTTATGTATTAACGCCACCACAGTTACAGGTTTGGCAATTTTTAATCTACACTTAAATTTTTTTGACAAATCATAAAATAAAACACTTTATATAAAATTAAAGCACTTTCAAAATTCAAAACACTATATTTAAAAACAAAGTAACATATCAGATTTCGGTGGAAAATGGGCCGATATAGAGTCACTCCTGCTGCGGTAGCGTTAATAAGTAAGTACCAATTTCTCTTCCAGCTATTTATACTAATGTATGGAAAAATATTTCAATACTTTTGTTAAGCCATGTATAGTGTTCATTCTAGGCTATTTTTGAAAGGGTGCAGCACCCTGCCCTTTTTCAAATTTGCAAAATGCACCGCTGGTTTTACCCAGAGATTTTTAATAAATATTTTATTCTGTATTATTTTTAAATTTGTGTGCCCAAAAATGTTACAATTTTTTTCATTTCTTTAGGAAAAAGAACATCAAACTATTCAATTATGGTTTAATTTGATTGTATTTTTAATTTTTATGTCATAAAATCAATCAAAATTAATATTACTTGACTTATCTTCAGTGTTCTCACTGTCGCTCGCCATTGTGCCAAATTGCTACTAAATTCTTCATTTGGCAAGCAAACAAGCGATTTGATTCGTCAAATTGCAAATGCTCAACTTTTGCCTTTTCTTTTCTTTTTTTTTTTTTTTTTTTTTTTTTGTGTGTGTGTGTTTTTGCCCTGTGTTTTGAAGAGTATAATTTTGAAACTGCATTTGAAGTATGGACTTCTTAGAAAAGCCGAATTCTAGAAAAATAAAAGTTCATTTGAATATGACATTTTGATTTTTCAGATTCATTGTGTATGATATCATAAAATTCTGAATTAACTTAGGAATTTTTATTTCATAACATTTTAATGAGTTAAATCAGTTTTAGATTTTATTTTTCTTGATTACGCAAGATATTTAGAACAGAAATGTATAATATAGACGCACGCGGTGCGCAGAAAACTTTATGAAGTTTGCAGAAAATTTTAAGAAAGAAACAATTTTTATTTATTTACTTACTTATTTTTTTTAGTACCAAAAAATAAAATTATTCCCTCAATTTTATCAACAAATTATTTACTGTTAACGCGAATGTCTTCAAAAAAAGCATGAAATTTAATAAAGAATCGCGTAAAAACATGCATTTCACCAAAGAATTGCGTAAAAAAAACCTCCATTTCAACAAAGAATCGTGTAAAAAAAATCCAACATTTCGACAAAATACCGCATGAAAAACGTGAATTTTGTCCAAAGGCTGAGTAAAAAATGTGAATTTTGTCCAATGACCGCGTTAAAAACATAAATTCCATGCATGAATCGCATAAAAAAAATACAAATTTTGTGCATGAATCGCATTAAAAAATACAAATTTTGTGCATGAATCGCTTAAATGATCGCATGAATCGTGTTAAAAAGGCAATAATTACGTTCAGAAATTGTATGAAAAGTGCAAATTACATCTATGAATCATGTAGTAAAACGCGAATTATTTTCAGAAATCATTCAAAAAACGCGAATTTTGTTGGCAGAAAGCTGAAATGCAAATTACGTCTATAAATCGCATAAAAATAGCAAATTGTGTTCATAAATCGCATAATAAATGTGAATTGCATTCATGAATCGCATAAAAAACACGAATTACGTTCATGAATTGCTCAAAAAACGCAAATTACGTCCATGAATCGCGTAAAAACATGAATTATGTCCATGAATCATCATTTCATCAAAAAATCAAGAAAAAATCCAAAAATTTCATCAAAAAATTGAAAAAAAGCAAAAAAAAGTAAATTTTGTTAAAAGATCGTGAAAAAAAAAGGCAAATATTGTTGAAAGATTGCAAAAAAGCAGACAATTTTAGAAAATCACGAAAAACAGCTGATTTTGTTAAAAAGTCACAAAAACCAGATTTTGCCAAAAAAAAAATCTGAACAAAACGTTAAATTTCATGAAAAGATCACAAAAATTGGGAAATTTCGTTAAAATATCACAAAAAAAGCAAATTTCACCAATTTTGTCGCGTTTAAACACAAAAAAAACGCAAATTTTGAAAAAAAAAAAGAGCACATAGTTTGTAACTGGTTTGGGGGCCCCAAAGCACTGAAACTTAAGGGGCGTCAAATTTATACTACAAACATCATTTTTAGGCTGTCGCAAGAAAAAGTTACGAGAGGGGAAGGGGCCTCAAATTCTAATTATTCCCCAAATGCAATTTTCTTTTCGCACGCCCCTGATTGTGAAGCAAGAAAATCCGCTTTAAGAGCAATAAAGGCACAATTTTGAAGCAGGAAAATCAGCTTTTATAACAGAAAAATTCCCTTCTCACATTAATTTTTTTTTGTGCCCCTTTGACGAAATTTACATTCCTTTCCGGTCTTTTGCGAAATCTGTCTTTTTTTTGGGGGGGGGGGATATTTTGATAAATTTTGCATTTTTTCGTGAATGTTTGGCAAAAGTTGTCGTTTTTTGCAAATCTTTTGACAATTTTCCATTTTATTGCGATTTTTGGATGAAATTTACCGGTTTTTTGCAAATCTTCAGATGAAATCTGTCATTTTTATTATGATGTCTGATGAGAGTTGCCATTTTTCATGATTTTTGGCAAAATTTGCCGTTTTTTGCAAATCGTTTGACAAATTTTCATTTTATTGCGATTTTTGGACGAAATTTATCGTTTATTCACTATTTTTTGAGGAAATCTGCCTTTTTTTGGAGATTTTGTGATGAAATTAAGCATTTTTTCGCGAATCTTGTTGGAAATAAGATATTATTTTGTGATTTTTTAATGAAATTTGTCGGTTTTTCACGATTTTTTTACGAAATTACTCGTTTTGTAGGACACTTAAGAGCTATTTTTTTGCCTAATTTATGCACAATACTGCATATTTTGTCAAAAGATCAGGAGAAATATGCCAATTTTGTTAAAAGATCTGGAAAATATGCAAATTTTGTCAAAAGATTGCAAAAGAAAAAATAGAATTTTGCCAAAAAGCGAGCAAAGAAGACATATTTTGTAAACAGATTGCAGAAAATATGCAGATTTTGTCGAATGATTGGAGAAAAGTCACAATTTTGCTTAAATACTGGGAAAAAATATGGGAATTTTGTTGAAACATCATGAACAAAATGCGAATTTTGTCCAAAGATTACGAATATTGTGCAAATTTTGTCCAAAGATTACAAATATTGTGCAAATTTTGTCCAAAGATCACGGATAGTAAGCGAATTTTGTCAAAAAATCACGGAAAGTATGTGAATTTTGTTGAAAGATCGCAGAAAAATGCAGATTTTCTCAAAAAGGGATGTGAAAAAAACACGAATTTTGTGAAAGGATCATGGATAAATGCAAATTTCATTGAAAAGATTGTCGAAAAAAGTGCAATTATCGCCAGATGGTCACAAAAAATGCAAATTTTGTTAAAACGCTGCAAAAAAAAATGCAAATTTTGTTAGTGGTCCATGAGTCCATGAAAGTTCAACTTTTTCTTTGCTGAGCCTGTAGCATGTCTGCAGCAAAGAAAAAAAAGGTGAATTTCACCAAAAGATCTCAGAAAAATGCAAATTTTATGAAAGAATTGCAGGAAAATGCAATTTTCATCAAAGAAATGCTAATAAAATGCAAATTTTATCACAGAGTTGCAGGGTTTGAAAAAACCCGGGTTTTTTTGAAAAAGCCCAACCCACTGGGCCCAGTAGTCTAAAACCCGGGTTTTTTCGGGCTTTTTCGAAAAAACCCGGGTTTTTTCGGGTTTTATCAAAATGTTTTAGAGACCTCTTCACATTTCTAATTTTCACATGCATAGTACCTAAATTTTTCATTTATCAGTGGAACAAAGGTATAATTTTGCATTAAGTATAGATTAACAATAAAAATAAATATATAAAAAGAAAATATAAATATATTTAAAAAGATTATTTTGTATCTCATAGAACTAGATTACTGGAAGAATGATATATTAAATCAAGCGCAACTGAATTTCTTTATATAAATCTTAAGTTAAACAGACTAATTTATACAATTTCTTTAATTTACTTCAATAGAAATCAGTTTAAAGCAGCAACATTTATGTAAATATTTTTATTTTTGTGAAGAAAAAAATAGAATTCACACATATGTATGCATATATATATATTTACTACAATTTAAACAACATTTATATTGCAATAGTATTAAATTGGATTATCTAAAAGTCAATGTCAGTCATATCTATAAAGTTAGATCGTAAATGGCAATACACTTTTACTAGTTTAGTTTTGCTTTTGTATGCCATCTGTAAGCAATCTTTTAAAGTATCTGGATACATTTTAGATTAGATTTTATTAGGGTTTTTGGATATTATCAAGGTTATTTATGTTAAAGAAATATGGTTCAGAATGTTTGAAAACAAGGTACTTATACTACTAAATACAATTTAAAATAACTAATTGATTACAAAAAGTTTATGAGGTTAAAGGTTAAAAGGTTATGACAATAATAAACATTATAATTTGCTTTTACAAAAATTAATAATTAGTAATAATTTTAACAATGAAATTATTAAAGTACTATACTAAAACTTTTTCACTCTTTTTGTTACAACAAGATTCCCAGCAAAACATGACTGGCAAATTTCTTGACTTTCTATGACCAAATCTCAAAAAATTCCCTGACTTTCCCAAACCAAATCTAGAAAAATTCTCTGACCAAACGAGCATACAGCAAAATTTTATACTTATTTTCACAATCTTTTGCCAAAATTAGCAATGTTTTTCTGCAATCATACTTCAATCTTTTTTTTTTTTCCCAACTGTGATGAATTTTGTGTCATTTTTCATTTTTTCACTCAAATGTTTTCCATGACTTTTTTAGAAATTATTTGTAAATTCCCTGACTTTTCCTGTATATTTTGAGATTTTCCTGACTTTCCATGATGCTGGGAACCATTATAATCTGTCACCATTTTTGTGTTGAAAATTACTGTATAAACTTTCATTGAATTTCAAGAATAAGGAACTGATAAAGAGTAGCTTTACTTGCCAGGGAGGGTATTCTTTTCGGTTGAAAATACTGGAACAGTTGTATAATACCATTTCAATTGTACAACTCAAATTTACTTTTGACCTACAAAAACAATCACCCATCCCATTTCATCAAACTATTGAATCATTCCAGAACTTTGTGTAGGTAGTTAATTTCACTAGTATCACCTTTTGGAGCTATTGTGAAAATTCCTGTAATGACCCTGTGTGCTGTACACGGGGTGTATCAATGTGCCCCAGTTCCCCCTACATTAAGATTTAAAGCCCTTGGGTGCATTTTAAAATATATAGCCATGAAAATCTTCCTTATTTACAAACTAATTTATTTTATGCTCATTTTATCAATACTTAGAAATTCTTTTAAATATGGTTAGTTTGAAATATATTTAAATTGGCATTTATCTTTCCATTCTCATATCTTAGATTAAATAATGATACAGTTGTAAAAACACGAGAAAATTTGAAAAAACCCACAAATGGGTTTTTGATGGGTTTTTTCAAGTGGGCCCGCCCGAAAAAACCCGGGCGGGTTTTTTCGGGCTGGGCCCACTTTGGCGAACCCTGCAGAGTTGTGAAAAGACGCAAATTTTATCAAAGGATCATGAAAAATTGTGAATTTCATCAATGGATTTTGAATTTTAAAAAATGCATATTTTTTCAAATAATTATGGAAAAAATGTCAATTTTTGACTAAAGATTGAGGAAATGCTAATTTCGTCAAATGTTTGTGAAAAGCAAGAATTTTTGCCTTTGCAGAAAACATGCAAAATCAAAGACGATTGCAAAAATTCATGATCTTTTGGCGCCTGATCAGCAAATTTCATGATTTTTACACACTTAAGGACAAAATTTGCGATTTTTTTTCCGTGCTCAATCAACACAATTCACTTTTTTTTTCCCCGGGCAATAAGCCAAGAAAACATTTGATTTTTCTGCAGCTGGTGAATTTGAAATTTTTTTCATGCATCATCAACAAAACTGACAATTTTTTCTTGCCCAGTCAATGAAATGTGTAGCTTTTCTCGCTTCAATCCAATCAACAAAATTTGCAACTTTTTAGAAGTCGATCAGTAAAAATTCATGATTTTACAGTGGCCAATCGACAAAATTTGCCCTCGTTCTGTTTTTAATTGACGAAATACATGTTTTTCTGTGCCCAATCAACAAAATTTGTGATTTTTAACGAACTCTGACAAAATATATATTTTTTTACACAACAAAATGAAATTTGTGACTTTTTTTCCTTGATAAACTGACAGAACTCATGATTGTTTTGCTGCCGATCAATGATATTTTAAAATTTTTTCGAGCATCATGAATAAATTTGCAATTTTTCCATGTGTTATCAACAAAATTTGAGATTTTTTTTTTTTTTTTTTTTTTTTTTTTTTGTTGTTGTTTTTCTTGATTACAAAATTTGTTATTTTTTTCATGTAAGATCAATGAAATTTGCTTTTTTTTTGTGATAAACCAAGAAAACATGTGATTCCACAAGCAATAAATTTTATTTGCATTTTTTTCATTTATCATCAACAAAACTGATGATTTTTTCTTGCCCGATCAGTAGAATATGCAATTTTTTGCGTATAACCGACAAATTCATGTCTAATCGACAAATGAACAATTTCACTATTTTCCACACTTAATCAATGAAGTTCACAATTTTTCTGTGCTCAATCAGTGACATTTGCAATTCTTAAGTGATTGACAAAATTTCATATTTCCCCACGATACATTGACAAAATTTATGATTTTTTTGTACAATCTATGCATAAAAATTGCAATTTTTTCCAATTGTAAATTGACGAAATTCACAGGCCACAGGTTTTGGTTTTGCATCCCTAATATTAGATATATTTTACATCTAATGCGGTGCAATAATGAAGTTTAGTTAAATTGTGGCTTAATTATTGACTTTTGAATTTTTAGTACCATATATTTTTCACTGAGTAAATGTTTTTCAACCTATTTTCCTACTCAAATTTGCTAATTTCTGTCACTCTTAAGCCTTGTCATACCTTTTTTTTAAACTCTCTGTATCTGTCAGATTTTTGTAAAAGAAAAATTGTATGTATCCTTTCTGATTTTTTTTTTAATGATTTTAGGATTTTCTCTTACCTATGGTAGATATATGTGGTGCCTACCCCAGACCGAAGAAAAACTGGTGAAAAAACACAGCATCATTTACGATTAAGGTATAGCTAATTTATTGTTTATTAATTTAAGTTTATGGATACATAAACTTGTGCTTAAATGTATTTTAAGAAAATGCTGCACATTTACTGTCTCTGTTATGAAAATCCTGCTCATAGGCATGTATTTAAAAGTGTATGTGGCTCCAATTACTTTTTTTTACGGGGAACAAATGGCAGCAATTCCCCGATGGTAAAATTTCCTGAGGAAAATTTCAAGCTATGTTACCAACTAATAAATTGCAATACAGTCAAGTCTCTCTATATCGAAACTCCATACATCGAATTTCTCTATATAATGAATTTTTAGTAGGAACAGTCCCCTTTTTGCATGATTACATTAAAAACAGTCTCTATATAGCGAAATATCTATTTCCATATAACAATTTTTTTTATAAATTGGTCTTAATTTATTCAGTTTTAAAAAAGCTTCAAAATTATATGGAATCCATTTTCCATCACTTATTTTTGATTTATCATTCAGTGCTGTTTTTTTTTTTTTTTTTTTTTTTTAAATATTACTTCTCTCCTTGTTCTTTAAATCCAACGAGTTAATCCCACCTCCCACACACCTTTCAACATCCTTCTCAAAACAGAATCAATTGGATTGTTACACACAGGGTTCTCGCTGTCGCTCGCCATTGCGCCAAATTGCGACTAAATTCTTCATTTGGCGAGTAAACAAGCGATTAGATTCGCCAAATTGCTAGTGCTCAATTTTTGCTTTTTCTTACTTTTCTTTTTTGTTTTCACACATATGCATATATACATATTTTTAATAGATTTGTAGCAGATAGTTGAAACTAGATTAATAACAGTCGGTGTCGCAGTTATAAAAATTTAGGTTATTTTAGAACATACGGACATAAGGGGGGGGGTGTTCATTAAAAGGTTAAAGATAATTTTTTAGTGCTACACAGCGAATCTATTTTGCTAATACTTTTTTTCACTTGGCGAATGTTTTTTATTTTTAATTAGCCAAATTACTAACGTTGGTCAAATGTCAGCGAGAACACTGGTTACACATATAAAAGAGGAATCAATGAGAGGCATTCAAATGGAAGAAAATGTGAACTACAATTTTTCATTCCTTGCTAAAATTTGAGCATTTTTTTTTAAAGAGTGTTACAATTTTAAAATCAAAACAACAAAAAATTACAGATTTCTTCCTCTGAAATTAATGTAAGTCTTTCTCATTTGATTTTCATTAAGCTTTCAAATAAATGTCTATTCTTTTTTTTTTTTTCTTTCTTTTTTTTTTTTTTTTTTTTTTTTTTTTTTTTTTTTTTTTTTTTTTTAAACTGCTTAAATAATTAAGAAATGTTAGGTTTACTTTTAAACATTTCAAATTCTTAATTAAATAGATCAAAAATAATTTTTGTTCAAAATTTACACATTAAATATGATTTTTAACATCATTTTCTATACTAGGGATGCACCAAATATTCGGTATCTATTCGGTATTCGGCCATGTTACCGAATATTCGGTTAGGCCGAATATCAAACTATTCGGTTAAGCCGAATATTCGGCTTGGCCGAATATCAAACTATTCAGCCTGCCGAATATTCGGTTTGGCCGAATATCAAAGTATTCAGCCAAATCCAATACTTAATAAAGCCTTTTAAAGAACATTTTTTAAAACTTTTCACAATTTCTACTTTTAACTGTCAATTTATAAATATATTTGAAATAATATGAAAGAAAATTATATTTAAATAAAATAGAATGTTTTTACGTTATTTATTTGTTGTTTGTAAAATGTAACTTAAGAAAATTAACCATGAGAAGGATTAAAATGGTGATTTATTAGGATTCTCCTTAAGAATAAATGATGCAAGTGCAGATGCAAGTTCCTAGATTTTATTTAGTAAAAAGTCTGTTTCTTGCTTTTCCCAAATAAAAGTCTTTAAACAAGAAAGAAAAACTTTTGAGATTAGTAATAGCTATCAAGGCAGACAATTTGTGTTCATGAAACCATAATCATAATCAACTTATTGAGTCATAAGTACATTGTATTTCATCTCACTCTAGGTCAAACTTGTGTTTTCGTTTGTTGCATTAACAATAAATAAGATACCATAACTGTATTTTCAACTCGCATGCTTTGATTTCTGTAAAATATGATATGATATGTTAAGAAGGATGGAAAATGCCGCCATTTATAAGATAAGAACTATGATCTAGACATTCCTTTTTTCAGAATTAAATTGAAAGTACTTATACTTTATACTGAAAAAAATCTGTCTAGAGTTATTTAAAAAGAACAATTATGAGACGCTACAGTTTTTCTTCAACCATTTTTTGATTATTTCTCTTTGATTTTAAAATGTTTGTTTCAATTTGTTGAAGAAATCATGAAATTTAAAATTTTATTAATTAAAAAAGTCTCATAATTGTGCTTCTTAAATAAATAAAGGCAGAATTTTTTCAATACTAAATGCTCTTATAAAAAGCTCTTGTTTATCAAAATATAAGTTTCTCTTATTAAATATTATGTAAAATTGTTTTAAAAAGTAACATTTTAATACCTTTAAACTTTGAAATATAAAAAGTATTTGGAAAGCCAAATATTCGGTATTCGGCTGAATAGTTACTATTCGGATGGCCGAATATTCGGTATTCAGCTTAACAATTACTATTCGCCTTGCCGAATATTCGGTATTCGGTTCAGCTGTCGGCCGAATATTCGGCATTCGGCCAAAATCACTATTCGGTGCATCCTTACTCTATACATCAAATTTCTCTATATGACCAATTTTTTACAGGAACGATGGTTTTCATTATATAGAGACTCGACTGTTATTATATTTATGTATATCTCCACTCTGAAAAAACAGTTCAAAATAAACATTTATTGCAATAATCTGTTCAATCACAATCAAAAAAGGCTTTTTATATGTTAGTATCTTTATAGTACCTTTTATTATTATTATGTTTTCAAAGATTTTTACACATATAACTTGGTCTTAGATTGATTTATGCTCTTAAATTGAGAGCAAGAATACAAAACAGAGAGTTTGAGATTAAAAAATCTAGAAAGTGTGAATTTTACATTTTTCTGTTGAATTTAATGGCTCATAATTGTTTTGAACTTGGAACAAAAGCAAAAATGCAATTAAAAAAGGAAAAACTTAAACCATCTGTGCTGCATGAAATTACCACTCTTTTAGCCTAAGATGTCTCAAAATGTAATTGCTGCTCTTTTTCAAAACAAATGACCAGTTTTCATTTAACTAATGCATACAAAAGGTGTCTCACAATTTTAAATGCAATATTCACCCTTTAACTGAATCACTTTCTAGAGCAGAATTTTATTCAACAAAATTATGGATTCTAAGTAAGCCAAAAATTTTTTATATTAACTTTGATTTTGATTTATAAAAATGGCTAATTGGCTTAACCAGTGATTCATATAAGAGTCAATATTATATTAATGAATGTTGCATTATAATATATACTACCAGAGTGAGTCATAATTATCGAAACAATATGCTATCTTGTTAAATATTGTCCCTTTGTACAATGCTTCCAATTGCAAAGTTTCATTTAAAAAAATGTGAAAATTTTCATAAGATAAGTTGCATTACCATGGAGGGTCTTTTTAACAAAATACAAAGATTAAATTTTTATATGCACCCCCCCTCCCCCAAGATAAAAATTCCAATTAGGAAAACTTCCCTTATTCAGGCCCGAATTATATACAAAAAATTGCATCTGCATATCTGCAAAACTCATAAGTGTTATACCCATTTAAATAATTCATCAGGTTTTAAGGGACACAAATTGAAATAGTACTCACAATTCAAGAAACAATGTTACTTTAACAGTTCTAGGAATTTTTCAGAGGCAACACTATTCCATATGAAGGGTACATTTATTTTCAAACATGGAACACACTTCTAAAAAAAGGGCACACTTGTACCTTGTTCCACCAAAATATTTTGAACTGCTTTGTTTAGAATCCCCTAAAATTTGTGATATTTTCCCAGAATCAATCAAATTGCCACAAAGTACATGGGAAAAGTTAAAAAGGGTCATTGGACGCACCGGAAATGTTTAAAAGAACCATCAGACCCATAAAAGAAATTAAAAGGGCCACCAGGTGCTGCGCCTTGATAAAACTACTTCAAATAATAATGTGATCTGCTGTGAGATTATCAGACCTCAATACTGTTGGACACAGGATGTTGTTAGACATGGTTAAGTTTTGGAATAATATTACTGTTTATATTTTTCAAACACTTACATTTTTTAGCGATCCACATTAAATATTGTATTTGGACTTATCTTTTTTTGGTTATATCACTGCAGATGATGATTAATATATCTTACACCTCTTTCTAAAATGCTTTAGTGTTGACTCTATGAAAAAAGGGCTGCCGGGCAGGAATTTTGCAAAAAGGGGACATTATTCTGTAAAAAGGATACACTTGTACCTTACCCAAAATATTTTGAACTGGTTTGTTTAGAATACTCTAGAATTTGCAATATTTCCCCATGATCAATTCAATTGCCACAGAGCATATTGGAAGTTTTAAAAAAGACCACCAGGTGCATCAAAAGGATTTAAAAGAGCCACTAGGCACATAAAAGAAATACAAAAGTCTGTCAGGTGTTACACCCTGCTAAAGTAGTTTAAAGTCGACACTATGCTTATTATATTTAAATAAAATTCAAAATTGTCATTAGCTAATTTTTTTTTTTTTTTTAATATACATTATGTATCTGATTTTTTTTTTTTTTTCTTTAGAAGGATGACAAATTTCAGACAAAAACTGAAGGATGTGCCAGCCTCTCGATCGCCAAGTGCAATAGTATGCATTAAAGACATGCTAATCTTCTATGCCACTGTCCTGTATTTGTTAGCAATTGTTAAGTGAAACTTCAGCAAGTGTAATGGAGTTATGAATTGTACTGTTATTGATGAATTACAATTTGAAACTAAATTATCCTGTGCAATATATGTGCAAGCAATTGGAGCATTAGGAGTCTTTGTATTGGACCAGCACAGTTATAAACTTTGAAAAAAGTCATAATTGTTTAAGCCCTTTTAAAATGTAATTGAGAGATTTTAAAGATAATAAAAGTTTTGAACAAATTCGAATAATGGGCTAAAGTTTAAATTTCCATTGTTGTTATTTTTATACATAGGTAATAATCATGTGTGCAAGATCTTCGGTCTCAGCTGACTGATTTCAGTCTTGAAGAGATTTTTGACTAATAGTAAATTTTGCTTTATCTGCAAAAATAACAATAATTTTACTCTAAATACCTTTTAACCTGTTTCTTTTATTATAAGAAATAATTTTAAACCTAGAAATCATCTTGGCCATTTACATCAAGCGATTTCTAATACTCAGAAAGGTTTTTACTCTTGGCTTGGATGGGCTTTTTGCATCCATGGTAATAAAAAAAAATATTCAATATTTTTATTAAATTTCTGTGAAAACTTTTTTCTGTGATGTTATTTTATTTTTTATGCTACATATCTTTATTTTTTTACTTAATTTTTTACATTTTAATCATGAAGTATGATCACTAGGGAGATTTATGATTCCATCTGGGGTTTTGGAAAATCATAGTTAAAAAAAAATATAATGGATCTAACAAAAAGATTTGTATAACTGTAACATAAATGAATTCCTTCAGATTTCAATTGTGGTGCTTGTTGGTAAATAGCAGATCTTGTATGATTAAGTAAATGCTTATAATTCGACTTATGAATGAATATTCATATGTATTAGGCAAAAAAAAAAAAATGGGACCAAAAATTAAACAAAGCATCATGGTGAATTAAATGAAAGCATATCAGAAGAATAAGAATAATTTTTGTTGCTTGTTACTATCAGCATTAAGAATAAATTTATTTTGTTTTGATTTTGGGTTTACATTTGTTTACCACAAATTAAACAGCTATTCAAATTTTACAATTTTTTAAATACAGTAAACTCAAAGGCAACTTGAATTCAGTTAACTAAATGATCTGCTTATATTCAATTCTCCAAGTCCTGAAGCTTTTTTAAGCTAATGACTGTGAACATTTTTACTGTTTTTGTGGGGGGGGGCATAATTTTTTCCCTCTTTGACAGGGTTGCCGGCTTTTAGCCGGGCCAAAAAAAGCCGGCCGGCTTTTTTTGGTTTTATCCACTTAAAAAAAGCCGGCTAAAATTGAAAAAAGCCGGCTTTTATTTTTAAAGTGTTAATTTGTATTGAATCCATATTAAATTTGAATTGATTTATTTTTAATGCATTTTTAATAATTTACTACTAAAAAAGCTATAAATTTCTATTTAATTTTTCAAATAAATAAGTCTTTATAACTGCTAGGACTCAATTGTGAAGGTATTATGTCTGAAAAATATAAATCTTGGAAAAAAGAAAATATACTCAAAAAATTTGTTTTAAACTTCTACATTTCATAGTTCTACATATATTACACATTCTTAAGAATTATATTTAATGGAATTATGACAAAATTAGTGTTCCCTATAGGTATAAAAAGGGCATGGTGCTATTCACTAAAAAGGGCACTACTGCATCATAAAAGGGCACTTTTGCAAGAAAAAAAAAATGTTATTGCCTTTAGAAAGGGAAAAAAGAAAGCAGCAAAATACATAATTTTTAAATATGATAAATCAAGTAACATTAATTTCGAATGATTTTATGATATAAAAATTAGAAATACAATTAAATTAAAACATGATTGAATAGTTTCATGTTCTTTTTCTTAAAGAAATGAAAAAATTCTATCATTTTTGGGCACACAAATTTAGAAATACTACGGAATAAAAAAAATATTTATCAAAAATCTGGGTAAAATCGGAGGTGCATTTTACTACTTTTAAAAAGGGCAGGAAGCTGCATCCTTCAAAAATGGCCTAGAATGAACACTAACAAAATGAAACACATCAAAGCATTCATGGAAACATTGTTATAGGTCAATATGTAAAGATTAAGTCATAAAATGAACAATGTTGAAAGAGAAATTAGGAAGGATTCAATATTTGAGGAAAGTTTAATACATAATTACATAAAATTAAACAACAAAAAATGTTGTAATAAAATTTGTTGAATTAAAATTTTGAATAGCTCTTTGTTATTTAAAAGTGCATATATGCCCACTTGCATGAATGAGTATATTCATGCATATGCTAATTGAGAATACTGAAATAAATTGTGAAATATAATATATTATGAAATCTGCATAATTCGAAATACTATTTTCAATATCAATAGTGAGAAATGGTGTTTTTTTATATGTATGATTTTAAATGTTTATAGCTAATAAAACATGACATTTTAATAACTCTTAAAATTAGTTAAGTAATAAAACATGTAACTAAGTAACCTTTAATTTTATAAAGGAGTAAAAATGGAAAAACAAAGGTAGGATTAAAGGTCAATGTAAATCAGAAAAGCACTTGGTATGGCCATTTTATAATTTAGCTGACATATTTGCAATTCTGACTATAAACCACTAGCAACTCCATCAATGTGTCATTCTAGTATTAATGTCTTCATTATTGAAAATTTGGGCTATAACCCGATTTCTCATAATGAATCATAATTAAAATGCCAATTTTCATATTAATAAATAAATTTATTAAACTCAAAGTTAATTAAACATCATTGAAGTTAGTTAAAAGACACTTAAAAAAAAATGTGGTGCTTATAATAAAAAGGCTTCATAAAGGTCTGTATAAAAGCCAATTATGGCCAATTTTGGCCAAAAAAAGCCGGCTAAAATCAATAAAAGCCAACCGGCCTGGCTTTTTTTAATTTTAGCCGGCTTTTTTGCAACCCTGCTCTTTGATCTATGAGTTTACTGTGTATCATGCATTTTTCAATAATTTTTTTATTATTCTAATATTTGTAATCTAAGTTTTCTCTTTTAAAAGAATAAATCTTGATCTTGATATACAAGCTTGCATTATTCAGCTATGTGTTAGCGACATATATCCACCATGTTTTAAATTTGTCACCAGCTAAGCTAGAAGTTGCAACAAGATATGCAAATCTTTTGGGTGTACATTTGTTCCTTAAAAAATATGTTATATAGTTGGCCTTGTTAAATCTGCATTATTTGCAATTATCTATCATCTGCACTTTATTTTCAGATTTAAACAAATGAAAATTGCTCTATGAAGTTTGTAAGAAAAAAATAACAAATTATCGAATCCATATTTAGTGAATTTTCAAAGAAATGTTTAGTTATTTAAGAATCCTAATGCAGTTCATCTATTTAAAAGAACAGATTTTATATTGAAGCTCATGATTGCAAACCAATAAATAGATTGTACTAAATGGCATAGCAGATTAAACAATCAATAAAAACATTTTTTTACTATATTTTTTACATTATTAATTTTCTATAAATTATTAATTTCGACAATATTGTTAATTTTAATGTTTCATTTGTATGCTATATTTTCCTGCGGTATTTTTAACTTATATTAATTATTATATTGTGTATAAATTTGCTGTAAATTGTTAAATTGTTTTCATACATTGCAGTTTAAATTTTTATAATAATAATCAGATTCAAACAAAAAAATTGTAAACAAAACTATGATCTAAAATCCACCAATTTTTCAGCCTCAATGTTGGCCGATTTGACAGAGACAATACAATATATACTTATAATTTTTAACTGCATACTGACTCAGGCTTTTCCTGTTTAATCTTAAATTAGTTGTCTGAGCATTTAAAATATTTTATTATATTGGAGAATAACAGGAATGCATACAACATTTTGTCCTTTTAAAAGAGGTGCCCACATCAATAAACAAATTGTCTGAAATGGTTAATGTGTAAATATTTTTGGTCATAAAAAAACTTCATTGAAAATATATGTGCAAATGCAGAAACTATGTGTAAAAGAAAATTTTTTTAAATATATTCTGAGAAATGTGCTTGAATGTGTACTAGAAAAAGATCAGTTTTCCACAAGCATTCTAAAAAGTGTTCCATAAGCATTATAAAAACTGTTCCATATGTGTTCTAAAAAGTGTTCCAGAAAATGCGCTGAAAAGTGTTCCAAAAAAGGTGACAAAATGTATTCCAAAAAGTGTTCTCAAATGTGTTCTAGAAAGTGCGCTGGAAAGAAATAAGCGTTCCATATGTGTTCTAAAAATGTGTTCCAAAAAGTGCGCTGAAAAGTGTTCTAAAAAAGGAGACAAATATGTGTTCCGAAAAGCATTCTCAAATGTGTTCCTTAAGTGTTCTGAGAAGTATTCTAAAAACTGTTCCAAAAAGTGCGCTAAAAAGTGTTCTGAAAAAGGAGACAAAATAAGTGTTCTAAAAAGTGTTCTGAAA
Organism: Maratus speculifer; assembly: GCA_964019185.1. Classification (NCBI taxonomy): domain Eukaryota; kingdom Metazoa; phylum Arthropoda; class Arachnida; order Araneae; family Salticidae; genus Maratus; species Maratus speculifer. Next base: position 146,177,112 of record OZ025302.1, on the reverse strand, counting down.
AGTGTTTTAAGATTTGCAGTGTACTATATATATGTTATATAGAAAAATTGTTTTGCGATTCCATTTAAATAATTCTAAATTTACATCTATTATTTGTTCAAATCTATTGTTTTTATTTTAAAAAGCGCATATTAATGCTTATCTTATTCGATATATTAATGTAGAACTTTTAATACTTTCATTATTTTTTATGAAATACCAAAATCTATATTCTGAGAGAAATTACTTTTTATTTTTTAATGTTTAACAAAGAAAATTGTATTGTTTTTGTTTTTATTTTTACTGTATTAATCAACTTCCCGCGCCTTTTCTGGCATTCGCCGCAATACATCGAAATCCTTCCGTTAGCAGTTGTGGAACTCATTCCTTATTGAGTAACCAAGCGCATCTGTGTGGTTCATTCCTAAATTTGATTTGATCGTCCTTAAGTTTGCATTCCAATCTCTAAAAAGTACATATATCAAAAAGATTATTTTACTAGGTAATATAAAATCGGTTTAAAAGTATTATTATATTCCTCATTGAACCAATACAAGTTACATGTTTTGTACTTTGATAATTAATGTAAAATGGTCAATAAAATCTTCTTTGTAGTCGCTGGAGCGAAATTTATACTAATTTGTATTAGGTAAAATTTGAGGAAACTGACATATTTTCGCTAAACAAAATTTATTCTTTCTGGAATTATACTCTCCATTTATCATATCACTACAGTAGAATAGATATCCTTTTAAAAATCACGGAATATATTTCAAAAATTAAAATTAATTTTATCATAAATATTCATCAATTTTAATTTTAAGTTAAAGTTAAATCTTTGAAGTTTTATTGAAAACTCATTTCTGAATATGACACCTTTCATCTTCATCAGTAAATGATAAGGCATATGACACAGAATTTTCAGTTCCATTCTCTAGACAGTTGTGTATTTATCCTCATTTTTAAAATGGAACCTATTCAGGGAGTATAATTAATCTTTATCAAGTGCCAGTTTATTGATTTGCTTATGAGTATACTGAAACGAAATATTTATAGAATAATTTAAAGTATTTAAGAAATATTTGACGTAGATGATAAAAACGATTTAACTTACTGTTTAAATTGGAAATACTTTTAAATTATTCAAATGATCATGACACATGAAGCAGAAAGTAAAAGATATTTATAGCTATTTAGCTATACATCTACCTGCTATGTATATGCTACTTTTTTTGCAATATTCCGTTAAAAGGGTCCGGGACACATCTATTTTTTTTTTATTATTATTGAGAAAAAATATAAAAAAATTGTGATGGTTAACCATATGTAAACAAAATTACATAATAAAACTTCTCGTATATATTTTTTTCATATTTGAAAGTAAAAAATGGTTAAAAAAGAAATAAAGATCTGAGTGATTTTAAAGTCTAATTTATTTTTACTTCAGTTGATTTTAAAGTCAGTTACTTAGTAATGCACCATCCGCAACAAGGAGTTAAATGTCTTTTTAGTAAATATCAAGTTAGGTTCTATGTTATCAAATTTATGTTATGAGCTTTACATTAATTTAAGATTTGAATAAAAATATTATCTTACCCAGTTTATAAAAAAAGTGCACATATTAAAAAGATCATGACTTCGTGTGTTATTTTCGAAACGTATCGTTCGGTAATACAAATTGGATTTAAAATATCATTAAATTCTAGTACATTGTACTAACACAAAGTAAACCATAATACAATTTACAGTTTTGTACTGTTTTAGCTAATGAGAAAATGTCAATAAAATCTACTTTGTATTCTCTAGGGCAATATTTTTAATAATTAGTACCAGATAATACGTGAGAAAACTGAAAAAAATTCACTAAATAAAATTTATTCTTACTGGAATTAGACTTTCCATTTATCATATCACTACAGTAGAATAGAAATCCTTTAAAAATCACGGAGTGTATGTCGAAGTTTAAAAGTAATTTCATCTTAAATATTCATCAATTTTAATTTTAAGCTAAAGTTAAATCTTTGAAGTTTTATTGAAAACTCATTTCTGAATATGACATCTTTCGTCTTCATCAGTAAATGATAAGGGAAATGACACAGAATATTCATTTCAATCCTCTAGACAGTTGTGTATTTATCCTCATTTTTAAAATGGAACCTTTTCAGAGAATATAATTAATCTTTATCAAGTGCCAGTTCATTGATTTGCTTATGACCATACGGAAACGAAATGTATAATAAGTTAAAATGTTTTTAGAAGTATTTAATGATGATGAAAACGATTTAACTTACTATTTAAACTGGAAATACTTTTAATTAATAATAATGATGACTCATGGAGTATAAAGTGAAATATTTTTATATTTATCTACCTATACGAGGGATTGTTCATAAAGTCTTTGTTTTGAATAGAAAGAAAATAGCTAGAGTTAGGGTGTATTCCAAAAAATGCTTTTCCACCTTCAACAATTTTCTGAGCGAAAAAATTTCTGATTTCAAAATTTTCTGATACAATTTCAAACTAATTTATAAAAGTAGAAACATGACACTTGCTGAGGGGATTTTTGAAGAGTTGTATAAGGTGCCGTGTGATGTCATTTTGCGCTCATTTCAATAGAATTTGATTTATGAACAAATACTTTCTCAGTATGACCCTTTTTTCCTTTTCCAGATCTCCCGCTTCGGAAAGATTGGATCAAAATGCTAAATTTTATTGCATTTTTTGCAATATTTTCTATATTTATCAAAGAATCGACAATCACGGCACCTTGTGCACTTTTTAAATAAGACAATTTGCCAGTCTGATGCATTTCAGTGCAAAAATAAATTAAAAAATAAATCGAAAAATAAGCAGTTTTATCGAAATACAGTATACTCTCGATATCTCGAAGTCGAAGGGACGCTAAAAAAATTCGAGATAGCGAGTTTTCGAGATAACAAGGTCATAGGTAAAACATTAAAAATATGTAAAAACACATGATACGGAATATCATTATGAAAATTATTAAAGACATGACAGATGAAAATAAGTTAAAATACTTAATGATAGTCAACAATATGTCTAATCACAGGTTGCTAATTTTAATTTTTAAAGTAGTAGAAAAAAATTACATTAAATTGAAAATAATTAGTAAACACATAAATAAACTTACATCACTAGAATTTCTTAAAATAGTCCAGTAGTGTGGCCTGGCGACATCTCTTTTGAAATTGTTCTTCAACCAATTTTTCTATTCGAAAAATAGCAGCAAAATCATCGTTATCCACGTTTTCCGAACATTCCATAAAGCGTCGTAGTGCATGGACAGCATCTTTAGCTTGGGACGCAGTAATACTCGGTGATGGTTCTGGGACAGCCACTTCTTCCTAATCATCGGATAGCGGAGAAGAAGTCGATTACGAAATTATTTCATCGTCGGTCCATATCCCACAGACTTCAACTTCAGCGTCTATTTCAGTGAAATCTTCGAAAGTTATATTTTCGGAAAGTTTCAGAGACTTTGAAATTTTTCCCCATTCTTCGCACTTCATTTCATTTTCGAGTTCAGTGACGCTTTCTTGTTCCTCCTCCGAATCATTTTCATTTTCTGTCTCTTTCACAAAACCAGCTTTTCTAAAACAGTTTATGATAGTTTGCTGAGTGACGTTCCTCCAAGCTCTGTCAGCCATCCTCATGCAATCCAGAATGTTTAGGGGCGTAATTTCCTCTTCTCTGTCAATGGAATTAGCTATTTTCTTCACTACTTCCTTTCTGTATCCAACTTTGAAACTTCTGATTATCCCTTGATCGAGGGGTTGCAGTTTTGAAGTGGTATTTGGTGGAAGAAAACGTACTTTTACCGCTTTCAATTCTGGTATACTGCCGTGAGCTTTGCAGTTGTCGATGAAAAGTAAAATGTTCTTCTTTTTTTTGCACATGCTCTTATTTGTTTCAGCCAATCAACGAAATATTCGCTTGTCATCCAAGTTCATTCCTTTAAAGCATCTTGGGTTTCTGGCTTTCCCAATCATCAAGGAGGCTAACTTTTCTGTCCCACTCATATTGGCAGCTAACAGCAATGTCACTCGCTCTTTGCTCTGCTTTCCTCCGTGACACTTTTCTCCTTTGAAAACTGCAGTTTTGTCCGGTAATGCTTTAAAGAAAAGCCCTGTCTCATCAGCATTGTAAATGTTATCGGGGGAATATTCTTTCAAAAGATCAGGGAGTTCTTTTATCCATTCTGAACAAAGTTCATCACTCACTGATTGACTCTCGCCACACAGTTTTCGAAAAACAATGTTGTGGCGTTTTTTAAAGTTCTCTAGCCATCCATTGCTGCATTTAAAATCTTTGTGGCCTAATTTTTCTGCAAATTGTTCGGCCTTTTCTTTCAACTCATTTCCACCAAGAGGGACATTACGGTCTCTACACTGTTTAAACCAAGTTATGAGACATTCCTCTAAATCCGGATATCCAGCCATCCTAATCTTCTTTGCGGCTCCTTTTTCCTGCTCGAAAAGTTTCTCAATTTTTTTCCTGTCTTTCAGTATCGTTGATAAAGTAGAAGCTGGAATTTTGAAATCCTTTGCGATTTGCCCCTTTTTTTCCACCTTTATTTACAGCCTCTAAAATCTTTACCTTTTTTTCGATTGTTAACACGTTTAACTTTCGTTTAACGCTCACTACTTTCTTTTCTTCGGAACTTTCCATTTTTGAAGTTAGAACTGGTAATTCACTTTCACAAACACGTTTTACTAATTCACTAACGTTTTTCGCGAATGACTAAGCCGTATACAGTAAATTCTGACGAGGAGAGCAACAGCAACAAACCTAAGTGACAAATGATTGGATTGTTGAATCATCATTGGGAAGACACGTGATTTGGCGGGACCGCATGCATCTTCACCCACCCCTCCTTTCCCCCCCAAAATGCCACCCATATGACAAGGAACGACCTGTTTTTCTCCCCTTGTCTATCTTTCAAGTGACCAGATGGACTTATCGTAATCGGCCTCGATCCCTCAGAGAGATAATGAGGGATGTGAGAGATTCTTGGAAACATAATCCTATTTTCTTGGACACAAATAAACAGCGATTTTCCGGAAAAAAATATCTTTTTACTTCGAAAAATATTCGACATAGCAAGGTTTTCTGTAAAATCCTTTCGAGATAAAAATTAAAATTAACATTAGATGAATATATGATACCAAGAGGAAAAATATTTTTTCGACATATCAAGGTTTTCGAGGTATCGAAGTTCGAGATATCGAGAGTATACTGTACACCCGTAAGTAATTAAGTTATATTTTCAGCATATTATGGGGTAATAGTGCTGCTTTTATTACAACGTTGTTGCAGCTTTAGAAAACTAGTAAATTAAATGTACTTTGATTGGTCCTAGCTCTCAACAGTCCCTTTGACATCTTCAATGTCCGCAAAAGGATTTTACCTTTAAGGTGTTTCTTACAATCTATTAACGCCAAACTCGTTATAAAATCTGCTGTGGTGTCATCTACACTGTAAAAAAAGAGTCAATCTGCTAAAAAAAACTTTAGTGATCCTTGTAATTACTAAAAAATTTTTAGTAATATTTGTCGATTACTAGAAAATCTGTAAGAATTACTAGAAAAAAGTTAGCAACGAATAGAGTTAATAGTTCTATATTTTTAATAGCTATTACTAAAACTCACTTGGTGTGGCCTTGATAGCATAGTGGTTATAGTAACGGACTCCAGGCTGAAAGGTCCCGGGTTCGATGCTGGACACAGCCAAATACGCCCCGAAAATAAGTAGTGTAAATACTCGTTAATAAAAGGATTATGAAAATTCTGTCGGAGCAGGTAGCAATTTTTGGTGCTGCCATCTAATGCGGTTTTGCCGAAAATCTATCGTTTCAGAAGTCTGGATGCAGCTCGAAGGAAGCTCCTGCCCTTCGGGCGCACGTAAAGGTTATTAAAAATCATTTTGGAGCTATTACTAAATTTTGCTTGATGGTTCACACTAAAAATTTTTAAGTTAGTTATACAAAAAATTCTTTTGCTCAGTATACAAAAGAAATGCTTGTTTCACTTGCAAAAAAAAGTTTGTAATGGTTACTAAAAATTCTGAGGAATACAAATTTACTAAAAAATTTTTAGTAACCTCTTGAATATTTTTTACAGTGTATTTATGATTCCATAAAACATATTCAAGTATGATAAAAACAAAAACAGGAAGAATATTCGCAAAATAATTCAAAAAGCAAGTATACGTATTACAAAATTTAAAAATCTTTAATTTACAAAAATAGACTACAGTTTAATTCTTATGCTGATTTTTATATAATAAGGGGAGAGTGGTGTACCTTGGACATATTTGTACCTCGGACCTGTGCTAATTTTAGATCTACTTGTTTAGATCATTAAACAAAAGTATTTGTATATTAAATATTTGGGGCCAGAGGTCTCGTTCTTGGCATTGTTTATAAGCTCAACTAATTGAGCAATTTTTAAAAAAGGAAATTCACCTATTAAAAGTTAATTTTTCTTAGACATTTCTATGTTATTTTTATACTAAAACATATTTAATTTTTTTTAATGAGGATTATGCATAATAAAGGAATGCTCTAGCTACTACACCATATTCTTTAAGTAAAGTTAGGCCTAACCTTAACATCATGATCGGTAGTTTTGTTTTAAGTGTCAAGTGGTGTACCTTGCACCTAATAAAAGTGGTGTACCTTGCACCTAATAAAAGTGGTGTACCTTCGACTGGGTCTAAGGTACACTAGATATTATCTAATGGATCTGAAAGGTAGCTCAAGAAGTTAATATTTTGAATTGACTTATCTAATTACAATCTTGGTTAAAAATAAATATAATTACAACTATAAATAAGTTTTAATGTCTTTTGCGATTATAGTAATTGTAAATGTTCTGAAGTTTTATGTCTATTTAGACTTTTTTTTAAACATAATAAACAATGAAATGCATCGAAAATTTATATATGTAGCTTCTTGATTAATAAATGTTGATTTTATTCGATTAAACCAACGTTTTTTTCCATTATTAATAATGGGACCAAGGCACACCACTAGTGGTGTACCTAAGTCCTATTTTCATTTTATTTTTAATTCAAACTTTTTCATGGAAATTACTGTTATAAAAATTTAAGACAAATATATGTAATGTATAACATTATAAAGTTTTATAAAACCTTTTTTTTAGTTTTAGCAAATTTTTTAATTAAAATTTAAAAAATCAAAATAGTTCCTCGGTACACCACCTTCTCCTATGCTTGTTACATTAAAAACAAATAATATTAAACGAATAATATTATCATGGTATTCATTTCCATTTATAAAGCAATGCATATATGATGTTTCTTTAAAATCGTGAATTGACACAATTTTTCAGTAGTTTGCATCGATAAAGAATTTATAAAATGCATTTTAAGAAAAAAGGCGTTTTAAACTGATTTTTAAAAATTAAAATATTTAATCTATTTATGATGTTTTATGGAATCTTTAGTTGCAAATGAAAAAGTAAATATGGTAAAATAGAAGTAATATATAATATTATAATTTTTAATTGACAAATAAATTTTTAACTATAATTACGAGTATGCATTCATAAAAAAAGGATAAACACAAATAGCGAGATCGGGTATCGACCCGGGGTCCTCTGATCAGCAAGCAAAGGTTGCACAAATCGAGCTATGATCAACGCGGAAGACCGTTTTCAAATTAAGTATTTATTTCATGTCATAATATTAGAGCCCCTTTTTTCAAGAGCTAAAGACTGTTGTACAAAATCCATTGCAATTTATGCTAAGAGGTCGCTGCCCTACAACATATATCAAAATAATCAAAATCTGTGATTTTCAAGGTTGGACCTCTTTTTGTAAAATAAATAAATGTCATTAAATTGGAAGTCCAGTCCTGCTGAATTTAAGTCGAAATTTAAAAAAGAAAGGATGTGAAAGTTCAATTTCTTCATAGCGTTGATCTCATCGCTATGTTATTAGTCAATAAGCATTCAAAATAAAGAAAGTTATGAATTTCATGTAGTATTATTAGTTTTTTTAGTGTATTCATATCAACTACATACGCTTTTCATATTTTTGTTTGGACATTCTGATATTTGATTTAAAAAATAACAAGAACATTTTCTGTTTTGAGTTTGCTGATAAACGAATTATATTTAAAATAATAAATTTATATTCAATGTATTCGCAACTAGATTATTAATGTAAATTGTCATCAAAAACTTTAACACTCTTTTAGAATATGTCCTTTTATTTTCAAAGAAAAGAAAAAATTATTTCATACTGTCTTGTTCATAGTAAATTGTTTTTCCTCATCAATCATTTAAAAAAATAAAAAATAAAGAAAGAAAAAAATAATGATGATGAAAGGAGATGTGTTTATCTAAGTGTAAAATTTGATTTATTATGGTCGATTTAAGCGAAATAAATCAAATTCTGTAGAAATATTGAAGTTGTATTTGTAAAATTTATTAATTTTTAATAACCGTTTGTTTACTTGAATAAAAAATGTCATAAATTTCTGATGAGAAAAAAAAAATTACTTAAAATACTTTCCAGTGATACTTTTAAACTATCACTGTTAATAATTGTATTTATTTCACTGCGAAATGCATTATTTATACTTGTTAGTTAATCATATTTTTTTATAGGGAAGTCTGTAATAAGACGTATGCTTCTCATTTTCAACGAAATTATGCAAATGAATTTAAAAAATATACATTAATAAACATGGTATTTCAGTATGTTGCAATTTATCTAATTTTCGCCGTTGAAAAGAAAAATCTGTTAATAATGTTTATTTCATTTAAATTTTAATCATTGTGCGCGCGGCAGCGCGCTACAATAATATGATTGAGCGATGGTGCACACGGATTTTTCAATTTTTCTTTTTGCAATAACTAACTAAATACTTATCCAATTTTGATGATTTTTTTTTAAATGTTCGTCTGACCAAGAAGCACAACATAGCACAAAAATTATTTTTTTTTATGGCATACTGAAGGTGTACTGTAGAGTATTCTGAAAATCGGACAAAAATTTTGTGTCACAGCACTTTTCTCGAAAACTACTAAAGATAAAAACTTAATTTTTTTTCAAACAAAAGACAAACTTTTTATCCCGGGGTAGTCATCGAGAAAACGTTATTTCGCTGGGCGGTTTTTCTGAAATTGCGTATTTTCCAAACTTGGTCATAAATGGGTATATCTAACGTTCTATTGCAGATAGAATGTTGCGGTAAAGTTTATTTTAAAGATTTTGCGATGCTAATTAATCCTGCAAAAATTCATAGCTTTACGTTAAACAGTTTTTTTACAAGATGAAATAAAAGAATGTCAGTCATCAATCTAAGGTACTTGTGATCATCGGAGAGAAAAACCAGTTACACCATTCGATTAAGCATAAAAAAATACAGAATGCTTTTTTTTCTCTTATTTTTAACTTAATTTTTTAACGAATTATGAATTTTTTGAAATTTTTGACATGCTGAGTTTTGTCATTTTTTAACACTAGAACGCCCGGATGGAGTCGATTCCACTCCAATCATGTAACTAAATTTCAATTCGAACCAGAAAAATTTTCTTGAAATAATTTAAATCTAATCCACGCAAATTTACGTTAAATAAATCAATTAAATAATTTTGAATAAAAATTCTGGTGAGAAATATTATTTTCAAACTTGAGTAGAATTTCCGGGAGTTCTAGTGTTAATGAATCATTTACTGAATAATTATGCACGGTGTCTAGCCCTGGTGGCTGTTAAATTTGATTTTTAATTTTAAATTAGGCAATTTTTTGCACCATACCAAATTTATATTTTATCCATTTTTTTCATTTATTTATATTTTGTTTTTAGCACAATGGCATCAATGGCAAAAATGCCTGGCATACCTGTCAAATATTGGGGCCCTGTACTTTAACAAAGTGTATTTACTATAAGTATATACCGTATTTATTCTAATAGAATGCGCCCTCTAATAGAGCGCGTCTTCTAATAAAGTGCGCACCTTGGTGCTGATTGAAAAAATAAATATACGGAAACGATATAGTAGATAAGTAGAAAACGATTACTTAAATGCATTATCGAGGATTCTCATCGATCAAAATAGAGTTATTCTATCAAAGCGATGGAGAGGCGATGCAGCAAAAGTTTCAAATTTTGAACAATGTACCACTCCTGTAAACTATAGCGCCAAGGATATGCACACTGTTAAAAATCTGCTGCATTTTGCTGCAACGCACTCCCCTGCTTGTATAGAAAACGGTTACTTGGCCGTGAAATGGCGATTTCTCATTGGTTGGAATACAGATATATACAAGTGGTGGAGGACGTTGCAGCAAAATGCAGCAGATTTTTAACAGTGCACTGTTAAAAATTTGACCCATTTGTTGCAGAGTCACTCCACAGCTTTTATAGAATGTCTCTTTATGGCCAATGAGAATGCTCCATAACACAGTAAAGCAATCGTTTCCTATAAAAGCGGTGGAGTACGTTTTTAATAAGTCCGTAATAAATACGGATTAAGAAAACAAAGAAGCATGGTTTTTGTATCAAACTTTACTCTTGCATAAAAAAAGTTCCTGTTTTTGGCAAAAATAATGGATATTTGAATGAAAAATCTATTCTTTGAAAGAATTTATTATTTTATTCACTTTAGTAAAAAACTGATTTTTTTTTTCTTTTGAAAACCACCGTAGAATTTTGGTATAGAAAAACCTGTTTAAAATTTTTTTTAATTTGTAACACCGGAGTATTAGAGTATGTAGCCTTTTTTAATTTCAATACAAATAAGATTTTGTTTTCTATATATAAAATACAAAACAAGTTGTGCAGTATCCCTATGGAATATGGAAAAATAGAAGGACTAGTGAAAAATGCTCCAAGGAGCAGTGCAAAAGCAGAATATGATTTTAATTGAGCATTAAAAAGTAATGGACAAGTGCTTCTGTTAATTACTGAGCATGAGGAAGGATAAGGGATCCCTTCTTGGCTACAACTCACTTCAATGCCAACTTTGAAAAAATCATATTTGCGCTTTTTTCGTGAAAACAAATCAGTCGCAGTTACTATAAAAATGTATAGTGTAAAGACGTAACCATTAAAGATGCAGCTTAATTAGACATAAATGTAAAGGAAGGCGACATAATGCCAGATACCTAGTTCCTGCAGGTATCACATTCATGCACTGCCACCAAGCATACCCTAAGTGTATAATTGCACAGAAAATTGATTTGTAGTATAGTGCAGAGTGAACAGTGCAGTTAACATCAGAGATGTAGTACAGGCTATACGCCGCACACCTTCTGGACTTTTTAATAGAACACTATATACCCTCTGTTTTTCAAGAAAGCTTATAGTATACACATTCTAGAATATCCCTCTGCTTAGAGCATATATCTTATGTTATTTTTATGACTAAACCCCTGGTTAACATCTAAAGCACGGTGGAAAATTCTACTAAAGAACCGCAAATTTCTTTTATATGGAAAAAGCGCAAATATGATTTTTTCAAAGTTGGCATTGAAGTGAGTTGTAGCCAAGAAGGGATCCCTTATCCTTCCTCATGCTCAGTAATTAACAGAAGCACTTGTCCATTACTTTTTAATGCTCAATTAAAATCATATTCTGCTTTTGCACTGCTCCTTGGAGCATTTTTCACTAGTAGCATCACATGAATGAAGAACTGAGTTAGCAATGTGAAAATTCACGTGTTAAATATTCATATATTTTCAATTTAAAGTTGACGACGACTCAGCTCTGGAAATCGCCTCCATAGTATTAAGTCTTATTTAAAGCAATCGCATATTTAAACTATCTCCTAAGGAAATTAATATTTTTAACTTCCTTTTTTCTGTGTGATCTTCATAAAAGGTGCCTTTCCTTTTTTATTCATATTTCCAAAATCCCTGCTTAATGTAATATTTTAAGTGTAAATAGCTGACGAATTGTATGTAAGATTTTAACACTTCATATAGAATTAAGTATATACTTTAGAATATGTTGAGAACTAAGAAAAATAGAAGCATCTTTTAAGAGGTGTATACAAAAAATAAAGTTAAAAATATTAATATTCCTAGGAGATAATTTAAATATACGAATGCATGAAACTCCCATAGATTTTAGTTTAGTCAGGGGAATTCGAAAGCTTAGTGACCAACCCCCATATACCTTCGGGTCCAGGTTTTTTTTTCCAATTAAAAAAAAATACTTTTATGTTAATAAAATTAATACATGCTATACAAACAGATTAATTAAAGTTTAACGAATATTTTATTTTCTGAAACATATCGAATATTGTTGTTTTACGTACTATCCAATTCATATTTGTATAACAATAAAATAAGGAAGTGATTTTGGTGATGTTTACAAAATATTATTATACAACAAGATTTAACTTATATTACAACTTTTTAATGCTTTTTGCACTTTATTACACATGATTCTTTCAGAAAAGTAACCTTTATTTTACATTTAACGAGTTAAAGGTGTCGCAAACGGCGAGAATTAAATTAAGAAAATACTTATTATTTTATTACTACTAAATGGATAAATATTAATAAAGTCATACAATGAATGCAATGAAAAGACATGTGCTAAAATATAAACTACATGTAAATAAATCATAAAAAAAGTAATCGTTTAAACAATAAAAATACTGCATTAAAATACAAGTGCTATTAATAGAAATCAGAAACGAAAGGGTTTAAATAGATTTTTAATACTTTTTAAGGTTGTTCTCAAAAACACCGCTCAACAAGCGTGAATTATTCTAACACGATGACGGACGCATTTTAAAAAGTAAAAGTCCTTCCGGCCAGTGCCGGGGGGAAGAGGTAGCTTTCATATTCCTTCAATTAAAAGAAATCGAATTATATTATTAAAACATGGGAAGTTTAAATTAGATGATCATCATTAATTGCACGAAGAAAATGAAAATTTGTTCAATAGGAAATACTCAAAAATACATTGTTATTTAATGTTTCTGTACATAAAAAAGCTTTTCTTAACTGAGTGTAATGTGGAATCTGTTACATGATATTTTCGAAAAGCTTGAGGCCATTTGTAGAAGCAATTCTCTTTTTCTACTAGAGCAATTTTACCTATGCATTTTGAAGTACTAAAAATTAATTATATATTTGTGACACTCACGCCAGTTCAAAGTACTTAAAAAAGTACCTTTTTTACCGCTTTTTTTCTTAAAATCCAATATGGTTAAGTATAGTTCACTTTTCTGAAAGCAGTATGATTTTTTAAAATTAGTACAGCCAAATGTTTAGCTTTAAATAGATCTAATTTTGGCGTATTTCAATTCCTAAAATTATAAAATTATTTGAACAATAATATTATTTAAAAATTATATTGTTACAAATTTTCTAACTACACATAAGAATTTTTTTGTTGATTACACTTTGAATAAGTTGTGCTCTTTTATGTGATAGCAATAAATAATTATTTTTAATATTGAATTGAAATGTTTAATTTTCAACCATCAAGATTTTAATAATATATTTATTCTTAAATGTTTTATCTTGTTACCTAAATGTTATTTATTTTTCATATTAATACAAAATCTCCTAAAAAATTGAAAAATCAAAGTATTATTTTGTACTTTTCACAATACTTAAACAAACTGAAGAAATATTTATTCAATTACATGTTTTACACTTCATTTCCAAACAATTCAAGTAATAATGCTTTTTTAAGCAAGTTTTAAAGAAATAATGCGTACGTTTCAACTTAATTCATAGCTCTACGCATACTATAATTACGAAAAACATTCATTTAATTGTAAACAAATTAATTAAAAATTTAGGAAATCTAAAATATGTTCACAAAAAAGTAACAAGTCATTTACGTTCGGTAATTACGAAATACGTCCGTTTCATTTGCAACAACGCATTATAAATTTACGAAGTTTAAAGATGATGATAGAGACTTAGTAACAATCATATTATAGGAACGAAACTATTTCGTTAAAATTTAACTGCACATTAGAAATTTATAACAACTGAAATGTGTTGATATTTACAACAGAATATGTGCACGTCACAAAAGGGATATTCGTTAGAAAATTAGTCACTGATTTTGAATGCAACATGTTCGTAAGCAGTATTAGAATTAATTTACATTTTTGTTGTTATGTTTAATAATTTTACATGCAATAATGATTATCAATGTTAGCTGAAAAATATCATGATTTTGATATGCGCCAGTAAACTTTCTGTCTATCAAAAGCAAATCATTGCTTTCCTTTGAGTACTATATCTAACTGCCTTTATCATATATATTATAATGCAGTAAGCCTCTAAATTTCCGCTTGAAGGATTTCAAAAACTACCCGGTGGATTTTTGGTACTACTTGGTTATCCCGTCGACCAAAAAACTATCGCCAAATTGTAAGATTAAATCCTTATAATCGATGACTGTGAATGTCACATTCAATGACATTAAATACGGTACACATGTTTAAAACGTCATGAAATGATTTTTAATTTCACTTTTTATTCGTATTTTTATTCATGTTTTACTAATTTATTTGTTCTTTCGTTATTTAAACTAAAAACCATGTCAACATGTATAACTTGGCAGTTAGTTTGGCGATTTTTATAATTTGGCGAAAACGGTCGACGGGATAACCAAGTAGTACCACATTTTTTAATTATTTTTGATTATTTTAAAAAGGAAATAACAATAAATAAAAAAAGTATAGTTAATAATCATAGCACAAAATTTTTTAAACCCTTTGAAAAAAGAAAATAAAAGTAAATAATTTTTTTTATAATAGATAAATAACGACCGCCATGTGAGGTTACCAAGTGAGACATAAAATCATCATTTTGTTACAGTTGCGCATATGTGGTGCATATATGACATCTGTGCCAATTTCTTTATAACGTTTCACTATATGACACCTGGAACCCAAAACCACCCTCATCCAAAAAGTTTACATATATGTATGTACTAAATTTTGACCGCACAGTAAAAGTCGCAATTATACATGGATTGTGTTCAAGTCGGAATATACATCTAGATGATTGTTATCTCAGCGGAGATTGCAAATGGAAAAAATCGGTACAATCGGGTGAAAATGGGAAAGGTTAAAAAATTATAATACCGCCTTAACATGGCTTTGACAAAATCAGGTCTAACAAAACAATGGGAGGGAAAAATAAACCTTTTCGTTATAGTAGTTGCCAAAAAAAAAAAGCAATAAAATTCTTACTGAATCAATTATTTTACTGTTGCAAGATTGCTCGTAAAAAAAAATTGTTTGACGAATTTAAGAAAAATTGAGTATTACGTCATAATTTTACGCTAGCAAGATTTCCATATGAAAACTAAAAATAAAATAAATAGCTTGACTGACTTTTTAAAGCAAATATTACGTCATATTGGAAAATAATGGACGAAAAGCAGGTGAAAATATAACGTTATATGAGTTTGTTAAAACGTGTTGATACATGACAAAATTCAGACCGTAAAAATATGTTATATGAGTGAGAGGCCAAGAGTTCAAGAATTGATAAACGAAAATAAACAACCTAAACGTTATTTATATTCGATAGTCAATCCGTGCAAACATTGTAACTTTCTCTAATTTAGTAGTGTAAGATCAGAGAACATTTTCATTCCTGATGTCATAACGGTCTCATTTCCCTACCCAAACTACACTACTAATTGTCAACTGAAAGAGTTTCATTATATAAGCTAAATTCTGTCGAACGCTTAGGATAATTTAATATCGCAATGACGTCAGGGTCGTTTTCAGCAATAATCAAGGTTCAGCTGAAGGTCCCTATTGTTTAAAGTACCAGTTAAAACTCAACATTTTCTTTCATCCAAAGTTTATTCGGGAAAATTGACCAGCGCAGCGGGCATAGCCTCCTAGTGTATTATAAAGAGGTTAAGGTATGCGTCCAAACGTTGAGATCATTTTAAAATTTACAACATCAGACATATGCATTTTAAAAATTTTGATTCCCCAGACCCCTTAAAAAATGGTTTTCAATCGATACAAGAAACGAGATTTTAAATAAAATGTGATTTTCTAAAATAATTTATTGTTTCTTTAAAATGCCACCAATAAAAATTTACCGTTACATTTAAATGTAAAGTTAATAGGAATTTTAAACCTAACTTAAAACCTTTCGATTTTTGAGAGCCACGATTTCGAGTAATAATTTTTACTTTATTTTATAGACTGAAGTTGTAATTTAATAAGGCGTCAATTCATAGTTGGAGAAAGTGGTATTGAAACGAGCTAAGTAGTTTAGAATATTTTAAATATATTCAGTCAAAAATTTAAACAGACAAAAAAAAGGATAAAATTTAGTTGGTAGGAAATTAATTATTTTGTTTTATTTATGCCTATATCTGATGGATAGAAAAGTATGTGTTGAAAAATATAAATTTTATTTCTTTATATTTAGATTTTTTATTCTTGCTTTCTATCCAAGAATTTGTTTCCATATGCTCTAAACTAAACTGTAGAATTACAATCAATTACAATTCTAAACTGTATAAATTCGAAACCATTTAAAAATATTCCGAATAGTTCAGTTTGTACAGAGCACGTGCACTTCAATTATGGCTTTTTGGCATTAGAGCATAAATGTTTCTGCGCCAATATTTTTTTGCCCTTCATGATCAAACATTTATATCTATATATTTAAATTTTAATTGCATTTGTTCTCTAATTTTATTGGAAAAGATAGTATTGAATAATAAGAAATGAACTAAAAGGAGTAGACTTTTAATATAATATTTTAATTAATAATTTCTTGTTTTCTAATCGATTCTATCACTGTAAAAAAGCTGCAGCAGAGATTCCAGACAATGTCAGAAAAAACGGACTTTATTGCTATATCAACGGACTTTGCCCTTACATTAAAGGTTTTGCCCGTAAAACACAAAAAATACGGGAGTTGATTGTTTATGTGAAAAAAATCACATATTCCGTAAATTTACTGGGTAATTCACGATAAAGTACCGTAAATTTACAATTTTTTTTCTGTGTAGCGTTACTGCCGAGACATTTGGAATTTGAGTACTAGAACTATTACCGAAAAGAAATTTATGCTTTATTTGAGAATCGAAATTTTCAATAATTAAAGCCAAATATTATTATTTAATGTTATCGGTGCATAAAGTCAAAGTGACTGCTGAGTGTGGAGCTATGGGCTCGTGACCTGCCGTAGGGTCGTGCGTAATACAGTACCTGCCGCCTTGTACTGTAATAAATTTGTGTAACCTTACACCATAAAATTGGTGGCTGCTTTGTTGCCTCCAGTTTTATGGTGTATTGGAGATAAAATTGGAGGAAGCAAGACTACACCGTAAAATTGGAGGCAGCAAAGCTGCCACCAATTTTATGATATAACGTTACTCAAATGTTTTAAAGTGTGTTCGTAGGTCATCTTGTATCTCCAGCTAAATTGCCTTCTTTATCTCAGGCAAACAGCTTTCATCTTTAAAGTTGCTGGTATGGGTATGGTATTTAAAGTCTTGTAGATTAGGCTAATTTATAGGCAATAGTTGAAAATTTAAAATCACGAAATTTGACAAAGAAATAGATTTTTTGTCTTTTCAAGTATTATGAAACTGGATGCTCAAATCTGTCTGATGCAAAAATAATTTTTCCATTCTGCAGTTTCTTCGTAAAGGTATAACTTATTATATTTGTAAATTATGTACATATTTATACAGCTTATTTCACTTAAAAAGCTGTTTATTCTAAATTTAAAATTTTGCACGTTTCATAACTTTAAAACATGCCATGCGCGTGCCTAATTACCAGATTTTTAAAAATTTATATTTCATATTCTCTGTATTACATTAAATAAATGTTAACATAAAAAGTCGCTGCATTTTATAGAGTATCCGTCTTTGAAATCATGCGCGTTTATTAAAATATTGCAGAATTCATTGAAGAAAAAATATATGTCTGCCATCTACGTCTGCTGTTTGATTTTAGGATTATATATATTTATTTTTCGAAGGGAATCTTTTTTCTTTTACTCAATTTTAAAATATTCTTGAGATAAAAGTAAACTGGAATCAAGAATAGAAATGTATATGTTTAAAATATACGCTTTCATGTAGAGTTTCAAGATTTTGAATGCTTTTCTTCGTGTCTAAGCAAATGATAAAAATCTTGAATTTTTCAATCAACAGTTTTCACTGTTTTTATTTTTTCTCTTTACGGATTAAAAAAGAGAAAAATGAAAATTTAGATATATTAAATATATACCCATTATTTATAGCATTAAAAAATGAAGCCGTAAGTTAATAAAGCTAAATTGAAGGTGTCCTTTAATGTAAGACAAATAATTGAAATATTTATTCTTTTTTTGGTAATTTTTTAATTTATTTTTAAATTACAGGATAAAAACACAATTACAAAATTACACTAACCTGTTACTTATTGTTCGTTCTTACGTGTAAATAATTTTTAATACAGTCTTTCCGTTCCTAATGCTATTAATCAAACTTGAAATTTCAAGTATGTACACAAGATTTCGATTTTATATCAACATTTAATGCAAATTTTTGCACTGAAATAAACAAGTTTAAAATATATTGCTTTGCATATCCTCGTAAGTAAATATGATCTACTTATATGATGATTTTCAATAAAATCTGTGCCATGTTAGTCTCACCTACTTTGCTCATTTTATATGGAATGACCCATTATTAATTTTGTTTAATTTTTCAGAAAATATTTTATAATATATATTTTTTAATTATTAATTTAATATTGATAACAATATTTATATAAAAAAAAATCAGCAGCATATACCACATACACTACGTGTTATTGCAAAGCACTACAGTTTCAGTCATTTCTAACCAAGAATATCGTATTTTAAAGAGCTTTATAGTAAAGTTATTATTAATATTATTATTATTATTATTAATCAATTCGATAATGCTTATTTTCGTTATAGTTCACTAAGCTAAAAACATAACAGTGATTACCCTAGCATATTCGAACCTTGACAAAAGGAATTATTTTTTTCTCTTCAGAAAACATAACTGAATAATGTAATTTATTACAACATCTTCTTTTTAAAACAAAGTTATTCATCCATATTTCACGCTTCTCCTAGCATATTTACTTTTTTCAGAGTAACAAGTTAAAAATTGATTATGCCATCACACTCTCTAAAATCTGTTCTTCGATTGCTTAGATTCATATTAATGTTTCTATTTGTCATTAGTATTCTTTCATTTACAGATAATCTGCTTATTGTAAAGACGTGTTGTAACTATGTAATGAATCTTTATACAGGAATAGCAAGAAGAATTTATGAAAAGTTTGCAGCTATGTTGGGATAATAGAATCTTGGAATAACTGTATGTTTGATCCTTTATAAAATATACGATATTACCGACCCACATTTTTTAATTATCTATATTATAAAGGCCAAACGTATATGTGCGTAACGCATGCGTCATTTTGAAAATGACAACATTTTCCCCTGCAATTTCGGTTTTGAAAATTTAGCTACTGCAAATTTTACACCTTTAGACATGGTACACTTTGAATTTTTACACCGTCGAATAGAGAAAAAAAATGTACTTTTAAATGCAATTTGTTTGAAAGCTGTATCTCAATTTATTTTTGAAATAATACAATTTTTGTAGTTTTTAGTACCAATTTTGTAATTGTGGCAACAGAATCATTCCGTTTTCTATTAAAACTGATGAAAAAAAAATTAGAAATTAAAATGCGCAACACTTTTCCTTGCAATTTCGGTTTTGCAATTATCGGTAACTGCAAATTTCACATTTCTAAACATCGTACATTTAAATTTTTTACACCGGCGTCGTATAGAAAAAAAAAGTACTTTTAAATGCAATTTCTATTAAAGCTGTATCTTAATTTATTTTTCGGATATTAATTTTTTACTATTTAGTACCAATTTTGTAAATGTGGCAACATAATCACTCCATTTTCTCTTAAAATTAAAAAAAAAAAAGAAAAAGAAATTAAAATGTGTATACTATTACAAAAATATCGTCTATTAAAAAAACCGTTGAATTTTGGTTTTATTTAGTTTAATAATTTGGGTAATTCAGTTTTGTAATATTTTGTTAATTTTAGCTCGAAACAGTATTTGTTTGAAAATTAGATTGACCAATATAAGATGCATTTTTTACGGTAACTAATTTTGTAGATTTATTATAAATCAATAAAACAGTTGATGTTTAAGGATTTTCGACGGGTTCCACCTCGTTTCTTTAATTTCAGTAAAGTGCTCTCAGACGAATTTAAAATGCAGTTTCTCTTATTTAGGAACTATATAACATACCATACTGGTCCATTTTTTCATAAAGTCAAAATAAATTTTAAAAAATACTGTCAAAGTAGGTATTTGAGCCGCGTTTCGCTTAAAATGATTTTGATAAAACCATCTGTTACGTAAAAAAAAAAGTAAAAATTCTTCAACTTGGTCAAATAAAGTTGTTAAACTGGGTTTATATCTAGTCATACTTTATTTTTTGTTGTTGAAATGAGTACTTAACTTTGAAATCTACCACCGCATGTAGGCTTTGCGAACAGGGAATTTTTTTAATATGTTTATGCCGGTATGTTAGACTAACACATTTCCATGAAAATTCCAAATCAGCACAAAATGACAGAAATCACTGGGAACATTTAGGATACTTTATATACAGGGTGTTTCTAAACTCATGGTACAAACTTTAAGGGGTGATAGAGCACATGAAGACAAACAATATTAAATAGAAAACTAAGGGTCCCGAATGTCTTCCGAAGAGATAGGCGCCATTAAAGTTTAGGGTCCAAAAATTCAAATGATTATAAAAAACAGAAAAATTGGTCGATTCGATTGCGTTTATCACAAAAACTATTCTTTATGTCGGTATTGTCTTGAAAAATAATTATTAAGATAAATTACAAAAAATGCCGATAGAAGGCGCTTTAGACTTTGGAGAAACGAACAACTATTTTTTACTGTTATTTTTTACATCTCATTAATTTTTTTTTAAAGCTTAGACATAAACTTAAATTTTGAGCTCAAAATCTAAAACTATGGGAGTGTTTAAGTAACGCAAACTGAACTGTGGGGGGAAGTTCAAGTTTCAAATGATTATAAAAACGGAATAATTGGTCAATAGATTTGCGATTTTCATTAAAATTATTCTTTATGTCAGTATTATCTTGAAAATAAATTATAAAGATAAAATTCAAAAAATGCCGATAGAGGGCGATTTAGAATTTGGAGTAACGTACAACTATTTTTTACCGTTATTTTTTGCATCTCATAAAATTTTTTTAGAAGCTTAGACATAAACTTAAATTTTGAGATGAACATCTAAATCGTTGGGAGTGGTTAAGTAGCGCAAAATGAACTATGTTAAATGCGGGTGGGGAGGTTCAAATTTCAAATGATTATAAAAAAAGGAAAAATTGGTCGGTTTTCGCTAAAACTATTCTGTATGTCAATATTTCCTTGAAAATAAATTTTAAAGATAAATTTCAAGAAATTCCGTTTGAGAGCGCCTTAAACTGTAGAGTAACCAACAGCTGTTTATAAGCGTTATTTTTTCTATCTAATTAAATGATTGCAAAAGCTTGGATTTAAATTTTGAGCTCAAATTCTAAATCGATGGGAGGGATTCAGAAGCGCAAACTGAACCATGTTCAGGAGTTGAAATGTTACCCTCCTCACCCCTCGAACACAGTTCAATTTCCCGCTACTTAATTACTCACAACGATGCAGATTTTGAGCTCAATATTTATGTTTGAACTTTTACAAGTATTTAATTAGATACAAAAAATAACGGTTAAAAATAGTTGCTGGTTACTCTAAAGTTTAAGGCGCCCTCTAACGGCATTTTTTGAAAGATATCTTTAAAATTTATTTTTAGGGAAATATTGACATAAAGAATACTTTTAGCGAAAATAGACCAATTTTTCCGTTTTTTATAATCATTTGAAATTTCAACCGCCCAACCCGCATTTAACACAGTTCAGTTTGCGCTACTTAACCACTCCCAACGATTCTGATTTTCATCTCAAAATTTAAGTTTATGTCCAAGCTTCTAAAAAATTTAATGAGATGCAAAAAATAATGGTAAAAAATAGTTGATCGTAACACCAAAATCTAAAGCGTCCTCTATCGGCATTTTTTGAAACTTATCTTTATAATTTATTTTCAAGACAATACTGACATAAAGAATAGTTTTAGTGGAAACCGCAAACGAATCAACCAGTTTTTCTGTTTTTTTATAATCATTTGAATTTTTGGACCCTAAACTTTAATGGCTCCTATCTCTTTCGGAAGATGTTTGAGACCCCTAGTTTCCTATTTAATATTGTTTGTCTTGATGTGTACTATCACCCCTTAAAGTCTGTACCATGAGTTTAGAAACTCCCTGTATATAATACACTGCAAAAAAATTTTTGTAAACATGTCAGTATTTTCCAATACAAGTACGATAATTTTAAGATTTTGTACCACATTAAATCTGTAAGGCTTAATATGATACATTAAGCTGAGAAACACAATCTATGTACGACTTTAACTTTAAAATGCGTTTTTGCAGTGAGATAACTGTTTGATGGTAATCATATTGCATTTATTCTACTTTCTTTCTTTCTCACAGATGACGAGTCTCCTACCTGCCGAGTTACCTCAGCTTAACGGGTTAGATACCTGGTATCGGGGCGGGTGACCGCCTAATTGCCATGTAGCGGCAAAAAACCTGATCCCTTTGCTTCGCACGTCATCATATCTGCAGTACTTGCTCCTCGTTTGAGCATACTTTGTTTTGTCGGTTGCTTAACGTTATATTCTATTGTTTGTACTGCAATTGACTATTTACTTCTGCTTACATATTAGCTAAATTGCTATTGCAAAATCCATTTCCCAGCGGTTTAAACTAAAATAGATTGCAATGTATAAAATTATCTTACTTTGTTGGCTTTATCCTGATTTCTGACTGGAATATGTATTAATGAATAAGAGGGTTAGACGGAATATCGTTTTATCTTTGAACTCAGGGTGCTAGATGTTTCTTAGGTATGTTTCAACTGTACCTATGTTTAAAAAGTTATTATGTATTGATTCTTGTATAAATCGTACATTCATTTTTAATGCTTTTGCAGTTCAACGAATAACTGAATTTTATGTAAAATGTAATGCCCCCTGCTTTGAAAGCATATATCACAATTTTTTTTCATGTTGAAAATTAATTAGTTAAGTACAGCTTGAGGAATTCATTTCCACCACTTCAGAATAGTGATCTTTAGGAGATTTTTGTCTTCAGAAAGACGATTTATGCGTTTATTTGCTTTGACGAGGTTAGACCAGGTTCAGATCATAAGATTTTTTCAGGCCACAATATCCGCTCAATTGTTTCACTTTCAGGGTATTCTTAAGCGGGATCTTCACGATATAGACGAGCCGTATCGAACATAAAAATACGTCAAAACCGTATGCACTTCTGAAAGTCTTACATATGGTTATAAGACTTCATCGCAATGTCTCTTGCCCGTCACACATCTACCGTTGAAACATTGCAGGTCCATTGATCATTATACCTCACCATTCCATCCAAGTATACTACCGAAATGGGTAGATTCCTCCAGATGTAAATCAGTTAATAAATAAAACTATCCCAAAATTCATCAGTAAATTGTACAAGAGTCCATTGGCATTCACTCCAGTTCTGATCTCCATTTTACCAATATCAACCAATATCAACCAATACCTTTTTTTTTGTTGTGAAGACAGTGAAACACATGTGCTCTTGCTTTCTTACGTAATGATATTTTTCATTAAATCATCTATCTTTGTATAGCTTGCCTTTATAAAACAGTAACAGTGTGGTGGCTTCGAGATCTAAACTTAGTTGCCGAGATGAGTGCTTTCTACCCTGTAAAAAAATCTGTAAATATACTAAAAATTTTCTAGGTAACTGGGATTCCAACAATTTTTCATGTAACGGTAACAGGAAAAATCCATGTAACTGATTCTAAAACTTGAATTTTGGCTGTTACCGTTACAAGAAATGTTCTTGGAATCCCAGTTTCCTAGAAAAAGTTTAGTACCTTTGCAGATTTTTTTACAGTGTACTTGATGGACAATTTTTGCAAGACTCCGATCTTGAGAAACATTTGTTATCCCTTTACGTCCTGCACTGGTCTACTTCCAACAGTTCCAGATCCGTGAAATTGTTTCCATAGCACAGAAACCGTGTGACTTGAAATACACTGTAAAAAAATATCTGTAAATGTACACTGTAAAAAAAAAATCTGTGAAGGTACTAAACATTTTCTAGGAAACTGGGATTCCAAGAACTTTTCATGTAACGATAACAGGAAAAATCCATGTAACCGATTCTAAAACTTAAGTTTTTCTTGTTACCGTTACAGGAAAAGTTCTTGGAATCCCAGTTTCCTAGATAAAGTGTAGTACCTTTACAGATTTTTTTTACAGTGTACTAACCATTTTTTAGGAAACTGGGATGCCTAGAACTTTATATGTAATGGCAACAGTGAAAATTGTTGTAACAGAAATGATTACATAAAATTTTGCTGTTAATGTTACATGAAAAGTTCGAGAAATCATATTTTCTTAGAAAAAATTTAGTAATTTTACAGATTTTTAATTTTTATTTTGTATTCCCGCAACCGCTATTCCTATGATAGTCTGCCTTGATTTTAAGCGGGATGTTATTTTGCCAATTCACAGATTCTTTCAAATAGTACTTTGGGAACAGGGTTGCCACTTTGACCTCCCTTTTCATTCCAGACTTTCGATTACATACCAAAAATAAAGAACAATTCTTTATAGTTAATTTATTAAGTGATTTTAACGATCCCTTAATGAAAAAATGCTTCTTTTAAAATATACAGCATAAATTTTAAATTTTGAATTAAAATTGGAGATAGAATTGGCAACCCTATTAGGAGCTATAACAAACCGTTTGACAGCATACTCACTGAATTTAAATTTGTATAGTATATATATTGACTATATATTTTTTTCGAAAAATGCTTGATTCATCGTTGGTTGTCACAACGTTTTGTTTTATATATTAAATCACTTGACTAAATAAGGATATTCAATAGGATTATTAAAAGTGAACAACGTTAGAAGCAATAAGTATATTAAAATTAGAAGCAAACCGGTTTAGGTAGCATATAGCTTACCTTCTCGTCAGTACTGAGGGAGGTAAAAATGTGTATATATATATGTAAGTATATATACAGTGTGTGTCAAAGGTTTAAGCACAATAGAAATTTTAAAATAAAACTTTAAATATTACCTTTAATTTCAATATCTGCCTTGCATATGTTAATAATATCTATTTTTACACCATATTCATTTAAATTAACTTTTAAATTTTATTTCAAACCATGGAGTTTAAGAATAGAAGAAAAATGACCGTGTCAAAGTTTAAGCACAAAATGCTTTTTATGCAAATTTTACAGTATGACGTAAACGGTTGCGCACGCAAACAATTTCTGGGTGTATAAGAAGCAGTTTGCCGCTGTTTTTGAGTTAGTACAAAATGCCCAACTCGAAAGAATTTTCAGAGGAGGAGATGATAAAAATTTGGAGTATGAGAGCAAAATGTAATTCTGTTTCTGAAATCGCAAGTGCATTAAAAAGGTCAAAACAAGTTATTCATCAAATTTTGGCTCGTGATAATGATTTTAAACAAAAATTTCGTTCAGGAGAGCCGCGAGTGACTAGTTTGAGCGAAGATAGCCGCATCAGAAATTTTGTTTCAACTGGTAATTACGCCCTTTTGGAAATAAAATATGCAGTTGGAGAACAAACATAAAAAAAACTGTTTATAGAAGACTTTTGGAATTCAAATACGTCATATACCGTAAAATGGTTCGATTACCGTGTCTCAAACGACACCATAAAGAAGCTAGATTATAATGGGCCAAAGAGCATATGTCATTTGGTGAAAAGTGGCTGAATGTCATATTCAGTGATGAAAAAAATGGAACCTCGATGGCCCTAAAGGGTTTAAGTACTATTGGCATGATCTCCGCAAAGAACCTAGGAGTGTATTTAGCCGATAACATAATGGTAGTTCAGTAATGGTATGGGGGGCTATTTCTTTCAATGGTCAGACATCTCTAGCATTCATCAGTGGTCGTGAAACTACCAATATACACTTGCCAATCATTTGCTTCCTGTTACCGAGGTTTTTAGGAGGAGAAAAATGGTTATTTCAACATGATAATGCTTCCATCCATACCTCAATCTCAACTTCATCGTGGCTTAAGTCGAAAACAGTGTCTGTTTTGAAATGGCTGGCAATTAGTCCTGATTTAAACTTTATAAAAATATGTGGGGTATTCTTACTCATGCAGTTTTTCCAAATGGAAAGCAGTATTCTTCAATTAAAGATTTGAAAGATGCCTTTGAGAACGCTTGGTTTAAAAATGAACCAGAAGCAATACAGAACCTCATTTTAACGATGGAAGACCGTATATTCAAAGTAATTCAGCAGAAAGGAGTAATAATCAAGTATTAATTTTTTTTATTCTTGTTCTGCTAAAGACTAAAAAACTACTGTGCTTAAACTTTGACACACTCATTTTTGTTGTTTTGATAAATTTTATTATTTAATATAAATTTTATAGCATGAATCAGTTAACTATCTTAAACTGCAATTTGTAGGCTATGTAAAAAGGGAAGTAACTTTTACCCATTTATAAAATTTTATTTTGAAATTTTCTGTTGTGCTTAAACTTTTGGCACGCACTGTATATATATGTAAGTGCATATATATAGGAGAGATTGGGGGAATTTTCACCTCACTCAGCACTGACGACGGTAAGCTATATGCTACGAAACCATTTTGCTACTAATTTTAATATAATTGGTGCTTCCAACGTTGTTCACTTTTTATATTCCTATTATATTGCATCGAGCTCTATCTCAATGATAATTGACCCTTTAGGTCCCAAACCGCCCAAGATACTTTGAGATATTTCAATTCATATATTCTAATTCCCACCAGAAAATTAAAATAGATATATTGACTATAGATCACAACAGCCATTCCGGATTTAAGTACCGAAATTAGCCACTGACATTTTCTGGTGTCAAGTCAGATTTTCTGAACTACACAATTTCTAGAATGTGTTCCATCATGGGAATTAACCCCTTGAAGGGCACCGGTATATATTATATACCACTTAATTTAAAATTTATGAATCAACTTATGTTTCATATGATGTACTCGAAGAAAAGCTTTTACTTTGTTTCATATAAAATTGTTTATAAATACCGGTGACAATCAATCATTTTAACATTTTAGTAGCAGAAGTGCTTTGCCCCTCAAGGGGTTAAAGGGTTAAACTTTTTTTGCTTACCCCCAATGCAAAAATAGATTAGACTGATCGGATGTTTCACCGAATATAATTATTTTTGGATATGTAAAGATAAATTTAGACAGAAATGCATTTTTATGTAATAATTTAATCCTTAATATTTTTTTTAAATTCCAATATATAATGATCTGTGTTATACAAATAAAAATCTCACCTCTTATAGTAAAATATACAAACATTAAATTTTAACTTAAGTAGGTCCTTAAATATTAGTATATTAGGATTTTTCATGTCAAGTAATTCACACTCAATTTTAGTTTGAAACATCCGAAGTACTAAATCTAAAATTTTGTTGAAGAAATTGTTCAATAAATAAAAGCACAAAATGTACATTTGTTATTCATAATCCCCCATATTGAATCATAAACATTAGGGTTTGACTTATTGTCGAAATTAGACTTTCAGTTGTGTAAATATTGAACATTTCATGAGAGTGACAGAAACATTATTAGTTCTGTGAAATGGATTTCTCATTTGTTGGAAATAAATGTAAACTGGTAAATTCATTTAAGATTCAACGTTCAGTTTTTTAAAAGCAAATATGCATTCTAAACATTCTGATCTGTTACGGATTTTCTGCTATATAACATTTTGTTAAAAAATCATAAATCAAGAAATACATGCATTAATATTTTCAAGTAAATTTCATAATATGTTATTTTATAGGAAAAAACTGTAAACGTGGCAATTTTTTACAGATCTTTTTCTTTAAATATGTTTTAGTTTAGAAATATTTTTTATGAAGAAGAACAATCGTATCATTTTTCAAGTACTGGGTATGGGAAAATAGAAACATGTCGATTAATCATAAAAGTATACAGTTTTTGGCAATTTGACTTATTTAAGATTAAAATACAGAAAAGCATCTAAAGTAAATCCCGCTTTAGTAGACAGCAAATCTTAATAATTTTAAGGGATAATTATAATTGGAACTTCTGTGAAATATATAGCTAAAATTAGGAGGTTGAGGAAATAAATGTGGAATTTATATATTTCCAAGGATTTATACCGCTTGCAAATTGTATGAGGGAGGGGGCTTATATTTTGAAGGGACTTACTTTCGATAGATTACAGTAAATATTTTTATGTACTTTATGTGTTTACAAGTAAAATTCTGTATATTTTCTATAAATTTTTCAATAAAAATTTCTGTTTTAAACACTTATTATCATCCTAAAGCAATTCAACTAAAAGGTTGATTTATATACAGGGTGTTTCAGTTAAACATTTCCGAACTCCTAAAAGTGGTAGAGTGCATCCTGACGACTCGAAATCATATTGCATTGCGGGGTCAGAAATGCTTTCCCGAAACGCTAGATGGCGTTGTGCAAAAGTTAAAGACCAAACTAAAAGATTAAATGCCAATAATGGATGATCGTGAATGTCGCATTGAATGACACTAAATAAGATACACGTATTTAAAACGCCATTAAATGATTTTTATTTTTACTTGTATTAATATTCTACTAATTATTTGTTTTTTCGTTACTTAAAATGGAAATTATGTCAATATGTATAATTTGGCCATGAGTTCGGCGAATTGTATAATTTGGCGAAATAGTAGACGGATAACCAAGTAGTACCCTTTTATCTTATGTGGATTCTTGCACAATTTTACAAACGACATAAATTTTAAAATATATAAACATTGAAATAAAATTTAGTGACATATATTAAATGAATATAAATGTTAGAGTAAAAATAATATGTGTGGGCGTTGAGTCCCAGCCGTCTCTTCTCTTAATTTAAAACTTATACATACATATAATTAGAATCATATGTATATTTATATACATTTTTGCATATATAATATTATATAAATTATAGTTTGAATTCGTACTTAAGTCGGAAATGTGTTGAATGGATAAAAATATAATATATATATTTAAATGTTGTACTGATGATTAAATGTCGGTGGATGACAGTCAGGAGACAAATTTTATCTTAAATTCAATTTCGTAAATATTGAACATTTCATGCTAGGCATATAAGCTTGACAGTTGTAGTATGAAGTGGATTTTTGTCTTTTATTCCAAACACAGATAACTGAAATTGTATATTATTGTGAAAGTATTAATTTATCTATTCAATAAAGTACTCTAGAGAATTGATGTGGAATATAATAAATGAAATAAGGATTATTTATAAAATAAAAGAGAAAATTCCAAACTGTTCCAGTTTCACCAGCTGTTTAGGAAAGTTATGAATAATATCAAATAGGACGTATGAACTAGAGAAATTTAGTCAGATAGCTTTTTAAATGAAACTTCCGCGTTTTGTAGTCATGGATAGACTTAACTTTAAACTCACTTGATTAATTTATTTTTAAAAAATCATGATAACAGTAGGGAAATTTATTTGCTGAGTAAATTAATCTTACGGTCTAAAAATTGATAATCTTGATTGAAATAATAAAAATACACCATTTATTAGTGCTACTAAGTACTGTAGCAAATATATTTTGACAAAGGAATGACATGTAGATTGCTAAAATTAATTTGTGACCTAAAATTAAAGTCCCAGTCTACCCATAATGTAAAACTTAGAAATGCATATAATTAGAATCATATGTATATTAGTAGACTTTCTTACGTATACAATAGTACATAAATTCTAATTTAAATTAACCCCTTAACAGGTTAATTCTTTTCCGTTCAATAAATTGAAAATAGATGACTGATACCGCTATTATTTAAATAAAACATTCGTAAAATTTAGTTTAAACATTTCCGCCTTTCAATAATAGTATGAAAATTTTCTTAAAAATAATAGTGGTGTCAAAAAGCTTTGAATGATGAAATAAGCAAATTCGTCTTGGCCGAACGGGTGAACCAGTTAAGGGGGTAATATTTTAAGCGAAAAAGTGATGAATGAATAAAAATTATAACATATGTATTTAGCTGTCTTACAGAAAACTAAACGCCAATGGTTGACAGTAAAGAGACAGATTTTATTTTAAATTCAACTTTATAAATATTAAACATTTCGTGCCAGGGATATAACTTGACAGATGTTTTTAGAAAACGATTTTTTATTTTATTTCAAAGACAGATAACTTCAATTTCATATCATTGTGCATTATTTTATCTATTTTTTGAAGCACTTAAGAGAAAACTTTGGAGAATTTGTGTATAATATAATAAACAAAAATAGGATTATTCTTTAAATCCTTAATGAGAATATTTCAAATAGCTCCAGTTTCGGCAGTCGTTTAGAAGAGTTATACGTAGTATTAGATACAAGGAATAACGAAGAAAATCTGGTCAGAAGGAATTTAAAATGACGCATTGGTGTTTTATAGTCATGGATAGATTTAAGTTTAAACTCATTTGTTTAATTTATTTTATTAAAAAGATGATAATAGGAGGAAAATTATTTGCTGTGTAAATTGATCTTACATTTAAAAGTTGATAATCTTGATTGTAGTAATCTTGAAATAAAAATACATCATTTATCGCGGCTACATTGTACTGTTGCAAATATATTTCGATAAAGTAAAATATACGTGGATTACAAAATGTAGATTACTAAAATGAAAATGTGCGGGCTTGGCTTCCAAACCGTGTCTTCCCTTAACAATTTATATACCGACGGTACTTATAAGCATCATTAAAATAACTTATTATAAAGTTCTTTTAATTTATTCTTTTAATTAATTTAATTCTTTCTTTTAGTTGCAATACTGTTTAGAGTGAGTTAGAGATACATTACTTTATCTTGTTCCAAAAGCATTATTGGTTACACAAAACAAAAATATTTTTAAAAGGATGATTTCTTTTGCTTTTGCATCCTTTCAGCATTTTTGGCGCTGAGGGAGGGGGATGGGGATTATTCAATGCGAAAATATTTCTATATTTATATTTTAAGAACATCATACTTGCACATTTTATAATTCTACAGAATACAAAGAAAATAATTAAAAATAAAAGATTTGAGAGGGATTATAAAAATTGCACAAAATCCCTGTAAATTCAAATTTAATTAATCCTCCTAAATCCTTCATTCCTTCGAAAATCCTAGAAATATCTATTAAACGATTATGTAAATTTCTTAATTTAATTTAAACAATTTGCCTAAAATGCCTTAGAATGTAAAATTTTCAAGAATTCATAATGCGGCAAATAAAAGGTTAATGTAAAACTTAAGAAACACATATAAATACGACCAAATGTATCTTTATAGACCATTTCGCATGCAAAATACTACATAATTTATATTTTGAATTAATACTTTATTGAAAAATTTAATGAATGAATAAAAATATAATGTATATATTTATCTATCGTATATAGACTAAACGTCGGTGGCTGACAGTCAGAAGACAGATTTTATCTTAAATTCAATTTCGTAAATATTGAACATTTAGTGCTAGGGATATAGCTTGACAGATGTTGTATGAAGTGGATTTATATATTTTATTCCAAAGATAAACAAGTTGAATTGCATATTATTGTGAAAGTATTAATGCATCTATTCTATCAAGTACTTTAGAAAATTTGTGTAGAATATAATAAATGAACAGAGGATTATCTATTAAATTTTTAAAGAGAAGTTTTTTGAAATAGCTCCTGTTTCACTAGCTGTTTAAGAAATTACTAGATGGTACCCGTCAAGATTTGAGAAAAAACATGTTAAAAGATTTATTTGAATAATGTTTGATTTTCTTACTTAGTTACCTGAAAATAATGTTTTGAAAACTTGATTCATTTCTATGTTATCTATTTTATTCCAACAAATACAAAGCGTTTCTTGGTTCTGTCAGTCTAACCTACTCAAGTAATAAACTGGTGGAATTTTAAGCAGAATTTTAAGAATTTTACAGCACTTGCTTTTTAGCAGAAGGATAACTAAAATTAATTCAACGGATACAATTTTTATTTGTGTGTGTTTAATTTGTTGTTGTTTATTTTTTTAAGAATGCGATTTGTAAGGATTTTCAATAAATTTATTCTTACAAATATATCTCTAAAGCCCTGAACTGGAAATTGGCTGTTTATATCTAATAATTACTATGTTTTAACTACTTAAAATATTATAAAAATAAAATTGTTATTTAAAAAAAAACATTTTTGAGTGTTAAATTTTATTTAATTATAAAGCATCAAAATAATAATGATAAAAAAATCATATAACTTTCCCTCGTAATAAAATGCATAATTATTCAAATAAATTATTTTGCCGAGTGTTGCGATAGATCCTGAGTCCTCTACAAAAGTTCAGATCTTTAAATTCGTTCCTTAAACCACTGAGCTAACCGGACTTGCTTCGGCATTCCTCTAACTGAAAAGGCCAATAAATTCAACTTCACGCACGCGCAAATGCCTGCCTTTTTGAGTTGATCTTAAAAAATTAGCCTACTGTTTTAATATATATAATTGTTGTCAGGTTCTGAGTAAACATCTGCTACAGATTGGAATTTCTGTTATTTCTCTATCATAATATTTTATATATTGTACCGGTTGTGTACTGGAATTTTCAAGGTGACATTCTTTCTTTGTTAAAATGAGAATTGACAGGTGATCATGTGCAGGTGGTGAAGTGAGAAAGAGAATATTCCCGAGAGGCGTGTTTATCCGTCACCGATGTATCTGAATGATGAGCAAACAAGGAACATGCCACGAATCAAGAAAGCAATGTGGAATGCGTCCAATGTAGAAACTCCACAGGGGGCTGTACATTGGGGAAAAGCAGTGTTTTGAGAAGCGCAAGTCTTGTCTTAGATTTTAGGCAGTTCGTATCGGGGCTCGTACCTAGAGAGCAGTGTAGGACAGAGGTCCTTGCAGAGAGTGCTCTGTGTCGGAGAGCGTAGGCTGAATTCGTATCTGGGCTCGTACCTGGAAAGTGGTGGAGGACAGAGGTCCTTGTGTGTAGTGCTCTGGACCAAGTAGCGTAGGCCGAGTATCCATGCGTTGGGAGATTCGAAATTGATCTCCGGTAAAGTGAATCAAACGTGCATTGAGTGTGAGGGAGAAGGTGTAATTTGAACGGTACACAGCCAACCGTTTACTGTATTTAATTTAATGCTGAACTGGATCACCTATATCCGAATTGTAACTGTATATAATTGTAAATAGTGTATTTCTTGTGTACATATAATATACATAAACCGTTAATTCAGTTAATTGACAGCTGTGTTCATTTACACAATCCTTACAGTGGGTGACCGATATCACCTAATAATATCGGTGGTGGCAGCTATAACTACCACGGACTTTCTTCCAAGTTGTGCGGGCTGAGAGGAACGTTTGACAATTGTGCAGTGATAGATAAATGGTGTAACTAGGACAATTTGGTCAGATAGAATTTTCAATGACGCTTCGGTGTTTTGCTATCATGGATAGATTTAAACTCAGTTATTTAATTTATTAAGAAAATGATGATAATATAACGAAAAAATATTTGTTGTGTATAGTACATTGCTGCTACGTTTGATAGTTGATAATCTTGATTGATATAATAGAAACTAATCATTTGTTGGTGATACAAAATACAGTAGCAAATATATTTTGACAAAGCAACGGGAATGTAGATTACTAAGAACTTTTAATTATATATGTATTACAAAAAATTTATTCCAATACTCTGGGAATATATTTTTCCGCGTGTTCATTATTTCCTTATTCCTTAAAGCACTCCATTATTTATTAACAGCTTACCCGTAAGACATGGTGAGGTCACAGTGACGTCGTTGTGAAGTCACATTGTGACTTTGTGATCGTCGATGTGACGTCACGTGACGTCTATGTGAAGTCACAGTGACTAAAATGTGAAGTCGTTATGGCCGTTTTACAGCTCGTTTGTGACGTCACATTGTGACCATTTTGTGAAGTCACGGTATGACCAAAATGTGAAAAATGTGTCATTTGTGACAAAATTGTTATTAAAACAGTCACTATTTTGCGACGATAGTGACGGTTGTGAAGACAGTTTGCGATTATTTTTTGATTTGTGACAAATTTGTCACTAACTTTATAACGGTGGCAGCATTGTCAATGTTGTGAAGACACACTGGGACACAATTATACAATTATGAACATTGTTATGTAGTGTAAAATCACTTACATCTATAATTTTATTATACTTTGTCGATACATCTCAATTAAAACTTGGGAGCTGCGATAAAAAGAATGTACCAAAAGAAAGTTGCTGAATCAAAATGTAATGCCATGCAGACTTTAATCTTTGATACTTTTTTTTCTGTTGCAATAAATGAGAATATTTAAGACAATTTAATATTTGATCTATCACAATTATTTCAAATTTAACAATTTGTTTTTCTAATAAGCATTAAAATTATCAAATAAACATTTCCTTTAAGGAGCAAAACTAGTCACAGAAAAAGACCCGGATGATAAAAAGTCTATGGGAGCGTTCTTTTCAAATTTGAATATTTTTGCATGTTTTTTGTATAGGATAGCTGAGGACGATCCTATATAAAAAAAATCATGTAAAAATATTAAAATTTGAGCGAGATATTTGAAAAGAACGCTCCTATAGACTTTACATAAACATCCGGGTCTTTTTCTGTGACTAGGGCTGCACCTTAAAGGAAGTGTTTCTTTGATAATTTTAATGCTTATTAGAAAAACAAATTGCTAAATTTCAAATAATTGTTATATATCGAATATTCAATTGTCTTAAATATTCTCATTTATTGCAAAATATATATATATGTAATTCTATTTCTTCGTTTTGGTTTATTGTTTTATTGATAAAATCCATTGGTGAATCTTGTCTACTTTTAATGGTATTATATATATATATATATGTAACAAAGATTAAAGTCTGCATTGCATTAAAATTTGATTCAGTAACTTTCTTTTGGTACATTCTTTTTATAGCTGCTCCCAAGTTTTAATTGATATGTATCGCGAAAGTATAATAAAATTATAGATGTAAGTGATTTTACACGACATAATAATGTTCATAACTGTATAATTGTGTCCCAGTGTGACTTCACAACATTGATAATGCTACAACCGTCACAAAGTTAGTGAGAAATTTGTCCCAAATCAAAAGATAATCGCAAACTATCTTCAAATACTATCTTTTATAAATATTAAAAAAATATTAAAACATGCAAAGAGGCGTTATGAAAAAAAATTAAAGCTAAATATTTATTAGTATATTAATGAACAAAAAACATTAAGGGGCTATCCATTACTGGAAGGCTGTTCATCACAAACACATCTACCTAATAAAAATTCCAACGATAAAATAGAACAACAAATACATTAATTGTAATTATTAATATTTTATTTATAATATTAGAGAGTAATTATAAATAAGAGACCCACTGTAACACTAGAACGCCAGGAAGGAGTCGATTCGACACTGACCATGAGTTTAAATTTCAATTCTAGCCAGAAATTTTTTCCAGAAATAAGTTAAATTCAAACCACGAGGATTTACTTTAAATAAATCAATTAAATATGCTGAATAAAAATTCTGGTGAGAAATATTATTATCAAACTTGAGTAAAATTTCCGGGAGTTCTAGTGTTAATCACGATGTATACTAATACTACATATAATGGATATTGTGAAATTTACCTCTGTAAAATCATTCAGGAAAGGAAATAATAAAAGTGTCTAGAATGGAAAATAAATAATAAAATACAGTTATTAATTGCTAGCTTCATACCGTTTAAGTATTTGCGTTATTTGTTTTAAATACAAACATGTTTAAATTCTTATTGATTGCGTAACTTCCAAATTTTCATTCCGACTTCTAGTTCTTTCAGAAAATATTCCAATAAGAATATTTACAACTGAAACGTTTTCACCCACTACCCATTTAGAAATTTTATAACATTTCACAGTTTGAAAAATACATTAAACAATCATTATTTTTTAATATGAAACATCTACGATTTCTTTTAATTGTTCTTCTCGTTCTCTTATAAATTCCTCTTCTGAACATATGTAATTTTTTAAATAAATTTATGTAATGTTTCAAAAGATTACTTAATACAAAAATTAAAAAAAATATGTTTGGAAATAATTTTATTCTATTTAAAGCTTCTTTATTATAAAATATAAGATTTTATGTTTATGGAAGCATATTATTTTAACCAGATATTTTATATAAAGAAACAATGCAGATTAAAGTGCAGTTAAAATCACTACCTTTAACAACCTAATACAAATTATTAATAATCAAGAGTTCTATGTCAACAAAATAAATAATGAATGTATTAGACTTTATAAAGTTAATGGAGAATTAATGTTTAATAGCATGTTTTTGAGTAGCTAATTAATATCGTTCTAAGAACAATAATAATTAAAAAGCAACCATGAAAAATATTTTTCCATACCTTTTTTTTCATCGAAGTCATTCGGTCTAGTTATTCATTTTCTCGCACAAACTACATCCGATAATAATTAAAGTGGCAAAGACCAAATCATTTTCACAGTCAAAGCCCCATTAATATTCTCGGACTTATATTTTGCCGCTTGGAAGAGCTGTTGTAGACCTTCTAGTTTAAATTGTTAAATCCGTACCAGTACGAAACTATCCACAACTGCCATAATTTCCAGCCAACTAACTTCTTGCGTCTATCATCAATTTAAAATATTTCTGGTTACGTTTATTTATTCTTTCCACGGAGTAAGTTTCTTACTCCGTTATCCTTTCGTTTGCAGACGATTTTAACTTTCCACGTGCATGGCCGTTTTGTTTTTTCTTTTTCTATACAGTATTTTAGGAACTTAAATACGCAATAATTTTATGAGTGTGTCTTTGATTAAATTTTTTTTAAAGAATTTTTAATGTAATTTTACCTTTTATTTTTATTAGTTTCAAAACAATTCAAGTTAAAATAAATTGTAAAACCGTTTTTTGTAAATAATAATATTCATAATTAGAATTCATTAGATAAAATATTGTTTTTAGAGAATACAAATGATAGATTTAATGCTAATATAAAGAAAAAAATAAAAAATAAAGTTTGTATCACATGCAAAAATACATAGTATCTTCTTAATAAAAAAAGGGGGGGCTTATAGAGGATGAAAAGTTTTTTATTGGTCAATCACTAATTATTTTCATATTAATTTTCTGCAGAATAAAACATCGTGTAAAGTAACTTTTTTTAAACTTTTTTTTAAAAACATACCTCTAAAAAAAATTTGAAATTCGAATGAATAGTTATGTGACCTACATGCACATTATAAACTGCAGATTTAATTGTAATAATAAAAATTGTAGTTTGAAAATGCAGAAGTGATTCGAATACCTTTGAGAAATTTCCAATAGAACAAATGATCATTTACAAAAATCATTATAAAAGATAAATGTAAGTATTAGGCCTAAAATATTTTTTAATCAGATAAAATTCGTATAATTAAAAAAAGCATTTTGAGTCGCTGATGAATTAACCAGTAAAGCATGGTGACGTCACTGCAACACCGTTCTGAAGTCTAATTGTGACTTTTTGACAATCGATTGTCGATGTGAAGTCACAGTGACTAAAATATGAAGTCGTTATGGCCGTTTTAGAGCTCTTTTGTGACGTTTCACAAAGTGACAAACTTGTGAAAAATGTGTCATTTGTGACTAATTTGACATTAATGTGGAATTTTGGTCACAGATGTGATGTGACCAAAGTGACTCACAGTGACGTCACTGTGACCATGCATGCTATTAGGGACGTTATTTGCAGTAACATTACAGTGACGTCACAAAAACTTTTTCAATTGACAGAAAAGTACTTTTTCCATTAAATAACATCTTTTGAAGAATTTTATAATTTTTTTTTTAAATTTTCTAAGAAGGTCACATTTCAGTCACAATGTGACTTCACTGAGTGGTGACCATTTGGCCACAGATGTGACGTGACGTACGTTATTTGCAGTGGCATTACAATGACGTCACAAAAACTTTTTCAATTGACAGAAAAATATTTTTCCATTAAATAACATCTTTTAAAGAATTTTTGTATTTTTTAAAAATTATCTAAGAAGGTCACATTTCGGTCACAATGTGACTTCACTGAGTGGTGGCCTTTTGGTACAGTGACGTCACAAAAACTTTTTCAATTGACAGAAAAATATTTTTTCCATTCAATAACATCTTTTGAAGAATTTTTGTATATATTTTTTAATTTTCTAAGAAGGTCACATTTCAGTCACAATGTGACGTCACTTAGGGTGACATTTTGGTCACAGATGTGACGTCACATTTCAGTGACAATGTGACGTCACTGAGGGGTGGCATTTTGGTCACTGATGTGACGTGACCACAGTGACTCACAGTGACGTCACTGTGACGTCACTGTGACCAAGCATGCTATGTGGGTATTGTATACCTTCGCTCAAGCTTATAAAATTTTTGCACAGATTAACTTTAGATAATTATGCAATTAATCAATAAACCATATGAGTAGTGGATTTCTAAATGAATAAAAAATTCCCTTGACTAGATTTAAACTGGGGATCTATTTTTTCGTGTTCAATAAATGGTGATATATCCTGTTAAGCTGATTCACTTATTAAACCAGTTTCTGCGATCATTAACATTGGGTCCTCCAATTTCTTCCCGGATGACTCAATCGGCAGAGCATTGGTGCCTACGCAGGCAAAAATTAAACTTTTGCTGCATCGTCACGCCACAACTTTTACAGAAAACAATTACTTCACTGTATTATTGAACATTCTCATTCGTCAAAATAGAAATATTCCGTAAAAGCGGTGCAGTGGCAATGCAGGAAAAGTTCCACATTTTTAGCTGTGTAGAGCCAAATTTTCCCTGGTTTGAATCCTGACACAGATATTTTCCACCGATTTGGAAATTTACAATATTCTTATTATTATATTACAGGGTGATCATAAAAAAAACTTTGCCGATATATGGAGCTCTAGCGGCCAGTCCGCTCAACCGATCGAGGTGAAATTTCAGATATAGCTATTCAGAGGTATGAGCTCCAGATTCTGTGAATGGCAACAAAATGGCACTCACGACTACGGTTATAGTTACAGAAACTCGAAAATTTCCAATGGCAACACCCATTTCTTTTCATCGCAAAATGCTCGGCGCATGTGAAAACCCTAAAGAGCATTGGAACCGTACGTGTATCGCAAGAAACGGACATGTTAAGCGCGCACAAAAAACCGTTCTGGGAATCCTCCTCCCCATAGGAAAAACTCGATTAGGGCGCAAGGAGGAAATTTGCATATGACACAGAGTCAGTACACTAATCTCTGATTACAATACAGATCGGAGAAACTAAAACTTTTATTTTGATTACACATTTTCCACATAGGTGCCATCTATTGTAATCAGAGATTAGTGTACTCACTCTGTGTCACATGCAAATTTCCTCCTTGCGCCCTAATCGAGTTTTTTCTATGGGGAGGAGGATTCCCAGAACGGTTTTTTGTGCGCGCTTAGCATGTCCGTTTCTTGCGATACACGTACGGTTCCAACGCTCTTTAGGGTTTTCGCAGGCGCTGAGCATTTTGCGATGAAAAAAATGGGTGTTGCCATTGGAAATTTTCGAGTTTCTGTAACTATAACCGTAACCGTGAGCGCCATTTTGTTGTCGTTCACAGAATCTCGAGCACATACCTCTGAATAACTATATCTGAAATTTCATTTCGATCGATTGAGCGGTCTGGCCGCTAGAGCTCTGTATATCGGCAAAGTTTTTTTATGACCACCCTGTATATTATATTATGAAGGTTTTTTAGAGTGTACAGAACTTGAATACATAATGATTTAGCAGTATTAGACAAAGAAGTATTTTCGATAAACATTTTCTGCTTAAATATTTATTATAATCCTATAAATAACTATGGGAAATAAACGATCCGTTTCTTCGGAAATTA
Organism: Maratus speculifer; assembly: GCA_964019185.1. NCBI lineage: Eukaryota > Metazoa > Arthropoda > Arachnida > Araneae > Salticidae > Maratus > Maratus speculifer. The sequence continues at coordinate 146,136,908 of OZ025302.1, read as the reverse complement.
TCCAATCGATTTTGACGAAATTTTTAATTTATATTCACTGGTTTATGCTCAAGGGTTTTAGGAGAAATTTTTTATGGCGACTAAAATCTGTTATTATAGAGCAATGACAGTTTTTCAGAAATTTTTCGATTTTTCTATTTATTTTAAAATAGACATTATTAATATTTTTAATTGTCGGCCACATTTGATCTGATATTTTTAATCCATCGCCAAATGCATTTTTTAAAACTCGCTTCAGTAGTTTTTGAGATAATGGGATTTTTTTTCAAAAGTATGATTTTCAAAGAAATAATAAAAATTGACACATCTAACTTGTATGAAGTTATTGCGAATTTTTATCAAACACGTGAATTAAAGCATATATATACACTCATATAAAATTTAATCACGTATAATAAATTAAGGTAAAATATTAGAATAAAATGAATGGAAATGGACATGGCGTCCCAGCCGTGTTTTTTCTTAATGTAAAACTTATAAATAGATATAATAAGGATCATATGTATATTGCACATTTATAGACCTTTTGCATATATAATATTATATAAACTATAGTTTTAATTCATATTTTATTGGAAAATGTGATGAATGAATAAAAACATAATACATATATTTAGCTGTCTTATTGAAGACTAAACGTCTGTGAATGACAGTCAGAGACAGAGAGAGAAGTGAAGTTATCAGACTCAGATTTACCGCATTCTTGTTAAAATCATAATTTTTTAAATGCGTGCAACTGCTAATCCAGTCTCTCTTTTTTAGCACTTTCCAACAAAGTTGAAAAGTGCTTATGCATTCGGTTTGTCTGTCCGTCTGTCCGCGCTCTAACTCCCGTAATTATACTCGGATTGCTATGAAATTTTTATACGTCATTGAGGTTTAGCCTAGCACAAACCCTATTGAAAATGAAGTATCTACCATGATTAGTTTATCTACAGAGAGAATCAAAAGTTTCCCATTACATTACGGCCTATGGGGAAAAATCGTTAATGTACTCGGATTGCCATAAAATTTTAGGACGTTATTGAGGTTTACCCTAGCACGAATCCTATTGCAAATGAAGTATCTATAATGATTAGTTTATCTACGGGGCGAATCAAAAGTTTCCCATTACATTACGGCCTATGGGGAAAAATCGTTTCAAAGAAATTTTAAACATGTTATACCCTGTCAAACATATTAAAATATGCATTCTATAAAATATAAGGTGAAAATGTAGCTATTATTCATTTACAGGGCCACACAAAAGAATTCTATTAGATAATGGTAAAAGGGGGAATTGTGTGTGACATATTTTAAATATATTAAGCTTTTTCATGTACAGTAAAACCTCCATAACGGACACTCCCGAAGAGCGGTCACCTCTATTAAACGGACAGTTTTCCAATCCCTACTCTTAAAATCTAAATTGTTGTATGCTTAACCTCTGAATAACGAACATTCCAAATAGGGGACACTATTTTCGGTGATAAAGGATGAAAAAGTATTTTTTAACGGGAAAAAAAATAAAAAGCCCTCTTTATTTATTAGGGCAATTTGTCACAAATTTTGTAATCATAGAAAAATGTAGATGGTGGGCTGAGGAAATTTCTTCTTCACGTTCAGTGTTGAATTCAGGGAATTGCCTGAGATTGATCTCCCAAAGCATTCAAATCTCTATGTCCCCCCGGAAGATTTTATGCTTTTAAGGATAAGAAAGCGCAATCCCCATCCCCGCCCGGAACTCTGTAACGTCACATTGAAAATCAAATTAAAAACAAATGTAATCACAAGCAAAAAGTAAACTTTTGTATCAGATTTTTTAATAAGAATGTAATAAATAGCAGTTAAAGGTGTACACAATTTTAATTAAGTTTATTGCTTAAAAAATAATTTTAATTTCTCATTAATCATATAATAGAGGTTTTAAGACATATAAATGTCAATTAATGAAATATTAAGTATTTCTTAGCGATTTCTGTATCTCTGAGATTTTCTCAATAGTGGACACCTCCGAATAGCGGACAATTTCTGCCCTCCCGAGTTGTCCGTTATTTAGAGGTTTTACTGCATAATAAAACTAATATATGTCACTGAAGCTTAATATAAATAATACGCTACTGTCTTGCATAATATGAAGTACATAGCATTTACAGGGCCATACAAAAGATTTCAAATAGTATATTCTTTCCGAAGTACCGTATATGTGTCCGATGATGGCTGATGGAGGGATGAAATGCATTTTAATTATGATATTCGCGTTTATATTTCGCTAAATTTATGCACATTATATGGTGTGTATAAATGTTATAGTTGATATACAGGGCTACCCAAAAGAGCTCACCAACGTTACTGAATATGAGCGTGAATTATTTAAACGTGGTCCTTAAATAAGCTATGCATTTTTACGCTGAGCTGCATTCAATATACTGAGAAATATAGATAAACGGATATACAGGGCCACGCAAAGATTTCGGTACATGGACGCCTATGAATGTTGATTTATGAGAATGTGGTTTCAGTTGTTTTAAAAGTGTTTTAGTTTACAATAAATTTTAGCCTAATGCTGACGTGTAATAAAGGTACAGTGTAAACTACAGGGCTGAACAAAAATATTCAAGTATGTTTCCATCTAATAGTATGAATTTCTGAAAAAGAAATTTCAAGCTTCTGGGTATTTCTTGTTAAGCTAAATTTTCATATTATATGAACTGACATATGAAATACAGGGCTGTTCTAATGTACTGGAATACATATTTGGGTATATTTGGCTATACCCGATTATTTCCTTAAATAACAAAGTTTTATTAAAGATTTCATTAAGTGTTGGAAAGTGCTTCATAATCTATGCTTAATGCATGATTTTTCTTACTTGTTTATTTACCAATGTGTGTTAGAAGGCATAGTGATTTATGTATTCAGTTCCATATAGTCTAGTTTAAATGTATACTGTTGCATTTTTCATTTTGTCATCAATATAAATTCAATTTCGATCTTTGATGACTGATATAATGTGCAACCTCCAGTAATCAAACAATATTGGGCCAATATTGGCTACATCTTGGAGCAATATTGGCATGAAATATTGCTCCAATATTGAGAGTTTTAAATTTTGCCCTTATATAACAAATATTTGCAGCCAGTAATATGCCAATATTGGGTTTCATTATAAATATTGCCAATAAAACGCCAAAATTGGTTAAATATTCGAATTTCATTGGAAATATTTCCAATGTAACGCCAACATTTATACAATATTGGCGTTTTTGGCAATATTTCCAATAAAACACCAATATTGGTATAATATTGGCTGCAAATATTAGCTAAATAAGGGAAAAATGTAAACATCCCAATACTGGAGCAATATTGATGATTTATTGGCGATATTTCCAATTAATGAAACATTGGCGCAACTTTGGACCAATATTGGTTTGCTACTAGGGATGTGTCCTCTTTCAATGATGGACAATGGTTAATTTCTGAACTGTTCGTCATAGGCACATAGTGACAATCGCAAAAATATTTTAAAAAGATAAAAAAGTAGTTTTTAAGTGATTTAGGTAAAAAAAAATTAAAAATTGCGAAAATTAAATTTTATACGGTCTCCCGCCCCTATAAGTGATATTTAATAAACCACTTCTCGAACAAGTAAGACATGAAAGACACACTTCTCTGCTATTCAAACTAACCAAGTAATAGTTGTTCAAATTTGAAGTTTTTTTCTTGCTTCAAAATATGGGTCTATAATGTCACTCCGAAAATTTTAATTAATCACAGTCTTTCACAGTTGGGAGAGCATTTAAATAAGAAATAGTTATTAGATAGAATATAATCCACATTAGAAAATGGATATATGAAGCCAAGATACTACATTTGCACTATCATTGGTACAAAATCAATTGTTATTTTTCTCATATAGAGCCATGAAACTACACTGCTCAAAACAATTAAAGGATATTTGAAGTTTTATATAAAATAAAGATATAAACGAAAAATTTTTGCCGAAAATAGAAGAAGAGAATCACAAATGCAAATTTTTCTGGTTTTCAAACTGTGGAGTATACAAATTTTGAGTTCGACGTCAAAAACGTCGCTTCAGCGGCAGCGAATGAAATTTGACTTTCAACTGGATAAAAGAGAATGAAGACAAGGATGATCGGCATTCAGTCATTGCTTTGTTTCGATGAGTACGATATCTCAGCGAAGTCATTTGACAGATTCAGAAGCTTGGAGAATTGTTGGAAGGTTAGAAGGGGGCCAAACTCAAGCCGAAGTAGCGCAAGCCATTGGAGTGTCACAAAGTGTCATTTCCAGGATCTGGAACCGTTTTTGGAGAGTGAATGTGCAGGCCGAAGACCAGGGCAAGGTCGTAGACGGGTAACAACGCCCAATAAGATCGGTATTTAGCGTTAACAGCTCGGAGACACCGAAATATGAACGCTACTCTTCTCCAACAACACCTTCGCTCGGCTACAGGCACCACGATTTCAACTCAGACTGTCCGAAACCGGATCCATACTGTAAGTCTGTATGTTCGCCGACCGATGGTATGTGTTAGATAAACATCAAGGCATCATCGCGACCGCAGGGAGTGGGCGACAGAGCATGTCAACTGGAGGAGAAATGAATGGAGCAATATTGTGTTTTCTGACGAGTCCCGTTTTTCTGTGCATCCGGATAATAGGCGTATTTTCATCTGGAGGGACCGTGGCAGTAGGAATAATCCTGCGTTCGTGCACGAAAGTGTCAGATTTGGCGGTGGAGGAGTGTTGGTGTATGGTGGCATCTCCATTGACGGGCGCACTGACCTCTACATCATTCGAGATGGAGCTCTGACTGGTCGCCGATATAGGGATGAGATCCTCAGATCTATTGTAGTCCCTTACGCTGCAGCAATCGGAGATAACTTCATTTTAATGGACGATAACTGCAGGCCACATCGTGCAAACCTGGTGGAGGATTTCCTTTTCGAGAAAGGAATCGTTCGAATGGAATGGCTAGCGTGTTCTCCAGACATGAATCCAATCGAGCACGTTTGGGACGCTCTAGGAAGACGAGTTTCTGGACGCCAACAACCCCCACAAACTCTCCAAGAACTGGAAAGAGCTCTTCTGGAAGAGTGGGGCAGAATACCACAACTCATCATTAATAGCCTCATTGAGTCCATGCCTCAAAGATGTTCAACGTTGCCGTCCGTGGAAACCATACCCCCTACTGAAAATGATTTTCTTTGAAGAAAACGCCTTTTCTTATTCTTTTTTTCTCATAGGCACAACTTGTGTTTTTTTTTTCCTTTTGTACACAAATGCGGAATAAAATGCATTTTTTTCTGCCAAACATGTGTAATTTATTCTCATATAACCTACTATGTCTGTCGACCATGTATCAATCAGCTAAAAAGTTTCCCAGATACAAAATCCACCTAAAACTGCAATATCCTTTAATTGTTTTGAGCAGTGTATTTCAAGATTCTGAACTTACACATTTTTTAGATACAGAGTCAGAATCGTACATTTCCTGGTTGCAGTGTCAAGATTGAGTACTTTTCAAGGGAAAATATAATAACAAGGAAAAATATCAAAAATTTTTTACATCACCATGACACATTTGCTTTTAAACATCTTAAGTAAATTAAACATTTATCTCTTATTAGTTACTTGATATTCTTGGACATTTCTTACACCAAGCCTTCTTTTTATAATTCTCTATAATTATCAACTTAAACATGAAATTTTATTTACAATTTCATGAAAAATATATAATAACATAATAAAGTATATCTTTCTTAATATAAAACAGCCTTTGTATCGCTTTGAGACTTAATAACCGAATAACTTAAACTTTGTAATTTCACAAAATATTTACGTGAAATTTGCCGAAGAAAGCAAACATCAAACACCGTTTTGAGATTTATATTGAAGAATAAATATTAGTATTTCAAAGAAGAGTGGCAGATATTGCTTTATACAGATCTGCTTTAAAATGAAACATATTTGAGGCGGATAAAATGTAACATTTAGTTTTTATTTCTTTGCATTAAATGGATTTCACTTAATAGATCAATATAAACTTGCGGATGGACTATATTTTTATGCATTTAAAAGTGTTTGAATTTTTTTATGCAGATCGTAAAAATATCAAACATACATTTCGCGTTCACAATAAAGAACAAATCTTAATATTTGAATAAAGAGTGACAGATTTTATATTAGGATGTCAAGATGACGATTAAAGAGATGACAAATTTTAAATAACATTATACTGCATAAAAAATAAATAAAAAATTCTGACAGGGATAGAATGTCTCATTTATTCTGGATTTCTCTGAGTCAAGTAACAGTTATTCACTTGATATGCACTTGTCAATGAACTGTTTTTCGCGTATTTAGAAAGTACTTCCATTTTAGTATGAAGTTAATTAAAGTATCAAGCAAATTTTTCGAGTTTACAAACAAGAACAAATCTTAGTATTTGAAAGAAGGGTGACAGATTTTAAGACATATTTGAGAGGGATAGAAAGTATCATTTAGTCTGTATTTCTCTGAAATTGGATGCATTTCACTTAAGTGATCAATAGAAACTTGCCAATGAGCCATTTGTTACTTATTTAAAAATGTTTGGATTTCAGTATGCAGATATTAAAAATATAAAGCATGAACGTCGCATTAGCAAAGAAGAGCAAATCTTAATTTTTGAAAGAAGGGTGACCGATTTTATATCATATCCAACTTCATAAAAATAATTAAACAATTTTGACAGGCATAGTGTGTATCATTTATCATGGATTTATCTGTATTAGGTAACATTTATTTTTCACTTGATATGCACATGTGAATGAACTATATTTTATACATTTAAAAGTGTTTGGATTTTAATATGCAGATGATAAAAATATCAAGCATGTATTTCCGATAAACATACAGAATAAATCTTATTAATTAAATAAAGGGTGACAAATTTTATATTATATTTAAGTACATAAAGTATAAATAAACATTTCTTTTTTCACGGATAGAATGTCCCAGTTATTTCTGTGGGTCATGTAACATTTATTTATTCGCTTGGTATGGATTTGTCAATGAACTGTTCATATATTTAGAAAGTAATTCCATTTTAGCATGCAAGTAAAGTATCAAGCATATGTCTCGACTTTACAAAGACGAACAAATCCTAGTACTTGAAAGAAGGGAGACATATTTTGAGACGCATTTGAGAGGGATAAAATGTAACATTTAGTCTTTATTTCTCTACAATAAATGGATTTCACTTTTGTGATCAATACAAACTTGCCTATAAACCATTTGTTATTTATTTAAAAATGTTTGGATTTTAGTATACAGATGTTAAAAATATAAAGCATTGATCACGGATTCACAAAAAAGAGCAAAACTTAGTACTGAAAGAAGGGTGCCATATTTTATATTATATTCTAATGCATAAAAAATAAATAAACATTTTTTGACAGGGATAGAAAGTCTCATTTAATCTGGATTTCTCTGAGTCAAGTAACATTTACTTTTTTGCTCCATATGGACATGACAATGAACTGTTTTTATTTATTTAAAAATACTTCCATTTTAATATGTATGTATTAAAATTATCAAGAAAATATTTCGAGTATACAAAGAAGAATAAATCTTAGTACACTGCTCAAAACAATTAAAGGATATTTGAAGTTTTATGTAAAATAAAGATTAAACGAAATTTTTTTTGCCGGAAATAGAAGAAGAGAATCACAAATGCAAATTTTTCTGGTTTTCAAACTGTGGAGTATGCAAATTTTGAGTTCGACGTCAAAAACGTCGCTTCAGCGGCAGCGATTGAAATTTGACTTTCAACTGGATAAAAGAGAATGAAGACAAGGATGATCGGCATTCAGTGATTGCTTTGTTTCGATGAGTACGATGTCTCAGCGAAGTCATTTGACAGATTCAGAAGCTTCGAGAATTGTTGGTAGGTTAGAAGGGGGCCAAACTCAAGCCAAAGTAGCACAAGCCATTGGAGTGTCATAAAGTGTCATTTCTAGGATCTGGAACCATTATTTGGAGAGTGGATGTGCAAGCCGAAGACCAGGGCAAGGTCGTAGAAGGGCAACAATGCCCAATGAAGATCGGTATTTAGCGTTAACAGCTCGGAGACACCGAAACATGAAAGCTACTCTTCTCCAACATCACCTTCGCTCGGCTACAGGCACCACGATTTCAACTCAGACTGTCCGAAACCGGCTCCATGCTGTAGGTCTGTATGCTCGCCGACCGATAGTATGTGTTAGATTAACATCAAGGCATCGTCGCGACCGCAGGGAGTGGGCAACCGAGCATGTCAACTGGAGGAGAAATGAATGGGGCAATATTCTGTTTTCTGACGAGTCACGTTTTTTTCTGCATCCTGATAATAGGCGTATTTTCCTCTGGAGGGACCGTGGCAGTAGGAATAATCTGCGTTCGTGCACGAAAGTGTTCAGATTTGGCGGTGGAGGAGTGTTGGTGTGTGGTGGCATATCCATTGACGGGCGCACTGACCTCTACATCATTCGAGATGGAGCTCTGACTGGTCGCCGATATAGGGATGAGATCCTCAGACCTATTGTAGTCCCTTACGCTGCACCAATCGGAGATAACTTCATTTTAATGGACGATAATTGCAGGCCACATCGTGCAAACCTGGTGGAGGATTTCCTTTTCGAGGAAGGAATCGTTCGAATGGAATGGCCAGCGTGTTCTCCAGACATGAATCCAATCGAGCACGTTTAGGACGCTCTAGGAAGACGAGTTTCTGGCCGCCAACAATCCCCACAAACTCTCCAAGTACTGGAAAGAGCTCTTCTAGAAGGGTGGGGCAGAATACCCCAACTCGTCATTAATAGTCTCATTGAGTTCATGCCTCAAAGGTGTTCAACGTTGCTGGCCGCCCGTGGAAACCATACCGCCTACTGAAAAGGATTTTCTTTGAAGAAAACACCTTTTCTTATTCTTTTTTTCTCACATGCATAAATTGTGTTTTTTTCCTTTTGTACACAAATGCGCAATAAAATGCATTTTTTCTGCCAAACATGTGTAATTATATTATGTGTATTATGTCTGTCGACCATGTATCAATCAGCTAAAACGTTTCCCAGATACAAAATCCACCTAAAACTGCAATATCCTTTAATTGTTTTGTGGCAGTGTATTTGAAAGAAGAGTGAGAGACTTTGAGACATATTTGAGAGGGATAGATTGTAACATTTAGTCTGTATGTCTCTGCATTAAAAGGATTTCACTTGTGTGATCAATATAAACTTGCCAATGAACCATTTATTATGTATCTAACAATAATTGTATTTTAATATGCAGATGTTAAAAACATAAATCATTGATGTCGTATTCACAAAAAGAGCAAAACTTAGTATATTAAAGAAGGGTGACAGGTTTTATATTATATTCCAATGAATAAAAAATGAATATTTTATGACAAGGATAGAATGTCTCGTTTATTATGGATCTATCTGTATTAAGTAACATTTACGTTTTCACTTGATATGTACATGTCAGTGAACTGTTTTTTATTTATTTAAAAGTACTTCCATTTTAGTATGTAGGTATTAAAAATATTATGCATATGTTTCGAGAACAGAAAGAAAACAAATCTTAGTATGTTAATGAAAGGTGACAGATTTTATATTATATTCAAATGCATAAAAATTAATAAATATTTTTGACAGGGATAGATTGTCTCATTTATTCTAAATATCTAGGTGTCCAAGAAACATTTACTTTTTCGCTTGATAACCACTTAACCACATGTAAATATATGTATATATATATATATATATATATACACTGACGGGAAAAAAAATCCCAACACCAAGTAAAACTTATTGTAGACTAATGAAATTTGGACAGTGCAGTTGTCTAGTTAACATGTTTAATTGATTAGATTTTCGAGATAACAGGTTAATTTAAGGTCAATAAAATGCATCTCAAAAGTGAAATGCCGTTACATTAATAGTCGCTATAACCTCCAGAAATTCGAATGCAAACCTGCACACGTGCATGCATTGTGTCATACAGGTGCCGAATGTCACTTTGTGGTATAGAGTTCCATGCTTGTTGTACTAGCTGTGTCAATACGTGATGTTCAATGCTGGCTGGGGATGACACTGGAGTTCTCATCCAATGATATCCCATACGCGCTCAATGGGAGACAGATCTGGTGATCTCGCTGGCCAAGGTAACATGTTGACACTCTGTAGTGCGTGTTGTGTTACAATAGCTGCATGAGGGCGAGCGTTATCCTGCTGAAAACCCCTCTTGAATGCTTTTCTTGAATGGCAGCACTACAGGCTGAATTACCAGACTGACGTATACATTTGCAGTCAGTATGCCTGGGAGAACCACGAGAGTGCTTCTGCTGTCATAGGAAATTGCTCCCCAGACCATGACCCCAGATTGTAGGTCCAGTGTGTTTAGGCCGCAGACAGTTTGGTTGCAGACGTTCCCCTGGCCTCCTTCTGATCAGCACATGACCGCCATTGGCCCCAAGGCAGAACCTGCTTTCATCAGAAAACACAACAAATCTCTACCCCATCCTCCATTGAGCTCTGGCTTGACACCATTGACGTTGCAAACGGCAATGACTTAGAATCAGTGGAATGCATGCCTTGCATCGAGCTGTCCTTGAAGTAACCGATTTCTAACAGTTCGTTGTGTCACTGTGGTACCAACTGCAGCTCGAATTTCTGTCGCAGACGCAGTACGATGCGCCACAGCCGTACGCCGAATACGACGGTTTTCCCTCTCAGTAGTGTCACGTGTTCACCCGGAACCGGGTCTTCTTGTGGCAGTACCATCCCTTGACCACTACTCCCAACAATCATGCACAATGGATACATTCCATCCAAGTCTTTCTGCAAAATCGCGGAAAAAAATCCACTTTTTTGTAGCCCTACTTTACGACCTCTTTCCAACTCGGGAGCTTATGATAATAACTTCTTCGTCTTCTTAAAGGCATTCATGATCAACCTCAACTCAATTTGTCAAATTTTGAAGATAAATAATGCTCACAAACTTTACAGCACGCATTTAAAGCAAACCTGATTTTACAGTTGTGAGTGGCGCTACCAGCGCCACATTTATGTGCGAAGCATGAAATTTAAATCAATGTCATCTTTCAGATGTATAAACACACCTACAAAATTTCGTTTAGCTAACACAAGTCTTTCTTGGTGTTGGGATTTTTTTTTTCCGTCAGTGTATATATATATATATATTAAATGCTACGACTTTAGTACGAAGGTATTAAAAATATCAAGTGTATATTTCGGGATCGCGAAGAAGAAGAAATCTAACTATTTGAAAGAAGGGTGACAGATTTTATATTATGTTCAACTGCTTAAAAATAAATAAACATTTTTAACAGGGATAGAGTGTCTGATTTATTCTAAATTTCTCTGTGTCATGAAACATTGAATTTTTCGCTTCATATGCACTTGTAAATAATCTATTTTTCTTTTAACTGCTTCGACTTTAGCACGAAGGTATTAAAAATATCAAGCATATATTTCAGGACTACAAAGAAGAAGAAATTATACATTTGAAAAAACAATGACATAATTTATATTATATCCATAAGCATAAATGATAACGGACATTTTTGACATGGTTAGAATGTCTCATTTAATCTGTTTTTCTCTAAGTAATATTTGTTTTCCATTGATATGCACTTGTCAATGAACTACTTTTATACATTGAAAAGAGCTTCGACTTTAGTATGTGCATATTAAAACTGTCAAGTATATATTTCATGTTTCACAAAGAACAAAAAAAATCTAACTATTTGAAAGAAAGGTGACAGATTTTATATTATATTCAACCGCATAAAAATAAATATACACTTTTGATAGGGATAAACTGTCTTATTTATTCTAAATTTCTCCGTGTCAAGAAACATTTACTTTTTCGTTTGATATGCATTTGTAAATAATCTTTTTTTTTTAAGTGCTTCGACTTTAGTACAATGGTATTAAAAATATCAAACATATATTTCGGGAACGCAAAGAAGAACATTTTTTACTAGTTGAAAGAAGGGTGACAGATTTTACATTTTAATGAACATTTTTGATAGGGATAAGAATTTTATTCTGGATTAGAATAAGGATCAGGGATAAGGATCTTTGTTAGAATAAGGATCTGGATTAGAATCAGGGATAAGAATTTTATCTTATTTATTCTGGATTTCTCTTTGTCCGGAAACATTTACTTTTTCGATAACCACTTAAGGCTACTCTCAAAACTAACTTCTTTAATTTTCAATGAATTTTTTAAAAATTTTATTGAAATAATCATAATATATATATCTTATTTCACAATTTTTTTAAAAATATATATTCGATAGTTTTTGAGATACAGATTTTTCTTTTTTTAAATTAACAAAAAATGGCAATATTTCAAAATGCTCCTTACGAAATTCTTTATGCCCAATTTTTCTGATTTTTGTTTAAAATGCTCTCTATGTATGTGTTAACAAATGTTACTAAGCATTTTTAGCATATTACTTGTAAAACATTAAAAAAAAAAGATTTTAACATAATTCATTTGTATTTTCCGTTAAAAAATCATTAAAAATTTCATATAACTGAAATTTTAAAAAATTACATGTGTCTAAAAAAATTTATTTTAAACAAAAAATCAGAAAAATTGGGCATAAAGAGTTTCGCATGGAACATTTTGAAATCATGAAAACGACGAAATATTCATTCTGAGAGAGATAGGTTTTAGTAACTACAGTGGTTATAATTGCTTAATATTTGCCTACTGACACAGTTTCAGTTATTAATGGATATAATAACATTTCTAGCTTATATGTAAGTGCTTTATGTTTTTATGGTAAATTCACATAAAATATGTGGCTTCGACACTAATTCATATAGAGGACGTGAAGTATCTGAATTTTAAAAAATCTTCTCAAAAGTAACATTTTGTATTTTCGAATGAAATGTTTTCAAATTTTACTAGAAATATTCATGGTATAAATATCTCTTATTGTACAAACTTTTGTTAAATATATTAAATATTTTTAATATTTTAAATATATTAATATTTTTTAATTTACGATAAAAAGATTGGGGACAAAAAGCAATTCCTCTAAATACATTGTAAACAAACGCTTAAAGAAACAGTTAAAAGTTACAGTTAAAGTATTGTGTTGCGAAATCACAAAATTAATAATTTCAGTACAAAATAATAACATTTTGTATGTTAAAACTAAAAACTATGCTACATTTTACGGTTGTGAATCGGCAAAAAAGTAAACAAAGGGGCGTGGCATAATCAGCTGATTGGACAAAAATAATTCTAACTCCAGTAAAAATAGTCGAAATTGAAAAATTCTTTTTGTGTTCAATAGCAGGGAGTTCATATAATGCTATTATGCTAAAAATGAACATTCGACAATTTGATGATTTTTTGCGATTTTGAAAGTCCACTGTAGCCTTAATCGTTGTTCCCGAGACATTCACGGGGTGCGGGCTTCGCGGCATTTCTTCAGAATTGTTTGATTCCCACCAGTTTTATAAAATAGTGTAATTGGTTTTATCCTGATAGCGTTTTACTTGTCACTAAATAAGATGAACTTAAAAAAAAGTGGTGGCCATAATTTTTTTTAATTTTTTAACCGTAATTTAAGGCGACCGTTAATATGCATTTGTAAATAATCTATTTTTTTAAGTGCTTCGACTTTAGTACGAAGGTATTAAAATATCAAGCATGTATTTCGAGATCGCAAAGAAGAAGAAATCATACTATTTGAAAGAAATGTAACAGATTTTATATTATTTTCAACTTCATAAATAAAAAATAAATATTTTTGACAGGGATAGAATGTCTCAATTATTCTGGATTTCTCTTTGTCAAGTAATATTTAATTTTTTTCTCTTGATATTTATTTGCCAATAATCTGTTTTTTATATATTTAAAAGTGCTACCGCTTTAGTATGTTGGTATTAAAAATATTAAGCATGTATGCCAGGTTCACAAAGAAGAACGAAAAGAGAAGAGTAGAAGTGCTATTTGAAAGGCGGGTAACAGATTGTATATTACTATCAACTGCATACAAAACAAATAAACATTTTTGACAGGTATAGAATTTGTCATTTATCCTGGATTTCTCCATGTCAAATAACATTTATATTTTGCTCTATATGCACTTGACATTGAACTGTTTTTAGTATATTTAAAAGTATTTCTTCTTTAGTATGCATATATTGAAAGTATCAAGCATGAATTTCGGGTTCAACAAGAAGAAATCTTGCTATTTTAATGAAGGATGACAGATTTATATTTAATTCAATAAAAAAGTAAATAAATACTTTTGAAAGGAATAGAATATCTCATTTCTACTGGATTTCTATGTGTTATGTAACATTTAGTTTTTTTCTTGATATGCACTTATCAATTAACTATTTTTTATACATTTAAAAATACTTCGACTTTAGTATGTGGGTACTAAATTCATGAAGAATATATTTCGGGTTTAAAAATGAGAATAATTAATAATAAGGATGATTAAACAATAAGGATACAATAAGGATAATAAAATGATACGGATATTTGAATGAAGTGTGACAAATTTTATATTATATTAAACTGCACAAAAAATAAATAAACATATTTAACAGGATAGAATGTCTCATCTGGATTTTTCTGTGTCAAGTAACATTTACTTTTTCGCTTAATACGCCAAAGAACTATTTTTTTATACATAGAAGTATTTCGACTTTAATATTTAGCTATCAAAAGTATCAAACATCTATTTCAGCGATCTTAATATTTGAAAGAAGGATGACATACTGTATATTATATTCAACGGCATAAAAATAAATAAGAATTTTTGATGGGGATAGAATATCTAATTTAATTTAGATTTATCTGCGTCCAGTAACATTTACACTTTTTCGCTTGATATGCACTTGTCAATAATCTATTTTCCTTTATACTGTTAAATGTTTAAACTTTAAATGTACACCTTAAAAATATCATCCATATATTTCTGGTTTCCAATAAAACACAAACCTTAGCATTTGACTTAAGAGTGGCAGTTTTTATATTATATCTAACTGCTTAAAGAAAAGTAAACATTTTTGATAGACATAAATTTTCTCACTTGTAAATAAACTATTTTTCATATATTTAAAATAGTTTCAATTTTGTTATATCCTAAAGGAAATTCAATTTATTTAAAATTTTGTTTAATATAAGTTAATGAAGTGCATACATTTATAACGGATATCTAATTTTTAAATATTTTCAAAAATAGCAGTTATGAAACAAAGCCAACCTATGAATGAAGAATGAAGGTGCAGAAAAATGTGAAGCTACAGAAATTTGCAGCTTTACAAAAAAATCTACTAAAAATACCATATTCTTACTAAAGTTTTATGTGCAGCCCATGTTGCAGTTACATAAATTTGTTAAAATATCGGTTGTCTATAAAAAAAATAGTAGCCTTATTTTTTAATTTTTTATTTATCGGGCAAATATCCATCAGTTACATATATTTTTGCTGTTGAAAAGAAGTCGTCAAAAACCACAGTTATTCTAGGAAATTATTCTAGTCGTAAATTATTCCAAGAAAAATGATGTTTTCCTTTTCCAAAGATTTTTTGATATTGTAATAAAAGAAAGTAGTTGTAGTTACATATGTGAATATAAAAAGTTTAAAAAATTGATATTAATATGCTTGCATATTTAATGATAAAAAATTATTCGTTCCCTGTAAAAAATAAAAAAACAGTGTGGTATTTCGAAAGTATTGAAACATCATAAGTAACATAATCATATTAATAATAAATAAATCTCATTATTTTAGAAAAAAAAAACATCTATATATTCAACAAAACCTTGATAGCTGATATAGCCGAAGACAGAATACATCTTTTTAACGAAAAACAATTTCAATATCTGAATTAACTCTTATTTTACTTTTTTATGACAATCATACTGATTGATAAGATAACATGAAAATTGCCATTTTAAGAACCCATTATACGTAGTATAGGGTAAGTCTTGCAATCGTTTTGAAAATCGAAATTTTTTTTTTTTGACGGATTTACAGATAGAGACAGATACAGTTTTAGATAGTGGAGATTCCGAAAAACATATTTTTAGAAAAAAAAAATTGCCGTCCGTCTGTCTGTCTGTCTGTAAACACTCTATCTCCCGAACAAATTGAGATAGAGACTTGAAATTTTGTATGTAGTTAGAATGCAAGAATGGGACGAAGCCTATTTAATATCAGCAACCTCGATCATCCGGAACTATTTTTTTCGGACTCTCGAAAAACTCCTTCTGATGAAAGGTATATAAAAATTTTCGAATTTTTTTGTTCTAAGGAATGAACGTGAAAGGCAATAAAATAACACACATTTTGCATATAGAACGAAGTCGATCGGATTATTAGTTGCCGAGATATTTGTGATCCTGTTTTCCACATTCTTCGATTTTTCATGATCCTGTATTTCATTCAAATTTCAATTCAGAGGTATATTTTAATTGGAAATGAGACGCTTAATCCGACGCAATTAATTGTTAGTTAATAGATTTATTATTTTTGGAGTTATAAGGATGTTTGTTTTACGCAGCTCGGTACTACTTGAGTAGTTTGGCGTTTTATATAATTTGTTGAAATTGGTACATCAGCAGTTCTTTAATAAAGCATTACTATGTATATTAACAATATTTAAATTTTGTTTATGAATTGCAATGCATTGTATAAATAGTTTTCACATGTTTTATTTTCATATACATATCCATGATGGGTAAGTATTACGGTGGCCCCCAACGACTAGTTTCCTCCTCAAAGAGAGAAAAAATTGCTGACCTATTGTCCATACCTATTGTTCGATCCCAAAAACTTTGTTTTACACGACTAATGTTTTGCCTGTAGAGCTATCTGGACCAAAAACCAATCAACACAATCAGTGGAGACAACATATTTTCAATTGAAGATTACATATCAGACTCAGACAACATATTTTCAGCTGCAGTTCATCTGTTATTTGAAACAGCTCATTAGAATGTCTCGGTCCAGGTAGAGCAATGCATTGAACATTGAGCAAGATGTCTTGCGTTAGACCCTCAAACTGAATACTTTCTTGAGTTTGAATAAAAATATTTTCGTGTATTTTTGCTTGTTTAAAAGGTGCTTCAACGAATTTGGTTTTTATTATACAGTGAAACCTCCAAGTAAGGGACACTCCGAATAAGGAATACCTCTATTTAACCTTTTACACGCCAATGTTCCATAAATGGAACATCAACTTCAAAATTCTGCAAAAAATTCATTTTTATTCCTATTGCCCTGTAAAAATTAGTATTTGAAAAGAAAGTATGACTTGATTTTTTGGCGTTGATTTTACGTTGATAAAATAAATCATGTCTTAGAGAAAAAATCGTAAATTAGGACTTTTTGTAGACTTTTTGTTGGGCAAAATTCAAAAATTCATAGAAAATTCAAAATTTAACAAATATTTTTATAACTAAGTGAGATCAAGTAAAAGTAATCATTTTATTAGAAGAACTCAAGTTATTAAAAAAAAGATTGATTTTTATTGTTTATTTTAGATAAGAAATGTGCATGTTCCATAAATGGAACATTGGCGTGTAAAGGTATATTTTTTAACATGATAAAGTCTTTTGGTTGCAATGCATATAAGTTTTGATAAAAAGTTTCTGGATACGAGGTGGTTTAGTAAGTGTCGACAAAAGATGGTTATGATATTGATATACTTTATTCCCCCCCCTCTATACCCTGTCCCTTACCTTCCCCCTCCCCCTCCCCCCTTCTCTCTCTTCCACAGTCGTTCTCCCATCTGAAGTGGATTACTCATAACTGACAGGGAAAACATGTTTGTTTGTTGATAGTTAGACATTGTTTATGACTCAAATAAGCTATAATGTAAAAAGTGACTTTGGAAAAAAGCGTGAGAAGAAATTCATATGATTTTACTTTACTCTGTGATTTCCTTCATTTAGAATACCTCATACAGACCAGATATCTCTTTCAATCCATTTCGAACAATAGAAGAGGCACGAGAATATTTTTATGAATTAGCAGATTATTCTGAAGAGGAATTCATTGACATTTGTTAATTACATTATCTGTACCATCAACACAAAGAAAATGTGTTGTATGCTAGAAGAAAAAAAAAAATGTTTTGAATGTGAAAAAAAAGACTACATGGAAATGCTTTTCTAACTATCATGGATAATAGATCAAATGTAGGACACAAAAATTAAGGACAATCTATCTATCTATCTATCTATCTATCTATATATATATATATATATATTTATTTATTTATATTTATATTTAATTTTTGGTAATTTTTTTTTCTCTTTTGTATTTTTTTTAGATTTTGATTTATTTGATTATTTTGCAGTAAATTGTAGTACAGACATTATTGTTATTATTATTTTCCATTACATTTTTTGTATATATTTCTTTTTTTAATTTTGACAAATAATTGTAAAGATGCTTTCCTACAGTGAGTACTGCCCATCATCTATATAATATATTATTTAAGCAAGTGAGAACGTTTTTTTTCTAAAATCTTTGTGGGGTCTTGAGCATTTTTGCTGGAATAGTTGCTGAAATCGCAAGTAAAATGAAGGCTCAATGGGCGAAGCCCGGCTATTTACCTGCTTAAATTGCGTTATTACTGAAAAATGCCTATACATTATATATAATCATGAAAAAAAAAGTGCACAGAAATAGAGATTTTAGTTTAAATGTTGTTGATCATACTTTATAAAAACATGTGAAAAAACTAAGTGTTTCCCGCCAATGTTCCATTTGGGGAACATGCTATAAATCATACACAAAAATTTTTTTTTCGAGAAAAAAAATTACTCATAGTGCTTATGTTTGAGTTTTAATGGGATTTTTACCAATAAATAATTTGTGTTACCTTTCGATCATAGTGCGGCGTTTAAAAGGTTAAGGGACAAAACTTCTGGTCCCAGTCCCTTTGTATAGGACGTGTAATGTATTTACCTCTGAATAAGGGACACTTTATTTAAGGAACATTTGAAAATGAGATTAAAAGGACTGGCTTTTGAATTTCAGATAATGAATTAGTCTGAGATAAAAATGAAAGTACAGATTTTTGTGAACTTATTAAACTGACAGACAGTCATGTTGATACAGAAGCATACGACACAATTGACGAGCATTTATTAACCCAATATTTGATCTGACTTCAGTGCGTTTATCCCCATTGAAAGTAATGTTGAAAATTAAGAGGATGATTCAGAAAGTGGAGAAAAAAAGAAAATTTTGAAATAAAGAACTTTACAGATGTTTTAAGGCTATTCACAAATCTAAAAAGGCAAATTTTATGACAAAAGTTTTAATTTATTTTTATTCAGAAATGCCTGAAACTAGCAGGCGTTGTTGTTCAGTGTCAACTATGTAATCGAACTCTTTTTACTGTTTTTTATGGTTAAAAAAAAAAAAAAAAAAACTCAACAGATCTTTTTCAAACACAATAGATCTTTTAGATAATATTGTCAACCTAAGTGTTTTGAACAGAGTACATACGCGTGCATACGCGAAAGAAGAATAAGTACTCAAGAAGAGGTGAAAAATGTCTGTCACGTGATCAAAATCGCTTAACTCAATAGGTAATTTATTCAAAACTTGAAAATACAGTTCGATTCCAAATTGCTTCCATAGTCAGAAGTTCCAATTTTATACCTTTCCGTTAAAAAAAGGATTTGCAAATGTGTCAAAAAGTTTTCTGCTTACTGAGCTGAGTAGTTGAGGGATTTGTTGCCTTAAAATATGCAAAGCAATTAAATAGGTTTTTTTTTTTTTTTTTTTTTTTTTTTTTTTTTTTTTTTTTTTGTAATTTACTGCTGATAATGAAGAACTAAAATCTATAAGTATGGTAAATGAACACTTGAAAAATTTATTGTAAAAAATTGAAATTTGCAAAACAATAAATTTTGATTGATTACTTCAAGTATGGTTCTTTTAAATGTTTTTATACTTTTTGCAAGTATACAGTTTGCATAAAAAATACAAATCAATAATTCTACAAATTATTTAATGATTTAGTAATCAATTAAAAGTTTTAATTAATTCTCTATACCTTTTGTGTCTGATTAATGTAATTTATACGCTTTGAATACATTTAAACTTCACCTTTAATGTATTGTTATTTTCATATCTTTCAGGACGGTTATTTAAAAAATAATAATAACTCCGAATAAGAGACACCTCTATTTAAGGGACAAAATTTCCGGTCCCAAAGGTGTCCTTATTTAGAGGTTTCACTGTATAAAGATTTTAATTTATTGTTTACTAACAGCATACATAAATCGAATGTTATTTACATGTTCTTAATATGCTATTTCTATACAGGGTGTTTAAAAAAATGACCGGTATATTTGAAAAATCAATAAAAATTAAACGGGTAGCGATAGAAATACACCGCTTGTTGCAATATGCTTGGGACAACAGTAATTTTTCAGGCAGACAAGCTTTAGAAAAATAGTTATAATTTTCAACAACAGATGGCGCTGCAGTCTGGAAAAATCTTTAATAGGATATTTTCCACATATCGACCATGCGCAGCAATAATATGGCGTAGTCTCTGAACGAAATTACCAGAAACCTTTGTAAGCGAGTCATGCTGGATGGCTTCACATGCAGAAGATATGTACTGCTTCACTTGTTAAATTGTTTCTGTACTGTGGTGATATACCTGGTCTTTCAAGTCAAAAATCCTCTGTTCTAATGATTAAACCCTTTTTTCAGAGCAAACTTGCAATCTGTGAACAGCACACGCTTGCGGCAGAAAGATGATTTACAGAATGGCGAACAGGCGAACTCTCTGAGACTGTGTTTTCTTCTATATCTTTCAAATCCTCTGTCTGTCCGCATAT
The DNA here is from genome assembly GCA_964019185.1 of Maratus speculifer. Lineage (NCBI taxonomy): Eukaryota > Metazoa > Arthropoda > Arachnida > Araneae > Salticidae > Maratus > Maratus speculifer. Next base: position 146,116,002 of record OZ025302.1, on the reverse strand, counting down.
AACAACGCAAAAACTACCCAACCGAATCGTTTGAAATTTAAAACATATAATTATTGCTTAATTTTGTCGAGTCATTTCAAATGTTATGAAAATCGAATGCATAGATCAATTACAGGGACAATCAAAAGGATTCCGTTATATTACGGTCAATGGGGAAAAAATTCAAATGCATTTTAATCGTTTGAAATTTAAAACATATAATTATTGCGTAATTTTGTCGAGTCATTTCAAATGTTATGAAAGTCGGATGCGTAGATCATTTACAGGGACAATCAAAAGTATTCCATTGCATTACGATCAGTGGGAAAAAAGTTTCGAATGCATTTTAATGATGTTACACTCATTCGAACATAATAGAATTGGCATGAATCTGTGAAATATATACTAAAACATGCATTCCGTACAATCTGTGATGCAAAGATTTTTTATTATTAAATTACAGGGCCACACAAAAGTATTCCACTACATAATACAATATGGCGAAACATTGTTTGGGGCGTGTTTTAATTATATTCAACTATTTCACATTTTATGAATAAGATATATGTTGCTGAGGTGTAATAAAAATTACTTCCTGCATATTTACAGAAACACAAAGATTTCGACTACTATACTGTATCCGAAGTACGCTCTACTATATCAGCAAGATCTGAATATTTTAAAACTTCATTATCGTACGAACGCACCTCATTTGCTACGTTCACGTGCAACTTCCAACTTGTTTTTATATAATACAACGAATAAAATTTTGTTCTATATAGGCAGACTGTTACAAATAGTCCAGTTACGTTTTGTGCAATTATTTTTTGCCTGAATTAACACATCAGAATAATTTTATTTTCCTATGATACTATGCAGAATTTTTCATATGTATTTTGCATTTCTATACGAATAAAAAATTTGTAATTTTTAAATGAATTTCTATTGGCAGTTACTGGAATAAAATGGCATATTGATCAAATTTGGCTATATGTATTTTTAAATATACAAAATGTGAATGACATATAGAGCATTTTCTATCGAACATACAATAGCAAAAATTTTATCAATACATTATCAGTCGATTGCTTAATGCAGGTTGGAAAATTGATCATTGATTTTGCTTCAATGATAAGTTAAAACATAATTAGATAAAAATTCGCATTTTTTATGTTATAGTATGTACTGCATAAATTAATCCTATTTAAGAATTAAACGCTTTTCTGATTTGCCCGTACGTCATACGGGCAACGTGTTTATGACAATCATGATTTGCACGTACCACGTACGGACATTCACATTCCAATCATAATTTATTATTCTCACCAGTAAATTTTTATTTCAACTGAAAATCAAATTTCAAATTCTTTAATTGCTTATAGGCGTTAATGCCAACCTAGTGAAAAAATCCCATGCCGGGGATCGAAACCGGGCCATCAGTATAGCGAACTGACGTTCTACCGACTAACTACATGGAACAACACCCCGCCTGGAATTTTTCACTATTACGTGTTGGCAAGGTTACACGCAATAGTGAAAAATTCCATCTTGTGCTGCGATTCTAGCCTTGCCAACACGTAATAGTGAAAAATTCCAGGCTGGGTGTCGTTCTATGTGGTTCAATCGGTAGAACGTCCGTGCGCTATACTGATTGCCCGGGTTCGATCCCCGGCATGGAATCTTTTTCACTAGGTTGGCATTAACGTCTATAAGCAATTTGAAATTTTATTTTCAGTTGAAATATTGTATTTAAGGCGAAATTTCTTTCTATGGAAAAAAAATCCACATATTAACAGTAAATTTTTATTGTAAATTTTGTGATTTTTAATCCGAGCAAATCTTTTTTTCCTGATTTATACACGAAAAAATATCTGTTTTGAAAAACAGGTGATAAAATATTAAGAGTATAAAATAAAGTGTAAAAAAATAGGAAATACTTGAAAGTTTTTTTTTTTTTTAATATTGATCAGGTAAGTGGTTAAGAATTGATTAAGTGGTTAAGACTTTGCTTGATAACATTTACGGAAAAACAAATGAACAATAAGCGCGAACTCTTTGCAGAAGGAAGGGTTGCTACTCGCTAAGTGTTTGACGTCACAAACAAGAAAGGATGCGTAGCACTGACTTTATCTCCACGTCAATCGTTGTTCTGGCGATAAGGTGTTTAAAACGTGATTCTTTCTGAAAATGCTGTACGGACATCCATATTCCAATCATAATTTATTATTCTCACCAGTAAATTTTTATTGAAAATTTTGTGATTTTTAATCCGAGCAATTCTTTTTTTTCTGATTTACGTATACACGCAAAAATATCTGTTTGAAAAAACCTGTGATAAAATATTAAGAGTATAAAATAAAGTGTAAAAAAAATAGGAATTACTTGAAAGTTTTTTTTTTTTTTAAATATTGACCAGGTAAGTGGTTAGAATTTAATGGCTAATTCCAATATACAGGAAAAAAATCGCATTTTGTTCTTTTTAAATATTTTTAATTATTTATTATTAATGCATGAAACCATCGGTTGTTTGTTTTGTTTGTATTTTTGTCGGCCAATTATCTACTCTAGGGATATAGGCCCTGGGGTGGAATGCTCTTCGTGGGGGTCTTTCTAAGTGAACCTAACCCATATTTACGCAAGGCTCGAAGAAAACCATGAAAACACCAAACGGTTAGACCGACGGTCGCGAATGAGTTCGAACCCAGCACCTGCCTCTACCAGTTGAGAAGTCAGTACCTCTCGGCCACTGGTGGGGCAATGAAATCAGAGGATATTATAACCTGTGTTTCAAATAAACATCGTACTGTTCAAAAAGTTTTTTGTATAAGTTTGGCCCGTTGCATTGTTTGTAAATTTTAGGCACACGCACATCAAAAGTTTTAAAAGTCTGTTCTAGACTATCATTAAATTGATTCGAACATCATGCAATCATTGTAAAATACATTGCATCATATTGCATTCATATTTCTTTTCTAAATTCTTACAATTTTTAGTTAGATAAATCTAAGTTATTCCCGGCTAAGTATTTCTGCTGATTGAAATTTGGAAATCTGATGTCTAACTTAATTGAATGAATCTGAAATATATATAAGAATTTATAATAATCAGACGACATTTGTTTGGAATGTAAGTCTAATTCAGAATGTTGTGATAAGAATAATATAACGAATTAATTTAAAAATGCATTCAAACACAAACATAGACTACTTTGAATATAAAGCTGTATTTTAAAAGAAAGTAGCACATCACTAAATAAACTTGCTAAAAGTACAGAAAATATATTCTAATTAAAGTTTGTTTAGGATTGAATTTATGTAGGAACTATTTCCGTGTGAAATTATTATCAGAATTTACAAATTTGGATTTAGCGACCAAAATAAAATAAAATAAGATAAAATAAGTCGATTTTTAGAACTGTCATTATTTTTTATAGGTAAAATCTTCTATTGCCTGGACTATAAGCGGAATCACATAACTTTGTGCACGTAGGGCTGCGTTGCATGTTGAGAGACAGGTTCAACCCCTTTCCTTTTATCGTAATGTCAAATATCTCATATGATGCAAATTTTAACTATTTTCTGAATTTCTAATTACTTTACCTCTAAATCAATTTTAAAAATCCATATTGCGAAGCATTTTACATAAATTTGGGGGAGGGGCTGCGGGGGAAATTTTAATACAAGATGAAAATTCGGATTCAGCGATCCAAAATACATAAAAAAAGCCTTTATCCAGAACTTCCATGAATTTTAATAGGTAAAATCCCATATTGCCTGGACTAATTTATGATCCTAGTGGTACAATTTATCACCAATTAAACACCAATTTATGATCGTAGAATATATAAATACAAAAAACCCTGAACAGGTTAAAATCTTGTGACGCAGCACTTTATCTTATATCTCTAAGAATTTTAAATTTGGGACTTAAAACTAATGATATCAAAATTTATGTAACGCTATGCTATTAATTAATATGTACATATATTAAAATTTATTCATCAAGGTTTTATCAATTACATCTTTCATAAATTCAAAATATGAATCTTAAAAGATATGATATCAAAATTTAAGTGACGCCTTGACGAGGCTTTAAACAATGTTTTAAAATTCCATTTATTTATTTATTGTCTAAATACATTTTCATATCTAAACAATACTTTTCATTTTCCAATACTCTGTTAAATACATCAGTTTCACTAAATATATATAATGCACTGAAATGTATTTATTTGAATAAATAGATTTATCTTTTGGGCTACGCTATGCAAAATCAAAAATAACATTTTAAAAAATAGTTTTTGCGTCATTGTATCTATTTGCATCTATTTAAATTACTTTCAAGGATACAGGTCTTATTCGCTCTATCTTAAAGAGATTCATATTATATATAAGTTTTAATAAAATCGCCCAGGCCGTTTTCAAGATTTCATTATCAGGAACAAACCCCATCGATTTCGGTTTAAAAATGGGTATCGAGATCTAAAAATATACGGCACGTAGAAATGTAAAAATTATAGGATAGAATTAGAGTGGAAATATAAGACTATATTAAAAAAATTGGACCATTCTGAGCAATATTTGCTGAGTTATTAGATGGCGGCTTTTCAGGTTTCCTTTGATGTTGAGTTAGCTGTATATATGAGTTCCGCATCTCTCAGGTAGGCTTAAAGCTGCGTCACTTGAAGGCTGCCGCCTTCCATGATAAATATTTTTAGCGTTATATTATTTATAGATAGAGTGTGTGAATTTTTAGCATATGCAAATGAAATTATTTATTAAACCTGTTTTAGACTATCATTAAATTGATTCGAACATCATGCAATCATTGTAAAATGCATTGCATCATCTGCATTCCTATTCCTTTTTCTTAATTCTTACAATTTTTAATTACATAAAATCTAATTTATTACAGACTAAGCATTTCTGCTGATTGCAATTTGGATATCTGATGTCTAACTTAATTGAATGAATCTGAAAAATCTTGAAGAATTTATGACAAGCTGAAAATATTTGTTTGGAATGTAACGCTAATTCAGAATGTTGTGGTAAGCTTAATATAACGAAATATTCTAAAAATGTATTTAAATACAAACTTTGATTACTTTAAATATAAAGCTGTATTTTACAAGAAAGAGGCACGTCACTGAACACACTTGCCAAAAGTACAGAAAATATATACTAATTAAAATTGGTTTAGGAGTGAATTTAGGTAGGAACTATTTCCGTGTGAAATTTTCATTAAAAGTTACAAATTCGGAATTAGAGCCAAAAATAAAATTAATTAATTAATTAAATAAATAAATAAACTAAGTCGATTTCTAGAACTGTCATTATTTTGGTAGGTAAAATCTTGTTTTCCTAAAAATAGAAATATTTGTGCAATAAATTATTAAATTGGTTGTGTATTTTAATACATATAGTTTGTTTGAAACGTGTTAGATTCTAATAGCAACGAAGCCTCCTGATACTGAATGAAATACTATTTTATAAACGTTTCTAAATTAAACATTACTTTTGTGAAAAATAAATATCAATCTTATGCGTCATATAAAGCAAATAATTTTAATAACTTAATTTTTATGTCCATTTTTAGCATTTCAAAATTAATTCTAATATATACAAAATTCCATCGATAAAGTCTAATGCGGTATCTGGGGATTTTAATGTTCTGAAATGCATCAAAGGAAATTTAAATATAAACATCTACCAGTATATTTAATCATCATTTCAAAGGCAATTTAAATTCACGATGAAAGGAATTTTTCACATTTATACTGATTAATTCATTTTACTTTATTTTGTTTATTATGGTTAGTTTCATATGTATACTTGAGATGTAGTTTTACATTAATATTAAATAAAAAAAAATTCCTATTAACATTAATATTTAAAACAAAATGATATATCTGGCAAATAATTTTCAAAAAGCCTGAAATTATTTTTCATTTATTTAAAGTATAATTTTTTGAAAAAAAAAATTAATCCCTGATCTCTGTACGAATACTAATAGAATTAGAAAGAGAATTACAAAAATAAGATATAAGCGTAAGCAATTCTCCCTAGTACACTGTTTACAAACGCAAATAATTCCTAAATATGTACGGAATTAATAACGGTTTAAGAAAAAAATACGATATCTTGCACTGAATAGCAGCGAAGCATCCTGATATTTAATATAATTTTATCTTATAAATGTCTGTAAATTACATATTATTTTTGTGAAAAATAAGTATCTATTCTATGCATTTTATAGAACAAATAATTTCCACAAAATGACTTTTATGTACATTTTTAATATTTCTAATTTAAATATAAATTGTTCAAATTTGGAACATGTCGTTTTCAATTAATTTATTTTAATTTTTATTCAGCAAATTTAAAAAAGATATTTATCTTTAAATCATCATCTCTTCAGTTTCTGTTAAGTTTTCTTCTTGATTACGTAGGTTGATTTCCCCTTGATCTTCAGATTTATATAGATCATTATAGAATTTTTCAACAATGTGGACTATTTCGTTAGTGAATTTGGTGACAATTCCATCTGCTCTCTGCAGTGCAAAAATACATTTTCTTCCAACACAAAGCTTGCACTTTGCTTATTTTAAATTTTTGTTATTTTCTATAATTTTTTTAACAAGATCATAGTTAAATTTTCTAATATCTTCTGTAACACACTTTCTTACTGTTTTACATACTTCGGCATATTCGACTCTTGATTTAGAATCATTTTTCATCATTTTAAAATTTCTGCGTTTCTTCATCAATTTTCTTGTTTCTTCTATCACTTTTTTTGTCTGTTTTACTTGTGCATCGCCGGCTATTTTCTTTGCAATTTCTTCTAGAGTATTGGTCAGTATTGTAACATCTTGCTTAGCTCCTAAAGTTAATTGAAGTACTTGGAAACAGGTTTTATATAGATCATGCGATCCATATTGTGTATATAGATCTACATTTGTATATGGATCAAGTTCCAAATGAAATTCTTCATTATGTTTCTGGTGGTTTAAAACATTGATTTGCTTCTTTGAGTGTATGGAAAACTTAACTCTTTCTACTTTAGTATTTAACAGCAGTTTGCATCTAACCAATCTGCGATCGCTTCCTGTATTGAAGTTATAGAGAACTCTGCAGTCCTGAATAAGAAGCTTTTTGTTGGCCAAGATGTAGTAGATTCCACTTGTTGAGCCATTTGCACAACGCTATATCCATTTTCCATGTGGCTTTTTCTTGAAAAATGAATTCATGATATTCATCTGTTGAAATTCTGTAAACTTAATCAGTCTGTTTCCCCTTTCATTACGCATCCCATATCCATGATTTCCTACTTATAATTTAATGTCGTTCCTCTCTAATTCTAGCATTCCATCTCCATTATTAATTTTATGCGACAATATCCTTTTTGCTGCACTCATGCTACTTCTTCATAGAAATTTTCAATTTCTTCATCAGAATAGCTTATTGTTGGTGCAAAAATTTGGCTAATTTGCAGTTTGTATCTTTTGGACACTTGTATCAGTAACCTTGCAACTCTATTTGATGTACTGTTATATTTTACAATGTGATTCTTCAACATTTTATAAATCAAAAATCCTACATCGCTCATTTTTCAATCTTCTGTGCCTCTGTAATATAATACATATCCGCTGGCAGGATCAATCTTTTCTTCTCCTTTTCTTCTTATTTCACATAATGCTCTGAATGCCCCAGTTGATTCTTTCTAATTCCGCTTCAAGTTTCTATAAATGGTTTTCAGAAGAGAAGGATCGTCCATTATACATAGCCAAGTTCAACAACTTTTGGCAGCCAAGTCAAGCCCAGTGATTCTTAGAACCCTCAGTTGTCATGTCTGTCTTATCACACACACACACACACACACACACACATATATATATATATATATATATATATATATACAATCCATCACATCCGAATCGTCATTTCGTGTCGTTCTCTCCAACTCATAACAACTTTTCTAAAAACGCTGTCTTTACTTCAGTTTTAAGCTTCAGCACTTAGCCAAGCCTTTCATCTAGCTGCGTCGCTAGATTGTCTTTATCTTCGGAGTTTGGAAATGGGATTTACAGCAGTCGGACTGTGGGAGTAAGAATTGCTCCCACATTCGGCCAGCCTGTCCCCGATTTCTCCAAAAATTAATTTATGCAATGTCTTAATATTAGATGACTTTTCCTCTTTCAACGAAATTTCTAATTCCTTAAAATCAATAAGTTTCGACATGCTTGAAAAGGAAAATAAAATAATAAACTCACTCCATAATTAGATGTCCAGCTTTACACACTTTGATAGCACTGTCATCACAGCACTTGACATCTTCCAACATATTCACAAGGCGTTTCCAGTTATTTGTGGACGTGCGTTATTCTTTTCGTGCCGCGTCTGACACCATTTCTAGAATCGGAAGTTCTTGAAATCATAAGTAAACTGCGAGACATAAATTCTACGCTAACACCGTTAAAATTTTAGAACTTACACTGTAAAAAAAATCTACGTAAAATTACGGACAAAAGCCGGCAGCAGAGATTCCGGACAATATCCGTAAAAAAATATTTTGACCGTAAATCTAAAAATCACCCGTAATTTTACATTTTAGCAAATGCATAACTAGCCCGTAAAAAAAGTAGTATTGTCCGTAAAAATAAAATGCCAAGTTGCCCGTGAAAAAAAGGGCATTGCCTGTAAAACTACAATGCCAGGATGCCCGTGAAAAAAGGACGTTGCCCACAAAACTATAATGCCAGGATGCCCGTGAAAAAAGGGACATTGGCCGTAAAACTATAATGCCAAGATGCCCGTAAAAAAAGGTGCATTGACCATAAAAATACAATACCAAGATATCTCTGAGAAAAGGGACATTGCCTGTAAAATAATACAAATTCTGGCCATGAAAAAAAAGGGTGTTGCCCATAAAATAACAAAACACATACATTAGGATACCTCATTAAAGAAAAAGCATTGTTTGTAAAATTAAAAAAAGGATCATTCAGTGAAATTAGTATAAATTTCCATACTCCAGTATTACCCCATTCTCTTTTGGACTCAGGGGGGGGGGGGGAAAGGGGCCACAAATCATAAAATATGGGGTTTTTTAAATAAAATCTTTAATGGGGATCACCATATATACCAACTGAAAATCCATAATAGATTTAAAAGAGGAATATAGATAATTCACAACACAAACAACAAAAATTTTCACAGGAGTACTTATGTTTTCGCAATATTTGAATAAAACATTCATAACTTATGCATATTATAAAACTTGTATATTCAAAGCCTAATTTTCCAAGGTTTTCAGGTACTCTTAGCAGGCAGTTAGTTTTTTTTTAATAAAAGTTTAATTCTATTAAAGGAGAGCATTCTCACTCATTTCCTATAGTAAATTGTATTTTTATTCAGTTACGAGGTTCTCACTTTTGGTATTATTGCATTAATAACTTATGTTAAAATACAATTTTTAGCTTTCCAAAATTTACCATCACACACTTTAATAGTGAGAGAGTGGTGAAGCATTTAAAAACTGGTAAGATAACAAACCCTCATGTGTTTAGATAAAAGTCTGATATGTAAAATGAAAATAGAAAACTAGTTAATATTAAATTACAGGGGTTGATCCAGGCAAAATTTGGGGTTCACAAAAAACTATTTAATAAAATAGGTTTCTTCACAAAAATAACTTTAATAAAACAGACCCTTTCACAAAATTCTTTTATGCCATTTTCATACTGTTTTAAAATCTAATTTGTACACAAAAACATGTCATAATTTTCAAAAACTTAGCAAAGGAGTTTTTTAAAATATATATATTTAGTTTTTAAATTCCTTGTTCAAATAACAAAGTCAACTTCCATTAAAAAATGTTATTTTCACAAAAATAACTTTTCTTTTTCACAAAATGAGCCCCAGAATAAAAACCTGCATCGATTCCTGAATTGATCAGAAAAATTATGATTAGTAATATCAGTTTATTAGCTGTACTGCTATTGCTCCCTCTTTTCCCTTCCAAGCCGCTTAATAATAGAGAGCAGCTTTTTTATGATACACAAATGCTAATTTATTATTTCGATTTTTATGTATCACATATTTACTAAATACTACATGAAACAAAAGTAGTCCATTTTTGATTTAACAATGATTCATAATCCTACACACATCGGTGCAAGAAATCCATCTAAGTCAAGACTGAAATATTTTCTGAGCATTAGAAATAACTAAATGCAAAAGGGTTAGAAGATTTCTAAGTCTTGTTTTATACCTAAAAATTGGTCTCTAACAATAAAAGAAAGTGATTAAATGTTCTTGATGGTAGAACCACTATTATTTAAGTAAATCAAAAATCTCTTCAACACTGAAATCAGTCCTGAGACTGAAGATCTTGCACCCATGTCCCACGGTTCTTGATCTTGTGTACACAGATAATATATACTATATTGTTTACGAGATTTCGGTGAAAATTGATTAAACTTGGGAATGTTTGAAGATGAAATTATTACAATGGTTCTGTTTTATAAATTATCATTCAATAAATAAAAAGAAAACATGAATTTTTACAAATTTATTTAATATACTTCAACACAGTATTCTTAGAAGTAACAAATTTAAATAACAAATTAAGAAACAACAAATAAAAAATTCATTTTTTCACACAGATTTGTAGTAACACAATTTATCGCCAAGGTTGTTTGGATCTTGCAGATAGTTTTTTCGATTTTGTGTCTTTTTCCAGATTAATAGCCAAGCATGTCCTATTTAGAAAAAAGGTAAGATAAATATTACATAAAAGTGTACACAATAAACAGAAATAGAGTATAATAACAATCTCAATTATTCCAGATGAACAGAAAATACAGCAGTTATGTTTAATAGATAATTGTTATGAGCATCCTATTAAAACAAGTAACAAAAAAAGTAAGGAATAATTAGAATTCATTCCAGTTTAACCCAAAATTAATTTCAATTATTGTAAAATAATTCATTTGTTGTAATGTTACAGTTAGTAATTTATTTTACTGAACCTTTTGTACATGAATAAAACTTGCACTTGACCTTTTATTTCTATGTAAAATATTTTTAAATGAGTAGATTAAATTTGAAGCAATTTTAAAATGACAAAATTCTTTTAAGCTCTGATATAAAACTTTGGGCCCAAAAACAAAAAGGCCTGAACATCTCTGATAGACATTAATGTTAATTTATATCAAAGTAAGATGCCTTTATAGCACCTTGAGCCGTTTGTATATACCACTTATAGCCGTTTGAACCAATTATAGTTGGTTTTAATCACTTTTGAATTGTTTGTCTGTTTTGCAGCCAATATGTATTGCATTTCTTAGATCTCTTCTTCATTGCTAACTGTAATTGAGAGTGCATGTTTTTTCATATGTTTTTATGTTCTATCTTTACAAGAAAATACTGAATTCAAAGAAAATATGGTATTCTGACTTTCGGTGGATTTGTACGTATTGGAAGGCAAGGAATGAAATTTAAAAGTTTTTAGAAAATGTCTATCAGTCAACTCCATAAGTTTTTAATTAAAAAAAAAAAAAATGTGGCTGCTTTGTTTTAAGAAATAATTCATGACATTTCAAAAAACTTTACATTTAATTAGAGCATTGATATAAACTGAAGCTGGTTAGTTTTTGGGGTATATCTCTTAACAGGTGGCGCTGATATGATGCATTATTCAGTTTCCATAATATCTTTAACTCAAGAACTAATGCACAGGTTATTATAAAACTCTGTTAGTTCCTGATTTAAAAATTGCTTCAATTCATATAGGGAACAATTTTTTACTACCATTTCAAAAATATATCGACATCAACTTCTTTTGTATCAAGCAATAAATCAACAGTTACATTGAGAATTTTGGAGAATAGTAAAATAATATTTTTTTCTTTCAAATAGAGCATTTTCCAATGGTCTCTTAGTAACTAATTTTCTGTTTAAGGGTGTTCTTAAATCAAAAAGAGCAACTTTGTGACACATGCACAGGGTTGGAAAAAAACATGTTTTTTATAAAAAAAAAAAAAAAAAAACATGTTTTTTTTTTGTTTAAAACATGTTTTAAACGTTTAAAACGTTTTTTTTTCACACAGCACAATTTTGATTAAAGTGAACAAAAATTATTAAATATAAAGAATGGAAATATTTTCAAACGGCAGTAAGGAAGAAAAAAATTATATAACAAATACCAAACATTAATTACAAATTTTATTTTTATTCTAAACTAAAACATTTAATTGTTCAGTTCTTTAAAAATGGTAACAAGTTTGTCAATACCCTTACAACAGCCTTATCAACACCCAAACGATTTCTGGTTTTGCTTTGCACAAAACCAAAAGTAGGGAAAACTCTTTCTATTCTAATCCAGCAGTAGAACATACAGTTGTGTGTAACTGTTTTATGATATTCATGGCATTTTTATCAATATATATGTGTTTTTCAAAGCTTAACCTGAGTTATTTCCACTTTATTTGATTCTCCAATGTCAAATTTATGATTGGCAACTGCATCAAACATATAATCAGAGAATGGAACTGACTTAGCTTATAATTTATAATTATTGGAATTAGTTCAGGACATAATTTGGCAGCAAGGTTCATGCCTTTTTCAGTCTCATCAATTGCAAGTGATTCTCCTTTAAAGCGTAATGAAATATGTAAAAAATATGTAATAAATGTGTAAAAAAATATGAAGTACGTAAAAAATTAGTTAAGAAATAAATATTTTTTAAACATGTCCATTTTTTATTATTAAATTATTATTATTATTTTGAGAACATATTCAAACTGAAAATCAAAGTAGATAGATTGGTTGGTAGGTAGCATACTTTTATAACTCTGAGGACAAATTTAAACAATTAGAATTTAAAACGAACTGAAAGTAGATAAGTTTTTTTTTTTCATTTCAGTTTATTTTCATAAATGAATTATTAAAAAGGAAATACTATTAAAAGAAATTTAAATTAATGTTGAATTTTTTTTTATATATGAATATTTTAAACTGAAGCCATTATAATTTTAATAAAGAAAGAGAAAAAAAAACAATAAAAAATCTTTTTTGACTACTAAACAAATATCTATAAAGTATTATAGCATTATCTATTGATGGGAGAAAGTATTATTTATAGTATATTAAGAAGGCATTTAGCCCAGATTTTTTACTCAATATTATGTTCTCTGTGCACCAACTGCCGAATTTATTCACTAAAAAGGAGAAATAGATCTCTCAAAATATACAAATAAATACTTAAAAAGTGTTGTAAAAATAGATATTATTTAATTATTATTTACCTTAGATCTTTTGGATGCCCTCACATCCATTTTCAAAGGAGTATAAAAGAAGATAATTCATTAGAAATGGAAAATGTAAAAACAAAACAAAAACAGTCTGCTTGTACAAACAAAGTCACAATGAATTCATCAAAACACCAAGGATATTGTACCGAAGTGTCGAATATTATAAGAAATGACGTCATTACAAACAGTATCATTGTTAAGCAAAATTTCGAGGGATTCACGGATAGTTGAAGAGTAATGATTTGATGTTGAAAAGATTATTTTAGCTTTGTAGAAATTTATCAAAATATTTTCTTTTCGTTGCATTCTAGATAAGGCTGTACTAGGCTTGTTGTATTGTATATCTGAAAAATGCTCTTTCAGTCTTACTTTTAATCTTCGAAAATTAATATATTATAGAACTTTGATATTATATAAAAAATCATAATTGAGATATTTAAAAAAATAAATTATATATTTCCAATTTTAGAGGAAATAAATTTAATTTAAATACTTAATTAAAATTAAATAACCAATTTATAAATTTAATAAAATTTGAATGTATTTTAGTACATACAGCTAATTAGAAATTTTTAATACAATTTTATTTCGTAAATTTTAATTTGTGACATTATTAGCACTATTTATGTTTTAAACATTGTTTTAAATGTAATGTTTTAAACGCGTTTTAAACAGCTGTTTTAAACAAAATGTTTTAAACATAACAACCCTGCACATGCATTAATTTATTTTTGTTCCGAAATGCATGAAAATAGCAGGTGTTGTTATTCAGAAACTGTCAAATTGCACTCATTCTTTTGTTTTTAAAAAACACAATAGATTTTTCATAACAAGCCTTCAAAGTTGACACTTTTGAGCATATTTCCTGACGAAAGCAGAAAAACCGGTTGAAAAGGAGGAGAAAAACAGGTGATTGCGTCATCGAAATAGCTTATAACTCGATAAGTAATTTAATTATCATAAAATGGAAAAATAAGTTCAATTCGAAATCGCTTTCATAGTCAGGCATTAAAATTTTATAACTTTCTGTTAAAAAATGAATTTGTAAATGTGTCAAAACGTCTTTCGCTTGTTCAGCGGATCAGTTAAGAACATTCTTAATGCCATAAATAAATATTTTTGTTTATCGAAAAACTTTTTTTTCCGTAAGTGATGGAAATATTTTACACATACACACACGTTGCCATAATTAACACTACAACAGCACAAACAATAGATTTATATAATACATTCCATCTTGCAGACTTTTTAATAATATAATTATTGATGCAGACACTTGAAGATAGTTCTGTCACTACACTGTCAACTAAATTTGTATGTTTTACAAGATCTCTCAACTAGATTCACACTCTTTTCAAGATCGACTAAATTGGCACTTTTTCTGAGATATCTCAAATAAATTGGTGCTCTTTTCGAGATATCTAGACTAAATTTGCTCTTTTTCTCAAGATTTCGACTAAATTCGCACTTTTCCCCCCAGGATCTGGACTCAATAGCACGTTTTCCTGAGATCTCAATGAAATTAACACTTTTTCTCGAGATCTCGACTAATTAATGCGCTTTTTTTTCAGATCTCGACTAATTAATGCGCTTTTTTTTTCAGATCTCGACTAATTTTGCACGTTTTCTGGAGATCTCAACTAATTTGCATGTTTTAACAAGATCGCGACTAAAGTTGCATCTTTTATTGAGATCAAGACTAAATAATGCATTTTTTTTTCATCTCGACTAAATAATGCATTTTCTCGAGATCACGGCTAAATTTGCACTCCCTCCCAGGATCTTAACTAAATTTGCACCCCGCCCCCTGAAATCTTGACTAAATTCACACTTTTTCCGAAGATGTCAACTAAAGTCACACTTTTTCAGATTATTTAATGATATTCATATCACCCCCTCCCTCTCTGCAGAATCATAATTCCCATTTTTCTATCATGATTCTAAGTTGAAATCTGCATTTTGTAAGTATGATGAAATTAGCATTTTTTACCAAGATTCTTTGACGAAACTTCATTTTTTTAATGCGATTGTTCTATTTAAGGGATTTGCAATTTCTTTCTGTGATATTTTGGCAGAATGTGCATTTTTACCATGACCCTTTGACAAAATTTATTTCTTCTGCAACTAATTGACTTTTTTATACGTACTCATTTGTTAAAATTCACGATAGTTTATCATGACTGATCGCCAAAATTCTCAACAGTTTTGCACAACCGATTGGCTCACTTTCCAGAAAAAAATATGTAGAAGAATTTACAGGGGGAAATACAGTACAGAATTTTAATGTGTAGGTCTTTCTTTTTCTGTATGTAAATCACACAATTCTGCACATGATTTCAAACCCTACCCCTCAAAGACAACCCATCCCCCAAGAAACTCTTAAAATGGCACCATAAGCAGCCAATTTATTTATTTTATGTGCTTGGCGGCTCTTTTAAACTCTTTTGATGCACACAATGGTTTTTTTTAAACATTTCCATGGCAGCCTGTGGAAATTCAATTGATCTTTGAAAATTATAGCAAATATTTTTGGTATACAAAGAACAAGCATACCCCCCCCTTTTTTTAATAGCTCTTTTTGAAAAAATGTACTCTTTTTTTAAATTAGTGGTTTCTCTTCGAAAAGTTCAACCTGGTGCCCCCCCCCCCTTTTTTTTTTCCTTTCTAGAATCTAGAGTATTTCAGATACGACAAAAAATCATCTTTGCTAGTAAAATTGTATTATCGTAGTGAGCATTAAAATCATTCAAAATACAATTTAACTGCAATAGTTGGCAGATCTGTAGTGGTATTTGTAATTGATTTTAATTTTTGAGAAATTAAAAACAAACATGCCTCTTCTAAAAAATACTATACAGTAGAGTATCTAATTTGCTGACCTGTAATTCACAGTCAATTTTTTAAAGTTAACAAAAACGTATTTATATTAATAATATTGCAGACTGTGCCACCCCCTTAATGGTGAGTATTTTTTTGGGGGGGGGAGAAGAAGGCTGGAAATAAAACTTCACGCGAACAGATTGATGCTGTGATGACTTGTCGCTACAATGATTTCAATGCAACACCTAATATTTCGAATTATAACTAACTGAGTGAAAATGCCTTACAATTAATAATTATTTGTAACAATATTAAAATGCTATATCGTCATTAGAAACATTTTTCTGCATAATTTCTTATTTTAACATATTAGGAAGCAGGTAAAAATTTTTTTGCAACATTATATATCTACATATGAAAAAAAAAAAAAAAAAAAAAAAAAAAAACAGATTGTTGTGAATTAAATATAAATGAAAAAAAAAAGCATGTTTTCATTATTGTAACATTTACAAAAATATACATTTTTTGAAAATGCATTAAAAGATAGAAAATTTCACCAAATTAACCAGCTAAGTTGGTTTTATATATGGCAATTTATTTTGTTGCCAAATTTAGTTGTATATGACCAAATTGGTCAAAATTTAGTTCTATGGTAGTAATACTGCTATTACTACTTTTTTTTTTTTTTACAATTACCCATTGTTTAAGCTAATACAGATTTCTTCATATGAAAACAACCATTATACCTACGGCAGCCCACTGACCACCTTAGGGAGTGAATTAAAGAGAAAAAAAAAAAATCAGCCTAATGTGTGTATTGCCTTTGAATACATGAAGGAGAGACTGGAGCACATGTGAATAATTCACATAAAGATAGCTTTTTTTATTACTGGTTAATTTCTGAAAACAAAAAATACTGAATACAGTAAACAGAACCCTTTTTTTAAACAAGGTAATTTTTTATAAAATCATCTTTATAGTTAGCTCTTCTTTTTAATAACTTTATAAATTCAATGAATTGCTCACAAGTGCCCCAACAGCAGGGTAGTTGCGAACACAAGAAAAAATATTTGATATGCTTTACATTCTGTTTTTTATTTGTTGTCATGATCATTAGTTACACTATGTGTTAAATTTACTATAAACAAAATTCTAGTTCCGCAGTGATAGATTTAAGCACAAGATTATAAGACGGAAATAAGTAGACTGGGAAAAAGGAGGATTATATGACTAATTAAATATTGTCGGAATAAAATAAAAATTAAGATGTACATTTGAAAAAAATAAAGCCTTTAAATTTTGCTTAGGGGAATTTAGATAATATTTATCAAAAATCTGCCAAAGTACAAAAGATTCTTATCCTTGTATTTCCCTTCTAGTATCCTTGTATAGGATATATATACCTTGTATGTGTATACTTGTATCCTTTGAGTATCTTTGTATTTCCCTTCTATTCTAAAATAATGATAAAGGATTTTAAAATGATTAAAAAAAAATAAACTCAATTACAAGCACTCACCCAAATTTAACTTCTTTTACTTTTGAAAGAGGAAGGGGGGGGGGGGGGAAGCTCACAATATTTTATAGTATCAGTTTAAAAATTTTAATTTCAGGCAATTCTAATATCTATCTCCATTCAAAGCATCATACACATACACATTTTAGAGGTGAAAGTGGGCCATCATTCCAAGTTTGGAAGAAATGAAATTGTTTAGCAAAATATTGCAAAAAACTATTGCATCTTAGAAAACTTTACATGGATTTAAATTATAATTGGATATAAATAAGCTTATAGCTCTTTACATACTTGCTAACGGATGCTCTTGTGAAAAGTTCAATACAAAATCAAATATATGACAAAAAGTCTCCTATTTCAAGACAATATTAGATATGACATTATTTCGCATGAAGTGAACTGAAAGAAACAGAATCATAGAATGATTATTGAGACACTTATGAACTATTCAAATCTGCCTCAACTATTCTGTTAACAAATGACCCACGTGGTGACTAAAGTTAAATTGACAAATCATTAACATTTATCAATTTTAGAATTCTTTTTTTTTAAATCAAAAATACTTATTATTTATAGTATATGTTAGAACATTAAAATTAAATCAAATAAATAAAGTTATTCATTTAAAAATTTAAAAGTGAGATTTTACTTTTGAGACGCACACTTTATGCCTCCATTTCTTTCTCTTCTCGATGACACTACCAGTGATAGAAGCATCTCCATCATATTCTGGAGCTGTCCATTTGAAATAGGTAATTAGTAACCTTTTAACCAGTAGCTTGTAGTCGGCCAGGCTTACTTGGTTCATCTGCAAAAAAATGCAGTATTATACAGGGTGTTTACAAAAATGTATTAGTTACCATTAAAAGTAATTATGTTATTTCATAAAATACCTAATTATTTCATGAAATCACTGAGTATGTTAAAGTGTGTAAAGTCAATGCATTTTAAGATGTAACAAATTATTTTATAGAACAGTTGTCTAATTGTTAAAGTATTAAAACTTTCGGCAATAGCCATTTGAACCAATTATAGCCAGGATTGCAAAAAAGCCATGCCAGTGGCTTTTATTTGTTTTAACCAGCTTTTATTGACCAAAATTGGTGTTTTTTAGTTAGTTTTAAAGACTTAATTGAGGTAGAATTCAATATAACCCAATTTCTCCAAAATGAACACATTAATATTGGAATAATACGTATTGATTTGCAGTCAAAATTATAAATATATCAGCTAACTTTTAAAAGACCATACAAAATGCTTTCTCTAGTTTATACTGACTTTACCCCCCCCCCCAAACACACACATACAGTTTTTTTTCTTTTTTACTACTTTATATAATTAAAAAGGACAATAGTTGTATAGTTAGTATCATAATTTATTACTTAACTAATTTTAAAGGATATTAATATACAAGTCTTATTTTATTGCTCATAAATTTTTATTTGGAGCCACACATAAAGTCATTTAATAAAAAGAGCAATTCTTTTTAATAAAACAGCATTACGAATAACTTTGCATTAGTTTATGTATGAGTATGCATTCTTTAAAATAACAATGAGCTTTTCAAAATTTTAATTCAACAAGTTTTATTACAACAAGATGATTTCAATTATTAAATACACATAAGCTATTGTCAATTTCAAAAGTAAATAGAAGTATGTAAGGAAAATTCCATTTTTATATGTAACATTTAGTTATTGTTTCATATAATCTTTAAAATGTTTGGTATATATAGAGCTATGCAACAACGAATTCCAAACCACAACATTACAGTCTAATTTAATTTATTCTTATGAATATTTATAATTTCAATTTCAGACATAATGCCTTCACAGATGCACAGCAGTTATAAAGACTCATTTATTTGATAAAATTTAGTAGAAATGTACATTTTTTAATAGAAAATATTTATAAGTGTATTACAAATAAATTAATTCAAATTTAATATGAAATATCTGTAAACTAGGGATGCACAACCTGTGGCCTGCGAATTTCGTCAATTTACAACTGGGAAAAATTGCAATTTTTGTACATATGTCACACAAAAAAAATCCTAAATTTCGTCAATTTACTGCGGGAAAATATAAAATTTCGTCATTTAAGAATCACAAATGTCATTTATCGACATGGAAAAATCACGAATTCTACTGATCAAATGCGAAAAAGTCAAATTTTATCGATGAGGATCGGAAAAATCATCAGTTTTGCTCATCAGAGAGGGCAAAATCGCGAATTTTGCTCATGAGACTCGGGGAAAAAAGTAGCAAATTTTCCCGATTGGGTACGAAAACATCGCAAGTTTTTTCGACCAGGGATGGAAAAATCGCAGATTTTGTCAGATGGACGCGAAAACTCGCACATTATCGTTGATCAAGCAAGAAAAAAATCATAAATGTTGTTGTTCCTCGAAAATATTGCAAATTATCATCGGATGGAAAAATAGCATATTTTCTCGGTTTATCGCATTAAAAAAAAAGCGAATTTTGTCGATAAGGCACAAAAAATCGCAAACTTTGTCGATCAGACACACAAAAAAAAAAAAAAAAAAAAAAAAAAAAAAAAAAAATTGTTGATAAGACACGGGAAAATTGCGAATTAAGTGATGATGCGTGGAAATATTACAAATTTCGTTGATCAGCTGCGGAAAAATCGTGTTTTTGTCAATTTATCAAGAAAAAAAAATCACGAGTTTTATCTTGCCGCATAAAAAAAATGCAGATTTTGTCAATGCTAATACAAAAATCACAAATATTGATACTCGGTTGAAGAAAAATGTGTATTTTGTCAATTTACAGCAAAAAAAAGCGCACATTTCGTCGATCAAAGACCGAACAATTGCGAGTTTTATTGATCGCATTTCGAAAAATAGCAAATTTCTTTGGTCGGAGATGGGAATTTTGCAAATTTTGTTGGTCACACATAGAAAAATTGATAACTACGTTGATCAGACTAGAATAAAATCGAGAATTTCATCGATCATGCAGAGTAATTTCGCGATTTTCATTGATTGGCTTTACAAAGATCACGAATTTCGCCGACAGGGTCATTCCATGTCAAATCACCCAGATTTTTCCAAAAATGACACCCACCATCACCAATTTAGATAAAATTCTGTGGATTTGTAGAATTTCTAATGCTGATTCCAAAAATATAAATTATATTGAAATTGATCAAACGGTTTATGAGTTATGAGCTTTTAAATAGCTCCCAAGATGGCTGATTTGCCGCCATTTTGAATAGCACATGTGACAACAAAATAGTCCATAACTTCTTTCAGGTTTAAGCTAGTGCTTTCAAATTTTTTTTGTTTTGTTCAGAATAAAGTAAACTTTCATTTAAACAGATTTTTGTGAACCTCATTTTATAAAAGTGCTGTCAAAAAATGACTTTTTGTCATTTTTTTAAGTAAAAAAAGGGGCAACTTCAATGGCCGATTTCCCCCAATGTACCCCCTTCAATTTTCATCTAATTGCATAAATAAGCAACTCAAAGTGTCTTTTGATGACTAATAAAAAAAACTTAATGGACGGTTCACAGGTTTTTATTTAAAAAAATAAATTCAAATTTACTGACTTTTCACAATAACAGAAAACACAAGATAATATTGATATTTCTTTTATTACCAGAAATATCATACATATTTACATCTAAAAGTTTGATAAGGTTTAATGTTACATAAATATATGTATTTAATGTGCCTAAAAAATGGGAATCCCATAGGAATAAATAGGAATACCAATAATGGATTCTTACAATCGGACAAATTGAAATCTATTGCAGTCTCAGTAAATTATGAATAAAAAGGAAATGATGGAAAAAGTTCTACAAATAGTTGAATTTTATGACAAAATCATACTTTTGTTATACAAAATACAATAAAATTGCAACTCTTAAATAAATATTACGGTACTTTAAATTAATGCAAAATAACATATCACATACACAATAAACACATGCTATTAAAAATATATCTTCATCAATAATAATTTAAAGTAAAGGTAATTTTTAAAAATTCCTGCCAACATGCAGATGTAAATTTTGAAGTTAAATACAGTAGACTCCCTCAAATCCGCACAGCTTGGAATCAGAAGTTTTGTGGATTTTAGAATTTTGCCGATTTCCGGTCATTACTTTGTTTACTTTTTTTTAAACAAGAATTTGAATGCAATTAATAATGCAATCAAAACTAAAATGAATGCTTTACAATATAATAAATATTAAAATAAGTAATAAATTAAAATAATAAAAATGTAGATAATTTTCAAAGTGATTAAAATATTAAAAGTAAGGATCAAGTTAATAATCAATAATATATGATTAAATATTCATTATAAACATGAAATATATCTTTCCTAAATTATTCAATGTAGTTACTAATGTACCTCATAAAGATACATTACTAATTCTCAACAAAATCATAAAATAAAGAAGTTTTTTTTTTCAGGTTCAGCCAGATTTAGATTTAATAACCAAAAAAGCTTGATTAATACATAAATATATTTGATAAGAAGATTGTGATTACCAATGATATATAAGAAAAATCTGAATTTTTTCAGAATATATTTCTTTTCCTTCTTGGGGAAAAAAAACATGAATTCAGTACTATTAACAAAAGTTACAAATTAAAATAAAATGGAATTGATATAAAATTATAAAAGTCAAATTTTGTCCCTATATCTGAATTGAATGTTTCATTATTTACATCCGTAAATTATATGCAGATTTTTTAGAGTTGTGGATTTTGGGGTTTCGGATTTGAGATAGTTTACTGTACTTGTTTCAGTAACAAAAACCAAAAACTAAATCAAATTTAGATATAAACCTAGTTTAACAACTTTATCTGGCTGTTTTTAAAATTTAAATTTTCTGTAAGAACTGGTTTTGTCAGAATCATATTAAGGCAGTGCATATAAAAAAATATTTTCGTACCCTCAACAACTCAAAATTTTCTAACACATTTTCAGATTCATTTTTAAAAGTAAAAACATTATACTTGTTGATGTGATTTTTTTTTTTTTTTTTTTTTTTTTTTTTTTTTTTTTTTTTTTCCAAGAGATTTATAAGCGACCTCAGGGCTGCTACTGGCAACTATTTTTATATTCTGTGTGCACTAGTATTTTTCTAATATAAAATTTGAAGTATATTTTACTTGCAAATGTTATCAAAGCATCTATTATGGATTTCATTTTTAAGAAAGTGCTTGGTGCCAGTTAGAATTAAAAAATAGTTGTCTGTGGCAGCCTTGCAACCTGTGTTTTTATTTTTTGTTCAATGAATTAGATCTTGATTTACAACAATTATTTTCTCAGTATGGCCATTTTTTCCATTTCCAGTACTATAGCTTAAATTCAATTCAAAATGCCCACTTTGACAGCATTTTTTTTAATATAGTATGCCTTATATATATATAGAGAGAGAGAGAGAGAGAACCTGCCATTTGAATTTAAATTGTGTTTGTGAGCAAAAATGGATTTAAAAATGAATCAGAAAATCCAATGATTTTGCTTTGCCGAACTGTCCCGTTCACATAGAAAGCAAGGCATTTTTGTATACACAGCTTTTTGTGCCAATAATATTAATGTACATATGAAGTCACTGTTAAACCATTTATCTATCTCATGCTAAATACAATCAGATTGTATTCTAAAAGTCGTTAGATAAGTTCGCAAACACCCACAACAAGTATACATTTACATTATCTGTGACGATTACATGATGCTTGTTCTCGGCAATGAATCTTAGAAATCACCTCTGGTTGATCTCAAACAAACTATACGTGATAGAAGAAAACTAAGAACAGTTGTGAAATTAGCATAGAAAAATACTTTAAAGGGGTGCATTGGTTCTTAATCATCTGATATGTAGACTAGTGTAACTTTTACTTACTGTATTTTTTATTTAAGAGTTTTAATTTTATCACATTTTTTATTATATACAAGTATGATTTTGTTATATAATGTACCTATTTGTAGAGTTTTTTCTATCATTTCTTTTTTACTTATAATTTATTGAAACTCTGCTGTAGATTTCAATTTGTCAGGAAATAATTTATTGAAACTCTGCTGTAGATTTCAATTTGTCAGGAAAGTACTTCTATGTCTTGCAAAAATCCATTATTGGCATTCCTATTAATTTCCTTTTTTATAGGGGATTCCCCTATTTTAGCCACATTAAACATACATATTTAAGTAACATAAAACCTTATCAAACTTTTGGATGCATAAATATTTCTGGTAATAAAAGAAATGTCAACACATTATCTTGCGTTTTCTGTTATTCAGGAAAGTCAGTAAAATTGAATTTATTTTTTTAAATAAAAACTTGTGAACTGCCCATTAAGTTTTTTTTTATTAGTCATCAAAACACACTTTGAGTTGCTTATTTATGCAATTAGATGAAAATTGAAGGGGGTACATTGGGGGAAATCAGCCATTGAAGTTGCCCCTTTTTTTACTTAAAAAAATGACAAAAAGTCATTTTTGACAGCATTTTTATAAAATGAGGTTCACAAAAATCTGTTTAAATGAAAGTTTACTTTATTCTGAACAAAACAAAAAAAATTTTAAAGCTCTAGCTTAAACCTGAAAGAAGTTATGGACTTTTTTGTTGTCACATGTGCTATTCAAAATGGCGGCAAGTCGGCCATCTTGGGAGCTATTTAAAAGCTCATAACTCACAAACCGTTTGATCAATTTCAATATAATTGATGTTTTTGGAATCAGCATTAGAAATTCTACAAATTCACTGAATTTTATCAAAATTGGTGATGGTGGGTGCCATGGTCTGGGTGATCTGACATGGAATGACCCCGACAGGCTTTGAAAAAAATCACAAATTTGATTGATCGGCTTCGTAAAAATCCTGAATTTTGTCGATTAGCTTCGGAAAAATCGTGAATTTTGCCGATCCGAATTGGAAAAGCGTGAATTTTGTCGATTAGGTGCAGAAAAATCACGAATTTTGTCGATTAGGTGCAGAAAAATCACGAATTTCGTCAATCACGTGCGGAAAAATTACGAATTTTGTTATTCAGTCGCATTAAAATCGCGTGTTTTGTCAATCAGGTTCGGATAAATCGCCAATTTCGTCAATCATGCGAAGGAAAATTGTGAATTTCGTCTATCAGCTTTGCAAAAATCATGAATTTCATCTATCAACTTTTTAAAAATCGCGAACTGCGTCTATTGACTTTGTAAAAATCATGAATTTTGTCGATCGCCTTCATGAACATCATGAATTTTGTCTATCGCCTTTGTAAAAATTGCAAATTTCGTACCCCCCCCCCCCAATCATACACATACACTCTCCTCTGAAACCACATATTTTTTTTTTCAGATTGTAGGCTACAGATCACCTTCTCTAACTCGAATTCTCTCCATGTTATTGATGTGGCCCGCAACCACCCAGATATATTTGAAAGTGGCCCTTCTCTTCAAAAAATTGTGCACCCCTAATGTAAACCATCTTTAACAAATAAATAAAAGCTGGCGTTTTTCAATTAAAACAGGCTTTTTTAAAGTGTTTTACAAAAAAAAAAAAAAAAAAAAAAAAAAAAAAAAAAAAAAAGGCCAGATGACATATTTGGTTTCGCTAAAAGCTTCTAACTCTGCTAATATAATTAATTTTAGTAAGTTTTGAATCATTTATGGCTGGTTTCACATGCTTATTTATTAGACCTTTTCATTGTTATTAACTGTCATTACGGGCACATGTTTTGTCGATATGTGTATTAAATTTGCACAAATTTGTAAGCAAGCAGCTAATTTTTGTTAGCATTTTCACAGGGTTCATTGCTGCCTCCAGTTTTATCGAGTATTTTAACCGTTAAAACCAGTGTAACATTGTCCTGTTACATCAGTAATATATGTTTAAATTACACCATTGCATATGTGAAAACAATTACTCCATGAAACTGGAGGCAGCATTTGCCACCATTTTTACACCAATTGTATGGAGTAACGTTTCCAGAAATGTTTTACAGTGAGGAGTGATTTCATAGTCATTTTTCGGTAATCAACCATTTTCGTGAGAGACTATGTGATTTCATTTGTGAAATGCAATTTTTTTTGACCCATGAAATTTCATTAGGAGTTAAACAAGATAAATTTCACACAATTCTATACATTATTAGACTTTTTTTAATGATTTTTACATCACTATGCAAATGAAGTTCCTTATTTCTTGTTTAAGAAAAATAACACCACTTTGTTTCGCAGATTGTTGCTCGGTTAAGATTTTTAAAGAATTTATCCCAGCGAACAGAGTCTATTTTAGCAACAAAATTCACATAATACTTTTGAATTCAAGGCAAGGAAGTTCAGAAACTGTTACATGTTTCATTTCACTCTCCTTAAGAAATTTGTTATTTAATTAGCATGATTGAATCAACTTTGTTAAATCAATTACAACAAATGGCAGATATTTTTTCATGTAAGGCTGTACCAACAATAAACCGACGAAGGAAAATGAAAATTAAGAATAAATTTAACTTTTAAAAAAAGATACAATAGAATCATACATGTGATAATTGGGATTGGGAATCTTTTTTTTTCTTTCTTTTTCAACACAACAGATAAACAACTACAAATATTCCTAGATTTCAATTGCTCTTTTTACAGATGGTAGACTGTAAAGCCAGCTATGTATCTTAAAGACAGTATTGCCAATTAACAATATTTCCTAATAATCTTGAACACACTATGTGCTGTTTTTATAACAATTTCATTCCACCTGACATTTAATGATTTTTGTGTCGAATTTAATTACTCATTTATCATAGCGAAAAGCTCAATAAAAAATTCATAAAACCAATTTTGAAGAATTTTAGGTTTAGCATCATAAATTTTTACTTACACAAACCAATTATTTTTCGCTACCACCAACACCATTTACTGAAAATAAAGTATACTTAATATAAAATGAAAATATTAAACAAATTTTATATCAAAAAAGTAAGTTTATATACAATTTTTTCACATATTTTTAATAAAAGGGGGGGACAGGGACAAGAGGACTAGTTATCATATTGAGCAAGAAAAAATGAATGTAAATGCTTAAAACTGAAATTGTTAAAAATAAAAAGCTAATTTCTATTTATTATCAATAACAATAAAAATAAAGTTCATTTTGAAAGATTTCTTTCATAAAATTTGAAAACATGCAAATTTTATCGAGGCCTAAACAATGTTGGAGAGAACACAAGGAAATGCACTACCAAAATCCGTGAGGTCATCAACCATAGGTTTGTTTTTGAAGAATTTTCTTTTTTAAATGTAAAATTACACTAATTCAATCAAGATGCAGGCACTGTCATATGGGCCAGACAGTAATAAAGATAATAATCAATTCGCTACATGGACAGCATGAAAACTAAATTTAGGTATAGGATACTTGTGCTTTTTTTTTTTGGTGGAAGATATAGGTCAAAATTAACATTTTTAGCCAATGGTCATTGGCCAGTACACTAATTTTTCTAACTGGCTATTTTTTTCAACTACTGGCCAGTAACAAAGTTACAAATGCTCCATACAAAATTGTGTTTTTTCAAGCTAAGAACAATGTTATTTACTATTTCTGTTACTTACCATTCAATAGGATTGTACATCACAGGTAATTCTGAAGGAAAAAAAAAAAAAAAAAAAAAAAAAAAAACTGAAGTTAGGGATGCACCGAATAGTCATTTTGGTCGAATACCGAACATTCAGCCATCCAAATAGTAACTATTCGGCCGAATACCGAATATTTGGCTTTTCAAATACAGTCGAGTCTCTATATAACGAAATCAACCGTTCCAGTAAAAAAATTTTCATATAGAGAAATTAATCTTTTGAATTAAGTATTTGAAATATTTAAAAGTAAATATTAACCTAACATTTTATTTCTTAATTATTTAAGTTGTTTCAAAAAAGAGAACAGACATTTATTTAAAAACTTAATGAAAATCAAATGAGGAAGACTTGCATTAATTTCAGACGAAGAAATCTGTAATTTTTTGTTGTTTTTGATTTTAAAATTGTTACGCTCTCCAATAAAAAAAACTTTTAGCAAGGAATGAAAAATTGTCGTTAACATTTTCCTCCATTTGAAGGCCTCCCTTATGTGCTTTTCATTGATTCCTCTCTTACGTGTATCAATCCAATTGACTCTGTTTCGAGAAGGATGTGGAAAGGTGTGTGGTAGGTGGGATGAATTTGTTGCATTTAAAGAACAAGGAGAGAAGTAATATAAAAAAAAAACTCAGCACTGACGATAAATCAAAAGTAAGTGATGGAAAATTGATACCATACGAAGCTTTTTAAAACTGAATAAATTAAGATCAATTTATGAAAAAATTCGTTATACGGAGATAGATATTTCGCTAAAGACTGTTTTTAATGTAATCATGCGAAAAGGGGACCGTTCCAACTAAAAATTCGTTATATAGAGAAATTCGATGTATGGAGTTTCATTATACAGAGACTCGACTGTACTTTTTATGTTTCAAAGTTTAAAGGTATTAAAATGTTACTTTTTAAAACAATTTTACATAATGTTTAATAAGAGAAACTTACATTTTGATAAACAAGAGTTTTTTATAAAAACATTCAGTATTAAAAAAATATGCCTTTTTTTAATTAAGAAGCATAATTATTAGGGATGGGACGAATAGTGATTTGGCCGAATACCGAATATTCGGCCAAAATTTAGGCCGAATACCAACTTTTTTTTCAATAAAGGAAATAAATTTTGATTACATATAATTTTAAAAATAGGAGCTCATTAATAATTATTACTCTTAATTGGGCTTTAAAATGTATTTTTAAACTTGTAAAACTCATTTTAACTCAAAAAATTATGAAATTGCATCATATTATTTTATGCTAATGTACATCAAATTGATTTTCAGCAAGTCAGGATGGTAAGGTATTTCCTTTAAAATATGAGGAATGTAGTTCAGTTTTATTATCAAATGATACTTTTATCCTTTCTTCCATCCAAAATTAATAATATTCTTAATCTCTTTCTCTCAGAACTCACAAGGAGATATTTTCTGAAATAACCTTTAATGAAGTAAATTTGATCATTTAGAGTTTGCGTCCCTAATGATAAGCAAATTTCTAAGAATGAGACTGTTCTGAAATCAGTTGCAAAGCTATAAATTACAAATTATGTTAAAGCAAAAGGTTATGCTTAAAGTAGAATGCATATGTTAACAAAATCTTTGACATTTGAATCGGTGCATACAATATTCAACTTCAATAGTTCACTTATTCAACAAGCATTAAAAGGATAAACAGAAATTGATAACAACATAAATGAAGGGAGATGTAAATTAAAGATATATACATAATAATGTTACATATTTAAGTGAGTAATCAGGCAAATAATTATTTAAAAGGGGAAACTACAGAATAAAAAAATACTTTGTTCAGTATTTAGAATTTATGTTTAAATATTTATAAAATCATCTTCATAAAACAAGTTGTGTCATCTAAGCATATCTTGTTTGACATTAGTTCTGTTTTCAGATGTACCGCTGTATTTGGAATAGTGATATTTGATGTTTAATTTAAAAAATAAATCTTCGTTAATACATCTAGTGAATGAATTTTTTTATTTCCTACTTTATAGAAAATAAGTTATGAAATTCATAAAAGCCTTTATATATGTGCATGGAATTTGCAGACATTAATAAATATTAGAGTGTTTTAGAATAAGGCAGTGTTTTTTTTTTCTATAAGTGCTTTTATATCTTGAATTGTAATGTATCATTCTCTAATGAAGACATTTCCTGTATAATTAAATCTCCAACTTAGGCTGCATTTTCTAAAATATCACTAACTTTTATAGGAAATACAGAAAGGCTGTATATTTTTTAGTATCTGAATAACTGTATATTTTCTAAGTAAGAATAAGAATGACTTCATGAATGAAGTAGCCAATTTGGATTAGAGAAAAAAAGTTGCAAGAAATGAAATTCTTTAAATCCTAAATTTATTTGGCAAGATATCTTTCACTATTCGGCGAGATTTTAGCAATATTCGGCTAATGGTATTCGGTGAACAAGCCTTCAATATTCGGCCAACCGAATATTCGGCAAAAGGGCCGAATATTCGTCCCACCCCTAATAATTATGAGACTTTTTCAATTAGTAAAATTTTAAAATTCATTTCTTCTACGAATTGAAACAAACATTTTGAAATCAAAGAGAAATAATGAAAAAATAGTTGAAGAAAAACTGTACAGTCTCATTTGTTCTTTTTAAATAACTCAAGGCAGATTTTTTTTTCAATATAAAGTATACAGTGGCGGTCAAAAGTTTCCGGCCAGCAAAACTTTTTCAATTAATTTGTAAATATACCCATATGAAGAGAAATCTCAAAGTGATATTTTTACATTTTATTGACATAATAGTTAGGAACTTACTTATAGAAGAACATGTAAATATCAATAAATTTAACTGACAAAATTAAGTATAAAGGAAAATGAATGTTCTCAAAAGTTTCCGGCCACCTTCACAAGTTTGTAAAAAAATGGTATTGTAATAGAAAATTACAGTGATCAACAACATTTACGATCACCTTATTAGTATTTTATCGCACTACTATTTTATTATAGCTTTAGCAATAAGTACTGCGGCGCAGCAACGTGACATTCATACAATCAACGGTTAAAGATCGTCTATGGTAAGTTTTTCCCACATTTCTTGCAATTTTGGTGAAATTTTGGCTGAGTTGGAATATTTATAGTTCCGCAGACTTTTGTCATCTTCTTTTCAAAGATTTTCTATTGGATTCATGCTGGGCGCTTGGGCTGATCATTTCAAAAACGAAATTTTTTGTGCGAAAACCATTGCTTATCAAGGATTGCAAACATTATTTACGTCGTTATCATTTTAAGAAAAATAGATGCGATTAAATTTTTTATCTAATAAGGCAGAAAATAGGCTAGCAAGATATCCTTATACATTGTATAATTCACCTGGCTGTGGATTTCAAATAACGGACTGTCACTTTTTGAAGGAAATACTCCCCACGGCATAACGTGTCCTCCGCCATGCTTCATTGTACGAATAACATAGGTTGAATCATAGCTTTTGCTATTAGGTCATCGGACGTTGTGTCTGTCATCACTTCCAAAACTGTTTCAAATTCGATTGATGGAAAAATAGAACTTTTTTCTAGTTTTCACTTGACTAGACTTTGTGTTCCTTGGAAAATGAAAGTAGGGTACGTCAGTATTTTTTTTTACTTATGAAAATTTTTTAACACAGACTATTCCATAAAGTTCTGTATCACTTCAGCATCATTACATGGTAGACTAACTTATTTCAGCAATATTTTCATTCCGTAAATCACAATATATTGCAACGGAATTTTCATGCAGATTTTCAATGGTTTTTCTCCTGGTAATTCTGTCTGCAGGAAT